>OX336369.1:13476588-14676588 GCA_946902895.1 Fragum fragum | reverse complement strand
CCTACCTCACGACACCGAACACGATAGACGTAACTTTAGACAATGGAAAGCCTTCTCAAGTTTAAAGTCTTGTTTTTTATATTTGAATTTTTGTTTAATGCGACTTTTAACACTATTTCAGTCACATCACGGCCGCTGGTGCACCTAACCATAGAATGCTGGTATTTGTCAAACCATTACTACCACTTCCCATACCTCCAGCTGCTTATTCCTCTTAGGTTTACGATTACCCACCCATTTTGGGGAGACAAATGGCGGAAAGGATATTTGCCTCGGCCGGGGATCGTACCAGGGACCCCATGATGAGGAGTTCGAGGCGCTACCAACTGCTCTATGGCCACGCCAGACGTAAATGTACATCGTTATGTAATTTACATGGGTAAATAGTACTTTACGCTTCATCATGTGACACTGGTCTCCACCTTTACTGTTGTTTTAATGCATTTTATAAGCACTTCGGTATTTTGGAAGTATAACGATCTAACTGCGATGAGTTCAAGACCGCAGTTTTCAATTTTAAAATGGGGTTTTCAGGATCTTAAGTTGCGCATGTGAGCCTCTCCTTAATTATAGATTATTTCAAGTGCGCCTATCAACGATTATTCTTTGGACGTTGAACACGTAACACAATAAACGTTTGCCCACACAATGGTTGGCACGAACTGCAAACGTCCTATGAAAGGTATAAGAGATTATGAAAAATAATTGAATTTTTAATCGCGTAAAAAGGAAAGTTAACGGAAAAACGCACAGACTACAACCTAAAATTGCTCTTGTCAGTAGAGCTAAAAACGGGTGTTAACATCGAAAAGGCATGCTTTTATAACCGATTCTTTTAATGAAACAATTATATATGAGGACGTTTTGCATATGTTTCCTTTGGTCTTTATTCATAAGTTGCATAATAAACAGTTAGTACTGTAGCCCAACCAGGAAGTTCAAGTTACATTAGTTCTCGGAGCACTTGAAATGCATTTTATCTCCTGGGTATTAATTCATTACAGCAAGTTTCTGTTGTGTTATGCTGTTTATCTTAACCATGCGACTTTCAGATTATAAAGTAATGTATGCTCCTATAAATAAAGAATTATGCTTCACTTTTGTTTCACTCTCCGAGAATTATGCAATGTGATAGTTAGGATAGTTGCTGTTCGACTGTATTCTACAATTGCATACATTAATCAGTAATAGCTCCTAAATAACACTACATAAAATTAAAACTTTACGAGGAAAAGACAGGAATGTAGAACAGAAACACCTCTCCCTGTAAATTGTTTTATTATGTGTATTATATCACATATTTGCCGTTATGTGAAAAAAAAAGTTAGATTACAAGGGTTGTGACTATGAAATAACCTCTTGGCTAATTGCAAATGTAAGGTAATTGTTATTAAATTCATCGCAAACATGTCATAAAATGACCAGCTCGACTTCATCACAGATAAGTTGCGGATAGTTTGCCGCTTACTCTCACCGGTATGCCTAAGCAGAACTTTTTTCTCGGTTATCAGCAAAGGGGTCGGGAATTGAAAGATCGCTATAGCCTAGGGATCAATCGATCGATCAAATTAATCATTTGAACCGAAAGTGAGCCTTGAACTCCTACATTGACCGACATTCACGTGAAGCATTTTTTGTTGGTTTTGCGAGTTAAAGCGTTACTACAGCTTATTCAAGCTGTAGTTTCGACGTATAGGTCGACGTATAGCCAACTATTTTCCATTTTTGGTCATACGATTTGTCTATTATCAGAGTCCTTCTCGTGATAAGACACCAGTTTTACACGTTTTCAAGCTTATATATTACATATAGGTTAACGGAGTTTTCATGAGTAACTTCATAATGGGCTCTGGGTTCGAAATTTTTATGAAATGGGCAAGGAAAATGGTCTGAATAATAATTCATACCGGCATATTGTCATATCATTGTCTATCATTTTCAACTCGTCCCTTATTGACCAATCGCTGATGTCAATTAAATAACCACTCCACTAATGAAATCATTCATTTAGACCAGAATTGAGTTTTGAACTCTGACGTTGGCTGCATTTTTTGTAAACCCCTTTTTGTTTGTTTGGCAACTTAAAAGTCGTAGCTACAGCTTATTCAAGCTGTAGTAGCGACGTTAAAGGTCGCCAACCATCCATTCTATTTTTTTGTAACATGCTGCTGGCCATAAATTTTCCAAAAAAATGCCGTTAATATCGAAGTGGAACTTCCTGTCTGAGTCAATGGAAGTAAACGGAGTAAATTTGCGGGTCCGGTGTTTCCATGATTGTATCTGGGTTTTTCTACAAGCGTTCATAACACGCTTACCCTTTGTTTAGCTGAATAAAAACGGTTTAAGTTTGATTTTAATTCAAAGCGCTGAAAACCCTTTAAGACAGCATGTACTTCTTTGACAATCAATTGCTGCTTAAAAGGTACAACCAGGTGGTGGAGACAAAAATCAGACTTCATTTAGTTGCAGGCTGATCTTTGTCTTTACCTCATGCCAAAACAGGAATATTCGGGGATCAGTCTGACAAGGGTTAAATCAATAAAGAAGGCTGTGATTATCAACTGTACCTGCATGGTTGATGCCATGATAAGACATGCATGGACAAGAGGTTCAGAGGCCCTGATACGCTAACTCGCTATCAATTTTTCCCATAGATTAATCTTATATTCAAGGAACCTAACTGCTTACAGAAGAATGAATGAAATGAAACTAAGAAATTGAACTTAATTCCATATATTGTTTTCCAAGTTATTTTTAGATATCACAGAATCCGGTTTTCGACACCGCATGACCGGCGTAAATCATGTCACAACATTTTGTTAGCGGAAAACTGCGGTAAGTGTCTATATTCGCATTGACGCTTACGACAGTTTTGGAATGGTCTGTATAAAATTAAAGACTGGCTAGCAAACATAACTCCTGACGACGAAACGATGTCGTTAGTTTGAACAAAATTGAATCCGGGATCCAAACGGTTATACGCACCGCGTTAATTACCCAACTTTCTTTGCAAGTGTCTCGGCTTAATCTAAAAATAGATCAACAGCCTACGTAGGCTATTAGGGAAATACCCTTGTTTATTCTGATAAACGACCCCTGATTTTTGCAAAACAACTTTTCAGAATATTGTATTGAATTGGTTTATGAGAAGGTCCAAGAATAATCAAAATCTATGACATGAAAAAAACCCATCGTAACTACCTTTAACAAGGATATTCTAATCAAGTTCTGATTGGCCACTTTTTCCGTTATACTTGACTTATTCATTTTCAAACGAAACCATCCTAGGAATAGTACAATAATTCTGTCAAAATTAGAAAAGAATCCGAAGAAAACTGTAAACTTTATTATGTTAACGAGAATGTTCAAATGAAATTTCCATAAGGTCTTTTTTTCCTTGATACTTGAACTTTTTATATGAAACTTATGCCGTGATACTTGACAAACCACCGATCGATTTTTATGATGGTACAATTTTCTCTGAAAGTTTGAAATGAACTGATGAAAACTCTAGACCTTATTGCGTTTACAGGCTCTTAATGGCATTTTCATAGATCCATTTTCCGGTGAACCTTAAAAGATCAGCGCCAATTTTGGAAGGAATGGGCCAAATGATGGCAGAATCATTCCGTAGAAGTTTGAAGAGAATCCGTTAAAAACGAAGGACTTTATTTTGTTAACGAGGATTTTGTGGTAAATTTTCATAAGGTCTCATTTACCGTGAATCTTAATTGATCAGACCAAATTCCCCATATTTCATCGGATCGAGAAAATAAAATAACCACAAAAACTCACATTAAGCATGTTGTAGGAGAAAAATATAATATGCTTTTAAAAAATTGGTTTCGTAACTCGTATAAACTAAAACAAAAACGGTTCATGAAAATGCTATTGTTAATGTCAAAATTATCTAAAGAGTCATATTCAAATCTTCTCTGTAGCATATGTTGTTAATGTCATACCTGATTACTAAGAGAAACAGTTAGTAATAAATTTCTTTGATTATTGTTAAAATTATTTCCTCTTGTTTTGTAGACTTTTGCCTGCATAAATTACAGTTCATTTTTGTTAATTATTTCTCTTGATTATCATAAACTCTTCGTGTCGACAGCGGCGTATGAAAAACTTAGACAACCTCAATCCACAGTCTTCTTAAATCGCCATTATTCAATCGCCAAACCGGATCCGCGCGCTACAGCGGCACTCGGCTGATGCCTTGGCCCGTAGAAACCGTTCGCTGCATAGTCACCTACTTGGAGTCGGTCCCTGCAGCGGCCCTGGACTGGCGCAGCTAGCATCGCTGACCACGACCCGGAGCCGAGCGTTGCAGCGGAGTCCGATTGGTTCCAAGGCCGCGCCTCCGTTTCATGTGCCGCTTGCTCGCTGGGGCCGTGTTCTTGGAATGAGACACTTGTCTTGTGGATTTACTTCGGGCAAGATAAGCCGACCTTAGCTCCCCTCACTTCAGAGAAGAGCACCTGGCTCTTAGTGCACCAGCTGTTCCGGGCCACGGCGTTGCAAACAGCGGACGCCGCGTCTCAGCGTCGAGTGTCGCCGGCACACTTTAGGCTGTGTCACCTGAATGAGACATTGCGTGAGCTGTGGATTTAATACGGGCCCTAGCAGAGCGCCGCAGAGCTGATCATTGCGGGGCCGAATCGGGTAAATTTGGTGTCAAAATCTTCGTCTCGGTGCCCCGAGTGCTGTTTCAAACAGTTTCCTAAGAGTCTCTAGCTCTTCAGATTTACTTGAAGCCGACGCCATAGCGCAGTCGGTAGCGCGCCAGACTCCTAATCTTCAATCATGGATGTCATGGGTTCGATCCCCGGCGGCGGCAAATATTCTTTCCGACAATTGTCTCTCACCAATGGGTGGATAATCGTAAACCTAAGTGGGATAGCAGCTGGAGGCTAGGAAAGGATGTAGTGGTAGTACTGGTGTGAGAAGTACCAGGAATCCATTGTTAGGTGCTCCAGCCGCCGCGATATGACTGAAATACTGTTAAAAGCGGCGTTAAACCCCATTCAATCAATCAATCAATCAGATTTACTTGAGTAACAGAGTTTATGTTTCGAACTGGGTTTGTTGTTGGCTAATGGTCGCTGTTGTCCACTCAATAGTCTTTTACAGATTGCTATGATTCTCTGTTACGTGTAGTTTCAAAGAAGCAAAGGTCGCCCCACAGCTGTTTCTATTGCCAGTTTTGTTGTCGGGGCTAGCATAATTTGAATTTCGGGGGCTATTGCGGTGATCATCGAAAGATTACTGAATCATTTAATCAAAGAATCGGATGTCAATGGATCAGATTTGGGTTTTCGTGTTGACATCTCTATTTAATGTTGGTGCTGTATGTCGGTGATGCCTTTCGTTTTGTTGTGGATTTGGTATAAAGTCTTTTTTTCAGTAATCGTTTGACTCGGTTGTGAAAGATCAGACAAATTGTCACCGAGAATTGGAGAATCGTTTGTATTGACAACTTTATCGGCAATAAAAGCCATTTCACCTACTGTCAATCTTCCACTAACTAGAAAGTTCAATAATTCGATGCGTTGCAAGCAGTGTGTATTGTTTACATTATATGTACTGTATACCGCATACTACAATTCATATGGTTTTTCGATATTTTATTAAGTCGTGCAGGTTACTTATCCGATAGATACCGATCATCTGTCCAGATGTTGATATAAAAAGATGAATTACATGTTGATATACCTTTCATCGGGTTCAAAATTTTAATGTCTCAATTTAACACTAGAAAGACAGAGATGTTTGGAACTATGATACAAATTAGTAATCTAAATTCACCGATTCATCTACCATTCTAAAGTAGTGCCTAAAACAATTCAAATCAACATATATATCTGAGCGTCAATGTACATGACCACACATAGCGCCAGCTTGGACGCACCATGAAGCTGAAAGGTCCTATTTCATAATCTTTAAGTATAAAGGCTCTATTTCAAGGGAATATTGGACCTACATTAAGGGCTATACGCACTATGTTTACAATATCATGTCTAAACATAGTTTGATTTCAGAAAAATATGCTGCTTGGTAATATGATTTGACAAGGCAAATAGGTAAAATGGTATCAGGTGTATGCAGCCTATAGCCTCTTGTATACATAGCAAAGGTAAGTCACCACCTAGAAATGATAACGCAGAATATACATTGGCACATGCATTGACTACCATGACTGTACTATGGTTTTCCTCTAGCCACACTCAGACACAGTTTAACTAATTTCCAAACTGCCCTAAATTGGTCGCATTAGATAAAACAGTTCTTGAAAAATCGTTACAATGGGCGAAAATGCTTAATTCTAGGAGGTTCCTCTTTTGTCGCACCGTTTTCTACTTGAAATGATTCTCATTCCACTATGTTCATATTTTTGAAATTTTGCTCCGAATTCCTCTCACTTGAACCAATGTGAACTTGTCATATGAATGAGCTCTAATGACCTTACGTAATGTATTCTGAATTTCGAAAACTGTACAAAAACTAGAAAAGTCAATAATTGTGAGAAGATGATCTCAAGTACTGACTATGATACCAAGTGCACTTTTTAATTGATAACTGATGGTATGTCAGAATTTTAATCGCATTAGGGTTCTTCATCGTAATATCACACTTAAGGACTGCATCTTATGACCTGCACGATTTTCCAAATACACAATGTGGAATAAAGCTACATATCGACAAACGCATTTATATGCACCGATTTGACTAAGAAATCCGTACGTGGTATAATTGGGTTTTATTTCCTTGTTTACACATTTTTATGGGTATTGTTTTATTTGTAGAAAGCCTGGTGGAAACACCATCTTAATTGTATGAAAAGAAAGGAACAATTTACCATAACTATATAAGGTGAACGTATATCTGTTGATTATGAATTGTGATTCCATTTCCTACTCAGTGTCCTGTTTGACCGATATGAAAACCGTGACAACCATTACAAATAGAAACATGCAGACACTTCATACCTTGCAGTCAATGTTTTCTTCTAAAATTCGAGAGACAGAGAGAGATAGAGAGAGAGAGAGAGAGAGAGGGAGAGAAAGAGAGAGAGAGAGAGAGAGAGAGAGAGAGAGAGAGAGAGAGAGAGCGTGAGGAATATTGAGATGAGATTGAGACAGATAGAAAGAGAGAGAGGACAGAATTAAGTTCCGCAAAAAGTAGCTTAATACAGAGGTTATTGTGCAATAATCTTGATTTTATAGTGTCATGGTTTGCCTACCAAATTGTCGTAACTACAACCGTATTCCAGGTATAGTTACGCAAATTTGTTCAACCGCCAAGGATTGACTAATGGTACATGTAACAGTTTGACAAGTCTGTGTTTTCGCTCTTTCCAGTATATAGCATTGTTTCCTATAACGAGTTTAAAGATTAATTGTGTCGGATCCCTTTACTAGCTACAAATTTTTAAGATAGTCTTACCATGTATTTCTAAAAGTAAGCACACGAAATTTATATAAGCTTCCTGTAGTTACGTTGCTTTGGATGTTCTTAAAAGTATGTCTTTTTATGTATGATTCTTTTTCGAAAGCTGATGCAGAACAGCGAACATATAATTTGTTGGTGCACATGGTATAAAGTCTGTATTTTGGCATTGCCTGGGTGTATCATGGTGTAACATGACAAGATTTGACAAAAGTATTAAATATTATCCTACCCCCATCTTGCTATCAACATGGTGAAGGCAGACTAACCCCCCAAACAGGTGAATTATAAGATCTTTGACCAGGATTGAACAAGGTCGAAACGATTACAGTTTACTACTATCACTTGAATTATCAGTTCATATGGCTGATTCTTGAAGAAAAATATGCAATTTTACATTTGATGTGATACTATTTGGGTCATCTTACAGACGTTTGCTGGAAGTTCATTGAAGAAGCTTGAAAGATGTAAAGATGCTGTTGGACTTGCACCTTACGAAGTAATTTTATTATGTATGCACTTCAATTTAAGAGAAAAATTCATTCGCCTAATTTTTCGCATCTTATCTAATCAGTCTGTCAAACTATTCAATTTTTCAATAACAGAGTCTATTAATGCTTTATTTTTACTGTGATCAGAGATAGAAACTACTCCGTGCAACCCTACTCTGGTCTATGGGTTTCTAACCGAATTGCATGGTCTATGGGTTTCTAACCGAATTGCAACTGCTTCTGCTTCAGACATAGATCTTAATCTCTGTCTAATTTCACTGTCATCAAGCATATCAATGAAATAATCGTGTGAAAGTATTTCTTTCAAACTAGATGGTGCCTCAGGATAAGCTTGGCGTGTTAATTTCCTAATATTTTGAGCTATTTCAGATAAGGTTTGAGATTTTTGCCTTTTAACTATTTTCAATTGAGACCTGTATATTTCAGCTTTATTTTTTGTTCCATACCTATTTTCATTATATTTCAACAAGACTATCATAGCCCCATTTATGTGCCTCGGACATCTTCCCTTAAAGAGACCTTGCATTGCCTGTGAGACAACTTGCTTAGTACAATGCCTTTGCCTGGTATGGCCAGTTATCAATCTAAGCTACAATATTGAACTGTGTCAAACGCTCACTCAAATCGGAAGTTCCAACAAATGTCTGTGGTTTCATTTTCAAATAAAAACCTGGTAAAGAATGGGTTATATTTTGATTAATATTAGTGTTTGGTTAGTTTTGAAAACCTATATTTTGAGTACTCTGAATAATCAATGAAGTGTGTCTTCTCTGATCTATTTCAACTTTTTCGCTTGAATTTGATCTGAATGTTATTTCAGAATCAGGATGTCCGATTTCCGATATATTGGACTGCAAGAAATACATGCCATTTTCATTTTTTTGTTCATTCTTGATTTCACATATTTATGTAGCTCTTTTATTGTGTGTGATATAGAGTTCATTTCTCGTGTCATTAAAGATATTTTTTCTTGAACCTATTGTCCATTTTCTGTTTGACCATTATTACTTATCAATTCAGCATCCATCTTTAAAGATTGGAAAAAACAAAACTACACAAGATCCTTCCGAAAAAAACTTTTAACTGGAATTTTTTATCCGGTAAGAAAATAATAATAAACAATTCACATTCAATCAGAGTAATGAAACAAATCAGTGGAATATTTCAGTCCTCGCTTTACAAGGCTCTCGTGAAAACTAACTAAAACAATTCAAAGCTGTTTTCTTATTTCTTAGCTATTTTAAATTTTGACACCATTTTAAGGGGACGTTCCGAGCGGTATACGTTTATGAATAAATGTAAATATCAAATATTTCAAACGGATATATTCCTAAATCTTACAACATACTATAAGGCAAACAATTCATCTTTCTGAAAACAAGGTATTACCTGAGTTATCATCCTGACTCCTTCAGGTTTCAACTTTACGATTGTAACCATTTCTTTGCACAGAACCCCGTTTACTCAAAATCTCGGTCTATTTATATTAAGGGTATTGGTTTGACGTGACATCATGAGCAATACACTATTTGATTTCCCGGAATAATGGTTACTCAGAACGTAATGCGACGTTATAAAATTAGACGCGTAACCGGGTACCGAATGTCCAAGTTTAAAACGGAAGTAGACAAACTGTCTAAATGCCGCCGTACGTGAATAAAAGCTGTAAAAATTAGCGGATACACGAGTGAATCAGGATGAGACCTGGTAGGTTTAAATAATCAATAGTCATGTTCACACACGAATACAAGAGCTGTGATGACTATAAATATTAAGAATCATTGTAACTACATTGTAATTGTAACTACAGTAATTCCCCACAATATAAAAATACTCTGACTTTTATCAACGTAAAGGGGGCTTTTTTACTTTGTTAACGCTTAAGATGTCACAACTTCGGCTCAATTTTTCTCAAACTTGCAGTAAATACTAATAAAGTCAATTATGAAAATTGCAACATTCCTTATTATATGAAGTACAAGGTAGCACTAATAGCAATATTTATCTACCTCTAATCGAATCACAGCCTATTTGCATTAATATTTTTTTTAGTTTGTAAACTGTCTCATTGTTTTCAAATTTGAATTGATTCGTTGTCTTGAGAAAGTTAATTCAGGTAAGCGATCTAGGGCCACTTGTAATCCAGTACCAGATGTGAAAATTTTCAACTAGTCAAAATTCTAAGAACTTGCATAATAAAACAAGATATTGTGAGATTTGAAAAATATTTCTCTTTTTTTGGTGAAAAAACTTTGTGTTACATCAAAAATTGCTTTTAACCACCTATTCCCAATTTACCAGTGTTTTCTAAAGCTGTTTAATTCAGGGGTCTAAAAACATATTTAGCGGGAAAAGCATAAGATCACCTGAGCCGACATGCTCATGTTGAGGGTTTGTAATGATTGAATGCCATCCTTCGAGTACCACCATTTTGGCTCTTTCTTGATGGTTTGTCAAGTCATACGTATTAATACGCTCAAACATTGAAGCCTTCTGTTAAGATTCACAGAAAAAGAACATGACTGACATATCCAATTACACCACAATTTATGAAAACTGATTCATCTTCTATCAAAGTGAAAAACTGTAGATACATTTTTCTATCTAATCAAAGCATAATTCTGAAGATGATTTTCTACGATTTTTCTAATTTCAAAGCAGGCATTTCTATACCCTGTTAAGAGGGAAAGTCAAGGAAATGATTATCACAAGTCTTAAGATTTGTTAATATAGTATATTGTTCAACTTTCTGCATCTGTATAACCCTAAAAAATGTTTCAAAGAATGCCAGTTGTTTCCCAAGTATGAATATTAACTTGTGTAAGATAATCAGATTGTCTGTGTTTTGTCAATCTTAAGCGAAAATCTTAACTCGGTTGTCTTAACATTATGAAGTGCTAAACATTTTTGACTGTAAAAACTGATCCTATTGATCTTACATGAATTAAAGAAACTACTAAATAGATAATTAAAGACACAAGAAAATGAATTATTCCATATCTAAATTAAGCACATTAGAGATATCATTTTTTTTAAAAAAAAAATCAGTTTGGTTCTAAAGAGAGTACTTTTACGCGATTTCATATCGAAATATATGAAGCGAAAATTAGGGGGTTTAGCTCTTCTTGCCGAAGGCTAATAGATGGCGTGTTTCCCGTCCGGTGTCTGTGCGTCCCTCCGTAGAGTTGTCCGTCTGTCCATTAATTTTTGCTTGTTAGCACTCTAGACTCCACAGCTTTCATGGAATCCTCTTTAAGCTTTCACAAAATTATTGAACCATGATAAGGATCGTTCCTTTCGAAATTGGTTCAGATCAGATAAGAAACACCGAAATAGGAGCCTTAAGAAAGTTTAATTAAAAAGTCACGTTGACACTCTGGAGCCCAAAGTTTATATCAGATTCTCTTCAAAATTTAACAAAATCATTGTGCCACCATAAGGATCGTTTCTTTCGCATATGCGTCGATCAGATGAAAAACACCTGAAAAGGGGTCTAATGAAAGATTAATTAAAACACTCTCGCGTCCACAGTTTTCATGATTTCTCTCCATATTATCAAAAAAAAAAACAAAAAAAAAAAAAACGATTGTTCCATAAAAAGGATCGTTCCTTTCCAAATCGGACCCGATCCGTCAAGACATATGAGGGGCGTAAGGAAGATTTAATTAAGAATCTATTAAAATCCTCGTTAATACTCTAGAGTCCACATTTTAATCCGATCCTCTTCAAACTTTCTCAGAATGATTGTACGATTATAAGGATAGTTTCTTTCGAATTTGGGTCTGATCCGTCAAGAAAATGGGAAAATAGGCCTTGTGAAAATTGAATAAACAAGATGTGTTTGTGAAACACAATGCCCGCAAAAGAACTAAACGCTTTACCTTGGTATGTAACCTTGACCTTACCACATGACCTTGACATGAGGAGATGCGTGTTATGGAGATGTATCATCATTCTCAATATGAACATTGTTTCTTGAATAGGCTGGTAGTAAATGGCAACTTTTTTGGCTAAGTTTTGAAGACTGGTAGACAGAACGACAGACGGATAGACGGGCAACGGTTAAACAATGTACCCCCGATCTTTCGATTCGGGGGCATAAAAATCTTCGATTTCATTCTAGAGTCCACAGTTTTCATCAGATTCTGTTGACCCTTTGACAGAATGATTGTTCCATCATAAGGATTGTTCCTTTCGACATTGTGTCCGATCTGTCAAGAATCACGGGACAAGGGACCCAATGAAAATTTAAAGCCATGTCTCCCCCCAAAACACATAGCTTATTACATGACCTTATTACATGACCTTGACCTTGGCATGAGGAGAAGCTTATTTTGGAGATGTATCATCATGCCAAATATGAGCTTTGCATCTTGAATATGCTGGTAGTAATTGGCAATGTTAAGGTTTTTGGTTAAGTTTTGCAGACAGGCAGACAGACGGAAAGACGGGCAACGGTAAAACAAGGTGCGCCCGATTTTTCGATTCGCGGGCATAAAAATCTTCGTTTTCACTCTGGAGTCCACAGTTTTCATCAGATTCTCTTGATCCTTTGACAGAATAATTGTTCCATCATAAGGATTGTTCCTCTCGATATTGTGTCCGATCTGTCAAGAATCACTGAATAAGGGGCCTAATGAAAATTAAAAGCCATGTCTTCTCCCAAAACACATAATAGAATCACTAAGAAAACTATACTCGAGGCCCAAAAACATGACGATTGAAATTACAAGAACAAAAAACTTCTACTTTTCACATCTGCTGATCTATATGACAAATAATGTGTTATCATGTACCTTTAGTTTAAAGGGACTGTTTGGTTTGTAAGGTGGGTAATTAATCGAAAAAAGATTTCCGTAATTATCGCCGAAAATTTACTTTAAATTGACGCATCCACATTAGTATCAGTGTTATTGGTCATTTAGAAATTCTGTGGTTGCTTTCTTCACAATCGTCGGTCCTTAATTTTAGGTTTTGATGATAGAATACTCCGAGTGATTTGATCCAATGTACTGTAAAGGGAAATCATTCTGATGGAGTCTACCATTCGATGCAAACACTATGTTTAAAAAATGTCAAAAAATAACACAGAGATAAAAGCATGAAATACAAGATGAGTAATTTATAATTTATGTTTTCCTCGTTTGATATCTGCAGGTCTTGTTTGGAAAAAAATAAACAATTAAGAATCAATTCCTTAATGGGGGACAGAACAAGAGCATGTCAGATTCTGTGTATCTCAAACAGCCGACCGCCTGCCCTCCGTTTTGTTCGTACTACGCTTGATTCGGTCCCTTGCGCTACGAACTACCGAGGTTTAACTGTAAATTAAATGAGAACAATGATATCGAACAAAGTTGTCAAGACAAGGTTCATCTATACCTGAAACAAGTAGGGTAGGGTGGGGCAAAAACGCCCCCAAAATGGGATTTTGTTATTATTTTGGAAATGAATGAAGATGGAATGGTGTTTTCCGCAGTTGTATAACCGTTTCAGTCAACTGAATATAATGGCACATGTTTTTCGTCGTTATCTATTCTAAACTGTATTATAAAAACACAAATATTATTTTCTTAAATGGGGCGTCTTGCCCAACCCTTGGGGCTAGACGCCCCTGTTATATCGGCCAAAACGCACCCAGGGGGGCGTTCTACCCCTTAGTTTAAACTTATTTATTTTACATCAATTGAGAAACAAGTTCTTTACAACTTAGATTAATCTCTCTAGATTCTGCTCCCTGGACACTGCACCAGTACTGGCGCCGAGTGAATGGGCCAATAAAAAATCCACAGGGTTGATACACGCCTCGGATGCGACTCGAAGCCGGGACCTTTTTATCAAGAGACCGAAGCTCTACCTCTAGACAACGGATACTACTAAAGTTGTACAATATTATGTATTTGATAGATATCGCTTAAACTGTATTTATTGATTGATTGTTGTTTAACGCCGTTTTCAACAGTATTTCAGTTATATCGGAGCGGCCAGTGTACCTATCCATGCTTTACTGGAGTTCTTTTAACCAGTGCTCCGCACAATATTCTTCCCAGGCCACTGGCTGCTTTCCCACTTAACCATCGTCGAAACAATTGACAGCGGTGAGAGAGGAATGAATCCTGTCGCAATGAATATCATCAATCCTCGGAAAGAATATTGGCCGAGCCAGAGGATCGAACAAGCGACCGTCTGTTCCCAAGTCCTGTACGCTACCGACTGAGCTATGGGGCTCGGCAGTAAATTGTAACATATGTACGAGACAACAAAATGTCCAGAAAGTGAAGACATAATTCCATTGACATAAGGCATACACACATAATAAAATACCAGTCCGTTTAAAAACGATTGAATAATGAACATCAAAGTGAAAGTAGACATTTCATTCTTGTTAAAATTGAAAGCAATTGGCTAAATCCATTTATATTTTTTAGCTCCCCTGAGCACGAAGTGCTCTGGGCAGCTATTGTGATCGGTCATCGTCCGTCGTCCGTCCGTCCGTCCTTTCACAATTACAAAAAATTCTTCTCCTCCTAAACTAACCATGGAATTTTAACAAAACTTCACAGAAATGATCCTTAGGTCATGCTCTTTCAAAATACTTCAAAGAATTGAAATCCATGAAGAACTCTGGTTGCCATGGCAACGGAGTGATAAAACTTAAAAAATCTTCTCCTCCCAAACGGTAAGGCCTAGAGCTTAGATATTTGGTATATATTATCATCTATTGACCCTCTACCAAAATACTCCAAAGAATTACAGTATTCTGAAAATTAACCCTTTTCTGGGCGATCCCTGATTTTACATAGAAATAAAGAAGGAAATCTTTAAAAATTTCTTCTCCTAAACCATATGGCCAAGATCTTTGATATATGGTATATATCATCATCTATTGACCCTCTTCCAAAATACTTCAAAGAAAAACCGTATTCTGAAAATTAGCCCTCTTCTTGGTGATCCCTGATTTTACATAGAAATAAAGAAGGAAATCTTTAAAAATCGTCTTCTCCCAAACCATATGGCCTAGAGCTTTGATATTTGGTATACATCATCATATATTGACCCTCTACCGAAATACTTCAAAGAATTACAGTATTCTGAATATCAGTCCTTTTCTTTGTGATCCCTGATTTTACATAGAAATAAAGAAGGAAATCTTTAAAAATCTCCTTCTTCCAAACCATAAGGCCTGGGGCTTTGATATTTGGTATACATCATCATCTATTGACCCTCTACCGAAATACTTCAAAGAATTACAGTATTCTGAATATCAGTCCTTTTCTTTGTGATCCCTATTTTACATAGAAATAGAGAAGGAAATCTTTTGAAATTTTCTTCTCCCAAACCATAAGGCCTAGAGCTTTGATATTTAGTACAAATCATCATATATCGACCCTCTACCAAAATACTTCAATAAATTACTGTACTCTGAAAATTAGCCCTTTTCTAAATGATCCCTGATTTTACATAGAATAAAAGTAGAAAATCTTTGAAAATCTTCTACTCCCAAACCATGAAGCCTTGAGCTTTGATATTTGGTACATATCATCATATATTGACCCTATACCAAAATACTTCAAAGAATTATCATACTCTGAAAATTAGCCCTTTACTTTGGGATCCCTGATATTACAAAGGAATAAAGAAGGAAATCTTTGAAAATCTTCTTCTCCCAAACCATAAAGCCTAGAGCTTTGATATTTGGTACATATCATCAGCCATTGACTCTCTACCAAATTACTTAAAAAGATTAGCCCTTTTCTGATCAATCCCTAATTTTAGTTAGGAATAAATAATGATATCTTTGAAAACCTTTCTTCTCCTAAACCATTAGGCCTAGAGTTTTATACTTGGTATGTATTGATTTCTATACTTCAAAGCATTACTATATTCAGGAAATTAGTGCTATATGATGGGATCATCAATATACCTAGGATTAAAAGAGAAATCTGTAAACATTTTCTCCAAAATAATTAGACAGAGGGCTTTGCTATTTTGTTTATATCATAAAGCCATGAACCATCATACTCGGGGGAGCAATTTAGGACCATCATGGTCCTCTTGTTTATTTATTTATTCATTTTATTAAAATGGTAAAAAACATTGTGGGAAAGGGAAAGTAAACCAAAATAAAAACCTAAACCATTTCATATGAAACTTTAAAACAAGGAGACAAGTTAAACAGCACAATTCAGTCTTCATCAGATTCACAGTTTGGGCACACAAATGTAACATATCCCGGAGTACACTCGTCGTGGGCCTACTTAAGACAAATTTGGCATTGTACCCATTCTTCGCCATCATTACTACTTGAAAATGGTTCGCAGCAAATTATACATGGCCACTCTTCATTTTCGTCGCTATTGTATGTGCTCTTAAAGTTTCCTTTCCGCTTCTTTTTCCTTTTTTGTTTAAAGTTTTCTTCACTTGACTTTGTGATTTTTGTTTTGTACTAGACAGTGACTTTTTGTTTTGATTCCGTTTTATATGTACTTTCCTTTTGTTTTTAACAATCTTCCTTGATTCGTACTTTTCGCATCCTGTTTGTCCTCTAAAGATTTCTTAAATGGCGAAGAAGTTAATATTGTTGCAGATTCGGCTTTTCTCTTCCTTGAACGTGTTCCGGACAACTTTGGTGGTGGTGAAAGTTTGTGGATAATACCTTTTATGTTTATCGAGGACTCTGAGGCTGACATATGCCTAATTTCAGGAGATACTAAACAGTTGTAATGACAAAAATCACTGCCTACTGACTTGAATTCAACAAACGGCGGTTGGCTGTCTTGAAAATTGTCGACACAGTAATCAGCCAAAACTCGTTTTTCCTGATCTAATATTATAACTCGCTGTCTCAGCACATTTGATGTAGCTATTAGTTCAAGTTCTCTAGGCATTGTTTTAGGATCGACCATTGCTCTAATTCTGTCTTCTATAGAGGTGAATCTTAACCAGGAGGGTAAGTCGGCATTTATAGCATTGATTTCTAGTCTGCTGTATGATTGAATATTATCATCCATATATCCAACCATGCTCTTTCGCAGAGAATCTGATTTCTCTTCTTCCAATGACTTTAACTAAGCATCTATAGCATGACTATTGCCATCCCCCTGTACGGTTTGCAATTTAGCGTCCATTTCGATTACCAAACTTCTAAATAAACACCACCCGTCTCTATTTGTGACGATAATATTAAGATCGTGAGGGATAACAGTTGATATCTGTTGAGCGGGGACACTTGTGGTGTTATTGTAACAAGAAGTTTCATTGGACTGGTATGTATCATCAGAAATTTTAATGTTAAAAGGGGTTTGGTTTGGCTGAGATGGTTCATTAGACGCATTTATGCCGTTAGGGGTTTGGTTAGTCTTGGGTGGTTAATTATTTATGTTCATGTCATTAGGGTGTTGGTTGGGCTGGGGTGGTTCATAATTTATGATAATGTCATTAGGAGGTTGGTTGGTCTGGGATGGTTCATAAGACATAATTTTGTCATTAGGCGGTTGGTTGGGCTGGGGTGTTTAATTTGATGTATTCATGTTATTAGGGTGTTGGTTGGGCTGGGATGTTTCTTTTGACATGTTCAGGTCATTAAGGGGGTGGTTGGTCTGGGATTGTTCATAAGACATAATCATGTTATTAGGCGGTTGGTTGGGCTGGGGTGTTTAATTTGATGTATTCATGTTATTAGGGGGTTAGTTGGGCTGGGATGTTTCTTTTGACATGTTCAGGTCATTAAGGGGGTGGTTTGGGCTGGGGTGGTTCCTTAGACATATTTATGTCATTTGGGGGTTTGTTGGGCCGGGATGGTTCATTAGATATTTTCATGTCATTAGGATGTTTGTTAGGTTGGGGTGGTTCATTAGATATACTCATGTCATTAGGGGGTTGGTTGGGCTGGGGTGTTTCTTTTGGCTTGTTCATGTCATTTGGGGGTTTCGTTGGGCTGGGGTGGTTCCTTAGACATATTTATGTCATTTGGGGGTTTGTTGAGCTCGGATGGTTCATCAGATATATTCATGTCATTAGGGGGTTTGTTAGGTTGGGGTGGTTCATTAGACATACTCATGTCATTAGGGTTTGGTTGGGCTGGGGTGTTTCATTTGATATATTCATGTCATTGAGAGGTTGATTGGGCTGGGGTGGCTCATTAGACAAAATCATGTCATTAGGGTGTCATCAAGTTGGGAAGATGACAAGTGCAGAACGGGGAATTAATGTCACTGTCATTTGCGCAATGAGTGCTGCTGGTGTACACCTACCGCCGATGTTTATATTCCCAAGGAAAAGAATGGTAGATACGCTTCTGAATGGTGCACCTCAACAGTCAGTCGGATTCTGTAGCCCAAAAGGGTGGACTCACTCATACCTCTTTCTCATGTGGCTGGAACATTTCGTGCAATTCACCAACAGTTCTACACAGGCGCACTAGATAGTCATCCTCGACGGGCATCACAGCCACAAATCATTAAAAGCAATCCTCACCTTGTCACACCCCCACCACACAACACACTCTAGAAATCAATGCTATAAATGCCGACTTACCCTTGTATCAACCCTGGGGATTCTTTATTGGCCCATTCACTCGGCGCGAGTACTGGTGCAGTGTCCAGGAAGCGGAATCTAGAGAGATTAATCTAAGTTGTAAAGAACTTGTTTCTCAATTGATGTAAAATAAATAAATTTAAACTTAGGGGTAAAATGCCCCCCTCCCTGGGTGCGTTTTGCCCGATAAACAGGGGCGTCTTGCCCCAAGGGTCGGGCAAGACGCCCCATTTAAGAAAATAATATTTGTGTTTTTATAATACAGTTTAGAATAGATAACGACGAAAAACATGTGCCATTATATTCAGTTGACTAAAACGGTTATACAACTGCGGAAAACACCATTCTATCTTCATTCATTTCCAAGATTATAACAAAAACCCATTTTGGGGGCGTTTTGCCCCACCCTACCCTACTTGTTTCAGGCATAGATGAACATTGTCTTGACAACTGTGTTCGATATCATTGTCCTGCATTTAATGTATTTAATTTCATAAAACCACGACATGAGTCTTTCAAAGTAACAATTTTGGGATATGACTTTGTTTATATATCCTTTGTTTAACTTTGATTGGGACTTGGCAGTAAGTGCCGATACTGAGACATATGCCAATTATCTTACAAATACGTTATTACAAAAGCATCATCATAGATCCAAAATAAGGTTGTAACCATATGAACCTCCTATGATTACAAATGGAATTAAACTAAAAACTAAACAAGGAAATCTTATGTATTAAAAAGGCTAAACAAACGAATGATGAAAACCACTGAACAGGTTTAAAATATTGAGAAATTAATCATATGCCTCATACGTCAAAGCAAATGACAATTCCAGTAATTGGAATCGAATTTAAATTCCAGAGCTTTGTAAGCTCGTGATTGGTAGAAAAACTCTGTGACGGGTTTAAAGTTCATGTCACCTGGACAACAGTTACAAAGTTTCGTGAATGTGAACTCCAGTCAAGACCTAGCAGTAGTTTTCCATGCGCAAAACACATTCTGTATGGTTCTGGTGTAAAGATTGTATCTAGATTTAACGCTTCGTAACCACGTAAATTTGGACTTAATTTATAAATTTTGTTGTGTCTCCATCCACATACATAGATATTTCCTATGGGGTCCGACGTGATCCCTCTTGGCCTTGATCCTTCTATCGTGAGATGGGAAATTGTTTTACCAGTCTCAATATTTATACACAAAATTTTATGGTGATCCCAATCAGTTAGATAGATATTCTTTTTATTGACAATGAGGTCAGGTATATATTGGATAAATCTATTCGGCTTGTTCTTTATCACTCCAAGGTGATCACCATCTGCGGTTAAAATGAGGACTGAATCATGAGATTCATAATCAACCTCTTCTCTAGAGAGAATAAAAAGCTTGTTGTCGCTAAATTCTATAGCTCTACATTCAGTCTTCATTTGTACTGTCTTTGTTTTTTCTGCTGGAGTTTTATTCAAATCTATAAACCATATTTGTTTTATCGACGGAAAAGTCACTGCTATCAAGCAATGTTTTTCCGTCTCATCTCGGGTAGCTTGAGAAATACCGGAATTACTGCTAGTTCCTGCCTTCGAAACAGTGGGTTTTTGGTTTACTTTTAGTTCTGTAGCATCCCGAGGTCTCGACCCAAATCGAATATACCTAAGAAATGTGCTGTCTACGCTACTAAATATTTTCATACAATTATTGAAAGTATCCAAACCAACCCACCGTTTATCTTGCAATGCACATAACCCAGTTATCCAACAATCATGTTTATCCAACTCATGTTTCACATTTAGTCTTTCATATACTTGGACATTCTCTTCGTGGAACTCTCTATCTGTCATTCTCTTATCACTCATTCTTTCCAAAAGTATTCCCGCCACAATCCCTTTCTTATTTGTTTCATTTTCAACTTTAACAATTTCGTGCTTCGGATCATGTGCACTAATACATGCATCACAAATGTAATTATCACATACAAAGCATAGATAGATTGCAATGTTTCTGACCGGTCTCAAAAAACAATCATCACTACCACACTTAGCATCTTTGAAACAAAGCTTTTGTTTCTTAGTTTTTCGTATTTTTTCTTCTGATTCAAGTTCTATCTCCCAGATACCATACTCCTTTGAGTCATTTTTGTCGCTTCCGTCATAACTGCTGAATTCGTCAAACACCTTTTTTGACTTTCTTTGATAATCCATTTCTTCTGAAAAAAAGAGAAAGAAACAAGAAATTTTGAGTTACCTTGTACAAGAAGATTACGCAGACGTTTTCGGTGTAAGACCAATTCATCTTTCTTCGGTTGAACAAAGCAGCTTGGGGGGGGGGGGGGCGAGAAACAGATTGCCACCATATAATCTCTGACAAGTTCGATTTTAGGATTAAACAAGGTCACTACGAAAATAATAGAAAATCCCTATACGCACTCTAGTTTGCACATTGTTTTAACTCAAATGCCTTCAAGTTGATATATAGTCAAAATAACAATCTCTGTGATATGTTCGTTATTGGATCATATGTTGTCATAACTAGTTCGATATGACAAACCTTAGAAAAACCTTGTTTGCCTTCTACAGGGACCATTGCTAGCTTGAAAGCATCAAAGATTATAAAAATTCAGAGGAGATCATTTATTTCACTCATCACAGAAATATCATGAAAAATTGGGATATCTATAGAAACAGACGTACGACATCCGTTTACACCCTTATTTCGTGGATGGGGCAAAACCAATGAGAAGATAAATGCTTTATTTCCTTCATTGTTAGATTGTTTCTACCTACATGATAGCAGGATGGCATTCATTATTTAAATTATACATGTATTTACAGAACGTATTTACAGAACAAATTACAACCCTTTCCTTTCACCAATTTAAAAACAGAACAAATCTGCATAATATCTTCAGGGTACCTTCAATATACCTGACAGATTTTACAGCGGCTCTTGCACAAGTTATGTGAGAAATATTTTGCTCTCAATTCTAAAATCTCTAATTGTAATGCTTCCGGACTATTGAAGAAGCGGATAAAGTTATTTTGTAATGAGAAAGACTGCTCATATCTTCAACAAGAGAACTATGATGGTCGTGTATCGCTAAAGAACAGAAACGAAGCAAAATATTTCGCCTTACGAGACGCTAAACTAGTCAACGACGTAAAACCCTACTGGTGCTGGAATTCATCGGATAATCACGATAACTCCGTAAAATTGCCTTATTTATGGTGTACGTTATTCACGTCATTGACTTACACTAGCAAGTCAGTCGTTATCGGAATTACCCGAAGCCTTACGACCTCTACGATGTTTCAAAGGGAATATACTATATCAAATGGATTTAAAGAAATTTATGAAAGTAGATTTCACTCGTACATAGAACATTAAATGTTACCTTGGCATTAGCTATCTGAAATTGCCATATCAAATTTTCATAAATTCTGTTCAAGAGGCGCTTTAAAGTAATTTATTAATTCCAGTCACATACCTTTCCCCTGTGTTGATTTCAACCCAATTAACCCTTATTTTTTTCCTAAAAGATATGTTCAGGACTTTGTTATTTTCTGAAAATATAAAATCAATAAGTCATAAAGTGAAATTTTCTGTCTCATACATATGTCCTTTTTCGTCGTGTTTGAGTCTTTGTTCTTCCGCCTTCGATCGTTTTTATTCATTATAACAGCGCCTCGCTTCATTATCCAGGACCTTCGTAAAACTCCATTTTTTGACTATGTACATTATCCTTGTGTACGATTTTCACACGTATCAATGCTCAACAATTGCTTCGGCACTCTTGTAATGTGTTCTGGTGTTCATATCACCACTTGTGCTTACGCATGGAAATATTGTCATTTCTTATAGCCGGTTTAAAAGGACCCCGCAGTCCATGTGAACCCTGGTCAATATTATATCTAGTAAAGAGTAATCCGACTTAAGTATTATGACCAAGGAGTCATAATATGTCGACCACCCTCACCTGTAGAAAAATGACCCCGCACGTAGACTTGTGACACCCTTTATTAGGTTGACACTACTTAAGTATAACATTGACATTTACTTTTCGGTTATTTGGTACTACGACAAATAATTCTCCAAACCTATAGGCATCATTTATACGTTTCAATGCGTACATCTTAACATCTGAACATGTTCATATTGTCCGAATGATATCGTATGCGTATTTGATATAACTTTTTTGGTAAGTTTGAAGAAAATGATAAAGACTGAGAACTTTATTTTGATTTTAAAATAAACTTTTCATTAGGCCCCTTTTCCTGTGAAAAGTAAAAGATCAGACCAAATTTAGAAAGGAACAATCCATATGATGGTACAAACATTCTGTGAAACTTTGAAAAGAATCCAATAAATACGTTGGACTTTATTGTGAAAACAAGGATTTTTGAAAAAAAAATCATAAGGATCCTTAAGGTAGCCGTAGTACAGTGCAAAACATCGTTAATTTGAAAGTATTTTCAATTTCATTCCGGGCAATCATGTTCAATTCAGCTTTCAATCCGGTCGAAAAGTTTATTGCTAATGGTATATTTATCCTAGCATGGATTGTATTCAATTGAACACTCTTTGATGTGAAGCCAGGCTTGAATCTTATGAAAAGAGCTACATACTGCCAAAAGTGACCATTTTTAGTCTGCTTTTTATAAATGAAATACGTACAGGCGTGTTTTCTTTAAGATCTCGGTGACTCAGACATATTTCACCCTACACCAGTTAAGATTGTGCTAAGGGAGAAACTTTCCAAGATATTGGCATTTTCCGTCTGTGACCAGCGTTCCTACCATTTTAACTAAAATTAAAGTCGAACAAACATAGTGGCTACTAAAATGACGTCATTTAAACTTTAACCCCTTCTAAACTATTTTTGATTGGTAGATTTAATCGAGGGGATCCAATTGAATCTACTATTGTAGGAAGGTTAGTTCCAACCGAATAGGCCATTATTTCCTAATATGAAAAAATGGACAAATTTCGACTTTTCAACTTTTCGACTTCTCGACTTTTCGGTGACTTCGACAAGTTTAAGTTTTTTTATGTTTTATATCGAGTCTTAACCTAAATGTTAGATTGAAAAGTCGAAAACATGGCAATTGTCAGGAGAAAAAACTTTAAAGATGAAGGCTAAAAGTTTAAGTTAGTAGTTCCTAATTTCCACATTTATAGTCAAACGTGAGGCTGAAAACTCGGATGTTTTTATGACAAATGTCTGGTCAACTAATTCCACAATTCAATATTTTGATTTATCATTTTAACTAGAAAAGTGGAAGTTAGGACGTCTAATTTCTACTTTGAGTTTCTCGTAGGTCGAAAAGTAGATGACGGAAACAGGATTCCGTAGTACGATTATATGGTGAGAAACATTCAGGTAAAGTTTGTGCAAATCGATTCATAAATCTAGGAGGAATTGTGTTTATAAGTTATTTACACAAATGCCCTATTTTCCGGAAAGAATCATAATATTGCCAAACCAGAACATGCGATAAGTCGAATGATGAGAAAAACATTTGTGAAATTTTCTTGCAACATAAACTTATCAAACAGGGATTAATTTTCATGATTGGTACTATTCTTGAAAATTTCCATGAAGTGCCATGTATAATTGTAAAAGTATTTCTATTAATACGAACATTTACATGAAGCCCTTTTAACGCAACCAAATATCACAAATCCGCGACAATATGCGCATAGTCACAAAGATATGTGAAAATTCGTGCATAGATGTAGGAGGAGATGCGTTAACAAAAATAGGTGTATACACGGACGGACATTGAAAAAAAGAGAAGGAGATACCAAGAAACGTCCACCTTCGGCAGCGTATAACAAGACTTCCAAGTAATTGCCTACAGTTAAATGAAATACAAGCATACAAAGATAATATTTATTTAATTCATAAAAGGTTTGCCGTGTTTGTAGAGATATATTTAAAGGGGCAGTTTAATATCTGGTACCATTTTAGAAAGATTTAGTTTATACTTATTTATTTTTAGTTCGATTGCGACGAAAGCTTTAAGCTTATAAAGTCGCTCTCGAACACACAAACCAGATGTTTTCACGTCCCTGAAAGAGAGGCAGTGGATTATCCCCACTGCTACGCACTTCTACAGCTGGGTAGACTGAGGCTGGCTATTAAGTGTCTTGCCCATGAACACACCTCGGTGACGGTGGGGCTCGAACCCATGACCTTCAGATCACGAGTCAAGTACCTATACCACTCGGCCATCGAGGCAGTCGAAGAAAGATTTCTTGTGTTTGAATGGGGTTTACACCATTTTGAACAATCTTCCAGTTATATCGCGGTGGCTGGAGCACCTAACAATGGATTCCTGGTATTTCTCACACCAGTATCGCCATCACATCCTTTCCTAGCCTCCAGCTGCTATCCCACATAGGTGCACGATTATCGACTCATTGGTGGGGGACAAATAGTCGGAAAGGATGAGTGCCGCCGTCGGGGATCGAACCCGGGACCTCCAGATTGACAGTCCGACACGCTTCCAACTGCGCTATGACGGCGGCCCATTCAAACGGTCCGAAATTATGGAATGAATTACCACTTACTATCAGGAAATCTAACTCTGTGGATATCTTTAAGCGGAAACTGAAATCACTGTTTTTAGTGACTTTTCAAAACTGTTTTAAAATAAGAATGTTTTAATATGTGCAGTAGCTTTAAAGTGTTGCATTTTATTTGCCGGATCAACAGTTTCATTGTTTCAATAGTCTTCCCTTTTAACATGTGATTAAATAATTCTTCTGTTGTATTATAGCATCTAACTTTTGTACAACGCCATTGCATACGTTCATTCGTAGAAATAGGCGTTTAATCGAATTGTCAAGTTTCAAGTTTCATTGACATATTTCACTAAACAGCCAAATGCGATATTTTATAAGACCATCTACCTATTACCACACAATGACGCTTTTTGAAGCCCTGGAGAAATATTATAATGGACAACTGTGGGTTAAAAGGAGAAATTGCTTGGAACAAGCTATCTTCCCCTTTCTCACATTATCTTCTACTTCATTTGGTACTTATTTTCAAATTTTAGCGCAATTCAAAATGTCATCTGCAACTTCTTTCAATTTAGACCAGGTTAAAAGTTTGCTGTGCCATAAAATGTGAATTATTTTAAGACATTGTGCAAAAAATCATCTCTTCCGTGATTCCAGACATAGATAATCTAAATAGTGGTGAATGCAACAGATAGCCACGCTATATATACAATCACATAAAAGCACATTTTAGGCTGCCTGAGAGCATTAGTCTATCAGCCTTTCATATGCGTTTCTTATTATAGGGCTATGGAGTTGACAAGGAAACAAATCTGTACATTAAATGCAATCACCATATTTGAATCATAAACAGCAGCAAGGATTGTAATAGTTGTATTTCAACTGCGTCGTTTCAGTCATCAAATACCATAATGATAACGATCTTTCCAGTGAAAATATTGATTCGTCGGAGAGAAGGGGGTCCGACAGTTTGACAACTAAGATTTACATATTTATATTACGGGCTTTCTAGATTATACTAAGAGTAATCAGCAATAAAGTTCAAGCAAAAAGCATGGATGGGATTTCTGGTCGACAACATTTAGAATTGCAAACGACGCTTTCCTCTTTTTTCTTGGATTGTACAAATGGTTTCTTTTTGTACATGGGAAGTAACCAAATAAAACTTTAATGCATTATGTGTTTTAGGACCAAGTTCAAGAACAAGTAAAGAAATGAAACAAACATTATATAACATAGTTCGTTTAAGATTCAATCGTGATATTGCAGTGTATTCAAATGATTGCATGCAACGTTACGCTTATTGAACAATCAGATCTAACAGCAAGAACGCATAATCCGTTCCGAGTGGAAAAGCGTTCAGCATTCAATCAATATCATTCAATCACGATCGTGTACAGTTCAAATCGGTTCCAATCTTTATGTCAAATTCATGATGTTTCGAACTGTATGTAACATTAATACGAATAGTTTTACGAAATATGTTCAATCGTATTTCGTATTTAACATAATTTGGAACATTTTCATATTTAGAAAAAAGTCTTGAATGTCACTTTAGGTGTTAAGCAGATATAGGAGTTGATTTCTTCCTTTGTAATTTTATAAATTAAGATATTATTGCGTTGTGGGTTAATGTTTTGTATTTAACACTTTCCTGTTCAGTCCCTGTTTTTTTACGTTTGTAAGATAATATCGGCCGTTTTCTTCTGTGTCTACAATACTTATTCTCAGTGATAGCATTGTGGATAAATTAACAATAATTTAATTCTTCTTTGAATCATACAATATCTTAATACTTCTAAACAGTTTTCTCCAACTACTCTTGGAGTATAAGCCCAAAACAGTCATATACGTGATCTATCCTATTTCAAGCTCTCGACTCGTCCCTCGTCCTGCTCATTTGCTTCCCTATTGATATGAGACTAAATACCATCTCACCAAATCAAATATCTTGTTTCGCACCTTCCTCTAAAATGCCCATCAATGAAAGTATTAGTGGCAGATCGGGGTGTTTATCTTCGACCCATCAACATAATATTTCGTATTGATTTCAGGGATTCGAACCGTGGCTACCCTGCTTATTTCTTGATAAAAGAAATATATGAGCTTCCGCAATAGGCCCGAATCAAAAATTATGTTACACGTTCTTGTGATGTTATAATTGAGAAAACATTGAAGAAATTGCTGGCATCAAACAAATTCTTCTTTTTCCACAATATTTTTTTTATCTTACTGAAATGTTACAATTTAAATCCACTTTTAATTTTCGTTTGTAAAATCTTCGAATTTAGACAGGTCTAAAATGTTGCGAAACAGAAGGGATAAAAAATCCATACATATTTGAAACTGTAGCCTAAATGATTATCTTATTGCATTTGAACTGATTTGAATTTATTTGACAATTTGGGAACTAATTGTATTCTTGGTTGAATTTTTTCCTGAAAAAGTCGTGAAACAAACCAACCATTAAATGCTTTTATGCCTCGTCAGGGATATGACCTCTTTACTAAGAAGAAGGCAGTGAACAAGGTATCCTGGTCTCTCCGATCATATAACACCCACTGAACATTTTGTACGGAAGAAAAGAATGTTCAAATTACATCCGATCTGAAATTATTTTCATATGAAAGAAAGGAAATTGTATCCTGACCTCTCAGAATTCAAACCCCTCGCCGAAGAATTTGAATCATCGGAGAATGGAAATATTAAAATTAGATCCAAGTTTAACTTCTTTTAATTGTAAAAGTATCAAAATCGAAAAGAAACAAAATGTCCTTAGAACCATTCAATGGCCTTTCTCCGCAAATATTCACCAAATACGTGTACGAAAAAATAAAAAATGAGGGCCCATGAGGGTCTGAGACGCTCTATTGGCTTTAACGTTTTCCCTTAAAGTAATCTAATTTTTAACAAAGTTATTTGCTTAAAGAAGAATGCATAAAATGAAAATAACCAAATGGTAGTCATCCCCTTTACTATTCTTAACAATAATCCTTACGGCCCATTTTCCAGTGTTTCATGACAGACCCACTCCATTTCCAAGCTTCCTTATGACCCTACAAACATACTATGAAACTTTCTACAGAATCCGATAAAACTTGTGGACTTTCTCGCGTGAACGAGAATGTTTAGAGTGAATATCCATAAGGCCCCTTTTTCCTTTGTGTTCTAATGGATCGACTTCATTTCCGAAAGGAACATTTCTTACGACGCTATAATCGTTCTGTAAAATTTGAAAAAAAACAAACAATAAAAATTTGTGGACTTCATCACATTAACAATTATGTTTTGAGTGATCATCTGTAAGATTCCTTTCTATCTGTTTCCGATGCCGCAATTATTCCATGCATCTATGAAGAGAATCCGATAAAAACTGAGGACTTATTGTATTAACGAGGTTATTTCAATCAAATTCTCATAAGGCCCCTTTTCCCACGAAACTGTATTGATCTTACCCATTTTCAAAAGAGTCAATCTTTAGAATTATATTATCAGTCGGTGAACGTTTGAAGAGAAATCGATGAAAACTGTGGATTTTTTCGTGCTAATAAATATTTTGAAATAAAAAAGTCATGAGGTCCCTTTGATCATGATACTGCAATGATCATACTCAATTTGATGTAGTTCTGTGAAAGTTTAAAGTGAATCCGATGAAATATGGGGAATTCCATACACTTCATTTTGTTAACTAGAATTTTTTTGTAAAATTTTCATAAACATTTCATTAACTCCTTTTTACACTATACTTGACGGATTGGACCCCATTTGAAAAAATTACCAACCTTATCGTGGTACGGTCATTCAGTTAAAGTTTCGTGTAATCCAATAAAATTTTCGGGTGTCATTGTGTTAACTAGAATATCTAAATAAATTCTCCATGAGGCCCATTTGCATATGATACTTTACGGATCAAATCGAATGTCTAGAATCAACGAACTTAATGATGGTACAATCTGAAATCTGTCGCATTTATCATGTTAATAAGGGATTTTAATGACATTTTTATATAACAGTCCCTTTTCCCGTGATACTTTCAGGAAAAAAGGAATAAGGTACAATCATTCTGTGAAAGTTACAAAGAATGAGGACTTGATTGTGTTAAATAGGATTTTGTGATAAAAATTTTCATACAGCCCGTTTTCCCGTGATACTTGAAAGACCAGGCCCAATGTAGAAAGGACAATCCAAAAAAGATGGTACATACAATATGTGAAAGATTGAACAGAATATGATGAAAACTCTGGACTTTACTGTCTTAACAAGGAATTTACAATTGGGCACAATTTCGAAAGAACAGATCCTTATTGTGGTACAATCATTCTGTTAGAGTTTGAAGAGAATCCGATGAAAACAATGGCCTTTATTGCGGTAACGATGATTTTTAATTGAAATTTCACAAGATCTCCTCCCCGTATTTTTAGACGGATCAGATCCGATTTCGAAAGGAAAGATCCTCATGGTCTACACTCATTCTGTGAAAATTTGAAGAGAATCCGATGAAAGCTTTGGATTCTGGAGTGTTAACAAGTAAAAGTTAACGGACGGACGGACGGACGCCGGACGGGAACACGACATTGCTATAGCTCTTTTGGCCTTAGGCCAGTAGAGCTAGAAATTTAAGATGATGAAATATATAACAAAAAAACTTACGTTTCTTCTGTAAAAAATGTAGTTAAAATTGCCAATATTCCTTCTCAATTCACAGAAGTATAAACACTGAGATAGGCTGTAATTCAACACCAATTGTCGCAAATTACAACCGGTGTCGTCTTTCTAGCATTGTCACAAGGCTAACACAAAATACCCATTTAATTCATTTATAATTTCGAAACCGAAACAAGCTTCTCATGAGGATCTCAATACGAAAACAGGGGCAATCTCGAAAGTCGTAAATTATCGATTCTTTATAGATTGATTGATTAAATGGGGTTTAGCGCCACGTTTAATAGTATTTCAGTCATATCGCAGCCGGATTAACTATCTTTTGGTAGACCTTTGTCGGAAAGGATATTCGTCTCGGCTGAGGATCGAAACCGTCGATTCTGTTTAGACCGCGAAAATGATCGATTTCGACCAAATCGCTTACTTATCCACTCTCTTGCTTTCCGGTTCTAAGTAAATAATTATCATGTTCGAAACGGTTTTTTTTTTTCGCGAATCAAAAGAAAAATGATGTATCGTCCTTTACTAAGTTTGACAAGAATCTCGCCTATTGCAGAGATGTGCCGTGAGAGTAACGAACGACAATTACTTGGAGATTATTATTTACCCGGATGGTCTCTTCTTCCGTAATATATCAAGTGCTTTTCTCTCTAGGATATTCGACCGTATAAAATAGTATAATATAAGAGGTTGTGAATATTTTACATTTTTGTCATTCTATAGATATTACAATCGACGGCCGTATAAAGGATAATAAAAAAAGGGTTGTAAAAATGTTACATGTAATTCTATAGTAATTGCAATCGACGGTGACAAGGACACATATTTTTAGCTAGCAAAGCTTCAGCTTTGATAGCTTAAGTTAACAGACAAAATTATGAGATGGTCTGAAAGTTGAACGAGTGAAACTGCCACTGGAGGCTTAACCAAAAATTCGTTAAATGTCTACGCCATAAAAAGTAGTTCTTATGCATTTCAGGAATATTGTAAACTCTGCCTGCAAATTCATCTTCTAGGTAATGTTCGCTCACTTGAGCACGACGTATTGAAAATAATTCTGGTCAGAGTCTTCAAAGAAGTTGCAGGCGACAGTTTAAAATTGTTGAACATTCTAAAATATTTATCTCTCTAGGTAAAACAATGTGGAAAATGAAGAAATTGCTTGTGACAAGCAATTTCTTCATTTTCCACATTGTTTTCCACAGCTATTTTCTTAAGGGGCGTAAAAAGTAGGAATTGTGTGGGAATTTGTTAACTCCTTGGTTACCTTAACCTCGTTTCTTTATCATGATAACGTTTGAAAAAGAAGATTGCTGAACAAAACAATCATTTGCTCGCTTACAGTACTTTTCAGTACTTTGAATTTATCTTTTTTTTTTCGGAAAAAAAGCTGTGTTTTCACTCGTGAAAAATTGGCTTTCATTGCTCTAGAAATGAAATACATGTACCAATCTTACACGACAGACAACCAATTGTTCTTATATTTATTTGATGAAAAGAATGAAAGAGACAATATTCAGTCAAGCCTATAAATGCGCATCATTTCATCCTAAATTGTATGGCACCCTGGTTAGGTCAACAGTGTTCTAGGTCCCGCTGAGATGACGCAGGGCTTAATCTGCGAAAAGGGCGAGTTTTGACGATTTGTTGTTGTTTATGTTATGTTTGTTTGTATTGCTTTGTCCTTTATTTTCAGGTTTCGTTGCAAAATATTTTGTATATTTACCTTTTTAGCATCTTCAAGAGTATCTAAACTGAGTTAAATCAAGGATAATTTTACATGTTTGTGTGTTTCCTGTGTATCGCCGGGGTCGTGAATCATCTTCATATTGGAACCCTTGCGTTGTTTGAAAGGCAGTAAAGAGCTACAGAGATTCACTTTCCCAAACGCGGGACAGCTCTTAGGACAGAGACTCTAAAAAATTGGCAAAGTGATCTTGGAAATTTGAATACCTTGGTACATTAAATCTATACCTGAACACTCTATTATAAATCACTTGTACAAAAAGAACATCTCAAAATCGTTAACGTGGGTGTAGTTTAACAAGCACCAGTTAGTCCTTTCGGCATATAGGCTTAAAGGACCCTTAAATTGGTTGAACGTAGAGACATAACCGTGACACATAACCGCCATTGTATAATAAAGAGTCGATCATATTAAATTTATGAAATCAACCACTGTGAAAAACCCAATATTTACATGATTGTTCACAAAAACCAATACACATAAAAAAAGAATTGATAACGTATTGATAGGATGTATTGTACAACTAGGGTACTGTTCATGTCTCTAAAAATACCATTTTCCCAAACGTCCTTTGTTCTTTACGTCAATTTGAAGTAATCTTCGGTTATCTCACAAAGAATTTTTACAAATAGAGGTTCCTCAGCGCTATCGAAGTCGTTTGTCATTATTGTATATTTGTTAATGTAAATTGACAGACGGCAAGTCATCTCAACTTCAAATTAGGATCACTAGAAACAACACCGACAAGAAATTTTGAGATGCCTGATGACTTTATGACGCTGACATTTGAACGAAAAGAAAATGCAAATTGTTAATTGTTGACCTTAACGCCTTCTTGGTTGATTTGACTATGTAACCGAGGTCTAACCAAACGATGTATTCGATTATGTTTATGGATGTTTTTTCAAAGTTTAACATTGATGAAACTGCCTGGAAAGGGGAAAGTGGTGAATTCGGAATGATAAATGTACACATGAATGTAAAAAATGATTGGACAATAAAAAAAATCTTACCGAAGACTGTCACATTAAGTTTAAAGGTTAAGGGATATTGTAAATAGTTACGGAAAGACTATAGTCGTTATCATTATCATTTCCCAATCATTGATGGCGTGTAGTTTTAATTAGCTAGCAGAGCGTCAGCTTTGATAGCTTAAGGAAACATACACAATTTTGAGGTCGTCTCAAAGTTCAACGAGTGCAAACTGCCACTGGAGGCTTAACCACTAAAACCGTTAAATTCCTACGCCGTAAGAAGTAGTTCTTTTTTTAGGAATATTGCAAACTCTGCCCATAAGTTCATCGCCTAAGTAATTTTAGCTCACTCGAGCATTATTGTGTTCAAAATGACTGGCCACGTGAATCAACTTTATTCAAATTGTAGAGAACTCCTTCAAAAGCATGTTATACAACCCATTCCCATTTAAACTTTTTAAGAATAAAAAAAAGCTTGGAGAATACTGTGGACAATGAAGAAATTGCTTGTAACAAGCAATTTCTTCAGCGTCCGCAATGTTTTCTACCCTACAAAGCCAATGAAGATTACTTAACAGAACAATGCTTTGCTAGCTTACTGTACTTTCAGGACTTTGATTTTTATTTTCTCATAGGTAGAACATGCGGAGTGTTCGTTTTTGGGTGATTGGTGTTTTTTAGTAAGCATTGGGTTCATGCATATGCGTACGTATGCCTGCGTCGGGTAGACGAAATTGTGAGGTCAGTTGCTTGATTGTGCGTTTAAAAATGTAGGTGGAGAGATGTTCATCAGGGGTAAATATATTAATTTCCAATTTATTTTTAATTCAGTAAATGATTCTTTATAAGATAGAGTCGGTTTGATAATTCGTTGCAGACAGCACTCGAAAATGACGAATGGTCGTATAAATAATCGGTAATTCTCCCGCACTGATTTTGGAATGGCGGATGGCTAGGATTGGATAAGTTTGAAATTTGGGATTGTGCTTGTCCTTTTATTTATGCCATTTAACGCAACTGATTAAGTTTATGAATATATCCAAATAATCAAGCTTTGTGATAAACTGATGTTTTATCGTCTGCTAGACGCTACCTGATATTTGTGTAAATGCTAATATTGAGTTGCTGTATATGTAATTGTATATTTTTGGATATTTGAATATCTTTTACGTTTTGTACACATTGAAAAGGCATTATAAATCAAAGTAGAAGTTCGAGCTAAAGTTGTGGGTAAGTGATCTATTAGCAATCTAGTTTTAAACTTATTATAGAACATCGATTGGGCATTTTTGTGAAAGAGAGTCTTTAGTAGTTAATTACTGTTGCAAAAAGTATACATATTTTTAAGAAAACATTGTAGGAAAGAGAACCATGGGTGGTGCTCTAGTTAGGTTTTTACTATAATATTTCATTAAAGTTTGATAGGTTGCTTTGCTTTTGGATGTTATTGTTTGATAACGACGAATGCTCATGTTAGATGAGTGGGCTATTGGCGCGTACATGTACAGATGGTAGTGGAATGTTCCAGTCAGATTGACTGATTGATTGACTAATTTGGGTTTAATCCCACTTTTGATAGTATTTCAGTCATATCATGGCGGGTTCCAGTCAGTCTTCATACTTAAGGGAGTGTTGGTAAATCGTTTTAGGAAGAGGACGTTTTAGATGCGGCGACCGGTACGAACTTAAACGAAACAGACGACTGGATTAACATATATCGGTGATGTATGAACGAACATAGCAAATTGTGGGTTTAGTAAGGAACTTTTTTCTGGGGGGGATGGGGTTTTAGCCAAAATTGACACCTGTGTCTTTCTTTACCTGGGATGCGAAGTGGTGTCATAAGCTAACAACTTGGACTTTCGGTGGATACGAGTGATTATAAACATTAGGTCTGTCAATGAAAATTTAGAAATCTTTTTATTATAATTTGATAATTAGTTGATAAGGATTGATATGTGTGTCTATTTAAGCTTTTATGTATAATAAATTTGCGAAATAGACACCCTAACTTTTATATTACCATGTATCCAAACCAACACTTGACCGTCTTGTGACAAGGACGAAATAAAAGATTCGACAACAAGAATCTTGGAATATATAATGATGATGATTGACAATACGTACGACCTTCTGTCAAAAAAAACAAGGGAACACGCGAAAATCACAGGGAGCTGTTACGTTCGCTATATTTAATTTAAAATGATTTTACATCAAATAAGGCCTGTTAAGAATACTATATATACACGGGATACAATTCAGAATTCCCCAGACCAGACCCATACCTATCTTGAACGCTTCTAAAAATATATTTATAAATTCTGCAGATTGCTAAAATAGTCTTTTGATACCCTGACCCATCTATTCCATTATAACTCCACAGCTTTAGGAGATAGCTGCATTTATTTCAGAAATTTGCATTTTTATATCGTTTGTCGAGAGGTAGTACCTTCAATTTTCATTCGTATACAGCAAATCCAAGATAAGCAGCTCATTTATACGTTGCATAGAATAATGGTACATTAGAAATTAAATGCCCGAACGCCGACCGTAAAATAGTCCTCAGACCTAGTCATCAGTCGGAAACATAGACGTATCATTAACGATTCGAAAAATAGCTCTTTATCTATAAAATATCTAACAGTTCAATTATTTTTGTTTTATATTTCAGAGGTGAAACGTTCAAATGAGTCACAAATTTCACCAATTCAAATGAATTGAGAGATAACTTTTACGAAACTTCTCGTAGTGACTAAATTTCTAGAAAGGAATAGATTGTCGTCGGGAATTTCAATAAATCTTTGAACATTTAAATACATCCACAAGTTTAAGATTTCCCTGTAACAGGACAAATATATATAATACTTCATATAGGAAAAACTGCCTAAAAGACATTGCCTGATGATGTTTGATGTCATCATAAATGTCACAAGAATAAAATTAAAAAAAAAAAAAAAAAAAAAAAAACTGAAAAAAATTGTGGAAAAAGGAGAAATATATTGTTTAAAGTATTTTTTTTTCATTATCCACAATCTTTCTACCGTCAAAACAGATTTTACTACATTGTATTTCCATGTACAAGAAATTGTCATTGCAACTTTTTAAACGCCCGTCGAAGACGGAACGTATTATTGGATTATCCGTGGCGTCCACTTCTTTGTCCGGAGCCTAACTCTGTCACCTTATGTCCGATTTACTTTAAATTTGGAAGTTATATTCTTCTCCTGATTACGGAGTGCTAACCGGCTTTTTTTTTGTTGATGCCCCTTGTTTTTGGATTGGTGATGCACATGCGCGGCCTAATGGCGGTGTTTTTTTCTCTCTCATAAAAAATATGAAAATAAATAAACTGTGACGAAAAGACTTACTCATGCCACAGCTGGATTTGAAATAGTGCATGGATAGTGTATTACTGATTGACTACAGTTGTACGATCGTCGAATTTTCATGTTGTTTGCAATGTTTCTTGCAAGAAATTAGATGTAACTTTGTGTTAGAACCCTTAGCCAACCGCCGATTGGTGAAAATGTGTACATAACTAGTCATCTATATTTCTGTTATCTATGTATTTGTATAAAATGAATTATACTGTGCTCAAAGACACAATCATGTGAATCTAGACTTCGTGAGATAAATAGCAGGACGTGACTTATAAGGGTTGAATTTTGTCTTACAATTACATATGTTCTTTGTAATTGATAGTAAAGGGTGAAACTATTATCATACAAACGCCATATGTCTCCTGATTCGTCACGCTTGATTGACTGTTCACAATCGTTCACTATCGATTAACGGGTCCCAAACATGAATAGTATTAGCGACAAGGGAAACTACCAAATCCAAGATCAATCACAAGTTATGCAAGAATTAACTCCCGTGAACTTAGACGAGAACAGCTCCGTGAAAATACCAATTGGGTCGTCCTATCCAGTTCCAGGACAAATTTTCACAATGACAAATGATCATGAATTGGACACTTCTCTTGCTCATTCTCCTGCTAATGATCTCTCTACTCTACTATTCCAGCTAACCGACGAACAATTGAACAAAATAGCATCCTGTTATCATAGCTACCCAAAGGAATTGTTCAAAAACACTTTGATCACCTGGTATGCCTCTTGTGATAAAAAACTAAAAGAGGTACGCCTAGATTTATTTACGATCTGATCGAAAAGTGAGGACGTTCCATTTCAGGGATGTAGTCTAAAGGGCCGAGCTCAAAGAAAAAACGGGGAAGTCTACCTGATAAACTAGCATACGATATACATCCACTGATCGGCGCGCTGACAGATCGTGATTACGATAATCAGGATCTAAAAAACATTATCAGCACACGCACAAGGGTGTCATCAGTGGCGAGTTGTAGTACCAGTGTCTGCCGATCCACGCCTATTCGCCCCAGTCTAATTCGGATCGGTAGAATGACTGTCTATCCAGAGGTTATTGCTCTGCGGAGTGGCTTATCCTCTGATGTTAATGAACTAAAAGAGACTATAAAAGAAATAGCAGATCTCGTGAATGACCTAAAAAACTCTGTTCTGAGTGATTTGCAAGAAATGTCAAGATCATTATCAAGAATCGAATCAGTACAACTCACTTCTGTGACCCAGATGAAAAATGCACTCAAATTGCTAAAACAAAATATGAAAAACTGTGAATTGAATCTGGATAATATTCAAAACAACTTTCAGAAGGTTCTTGAGAATAATACAAAAGGCAATGAGGCTAATAGAAAAAGGTCAAATCAGAGTAATAAAACCACCCGTTTCGCTGCTCGAGTCATTCGTGACGATACGTCGCAGGCTGATCCTTGCAGCGACGCAGGAGGTTGTCGACCCTGTAATGATGACGATGTAATTTTGTCAAGCCAGGGCTCAGTTATAGTATGTGATGAAAATGACCAATCAAGTACTTCTAATATACTTTTGGATCCGCCGATGGCTACTGATCAAGGTCAAGGGTCAGAATCTCAGGACCCTGTAATCGTAGTCCCCGCACCTGTTAAATCAGTTCCGAGGGAACAGCCTATCCCAGTTAGAGTTTCCTCCACCCATTGTCCAAACAATAACTCAATGTCACAAACTTACTCATCCCCCACCCAACAAATCTTCAAAGTGTCACTGATTTCCCAAACTTACCCTGTCCTATAAGCGGTGAAATCTTACCCCCTTTTCGCCCAAATGTTTTACAAAGTGCCCCTGACCTCAAAGATTTACACCGTCGTACAAACGGGGAAATCGTGGCCTGTAATCGCTCAAATGGGAATATTAACGATCATATGTTCAATCCAGCTCAAAACTACACATATCAAAACTCTCAAATAAATGAAAATTTTCGTCAGTATTCAAAGGTCGTAACTTTAGGAGGCGCAAAAGCTTCGGAAATTTCACGCGCAAAAAAGTCCTCGAATCGAGCCGGCTTATTGCATGATGGACCGGATTTTTATAAGGGTAATCATAGATTTTTTCGACGTAGACAATGGGTTGCAAACTTACGGCAATTCTGGTATTCCCATCCAAAGCGACAATACCGGTCTAAATGGCAATACGGAAAAGGGTGATTTACAGTCTGTCATTGATCGTCAGTGGCATGTAGACAATGGCCCCTTGTTTACTCATGAACAGAGGGACATAATCTCACCAAACAAATAACAACATGGTTCCCGTATTAACGATTGTAAACCCTCTAATCATACAACAAATAATGGGTACAGTGAGGGCGTCGACCTGAAAGAGTTCGTGCGTAAACGTACAAGTCGCTTCTTTGTTGGTGGCTTCAAACCTGAAATCACGGAACAGATGATAGCCAGCTACGTGAATTTCAGAGGCCCAAAAGTAACTTGGGTTTCAATTTTTCGCTACAGATCTAAACCGGTGGTAATACGACTAAACGTTGAAAATGACGTTAACGCTTATCTAGTCTTGGACCCGTATTTCTGGCCTTACGGGGTCACCTGTAGACCGTGGGTTTCTCAGGCAAGATATAACGCCCGTGACTTTGACAACGCGCGTGGTAACAGACCCCAAAGTAACATTGACCAGGCCAATAATGAGGCGTATTGCATGAACGGGTATGATATAGAATTACGTAACCGATACGACGGACTCAAAAGTAATGATAATGATAACTATGAATACTGATTGTCTTAGCTATAACCTATTTACATGGAATGCTACAGGTGTTATTTCTAGTGGCATGTATTTACACGACTGTTTGTCTGAGTATTATATAGACTTTTTAGGTATTAGCGAACACTGGTTGTTTGAAAAGGATCTTCACTTTTTACATTCTCTTAGTAACGTCGATTCGTCTTAAGCGATTTCGGGCAAAGATCTTTTTATTCATAGCAACTGTAGAATAGGCAAAGTTGGGGTCGCTATCATGTGGAAAAACAAGTTCGATAAAATAGTGACCCTTTCTCCCAATGATATGTGACAGAATTATTGGTGTACAGGTTGAGCTCTCACCTAAAAGCTTTCTTTATCTCTTTCAAATTTATCTACCATTAAAAAATAATCCTGTCGATCTTTCAAAGAATATTTAGATATTACCCAAAATGTTATCTCAGAACATAGAATGAAAGGTCTAATTGTTTTAATGGGCGACTTCAATTGCCATTCTAACAGTAATACTATTTGTAAAAATTTAGATAGTCGTGACAAGCTGTTTAGTTCTTTCTTGAGCGATAATAGACTTACGACGCTTACTTCCCTTGACATATGTGGTGGCGCACCAGTCACATTTGAGTCGGCGTGCGGTAAACATTATCTTATGTACAGATGATACAAACTATCTATCTTATTGTTCGATTGTTGATGACGATGCCTTACTGTATACGAATCACCGTGCTGTACAATGTACTCCGAATATTCCGATTAGGATAAATCAAAACGTTTACAATAAAGAAAACGTGATTAATTGGCCTAAAGTCACTCTTCATCAAAAAGACGATTACAAGAAATCTCTCTCCTCTGATGTAGGTTTTTTAGCACTACTAAGATATAAGCTTGAGACTACTCAAGACATTGATTTTATGTACTCCGCGCTGGTAAATTCTCTAGTATACAGCTAACTTGTTTCTTTCAAAACCACCTTTTAAGCCTTTCCTTAAGCCACATTGGTGTGAGGAGCTCTCAGTTCTGAATAAAATCATGAAATCCTGTCATCTTTAATGGCGTAACTCTGGTGCTCCAAGAAGCGGCCATCTGTTCATAAAATCGAACAATGCAAAACGCTTATTTCGCTACAAGCACAGAAAAGCAGTATCAAATTATTTCGAGAAACTCTATGACGATATTGATCGAAGCCTTGAAATAGATCAAGATCAGTTTTAGCGTTTGATCAATAATAAGCGGAGGTCCCGGAACACGGGTCGGGTGCGGAAATTATTTTTAATGGCTACGAATGCCGTGATAATGATTCAATTAAGCGAGGCTGGAGTGACTACTTCCGAAATCTCTATTCTTTTGACTCTAATCCAGTTTATGATGATATTTTTTAAAAACATGTAGAAAATGAACTGCATACTTCTCTATCGTCTATTGATGTGGGCGGAAATAAGCTTATCCAAAAGATCACTTTAGAGGATATTTCATCGCTTCTTCTTTCGGTCAAACGCAATAAATCCCCAGGAATTGACTTTATAATCTACGAACATATTTTGTTTGCTAGTGACAACGTCAAACAGGTTTTGGCTAAACTGTTAACTGCCATGTTACAATTTTCTCATGTACCTTTTGCGATGAAAAAAGGGATCATAGTTACTGTTTTCAAAGGCGGGAAGAAAACCGCAAAACTCCAGATAATTAAAGGGCCATTACCCTTACATCGTGCATTCTTAAATTATTCGAAAAAACACATCGCTTACAAGGCGGGTTTCAGCAGGGTATTGGTTGCTTAATGTCCTCATTTTGTCTACGTGAATTTATTAATTTTTCTAAAGAGAACAATAGTAAATTATACGTCTGTTTCCTTGACTGTAAGCAAGCGTTTGATCGAGTATGGATAAAAGGTCTTTTCTACAAACTGGTAACAAGCGGTATTGACACTTTAACTTTAAAATGTTTAATGAGCATGTATAGCGGGCTGCACAGCGCGGTACGATTTTGACAATACACGGCTGACGCCTGTTTCCCTATAGAGCAGGATACCAGACAAGGAGGGATAACTAGCCCATTCCTATATTTAGTCTATATTGACGGCCTCATGCGTCTTCTTGAAGCATCTGGTTACGGGTTCTGTATTTCCAATGTAGACTGTAGCTCACTTAGTGTGGCCGTCGATATGATTCTCTTGTCCTTATCAAAATACGGGCTACAAAAAATGATGGATATATGCTATGAATACTCAATCAAATGGCGATTCTTGTATAACCCATCAAAGTGTGCAGTCATAGTGTTCAACGAGTCAAAAAATGCAATCGCTGATCGCACCTGGTTCTTGGGCAATAATACTATAAATGAAAAAGAGGATTATACGCATCTAGGAATAATATGTAATAAAATCATGAAAGCATCCGCAAATATTGACGAATCGTTCCGAAAGCTAAAATCCACTTTGTTAGGACTTTCTAATATCGGTATTCATGATAATGGCCTTCTTCCTACGACTTCTTTTAAACTGTATAATTCTATTGTCCTCCCAAAAGCCCTTTATGGCTGTGAACTATGGTCGGATATTAATAAAACACAGGCTGATAAACTTGAGAAGGCCCATAGAATCTGCGTGAAGTACACTCAAAATTTACCTGCGTACAACAGAACCGATATAACACTTGGTCTCTCTGGTGTACTCCCTCTAGAGTTTGAGATTGAATATAAAAAACTTCTTTCTTTGGGAAGCTATGCCATATTTCTACAGGGCATGTATCTAAACAGCTGTTTAACCATCGACTATGTTCCTTCCATCGGCCCAACACATCAGTCAAACTCGGTTTTATTCCTGATATTATTAGACTCCTAGAAAAGTTTTCTCTTAGAGATTATTTACAGTCTTATTTATTAACCGGTTTATTTCCCAATAAATATCAATGGAGAAAATTGTCACGTAATGTAATTGAAGCCTTTGCAAACAATGCCTGGTTAAACAGGATACTTTCAGACATTCACCTGTCAAGTTTTCTGATTTCAAAACCCCAATTAAAGTTTCATTCTGAACTATGGGAGGCTAGTAGGTCCATCAATAGTCCCTTAATGTTAAAATCATGTAAATACTGCATAAAGATAGTCGCAAAGTTTATAGTGATTCATTTACAAATTTTTGCCATTACTGTAAAAACACATTTCATATATCCTCTTGTGAACATGTCCTTTTACTCTGTCCTGCCACTCTCGATTTACGCAATGAGTTATTTCAAAGGATAAAAATTCACACTGATACTAGTACTTTTGGGCTGTTTGAAAGATTAGAAGATCAAAAACAAATTGTTGCTCTATTCACGGGACTTAGAAATATATTTGAAAATAATGAAGTTAATCATAGAATCCTTAGTGTCAGTATCCCCCTTCTTGCAAAATTCTTGATTTTTTTCAATACATAAGACTTATAACATATAGTCGTCGTCGGCGGGGCAAGCGTTCTAACCACAGATTGTATGAGCTGTGCTTGGAATGCTTTCCGCGCGGACGGTTGGTATGATTTTCAAAACTTTTCTTCGTGTTAAATGTGTCCTTACCCTTATCATGATGTAAAAGAAAAAGAAAAATCCTGGCAAAGTTGCATTAAAATCAAAGAGACGAAAGTAATGGGTATAATCGTAAGAATTCTTTTTACAAAAAGGAAAGAGAAAGGAAAAAGAAAACAACGTTTTCTGCTAATAAATGAGAAATTTGGATGGTATAGGCTGGGATCAGACTGCACATATGTGCAAGTTGATATTTGTCTATACGTCCTTCCAAAGCAGGAATATTTCGGGCTCAGCTTGACAGGAGTTTTTTGTCTTCTTTCATTTCCTTGTTTTTCGTTTTCGTGACAAGGATAATCAATATCGTTGTCTAATAATGTGATATACTCATGCCTTGCTTTCTACACCCTCCAGTTTTGTGCGAACTGTGGTATCAGTCACGTTACAGATGCCACGGTCTTCACTTTTCGAATCTGCCTGCTGGGTGTTGGTGTGCGATTTGGCTTGTTTATTTGTCTCGGTTGTTTTGTTTCTTTGCTTGCTTGTTCCTTATCTGTTTGTTTATCTTATTTCTTGTGACGCTCTTCGATACCATGACATTTGTCCCATATCTTATAAAATGCCCTTTAAAAGCATAAGCTTACGATATCCCGACATAACCATTTTGCTAGTAATTACGCGCCTCTTTCTCTCTCTGTTCGACATTTCTTTAGCTGGCTCAATCATTTTTATTCTCTAAAAAAATAAAAATGTCGTGGTAAGGAGAGCCGAGCGAATCTGTTTATTTGTATAATATATAGTTTGTTTTGCTCTAAATCTTGCCATCTCCTACCTATGTTCTATCTCTCTCTCTAACCTTTCTTGTTTGTCAGTTAGTTATCAGTCCTGTCCTCTTAAATATTTTATATTAATGTAAAGCTCGTCAATTTGGCGGAAAAACAATAAAATAATAGGAAAAACTGTCTAAATGACATTACCTAATGACGTTTGATGTCATCATAAATGTCACATGAAAAAAAAAGAGAAAATTGTGGAAAATGGAGAAATATATTGTTTAAAGTATTTTTTTCATTATCCACAAACATTCTACCGTCAAAACAGATTTTACTACATTGTATTTCCATGAACAAGAAATTGAAATTGCAACTTTTTAAACGCCCGTCGAAGACGGAACGTATTATTGGATCATCCGTGGCGTCCACTTCTTTGTCCGGAGCCTAACTCTGTCACCTTATGTCCGATTTACTTTAAATTTGGAAGTTATATTCTTCTCCTGATTACGGAGTGCTAACTGGCTTTTTTTGTTATTGCCCCTTGATTTTATCACACTTGGATCTGGTCCGGACCATATCTCTAAAAGTATACTAGCTATGATCATGAAACTTCATGGGTAGATAGATCTTATTACCCTTTGTTGTTTTTTTCACACTTGGATCTGTTCCGGACCTTATCTCTAAAAGTATACTAGCTATGATCATGAAACTTCATGGGTAGATAGATCTTATTACCCTTTGTTGTTTTTTTCACACTTGGATCTGTTCCGGACCTTATCTCTAAAAGTATACTAGCTATGATCATGAAACTTCATGGGTAGATAGATCTTATTACCCTTTGTTGTTTTTCATACTTGGATCTTGTCCGGACCATATCTCTAAAAGTATACTAGCTATGATCATAAAACTTCATTGGTAGAAAGATCTCATTTATTGGAAGTGCAGTGCAAAGGGACTATAACTCTATCTGGCTCATTATTTGAGTTATTGTCCTTTGTTTTTCATCATACTTGGATCTTGTGCGGAGCATATCTCTTAAGGAACACGAGCTATAATCATGAAACAGTACGGGTAGATATATCTCATCAAGGGGAAGTGCAAGGCAAAGGAACTATAACTCCTCCTGACTCATTATTTGAGTTATCGCCGTTTGTTTTTCTATCTCTAAAGGAATACGAGCTATGATCATGAAACATCATGGGTAGATAGATCTCATCAAGTGGAGGTGCAGTGCACAAGAACCATAACTCTACCTGGCTTACTATTTGAATTATTGCCCTTTGTTTTTTTATCATACTTGGATCTTGGCCGGATCATATCTCTAAAACATTACGAGCTATGATCATGAATCATCATGGGTAGATAGATCTCATCAAAGGGAAGAATCAAAACTCTACCTGGCTTATTTTTAAGTTATACCTTTTGTTCGTTTTCATACATGGATCTTGTGCGTAGCATATCTCTAAAAGTATGGTAAAACATGCTCTGATGTCTATAAATAGTGGAAATAATGTTCATATTTCAAAACACAATGTACTCAGATAATCCATTATTCATTTAAGTTACATATGTTATATGAAGTCAAATGTAAGAAAATAGTACCAAAATTCAATCACACTAGGCTTTAGAAATAGAACTCACTTACTCAGAATTTACTTGAATTGGTCTCCTATACATGGATCAATCTCATTTGATCAGTTAAGGGCCAACAGCCTTATGTTTATGTTTAGTAATGAATACCAGACAGTCTGTCTATTGTCGCAACTCTCAGGCCATTCAGGGCTTTGATTTGTTTTTCAAACTTTTATTTAAATCCCCTTCCCTAGACGACATCAAGCAGTGTGAGGGGCGTATCTTGTGACAATTTGCAACCTTGTTAAAATTTTGGCCAGTCTTAGGTATTCGTTGGCTTATCCACATAAATAGTTATAACTTTGTCATTTTCTCAGAAATAGACATTTTTTTAAATTTATTTGAGGATACTGACTGTAATCTAGGAATCGGCCGAATTCGTTCTTTGCTTCGACCGACGACGTGAACAACTTATCCTTGTCCGTAAATTGATTCATATTTTTTAGTAGTACTTTTTTGAAAATGTAAGCCCATCCATGAAATAGATGTCCACGAAAAACCGCTTCACTGGTGTGTGTGGTGATTAAGGTCACGACCTCGACTGGTACTTTTATTTTTGCCATTCTTACCGTTATCCTAGACAGGTGTCCCTATGCTTACTAGATTTTGACCGGCCGAAGGTCACAGATGACACAGAGCTATAGATTAGATGCGTTTTGCGTAAAACCTATTGCAAATCACTAAAATGTATTTGAAAGTAATCATTCGGTCAAAAGACGCATTTAAAATCACCGATCAGCATTTCAAATATTTTCAATGTATGCTTTTCAAGGTCCGCTATTATTCCCACGACACATGCATTAGCTCCCAGTTTTTCAGATTCTAAAAATAAATTTATGAACGAAATATTCCCAAACAAGGTATTGGGAAAGTAATGGCTTCTAATTCCGACGAATGTTGTGGAAACATGGTGGGATACTGTCTACGCATTTTCGTAAATAGGGTTGGTAGATGGAAAATACGATTTTCGTAACTTCGTATCGTGGGCGAATGAAAACACTAGTTATTGAAATGTTGCATTTGGGGACAGAAGGAAGTAAGAAGTATTCATTCTGACGAGGGGTCATCAAAATTCCAAATTGATTGTATCAAACATCACAGTGAGTCAAAGTAACATCAGCTAGCAAAGGATGAGCTGCCAAATAATTGTATGTAGATCTGTGACTTTCAAAGAAATCATTTGAAAACAACCAATCACGTGTTGGCATGAGTAGCAAACTGGCTACAATCAAGCAGCTTTAAATGTTAATTTCTTCAATAATGGTAGGAACACGCCCCTTTGCAGAATAAAAGACTGAAAACGCTCGGTGCAAGTACTTCCTTTTAGAGAGGATTTTAACTTGTAATGAATATTGACTTATTTTTCAATGGTTAATAGTCCAAGCTGCCATCACGGGCTCTTTTACCCGGATAATGAAGTCAATCAAAATTAAAGAATTTCATTAGTATTTAAAATGTCGTAACTATAGGTTTGATAAAGCTGTAGTTACGACATTTTGCTCGTGCACCGACGATATGAAAAAATCGGACGTCGAATGCAAAGTAGGCAAGATATTCTTCGACGTTTTTCACAGCCCTTGTAGCTTTTAATAAAATTCATCCCAGTTCAATACAATTCAATGTTGATAAGCTTTTGTTGATTCGAAAGTGTCAGTAGAGCGGTTCAGACCTTTTTTTTTAGATTTTTTAAAAAACAACAACTCAAAGTAGAAAATCTTGATATTTCCTCATGTCGATGTCCAGTGCAGAAACGTTATGCCTCCACACTGTACAAACACTTACGACATTTTTGCACTGGGATAGCAATACAGTTTGCACATACCATCCCGCATTAAAACTAATGAATGTAACTTTCACAATTTATATATTCCTGTCACTGGTAGAATCTGCCTGGTCAAATTCTAAACAAGAATAATCCATTCCTTTGTTATCGCGTTCAATCATACTTTTATGCACTGTGTAGTGTCCCTTTATACCACCATAAATCGATCTGAAATGAAAATGTTGATATATCTAATCTTATTGGAATAATTACCTAGGATACAAAACGAATGTAAGAAAATGTGCCGTTGTAATTGGATTCGGGATTACTTAAAAGATTAACCGATTACCAAGTTGTAAAGTAACCACTGACAAAATTTACGCGAACACCCGGTCTATTTTGATCGACGCAAAAGGCATTAATGGCTTAATAAATGGCTATACTCTCAACCGAATTTTCTTTTTCTAAGGTAATGATAAATTTATTGCATCAAATGGTTTTCGATGCATGCAACCAAACAGGCAAATGGCAACCTATACCATTGACAGATAAATGCTTTATAAATCAAACTACTGAATGTACTGTAAGCTAACAAACCATGGTTTTGTTAAGTAATCTTCTTTGCCAAATGTTATCGTGATATATAAACGAGGTTAAAGTAAGAGTTGTCCCATTGCAGCATGACAAAATCTTAGACTGGTTCGAATTGAAAGAAGTTGCAGACGACAATTTCAAATTCGTGGAATTTAGAAAATCTTTGCCTTGTTGGATTGCAAATATTGTGGACAATGAAGAAATTGATTGTTACAATTTCTTAACTGTCCACAATGTTTTCCAAAGGTTTTTTTCTTGGATTGCTTAAAAAGCGAGTTTTAGTTAAATAGCATGCTTTTGAATTTGAATAAATTTAGTTCATGTAGCCACACAAAGTATTGCGCATAGTGAAGACTCTGATCGGACTTACTTGAACACGATGTGCGCACGAGAGCTAAATACCGGAGAGATGAATTTGCAGACAAAGTTTTCAATATTTATACGTAAGAACTACTTTTTATGGTGTAGGCATTCAGTGGATTTAGTGGTTAAGCTCCAGTGACAGTTTCCATCTGTTAATCTCTGAGAAACCCTAAAATTTTTGTCTGTTAACCTAAGCTATCAAAGCTGACGCGTTGCTAGCTCAAAATAAAACCCTAACGTATTGGCATCGATCTGTCATTGATTTCAACGACAAACACAATTCTTATTGGCCAAAACCAAATTAAACAATAGACAACAGGGTTTATTTACTCAATGCTTGATATTCAGAGAACAGATACATCGGTTAAAATTGGTTGTATTTTGTTTTGTTTTTTTGAAATGTAGGGGTAAGGCTCTTGAGATATCAAGTGCTCGTGATCGTTTAGAAATTTTGAAATGAGGTTTTCAACAAAATATGTTTACACAATAAGTTTCTAATGAATTGATATCCTGAATTAAAAAAAACCCAAACGTTTATTAAGGTTGATTTCAAATTATTCTATAATTTTATTGCAACAATTTATCATTTAATCTAACGCGCCGTTTGGTCGGTAATAATAGTCTTTTTACATTACCTATTATTTCCTAGAATTACCTATAATTAAGTTCTTTTGTACATTTCACAACATAATGCAAATATTAAATTCATTTTAAGTTTCTTACCTTGCAAAAAGTCGTCTTTTTCGTTTCCGCATTAATACTGCTACAATTACTACAATACAGATCGCCAATCCTGCGGCTATCGACCCAGCGTATAAAGCTATTGGCGTATTGGGCTCAGACTGGCTTTCAAGACAAAGATTTCCTTGGTAACCGTCAGAACAGCCGTTTGTACAGTCCCCAGTAAACATGTCACATGCTTCCTCATTTAAACAAATTCCGCATAGTTCTGTACAATCAACGCCATAACGACCTTTCGGACAAACTATAAAGGAATTGAGCAACAAATCAGAAAAAATAAAATAGCAAAAAGATCAACGTGTTGACACTGTTTTAACTTTAGATACTAATTAGATCTATTTATTTTTCAATTCTGACTTGTTTGGTTGTAACTTTTATAGTCCATTTCCATCCGAACACAACATTGCAGATGTCACAATTTACCTGCAATAAAAGGAAACATATTTCGCAGTTTGATAGACTTCAGTTTTATATAATGTGACTCTAAACAGTTTATTCTCATTGCGTTTTCTGAGTTCTTTACACTTATTTTCGATAAGTTCAAAGGGTAGCTACCTAGCGTCATCTGAGGGCGTATGTTTGGTTTTGCCTTTTAACACATCTTCACACTACTCTTATTAGCATTACTAAATCTGGTTTATCCAATCTCGCTGATGAAGCTAAAATTTTGAAATGCTATGACCGTAAAGTAATAAAATTGAGAAAATATGTATCATTCTTATTACCTGTTGTGCAATTATCACCCATAAATCCTATGTCACAACCATTTGGACATCTTCCAGATTTTTTATCACAAACGTCTGGTTTTCTACACCTCCCACACTGAGTGCTACAGTTGCCACTGTAACCATCTTCGCAGACTTTGAATGAATAAATGAATTAAACCAAGTTTTATCATTACAGAAAGTCAACACCTTAGAAAATGGAGCGGATTAGTCATTATAAAATAAATACTTGTATTAAGCAGCCATTTAATTGAACAACAACAAAAACAAACAAAAAAACACAACAACAAAAAAAAAAAAACAAGTGCATAAACACTGTCTTAATATAATAAACTTGTCCATTTCTTTTGCGAAAAATATCGGTCAGTTTGCAATGCATGTATAACAAATAACATTATTCCGATATGATACTTTTCTGTTCAAACTCATTAGAATCATCAACTTTTTGTTTTTCTTAGTTTCGTTAACATTGTTTATTTCTTGCACATTATATCAATTCTGTTGTTCTGCATATAGTTATTCTTTGAATTTGGTTCATTCGATTTTTTCTCGTCTGTGAAAGCATTGATTGAGGATCGAACATCACAATACCTGTATTACAAGTAGAATCATTCCAATGATACCCTGGCTTACAACTCGAACAATAACCATCTGTATGTCTACATATTTCATCATCCTCACACTGTCCGCATGTGTGCGAACAGTTTCGTCCGTATGTACCGTTTAAACACTCTAAAATAGAAACAAGGCTTGAACGGAGAAAGTATGATCTACATGTACGTACATAAGTTCGAGCAGATTGTGCTTCAGAGAAAAGGTTGCATTAACTTTTCAAGATTTTAGGTATGCATTTTAATCATATAACGGATTATAATTTTGTGATATAGAACCTAGTATTGGATCCGAGCCGCATACAAAAATTTAGACATTTGACGAGACCGAAGATCGAGTGAAATATCAAATTTTCCTAACGGGGCGAGAATCCGATGTAAGGTTTTGTATCACAACTATATCAGAGTATTCATTTATTATAGACTAACGAATTTTAGCTATAAAAATAAAAAGAAGCTTAAGAAATTTGTCTAAAATAAACCCCTCTAAATCATGGTAAATGTTAATCTTGGTGTGATGTCATGCGCCGAGTCAATGACGTCACATAACCATATCGGTTCAGAAAATATTTGATTCTGATCTTTTTCTGTCGAGTAAACATGTAATACTTTTTGTTATTATAAGTTCATGGAATAACAAATACCGTGAGGACTCCTCACGTATTTTTGCAGAATGATGTTTGTGTTAAAATTAAAGGTATGTAACATATTTTGAATTGAAAAACATTGCCATGCCGAATTTAAATCAATTAGAATCAAAGGGCTGAAAGCACCGGAAGTACCAAATTACTGGTCAAAATGTATATTGAAAATTTATCTTCTTACAAATTCTGGTGTAAACTGATTAGCAGGTGGCATAGATTAAGATCAGACTGCACATACTCCGAGTTCAGCATGACAAGGGTTAATATGACGCTTAATATCTCGTTAATCCAGTGGCAGGCAGGCTATCGGAAAATAAGAATCTAATCAATCTAGTACATGAGTAGAAGCATTTCTAAAGAACAATTTCTTCTTTATCATCTTCTGGGATATATTATGAACAAATTAAAGCTACTATCACGACAGGAAACGGCATTTATTTCATTTCTCAATTTTCTCGTTTCCGATCGTCATTCACAGAGGATTAAGGGTATTGTTTATGAAGTCATGGTCTGGTTACCTGATCTACAAATAAGATCCCTTTCGTCATACCCGTCTTCACATTCTAAACACATACCATCTGTAAAGTTACAAGGGGAACCATCTCGACAAAAGCCACACGTGCTGGTACAGTTTGGCCCGTATCTACCTTGCGGACATACTGAAAAGACAGCAGCAGTGTCCTTTTCAAAGAGATATTCATGTTTGATCTTGTCCTGCAATTTTTTATCTCTTAGTGGAAAGATACCTTAAGAAGAGTTGTTATAAAGATAATCATTTTTAAAACGCAAAATGAAGTTTATCCTGAAATTGCAGAAACTTCTCAATTTCCATCAGTGGTACGTACTCTTTATTAACCCTTGTCATGCTGAACCCTGAATATTGCTGTTGTGATAGGAGGCTTAGACAAAGATAAGCCTGCACATAAGTTCAGTCTGATCTTAGTCTTCACCACCTGATTGGCCTTTTTCAAACAGAATTGTTTTTTTAAATCTTGGTGGGTTTTGTTGTTGTTGTTGTTGTTTTTTGTTTTGTTTTGTTTTGTTTAAAAAAATTGACCTTCAATAAGGACTTCCATTGCTTTCAGCCCTTTGATTTTAGTACAGTTCTAAGAAAGGATTTTATTCAGCATTACAAGGGTTAAAGCTGAAGCCAATTCGCGTATTATAATTTCAATGATCGTTCATAGGGCAATTTAGGATTAAGTTAGGTTCTATTTTCAGATTCTTACGCTGCCGACTTTTCAGTTTCGAATTAACCCATTCCCAAACAATCCCTCCTTTTTACGCACCTCAAGGAAATAGTTCAGGAAAACAATGTGGAAAATGAAGAAATTGCTTGTTTCAAGCAAATTCTTCATTATCCACAATGTTTTCTGTCATAAAAGACAAATATTTAAAAAAAATCATGAACTTAAAGTTGTGGTCTGCAACTTCATTTAATTTGAAATGGTCTAAAATTTCATGGTGTGAGAATGGGTTTAAAATCAAATGATTAGACAATATTGTCCGATTATCACGTTCCTAGGATACTATTCTTGTATGACGAAAATTGTTTGGGGAATTTTTGTGATGTTTAAGGCACTATCTTACTATAATACAATGAATTTACCATTCGAAATTAACATCACTTTTTGAAATTAGTCTAATTTAAAACCACAGTCAAATTGTCTCATGTCGGAGGTCAGTGAATGTAACCTACAATCCGTTAATTGTTTTAAGCATATAACAAGGTCCAATATCTACTACTCTAACATGATATTTTCTGAAAAAAAAAAATAAAAGAAATTATAAAGTAAACCTGACCAGGTGACCCAGTTACGTCTGTGTATCCATACCCCCCTTCAGGACATAGACCTGTAGTTTTATTACATGGCTTGTTATCAAGGCAATACCCGCACGTCTGGCTGCAGTTACTTCCGTATGTATAGTCCGGACAAGCTGAAATGGGTAATTGTCATCTCGTTAAACGAACTTGGGTTACTCGCCTTGTTTTCAAATTGACCAATCGCTTGCCCCGCCCACTTACTTCGTTAGCCCCGCCAATTGCATCCGACGGGAAGTCCCGCTTCCATTTTGAATGGAGTTATTTTAGCAAAATGTATGACAAGTAGCATGTAACAAAAAAAAGGAATAGTTGTTTGGCCACCTAAACGTCGTAAATACAAATTGAATAAGCTGTAGTTAATACGTTTAAGTCGCAAAACCAACAAGAAATATTAACAAAACATGCGGCAGATGTAAGGCTTCAAAATTCATTCCTGGTAGGAAGGAATGATTTCATTAGTCGACTGGTTATTTGATTTACAGACGCGATTGGTCAAATACACCACTTTAAGGTAAAATAGCTTCTTATATCTTCTTAACATCATGAAAACAGAACGTTTATCTCTATTGAAAATATGCCTTCGACAAACTTGAAACATAGATTCAGGATAAAGCTATAGTTAACGCAAAAAAGTTTATTCATGCACATTAACAGCTATGGCTTAAAAAGGGTCAAAGGACACATATGTGCAGGCTGATGTTTACCTCCTGTCAAAGAAGGAATATTCTGTGTTCAGCATGACAGGGGATAAAATGTATTATGAATTATCACTTCACCTTTTCTGCAAGCTCTGCACTATTAGTAAAGCCGTGTTTGGCTGTGTATTAAATCACATAATATGCAGTGACCACAACAAGCATGTTTTGCCTTTTCACAGCAATAATGCCTTGAAAGGAAGTGTAATAAAATGAAGCCAAATATTTTATAATTATGATTAACAAATAGGAGTAAAATCTTTTTTTTTTTTTTTTTTTTTGAAAATATGAAAACAATAAATTGCTAGCCTCCAAAGGCATGTCTTAATTCACGGGTCGATGGCCACGCCCACTTAGCTCCGACAGGTAGTTCCAATTCGATATTTTGCAAAATTTATAGTCAATTAAATGTAACAAAAGAGTACAATGGTTGGTTTGCGACCTAAACGCTGTAACTACAGCTTGAATAAGCTGTAGTTACGACGTTTAAGTCGTCAAACCAGCAGAAATGCTTCACATGAATGTCGGCCAATACCGGCGTTTAAAGTTCACTTCCGATCTAAACCAAAGATATGATTGATGGATTGGTTCTTTCATTGTCGGCACCGAGCCTTCAATTGATTTGCTACATAAGAGGTAATGATGTTCGCAAGTCGCATAACATAAACTGCATGAACAGGATAATGTATAAAGTGTCCCTTTCAAAGTTGCAATCTTAACCCTTATCATATTAATGCACAAATGTTTCACCAAAACTCATCAAATATTCGCATCTTTACATAAATGACTTATACGCTACAAGAAGGTCTGATAACTCTTACTTGTATTACACAACAAATCTGTTTCGTCAAAACCATCGTCACACTGTCGGCATGCACCAGTTACAGTGTTACAGGCTTTGTTGTTCTTACAGTGACCACAGGTCTTTGTGCAGTTGCGTCCGTAGGTTCCTTCCGAACATTCTGAAATTTTAAAATCGTAGTAACGATTCATTTCATGAGCTGCAACTATTATCCCATTCCCACACAATCCCTCCTTTTTACGCCCCTCAAGAAAATAGCTCTTGAAAACATTGTGGAAAATAAAGAAATTGCTTGTATCAAACAGTTTCTTCATTATCCGTAATCGTTTTATATCTAAAAAGACGAAAAAATAGAAATTAAAAATTACATTAACTTGTAATTGTCATCCGCAGCTTCATTCAATTTGGAACAGTCTAAAATATTGTGTTGTTAGAAATGATTAAGCGCTTTTTATAATTTTTGCAATATTGACCTGATACATATAAGTTAAAGTATTGTTGAATTTGAATAAACAGTGATGAATACGGCTTCTCAAAAAACCTGCTGGGAACGAAATTCTCGCTCGACGTATTTAATCCACCATGATGACGTCACACGATCCGTCACTCGATATTATGATAAATTGTTAATTTAATCGTTCAATATTTCCAAGAATTTCAACCATATTCCAACTAAATATTATGGAAACTAGTCATTCCATCAAAAAATAAGGACGACATTCTTTGAAAATGTACTCGTAGTCTCCGCTAGTCGATGATCCTTGTTTCTTAATTTGAAAAGGAAACAGTGATTAAACACAATTTTCTTTAAACGCTCATTTCCCCGTACCCCACAAAATTACTGCGCTATTTTTACAATTTTCCGGAATAAAATGTGTTCTAACAAACAACATAACGTTGCAAGAATAGAATTGATTCACTGTGAGAAAAAGCTCATCAAGATTACCAAATCGTTGCGCTTAACTATCGGTCGTTTAAAAACACAAAACTGTAGCCATGATGCGAAAGAAGCATTAGAATGAAACAGGGTTTGTCGGTTTTTTTTTGGTATTTATCTGGCTTTCGAAAAAGAGTTCAGTATTAATAATAAGTGTCTAATACCCCCATGCAAATAAGTATACGATAAAGTGCTTCTTTTTCATTTTTAACGGAATAATTTACCCATTACCAGACGAATTTTTTTTGATTGGTCATATTTCAAAGAAGATGCAGACGGCAATTCGAATTTGATGGACTTTTAAAAATCTTTGTCTTTTAGGGTACAAAATATGGTGGCTAATGAAGAATTCACTTATATAAAGCAATTTCTTCATGTTTCCACAATGTTTTTCAAAGACTATTTCTTTGGGCTTTAAAAAGCGTGATTGTAATGGAATGGGTAAAGCTCTCCCCATCCCCTACCCATCGGTCCTAGGGGCCTAACACCCCCCCCCCAAATACCATAAAATCTCTAATATGCTGTCGAAGAAACGATACGATTCTTCAGATAGACTGATACTTACCTGTTTTGCAATATTTGTCCATCTCGCTGAACCCATCCTGACATTCTCTACACTGACCTGTCATTGTATTACATGGTTCGTCATTTATACAACTACCACATTTGAGCGTACAGTTTGTGCCATAATAGTTATGGGAACAGGCAGTTGCTGAAATCACGGAAACATCTTTGTTATATGGCCTGCTTTAACAATTTCCTAGTCAATCCCTTGTTTTTACGTCCCTGTGGATTAACAATAGATAAAACATTGTTGAAAAAGAAGAAATTGCTTACGACAAGCAATTTCTTCTTTTCCACAATAATTTCTACTCTTCTAAATTTTTGGGTTGTTTTTTTTTTCCCAAATAAAATCAATTTGAAATTTTCGTATGCAAATCCTTTGCTTACATCCCTTGTCGTTAAATCTTTGTTTACTTAGATTATTGAAGTATATTCATTCATTATATTGTTTATTGAGGTAGTTGAAGGTGCACTGCAATCAATCAAAAATCGTTCAATTAAACAGGAAGTGGCCTTGGAACTCCGACATTGGTATTAAGCATTTTGCTGGTTTAGAAGCTTAATCTTCGTAATAACAGCTCATTAAAGTTGTAGCTACGACGTTAAGGTCGCTAAGCCAACGACTTGCATTATATTGTATGTCTCTAACCAATTATTTACGAATTTGGGTCGTTAATGACCTATGTAGAACTAGCATCTCTTAGATCAGTTGGCGGAGCCAGCGATCCATTAATCTACAAATCGCATCTATCAATCAAAGGACCAATAAAATCATTCATTTAGACCAGAAATGAGTTTTGAACTCTAACATTGGCCGCCATTTTTGTAAGTATTTTTTGTTGGATCGGTGACTTTAAAGTCATGACTTCAGCTTTTTAAAGCTGTAGTTACGACGTTTAAGTCGCCACCCAACCATTTTGCTTTTTTGTTTCTTGCTACTTGCCAAAAATGTTCAAAATAACGCCGTTTAAAAAAGTGGGACTTCCTGTTGGAGTCAATGGACGGGGCTTATGAAGTATGTGGACGGGACAATCGATTTGTCAAATACCCTTAAAGTATTTGAAACGGTAACTCTTGTCAAATCGATATATACCTACAGAACGCAAAACCATTTGCTGCAAATCAATATGATCTATGCTCAAGCATAATTCAAAGATTCTTATCTACTCGAAACCCTTCAATTTCATGATATTTACGTGTGTTACAAAAACGATCGCTGTTTTGAAAACCGTCTTCACATGTCTCACAGTGCCCAGTCGATGCATGACAAACTCCTGTTTTACAATGGCCACAGCGGGATGAGCAGTTAATACCATACCACCCTTTCTCGCATTCTGAAAATAAAAATAAATGTTTTCGTTATTAAGTGTGCAGTCTGATCTTAGTCTACACCACCTGTTTTTCATTTTTAGACCAGAATTGCTCTTAAGTGGGGGTATCGATGTTTCTGAAACCTTGGAGCGAAAAATGTGGCAATTGCATAAAAATACGCTCAAACGGACGCTTTTCACTTACATTTCAGTCAGATATTGTCTTCTCGGTAATCTGATAATCAAAATCGGTGACATGAAAAAAACATCGATACCTATTCTTTATTATCAATTTCTAAACTAAATATTTTTTCTGACAACTAGACCTACAGTGCCATTAGCTCTTTGATTATAATGCGTTGCTGAACAAGAATTTTATTCAGCATGACAAGGGTTAAAAGGAACTGTCATCTGCTTATATATTAATAGCAACAGAGGTTATACAGTACCTGCTTTTTTAAGAAATGAAGAGAATATTATTGTTTTCATTGAGATATTAACCTAAAACTTCAATGAGACGGTATGAAAACACCGCAATTTTCATACAGTGTGTGATTAAGGTTTAAGGTTCATACACAAATGATAACGATAAAAAATGTTTTCTCCATTTCCTATATTTTAATGCTATCAAGCAAAAAAGCAAATAGTACAATAGTTTTGACGTATGGATCTACTCCTGTACTCCTGAGTCTACAAGCATACAAAGAGTTGCGTGCTCGGAATTTTATTCATAGACGTATGAAACGATTTAGCCAATTCAATTGAAGCCAATTAAATCTTTATAGACGGAACCAAAATTAAACGATATAATAATAAAGCCGTCAATCTATGAAAGCCGATAATTGACCAATCGCGGCTGTGAATCAAGGAATATGTCGACCAATCAAATTATTCATTCAGCCCGGAATTGAGGTTGAAACTCCTGCATTGGCCGTCATTTGTGTGAAACATGTTTGTTGTTTGGCAACTAAAACGTCATAACTACAGCTTATTCAAGCTTTAGCTACGACGTTTATGTTGCCAACCAACGATTTCACTTTTTTGTTACATGCTACTGACCATAGTTTTTTTTTTTCAAAAGAACGCCGTTTAAAATGGAAGCGGTACTTCTTTCGGAGTCAATGGACGTGACCAAAGGAGTAACTGGGCGGGGCCAACGATTGGTAGATTGTGCTGCCGAAAGCATATTCCCTTACCTGCAAACACAACAATTTCACACACTTCCAATGTTCTGTTTTCATCCACAATTGTAAAGTTGACATTTTGAACATCGGTCGCAATTGTTGGCGTGTATTCGTAATAACCTGGCATATCATCTAAAGCACTTTGCTCGGCTTCCTGGACCAATTCACCGTTAAAACTGATCGACATATTGTTGAAGGATTCTGTAATAAAAAGGCCCTATGACGTGTATCATGTTAATTTAAGCAACATAGTAACGCGTTATAGTTTATAACATAACATAACATTACCTGTATTTCTCCATTACAAGTACAGCATTGGGAATATTTGAAACAAAAAGCAATGTGAATCATGTAAATTTAAGCAACACAGTAACGCGTTATAATTCATAACAATACATAACATTACCTGTATTTCTCAATTACAAGTACAGCATTAGGAATACTTGAAACAAAAGCAATGTGAATCATGTAAATTTAAGCAACATAGTAACGCGTTATAGTTCATAACATAACATAACATTACCTGTATTTCTCCATCACAAGTGCAGCATTTGGAATATTTGAAACAAAAAGCAATGTGAGGAGTTTCGATTTCACTTGTATTACAAAATGTGTGCTTTGAAAAAAGGAGGAGAGAGAACGGTATAAATATTTATATTAGCTCTTCATACGGGTAGATTGCATTCTTTATTTCAGGGTCATCGTTAAAATTAACCAATCGCTGGCCCAACCGACTTATCCCGTTGGTGACGCCCACTGACTCCGACAGGAAGTCCCGCTTGGATTTTCAAAAGCGTTATTGGAAAAATTTATGGCAAGTAGCATGCAGCAAAAAATGAGATTAGTTGGTTGGCGAACTAAACGTCGTAACTACAGCTTTAATGAATTGTAGTTACGATGTTTAAGTCGCCAAACTAACAAAAAGGTTAACAAAAATAGCGGCCAATGTCTGTGTTAAAACTCATTTCTGGTCTAAATGACGATTTCATTAGTCGACTAGCTATTTGGTTGTCAGCCGCGATTATTCAATTCAAGAGCTGTCGTTAAGAATAGACAGGCTGAAATGTATTCTTATTCAAATTTCTACCAAGTACAGTTTATCGCGTAAACAACCTCTCTATGTAAGCGATCAAAATGAAAATCTCCACTCAGAAGGCAAAATCTCGTTACAAGGGGAGTATTTATTCAAAAGACTTTCGTCACAAAAGTCTTTAAAGATTCTAATGGGTTCGAAAAACATAGATAAATTGTGAATTATACATTATTTTACATAAGCAATTCGATAGACAAAAAAATACTAAAACAACCATTTACCTATTTCGACATGTTTCAGGAGGTCACTTGAAGGGATGTTTTATTCAACCCTTATTTTATTTTTGTCCATCCTTATAGCTAGCCCTTCGATAAAGATAACATGGAATAATTCTGAAACTTCACCCAAAAATTAGTTAAAATTATACATTTTTTTGCGTAAGCAATTGAATAGAAAAATATTACTAATCAACCATATCCTTCATCGACACTTTTTAAACGGCAACTTGAAGGGTTGTTTTATTCTACCTTTATTTTCTTTTTGTCCATCCTTACAACTTGCTTGTCGATATGGATAACATTGAATAATTTTGAAACTTCACCCCAAGAATAATTACTTACGCACTTATACGCAAAAACGTACTGATACACAAACTTAACAGTGATTGACAGTTAAACTTGACATGTCAGAATGCACCAGTATAGGTTATCCCGATTAGCTCAATTGGGGAGCACCTGCCTTCAAACCTCAACATCACGGATTCGAGCCCTTGGCTGACCAAACTAACAAACTAATTGTCTTTCGGATGAGACGTTAAACAATAACCCCGTGTGACGGTGCTATCCATCAAAGAACCAGGAGGGGCTCTCAGCAGTTTCGTCCAATATCCTTGAACTATCCCCCGTAACAACTAACCTTCTTCTTGGGACATCGCTCATATGGGTATGTGCTACGGTAGCGACGATAAATAAACGGAAATACACACACCAGTATAAATATTCAGTCAAACCTTTCCCGTTCAATTCCCAATATTTACATCCATTTGATATTATTCTTGAGAAAACACTTTTGGAAAAGAAGAAATTGCTTGTAACACGCAATTCATTCCTTTTGCAGAATATTTTCTATCATATGGGATTGGTACTTTTTGAAGTCTGATCCTCTTTTGAAACAGAACAAATCTAAAATTTGAAAAACAGTAAAAAAGGGTTAAAAAATATACATATCAAATGTTCCAAAAAGAATGTAGCCAACTTGTTCAATTACCTAAGCCAAATGTTCCATAAATCTGTAATTGATGAATCAAGAAATGTCCTCCAAGGTCAACGTTCAACCATGGATGATCAGCCCGCTCAGTGACTGCACAAGAGCTGTTAGAACTATTCGATTCGGTAACCAAGTTTCCATCTACCGAACGTGACGCACCTGTTTGTTCATTCATCTGAGAACTCATCGTCACTTCTTTTCTTGTTGACACTATTCTGTCTGAAATGTTCATGTGTTGAAAGAGATATACCCTATATATCGATGGTTCGGCGCAAAACAGTTGTAACTGCCTATAGACATGCAGGCAGCTACAACTGTTTCGTGCTTAACCATCGATATGGGTTGTCCTTAAAACTCCCCTATCGAATTATCACTCCCTTCAAGAATAGTAAATCATTTACTAGTTTTGTTGCCTAAAAAAAAAAAAAAAAAGAAAAAAAGACTATACACATACAATCTTGTCTATTTAGCGACCATCGTCAAAACCCCCTTTCAAAACAAATAAACAAACAACAAAAAAAAAAGCTTGTGGGAAGTTTTAGAATTTGCTGTAAAAATATTGTAACTAAATCCCATGTTATTTAAACTCATTAGAGCCGAGTCTAAGAAGTAAAGACAATATATAAATGGGCGAGGACTTTGCAATAAGTTATTTATGCAAGCAATTCGGTGTACCATAATCGCAAGAATATTATCAAGCAACCTTTTTTTCAGCGACCACTGTATATCCGACCATGAGTTTTTGCTATAAAGAGAGCCCTACTGTATTAAACGGAGCTTAGATACATCATAAGTGAAGTTGATATTTCAAAAAACTATTATGCGGACATATACCCCTGTGATACAGTTTTTAGACTAAACAGACATATGCTAAAACGCTGACCCATTCCCATTCATATCCGCTTTTGATACTCCCAATTCCAAATATTGAAAATCATTGTAGATAAGTTATGAAATTACTTTTTACAAGTTATTTCTTCATTGTTCATAATTTTCTACCCTAGAAGAAAGATATTTTAAAATTTCCTTGACTTTTTTCATCTTGGACCAGTCTAAAATAATCTCATTTAGTGATAGGATTAAGTACTGCACAAACAACTATGTAGGGTCTCCGTTTTTGGCTTCTGTCTTCTCTATACACTTAAAGTCAAGAAAGTGAGCAAATAATCTTACGTTCTCAATAAAGAGAGGGGGGGGGGGGAAGACAACAATAGAAATGATGAAATAATCGTATTGATCAAAATGGTAATAATGATGAAAAATGATAATAATGATAACAAGATGTGTTTGTGAAACACAATGCCCCTGCAACAAGACTAAACGTTTGACCTTGGTATGTGACCTTGACCTTATCACATGATCTTGACCTGACATGAGGAGATGCGTATTATGAAGATGTATCATCATACAAAATATGATCATTGTATCTTGAGTAGGCTGGTAGTAACGGAATGACGGACAGACAGACCCACAACGGTAAAACAATATGCCCCCGATCTCTCGATGCGGGGGCTCACAAAAAGGAAAATAAAAGAAAATGAAATGACATACCCCCATATAACTGCATTTCACAGACAATAAGTTGAGAGTTACAGCCTTGATCATTACGAGAAAGGGTTAATTTCACAAAACGTACAGGACTCGACGACCTCTCAACTCGAAATTCAAAATGGACACTTGTATTGAGAGACGACGAAGATTCGGGTATTCGATGGACCACGTTGTGATCGAAACTTATTTCCATACCTTCATAGCTTTCTGGAAATACACGAAGGAAAATGTTATATAACAATTAGGCCATATTAACGTCCTGGTATGATGTAAAGCTTTCCTTTAACCATTTTCCATACAATCCCTCATTTTACGCCCCCCAAGAAAAAAGCTTTGGAAAACATAATGGAAAATGAAGAAACTGCTTGTATTAAGCAATTGCGTCATTATCCACAATGTTTTCTATCCAAAAAGACGAAAAAAGTAAATAAAGAATAAATGCATCAACTTTAAATTGTAATTGTCTTCTGCAGCTTCTTTCAATTTAGACCAGTCTGAAATTTTGTTGTGCGGGAATAGGTTGATATAAAGCTTTCATTTATGCATGTAACAAGTTTGTCAAAGCACGGCACAGTTCCGAGTTTGTATCTCTACCGAGAAACATTTAAGCGTGGGAGATTTTGTCTATTTCTTTTCTAAATTATTGTGATTTTTTTAAAAAGATTGTGATTGTATTGGATTAGTTGTGATTAGATTTGTTATCTGCAAATATAATGTCTCACTGTTTGTCCTCTGGTAAATACATCAATTTTTCACAAATTTATTTCAGTTGTATTGTGATGAAAACTGTGGGCTACATAATCTCTCTTAGAAACAATCCAGGTATTTTAACCCCTGTTTAAATCCTTTTCAAAGTTATATGAAAATCAAGGGACTAAAAGCACTGACAGAACTAGTTGCAGATCAAAATTGTTTCAAATTAAAATTTTGTAGACAACTACAACTTGAAAGGTACAAACAAGCGGTAAAGACAAAGATCAGACGTACTGACGTGCAGGCTGATCTTTGTCTGTGCCTTCTGTCAAAAAGGATTATTCCGGGTTCATCATGACTAGGGTTAAATGTCCTTTAGATATAGGTTGTGATTTTAGACCTACATTCTTTAAGTGGGTTCGCTGAGGCAAATAGTAAGAGTCAGGCTTATGATACCACCCCGCTGACGGTGTTGACTTGAACTCATGACCTCAAGATAACGAGTCAGACACTTAAACCACTCAGCCATTGAGGCAATCTAAATTCCTAACAGTTTCAGCTGCAATTACAGTAGGCAGTAAAGGGATGCCAATACTTGTCAAGGTTTCAATGGCCAATGAACTTCAGATGTAACTTTGGTGATCGAAACCAGTAACCCTCAACACTCAAATGTATGAGCGATGTGCCATCATCATGAATGAAAGGGGAATGTGCAGTGTCCTTGGAAACTTATCATGGCAAATGACTTCAGAATTATGTCTGAATTATTTAGTGCCCATATTGATTGATTGATTGGGTTTAATGCCACTTTCAACAATATTTCAGTCATATCGCGGCGGCTGGAGCACCTAAAAATGGATGATTCATGGCAGTTCTCACACCAGTTCTACTATTACATCCTTTCCTAGCCTCCGGCTGCTATCCCATTTAGGCTTACGATTATCCAACCATTAGTGAGAGACAAATGTAGGAAAGGATATGTGCCGCCGCCGGAGATCGAACCCATGACATCCCATGATTGAAGAATCTGATGCGCTACCGACTGCGCTATGATGACGACCTAATGTCCGAACGCCATCCTTTATTGGCGTTAAACGGACTCCTAGTTAATTAACAATTTGTCTTTGTAAACAGTAAATCGGGTAACAATTTTTAACTAAATCACAGATCATCGAGGTCAATTATAGATTGGATTACACAATCAAATCATTCATTCAGATCGAAAGTAAAATATTGGACTCCGGCATTTATGTGATAAGTATTTATAAATTGGCGACTTAAATGTCATAGCTACAGTTTATCTATGTTGTAGTTACGATGTTTCGGTCGCTCACTAACGATTTCTGTTGAAGATGTTTTGTATTGTTTTTATATGTTTTAGGGCCCCGACCATATAATTTGCAAACTAATGTCGTTTTAAATCTTAACCGTTACGGCATTGTTTGTGGTCAGTGGGCGTGGCTTGAGATCAGTCAATTCATTAGCAAATGTGCTGAAGCAAAGGTAACCATGTTTAGAGCTGTCACTTGTACCAAAGGTACATCGAACTTAGAACTCTAAAAAATTGAAACACAAAATGACATTCAGCGTTCTCAGCAGTTATGGGTGCAAGCGAACCCATTCCAACACAGTCCCGTTTTTACGCAAAGAAATAAGCTTTGGAAAGCATTGTGAACAATGAAGAAATTGCTTGAAACAAGCATTTTTTCAATATCCACAATGTTTTCTACCATATAAGGCAAACATTTTCTAAATTCTACAAGATTGAAATTTTCATCTACAACTTCTTTCAAATTGGACCAGTTTAAGATTTGGTTTTGTGGTAATGGATTACTGAATTCGATAAAAAAAAGCTTTATCTACATTAATTACCAAACGTTTAGACTTGTCGAAATTTAAAACGAGCCGCCGTCAAAGCGCAGTCGGTATCGCATCAGACTCCTAATCTTCAATGATTGGATGTCATGGGTTCGATCCCCGGCGACGGCACATATCCTTCCGACATTTGTCTCACACCAATGGTTAGATAATCGTAAACCTATGTGGGATAGCAGCTGGAGGCTAGGAAAGGATGTAGTGGTAGTACTGATGTGAGAAATACCAGGAATCCATTGTTAGGTGCTCAAGCCGCCGCGATATGACTGAAATATTGTTAAAAGTGGCATTAAACCCAATTCAATCAATCAATCAACCAAATGAAAATGTTTGCATATTACAATTTGAATTGAATTTGAATTGAAAAACACACAGAATACATGGTAGGAAATTCTGAGAAAATGGGTTAGTTTCATCTATCAGAAACGAGCGATCTGATTCGTCGAAAAATATTATTCATACTTCCATGAACACAATTTTGAGCACGCAGCTATTTTGTATGCTTCCACAAAAAAAATAGTTCCATAAAAAAGTATCAAAATATGTAGAAATATTTCCTTTATCGCTCGATGTCATTACATTACAAGAAATGAAGTGAATATTTTTGTTTTCATGGAAGTATGAACCGAAAAACCTAATCACACTTATGTATGGATCCGCTTCGCGTATTCATACAGTTTGATTAGTTTTTTCGTTTCAAACCTCCATGAAAACAAAAAATATTCTCTTCATCTCTTAAATTGGTTGTAATTACTTACGACCCGGATACCAGCCGTCAGTCTTTCCGTATATCACCATATAGTTGATATTAAAGTAATCTCCGAGGTCGAGCTGTAACCATGTTGTGGTGTTACATCTCGTTCTAGCACAACATTTACATTCATCAGCATTGGTACTGGTATTCCCGTCTACAGCCAGGCCTCCAGTGTTGGACAAGATATTTGAACTCATTGTTACATCCTTACCCTGGGAAATTACTCTATCTGAAATCAAATTACTGAAAGTACTGTAATCTAGCACAGCATAGTTTTGTTAAGTAATCTTCTTTGTCAAAGATTATCGTAATAAATAAACGAGGTTAACGTAACCAAGGAATCACCCATTACAAAATGACAAAACCTTCGACTTGTTCAAATTGAAAGAAGTTGAAGGCGACAATTTCAAGTTGGTCGAATTTAGAAAATCTTTGCCTTGTAGGGTAGAAAATATAGTGGACATTGATCAAATTGCTTGTTACAAGCAACTTCTTCTTTCTCCACAATGTTTCCTAAAACTTCTTTTTGACAATTGTAAAAAGCGGGATTGAGTGGGTATTTGTTAAATAACATGCTTTGAAGGAGTTTTCTACAATTGGAATAAAGCTAATTCACGTGGCCATACAAAGCAATGTGCATAGTGAAGACCTTGATCAGACCCATTTTAAATGCTCAAATAAACTAAAAAATACCTAGGAGATGAACTTGCAGGCAGAGTTTGCAATAATCCTGAAATACATAGGAACTACTTTTTCCATTCAATGGATTTAGTGGTTAAGTTCAGTGGCAGTTTGCACTCATTGAACTCCGAGAGGGCCTCAAAATGTGTTTGTTAACTTAAGCTATCAAAGCTGGCGCTCTGCTGGCTAAATACTTGAGCCTTTTCTCGAAGGAGCCTTTTTTAGAAGGCTGTATGCAGCTCTTGTCTCAGAAATGAGAAAACACAGCATTCGAAAATACTGAAGAAACGTAAATGAGAGTCTATATCTTTGGCTTTAAAAAAGCCTTGAGCATTTCGACAACCCGTAAGTGTGTAACTCAAGTACACCGTATTTTGTTTGCGCATACTTAATCAACATCCATAATACATCCCTATATAGAATCCGATTTGTGAATGAAAATTCCATCCACGAAGAAGGAAATGATCTGCAAGTAAAAGTATTGAAATATATCCCTAAAAGACAAGATTCCGTTGCAGGTAGTTTTGAATACGATAAGACTAAAATAGTGCTTTTCCAGTAATTAGTTCGTCAGTATTCGGTTTCTTGCAAGAGGAAATAAGTTACTGGTTACCCGTACACTTAAACTTGTATTAAGAGACCAAGGAAGCTTTGGTCAAATTGTGGTCTTTTAAGAGAATTATCTCTTAAATCACTTTTTGTGGCAATATGAGGGACAAGCTTTTCTTCTATTTTATCATAATTTCTCAAATGTGATTTTTCTGAAACTTTGATAAATTAGTTTAACCCATTCCCACACAATGACGCTTTTTAACGCCCCTAAGAAGAAAAGCTTTGGAAAACATTGTCAAAAATGAATAAATTGCTTGTGACAGGCAATTACTTCATTATCCACAATATTTTTTTTAACCTAAAAGTATAATAAATCCAAAAATTCATCACCAAAGTTGTGTTGTCTGCGACATCTTTGAATTTGGATCAGTCTTATTTTTGTCGTCTGGGAAGGGGTTAAATTTTGAAATATAGTCCGGGAAAACATACCATTATACACGTCCAATTCACAAATAACAAGTCGTCTTGTTCCAGGGAGACTCAGTCTGACGTATCTGGTTGATATAGGTCTGTTAAAGGCGTAGTTATAAAAGGTGTCGATCAGCGTCCAGATATAGTGCGGAGGTGCGAACTGATCTCTATCCGTCTTGATCACAAGTCCGGTTAAGTTATCTGAATAAAAGATTGGTGGATTGAAGGATGGCTTCTATAAATTAACCTATTACAAGATGACAGAATTTTAGACTGGTCCAAATGCAAAGGAGTTGCAGACGACAATATAAAGTTGTTGAAATTTTAGATTCTTTTTCAATTTTCTTGGTAGAAAACATAGTGAAAATGAAACGATTGCTTGAAACAAGAAATCTCTTCATTTCACACAATGTTTTCCGAATTGATTTCCTTGAAGGGCGTCCAAAAGCCTCAGTGTGTGCCCATTTACCACGCAGTGAAATTTTAGACTGGTCAAAATCGAAAGAAGTTGCAGATGACAATTTCGAATTATTGAAATCTTTAAAATCTTTGTCGCTCTTGGTAGAAACAATGCGGAAAATGCAGAAAATGCTTGTAACAAGCAATTTCTTCGTTTTCCGCATAGTTTTCCTACCATTTTCCTGACGGGCGTAAAAAGAGGGGTTGCGTGGGTTAAAACGTCAAAAGACCAATGAAATGATATATTTAGATCGGAAGTGAACTTTGAAATCTTCGTTGGTCGACATTTACGCGAAGAAAATGTTGTTGGTTTGGCGAATTAAACGTCAGAACACGTGTTTTCTTTTTCATGTTTAGAAAATAGAAAAAAATCGGTACATTTTGACAAAATATTGTTGATAACACGAACGCATATTTTGTTTTCTCAGCCTTGTATCTTTCAAAATTATTCTATTAGAGATATTTTGTCACTAGGAATTAACCCATAACCAGATGACAATATTTTAGACTGGTCCAAATTCAAAGAGATTGCAGACGACAATTTAATGTTGATGAAATTTGAAAAAATACTTATCTTTTTGGGTAGAAAACATTGTGAGTATTGAAGCAATATCTTCATTCTCCACTATTTTTTCCAACGGTCAAAAAGCGATATTGTGTGGGAATGGGTTCAATGCATGAACAATATTGTATTTAAACTCGTCACATAGGCTGACCTGGTTTGAAACTTGGGGCAGTTGCATAATATGGAAGTTAAGGTAGCCAAACAACCATTCTATTTTTTTATACATGAAACTGGCTATAAATTTTACAGAATAACTCAGTTTGAAATCGAAGCTGAACTTCCTGTCGGAGTCAATGGGCGGGGCCAACGGAGTAAGTGGACGGGGCAAGCGATTGGTCAGTTAACTGTAGATACGATGTATTTGTCGCCACAGACGTTTGGTAGAAAAGATATTAAATATGTTTACATGTTCAATACAGTTCTCCTGTTTCTAAAATATTTCGGTCAAAGTAAGGACACAAGGAATCCGGCAACGGCAGTATGTTGTGAAGGGAAATAAGCTATGACTTCATCTTTTACCACACTACTCAATTTTGATTTCTAATAAAGTTTAAGTCTATCAAAAATTATGCCCAATTGAACATTTTTGTCGATTTTCCTCTTTCCTCAATTGTTAACTCACGTTCATTATTTCCGTCTGTTCGACCATACACAAGAACACGTGTTATGATATAAGTGTCTCCCAAATCGACCTTTATCCATGGATCTGATTGGTTGTTTGTGGATGAACAGCAATTACAGATATCAGCACTTGTATTGTAGACACCGTCTACAGCCCTTGACCCCGCCCAGTCTGACCATCGAGAGCTCATTGTGACGGTTTTACCCCTTGAGAGTATTTGACCTGTGAGATAAGAAATACTTTAACCCTTTTCTGTCCAAATTCAAAGGTTTTGCAGACGAAAATTTAAAGTGAATTTAATTTGAAAAATAACCATTCAGTAGGGTAGAAAATATGCTGTGGAAAAAGAAGAAATTGCTTGTCATAAGCATTTTTTTCTTTTCCTGCAATATTTTCTCAAGTTCAAAATTACAGGAACGTGAAAATAAAGAATTGTGCGGGAAAGGGTTAAAACCCATTATCAGAAAAGTAACGTTTAGACTAGTCCAAATTGAAAGATGTTTCAGGTGACAATTTCAAGTTGATGAAAATTTCAAATTCCTTGTCTTTTGCGCTAGAATGAATGTGGATAATGATGGAATCGCGCTCTCTCAAGCTTTTTTTTTTAAATATGCGTGAAAAGTCGAGATTGTGTGGGATTCGGTTAACAATGGAAAAACACGCTGTCTCAAGCGTGACTTCCGTCGATTTGATTGGGTAAAAGGAGATTATTTCGCCGATGGACTACCAGAACCTAGTAACTACAGCTTGAATATGCGATTTATCGCCTGTCCCGTGAAAAAGGGCCAACCGGGTTTACAATCGTACGAATATTTCAAGTAGATCGGGTCCGGCATAGGGACAAAAAATATGTGAATATAAAAGGACTTTGTGGACAGAAAACCAGTGAAGTTTATTTGCATTTGGTCACCCTGAGCAATCCTCGCAGTTTTACCTCGGTCGATATTATATTGAGTCGTTCACTTCAACTAATTCCAACACAATCCCGCTTTTTACGCCCCTCAAGAAAAGTGCTACGGAAAACATTATGGACATTGGAGAAATTGCTTGTAGCAAACAATTTTTTCAAAGTCCACAATGGTTTCTCTCCTAAAAGGCAAATGTTTTTTTATATATTCATCTATCAATTCGGACCAGTCTAAAATTTGGCCATTTTGTATGGGCTTAGAGAGACGCGTGTCACAGATTTACACATTTAACTTTAATCGAATAACACGCAATCCTACGTTTTGACGTTACAAAAAACTTTGGAAACCATCTAGGAGAAAACAGAAAATGCTTTTGACCAGCAATTTCTCATTTTCCTCAAGACTTTCTTCTCTGTGTGACAATTACGTTTCAATTAAAGAGAAGTGAGAAGTATGCAATAATTCATATAGGCAAGTTAATCTATCGATCATTAATATATATTAAGCGACATCTCTCTTCGATGAATACTTTTTAGCCCTCCCTCTTAGTGCAATTTTACTGTAAAATATTGTATTGCAAAAGGTCGTCGTATCATTTTCCTCAAGACTTTCTTCTATGTGTGACAATTACGTTTCAATTAAAGAGAAGTGAGAAGTATGCAATAATTCATATAGGCAAGCTAATCTATCGATCATTAATATATATTAAGCGACATCTCTCTTCGATGAATACTTTTTAGCCCTCATTCTTAGTGCGATTTTACTGTAAAATATTGTATTGCAAAAGGTCGTCGTATCGCAATGCCCTAAAGAGTAAGTGCCATTTTCATTAAACAGGTCCACTGAAAATCATGATCCCACTTTTGTACGCTACTCAGAAAAGAATCTTCTTGAAAAAGTCTCATACGTACCGCTCGTAGGTTTCATATTGCAGAATAAAACAATTCCTGCTAGTGTTGACGACCATATCTTTGAAAACATCTCTTTTTCTCCCTAAAGAAAATCAAAGTACTGAAAGTACTGTTAGCTAGCAAAGCAGAGTTTTGTTAGGTATAATCTTCTTTGCCAAAGGTTATTATGATGATTAAAGTAATCCAGGAGTTAACCTATTACAACATGACAAAATCTTAGACTGATCAAATTGAAAGAAGTTGCAGATGTCAATTTCAAGGTGGTTGAATTTGGTAGAAAACATTGTGGACATCGAAGCAACTTCTTCATTGTCCACAATGTTTTCCAAAGCTTTTTTCTTGAGATGCTTAAAAAGCTGATTTGAGTGGGAAATGGTTAGATATCAAGTTTTTGAAACAATTCACCAAAATTTGAATAGAGTTTATAATATTCTTAAAATACACCAGAACTACTTTTTATGGCGTATACATTCAATAGATGTTGTGGTTAAGCCTCCAGTGGCAGTCTGCACTCGTTGAACTTTGAAAGACCTCAAAATTTTTGTCTGTTAACCTTAGCTATCAAAGTTGACGCTTTTCTAACTAAAAATGTAATCTCAAAATAAAAAAGAATTTTACTCGTGGTAGATAACCGATACGATAAATGAAAGAGGTTATAGATGACATTGAAAATTGAATGTAATTTTGAAATGAGGTGATTTATGTGGTAGATGATATTGTTGGAAAAGAAGAAATTGATTGGCACAAGCAGTTTATTCTTTTTTCCTCAATGTTTTCTCGGGTACAAAATTCCAGGAACGTAAAATACCAGATGTTTATAGAAAAGGTTTAATTGTTGCATTAAACTTGCGGTTCTACTGCCCTCATCGTATCGCGATGTGACGCGCCTTTTTCTGTCACCACTTTTCTTTTAAGCAGAGACGGATATGAAATTGTGTGTATCGCGCAGTAGTTAGAAGACGGAAAAATACAGCGAATCGGAAACTATATGCTGTGTCTTACCAGAGGTATAGGTTCGCATTCGATTCCGGCTATACAGGGATAATAAGATAAAGGAGTAAAACTATTGTTAAAAGAAAAAAAGCACGAATAACATAAATGTATTCCGTCTAGCGACCCTTTGGAAAGCATGAACATTATCGACACAATCCAGAAAACGTTTATCTACTGAGACCAATCAAAATTGTCGGCCAATAATGTATTTATCATGTGAAGGATGGTGGTAAGACAACAATTACGTTTTCTAGAAACATGTACATATATGATTACTTACTAAAATCTGGTATTTTAAAGGTTATCTATTGCAGAAAATATTACCCGTGTCATGTAAAGGATCGTCTGCTATATCCATAAAACAAGAATTGGAGAAACATAAACGTAGAATTAATTTCACTGTATTCATGAATGACAGCAAAAATGGATTGGATAGAAAAATTTTGACGAATAGTCGTCGAAATATGTGAATGTTCTAGACGACCGTATAGAGTAGCCCGAACAAAATCCATGCAGTGTGACCGAACTCGATAGTTTCCCACCTTCTACACGGTCCATATGCGTGAAGGTTATTTCCACAGAGGACAGAAGTTGCCTTGTTGATTCTAAAATAGTTTTGTACTCTTTTGCAATACGGTTCATTTCCCATACACCTTTGTAATGGGCTCGGTATATGGTCAGCCAATACATCATCATTTCGTCAAATGACGTCAAAAACCACACATTATTTGAATTTAAAAGCTGGCGCATTAATATAAGAGGTTTTTCCTCTTTTGCAAGTTCATAACAGAAGTTTTTTAAGTGGTTTAGATATAAATAAACAAGATTTAATGCAAATATTATATATATTGAACCCTTTCTATTAAGCTGCGTTTCTCGCCAAACAACAGAAAAAATAATATGTCTTCAATTCTTTGGTTGGATAGGAATTTTGTCTTTTAGGCCATTCCTCTTGGGAGAGTAACGAGCGACAACTTTGCTTGGAGATTGATAATTTGACTCACGGAGTTCACAGATGGGTCCCTTGTGAATGCATGACCTGTTAAGACATTCAAAAGCGACATATTTTAGACTGGTCCAAATTCAAAGGACTTGCAGGCGACAATTTAAAGATTATGAAATTATAGATTTTTTTAAACTCTCTTGAAAGAAAATATTGTGTAAAAAGAAGAAATTGCTTGTTGCAAGCAATTTGTTCATTTAACAAAATGTTTTCCTAATTGATTTTCTTGAGGGGCTTCAAAATGCGCCATTGTGTGGGAATTGGTTAAACGAAAGAAGGACCATCTCGGGATTTTTAAAAAGTTTCACACAGGTCGGCCTGCGTAGATTGTGGTGGAATATTCTCTTACATGGGTAGAATGGTTATTTTACCTTACAACATATTTATTCAGAAATATCGAGACTGGTTGACCTGTGCTTGACGCTATTCCGTTTTCATATATTTGTGTAACTGTGTGCGGACATAGTCGGGTTTTTTTCTTTTTTCTTCAAATTTTGGGAAACATAAGATAAATTTAGGCTGATTTTTTAGTAAACCCACACAATCCCACATTTTGACGGCCTTGAGATAAAGGCTTTGGTAAACATGGGAAACGAAAAATTGCTTGTTACACACGTTTTTTCATTGTCTACAATATTTTTCTACCAAAAAGACCCCAAGATTTTTTTTTATGAATTTCCTGTACTGAAAAATTTAGCGCGCAAGTTCTTTAATCAGGACCAGTCTAAAAATTTCTCGTTTGGTAATGGGTAAATAGGTTTTTAAAATACAAAAGAATAGTTTTAATACCTATCTATGTAAGTAATTCCTTAAATATATATAAAAATCCCGAGGAATCAGCAAGTTAGCTGAAAAAGATGAATTCCAGCTGCTTTTGGTAAAACGAGTCATTGAACTTTGATAGAATTTTCAATCATATTTTAAGTACCATTCATCCCCGATCTACCTAAATTACAAGTAGGGGTCTCAAACGACAAGTCATGCGAAAATTAGCCCATAATGCAGTGCTCAGATGAAGGGCGTAATTTGTATTTTAGATTTAAATTTCATCGATACTGCCACAAACCCTATGTTGTAGGTATTCATTTGAAACGTCTCGAGGAGACTGTTAAATTAAATACCCACAATATAGGGTTTACATGAGAAATAAGGGTTTAAGAATACTGTTATCCCCTCTTATCTAGACCTCTGCAATTGAATTCAATATAACAAAACTTAAAGCAAGAGGGCTAAAATGGCCCTAATTCGCTCACCTGGTAATGATTTGATCTAAGACCTACCTGCCACACATATCATCTTAAAAGAATAATTCATAAAGTTCTCTAACTCTGATAAGCCCGACCCTGCCATGCCCGTTTTTTTTTTTTTTTTTTGTTTTTTTTTTGCAAATCAAAATTTCACGAACAAGTTTGGAAAGGGTCACTCAAGGAACATTCCTGCAAAATTTGGTTCAAATTGGATAAATGGTTAAAGAGGAGAATATTTTAAAAGAATTTATTCATAATTTCTATTAGTTTGATAAGCCCGGCCCTGCCACGCTCACTTTTTTGGCGAATCAAAATTTCACTAACAAGTTATGAAAAGGGTCACCCAAGGAACACTTTTTTCTGCAAAGATTTTTTTCACTATTTCGAGGGTTAATTGATATACTGTTCTATAGTGTATACAATGTATAGACACTTAGAACAGTATCACAGTTAACAATAGATTTGTCTTCTGATGGGTTTGATTTTGTGAGTAAGCGTGAGTTTCGTTGTTGTTGTTAGGTTTGAGTGTGTGTGTGTGTGTGTTATTTTTGTTGTTGTTGTTTGTTTGTTTTTTGAAACATGGTTTACGCAAATCTCCGACAGTCCTTTATCGGGACTTGAATAAGCTATAGTTACATTTCAGGCGCCAAACCCACAAAGAGGCATAACAAAATGGCGGCTTAAGTCGGATTTCAATTCCGTGCTGAATGAATGATTTGATTGGTCATATAGATTCCTTGAGATACAGCCGCGATTGGTCAATTTGTTCAACATTCTGTGTTTGAGTTCAACCCGCAAAACCCAATACTTTACTTCATGGCCTCATTATCGTGATAAATGCTTACAGTAGAATAAAAACATCCTCACCGTATCTAAGTAGAATAATAAACATGGTTACAAGAAATTTGATATAATGTAATTAAATTACCAGACGATAAGATTTTAGACTGGTCCAAATTGAAAGAAGTTGCAGAACACAAATTCAAGTTTATGACACTTATGCTTTTTCCCTCTCTGGGTAGAAAACATTGCGTAAAATAAATACATTACTTGTTACAAGCAATTTCTTCATTTTACACATTGCTTTCCCAACTGTTTTTTCATTGTGTCATTGTGTGTGCATGGGTTAAAAGACAACTACTATACTGCAACATTATATGATTGAAGGAAAGGTTTTCCCAATTACTATCACGAAGCTCCTGTAACCATTCCGAGGTTCTCGAGAGCGTCCCAAAGAATACATTCATTTTGATGCATGTTATTATAGGGACAATTATGTAACATTAGATTGAATAACTGTTAAAATCGCCAAATTGCAAAAAAGAACGTTCATATAAAAAAATGGTGTTCCAATATAGAAGAGAAAAAAATAATGCACTAATGCAAATTTCTGTTAAAAATGGTGGTTCAATAAAAGGGGGCTTCATTGGAAGTTCTTGTTCATTTAATTTCTCGGGCATAGATGAAATTCTTATAGGCTATAATGATATGCCTATGATCTTGTCGATCACTCAACTTTAGTGTCGAACATTTTCTGACGAGTTCGTTGCTATGTAAGTCAAACCAAACCTTAATCAATAACATCCTTGAAGAATATCACAGGATCGACATAGCTTAAGATTAGATGCCTAGCCGGGATTTCTAAAAGCATCCTCACTCAAATGATATCCATGCTAAATCATCTTAGATTTAAGAAATAAAGAGAAAATTTTGTTGTTGTTTTTTTCATGTAGGTATGAACCGAAAAAACTAATCACGGAAGCGGATTCAAACATAAGTGTGATTAGCGTTTTCGGTTCGTACCACCATGAAAACAAAAAAAAAAAAAAAAACCAGCAACAACAAAATAAAAAAAAAACCCATTCTTTTCATTTCTTGTAATTTAAAAGCATCGAGCGAAAAGAGCAAAACCTTTACAATTATGATACTTTTTTCTATGGAAATATTTTGTTTGGAATCATACAAAATGACTGCGTGCTCAAAATTTTGTTCATGTAAGTATGTTTTCGACCAATCAGAACGCCCGTTTTTGGTAGACGATGCTAATATCAAATTATAACTTTATAAAATCCTGTCTTTCCGAAGTTATGTGTATGTTTCCATGTAATAAAAAACGCCTGCGTCACGTATAACGTCATCTCTACGTCACCGATTTATAAACGGACCGATGAAATTTTAGAGTCATGTATAATAGATTTGAGCTGGAGATTAAATCATGTATTATTGAAAAGCAAGGTTTTAAAAGAACCCAAACCACTATAAATGTAACTCCGGCCGTTCATGTGATCAAGTGACATGATAAAGCTAATCACGTGGCCATTTAAAGGCAAATCTGCCCTCCGAGGAAGAAAAAAATGGTGGAAAATATATACGCTTATTTGGTCACTAAAGCAAACAATGGATTTCTTAATTTCGATTTGCAAAAGCAGGGCATGAGTGATGTTCTCTATGGGAAGAGAATTCTGTGTTTTTCTTGTCGACTTTTGTTTGTTTACATTTTGATCGAGACGAACGCCCGGTTATCTCGGACTCCATCTCTTTTTTGAGAACAGTACAAAAAGGAGAAAATGATACTTCCGATATGGAGCCAAGGACCGGAACTGAACAGAAAAGGTAAGAAAAACAGTGCACCTCGCGTACAATTTGATCTCCTATTAACCTATTATACATTTTCCCAAACCGTCCAGAGTTTCATACTGCATAGAAATGATTATATTATCCGTTGGTGGTGATAGATTTAAAAAATAATTCCGTTTATGAATAGAAACTTGAATCAAAGTTTGGACATCAGACCCGATCAAACACGAAAATGAGTGTTGAAATCGTTCAAATCCATGTTCTCAACAGTTCTGAAAGATTTAAGTTGCGATGACTGTGAAATGAATGATAACGTGTTGATATATGATAATGTTACCACAAGGAACTGCGTTTTCCTACCCCTTTTGCGGATTTTCTTAGATGAGAAGGAGACCAGGATGCGGTGCGGGAGACAAGATTCAGAGGGAGAGGCAATGCATATAAAAGAATACAGTGAATGATTTTCTAGGATTGTAACTTTAGGACACTTATTCTTTCCCTTTTATACATTCAATTTGTCTCTCAGACTCTCTAAAACAGCTATATTCATATCAATTTGCACGAATCGAGCTACAAAACCCACCAATAAATTGATACAGAACCCGTGCTTTGAGCTCATTACTTTAGTCACAACTCTGCTACACACTGGTCTATCTTCTGCTGACTTGTGTTAACTTTGAGATCATACTTGAAGTGAGTTGGCCAATTAAAGAACATTATTTCAAAAGTCTTTATAACAGATACGGCCGACAGTATATCTAGTACTTTTATAACGACTTTTTCTGCGCCGTGGTACAACACACAATATATATCGAACAACCCTCGTTAAGTTGACTCGGGTTCAATCCCCGGTCGGACATATTCTTTCCTACATTTGTCTTCCACCAATGGATGGGTAATCGTAATGTGGTATGAAACTCTAGACCTTTTGGGAAAATGTATAATAGGTTAATAGGAGACCAAATTGTACGCAAGGTGCGCTGTTTTTCTTACCTTTTCTGTTCAGTTCCGGTCCTTGGCTTCATATCGGAAGTACCATTGTATCTCTTTTTGTACTGTTCTCCAAAAAGAGATGGAGCCCGAGATTACCGGGCGTGCGATTCTTTACCGGAAATCTTAGCTAATCTTCGGCATTGACTGTTATATGCAAAGGTGCTAATGACTAAACTTTCAGGACGATTTCGTGACCTAACATTTTTTTTGAATGAATAGCGAAAGTTAAAACGCCATCACTGACGTCATCATTTGATGTAAACAAACGTTAAATTGTGACGGGTCACAAATTAAAATACAGAAAATTCTTTCGTGAATGCGAAGAGTTTGTTTATCTGATAGTTTCAATCGTCATTTTTGATTATGCTTTTGGGTGTTGAGTATGGTTTTCCTATTAATTATAAATTGTATTTTTGGGGAAAGATATGGTTTCAAATCTGATATCAACGATTATATCATACCCCTTTATTAGACAGTATTTATGCTGGGTAGGTGACAGGATAAATGGTGATCCTGTGATAAATTGTAATAAATGATGGAGGCCGACTCGTTCGTCTCCGTCTAACAAGTTACGGAAAAGCAGGATATTTCTGGTAAGTTATTATTTTTTATGCACTAAACATGTTTAACATCAAGGACATCCCTTTTTTAGTAAAGATCCATTAATTATAAGTTGATCAAGTCTCCTTTTCCTCCGATTTCCTTCCTTCGAAATTCATATCATCTTCGTTTTGTGACTATTGTTTGTTAATTCTGCTATTTTCGTACCATGCAGTTCATTGTAATTAACCAAATTACAAAAAAAAGATTAATTTTACAAGCAATATCAAAATAGTCACATATTTTGTCTATCTACAATAACTTAGTCCTCTCTCTCTCTCTCTTTCTCTCTCTCTCTTTCTCTCTCTCTCTCTCTCTCCTTCTTTCTCTCTCTCTATCTCTTTTTCTCTGAAAAGACTATGGAGAGGAAAACGCATCTATTTGTGTCTTGCTTGTCAAAGATTGTTATACGGTACTACCTTCTTTTTTTCAATATAGTTTCTTGATGATACAGGTGTTTTAGACCAGTGTATATATATTTTCAATTATTCATTTATTAATCATTTTTATTTATTATTTATTCTATTATTGACCATAACCCTGTAACATCATAGTAACCATTTGTTTGGTTAAAAACGAAATCAAGTATATTGAAAATAAACTCACTGTATACGGCAATGACCTAAAATACAAAATATTTCTTTTGCACCAGGTCTGGCCCCTCCGAGTACAATTCCCCCCTATTCTCAAAAAATCTACCATAAGATATTGACGTTATTGTTTTTGGATTAACGATTTAAGTTCTAGAATATTCTAGAACTTAAATCTTTAACCCCAAAACATAGGTTCGATCCGCGGCGGCGGCACATATCCTTTCCGACAGTTGTCTCTCACCAATGGTTGGATAATCGTAAACCTAAGTGGGATAGTTGATGACGGCTAGATAATGATGTAAAGGTGGTACTGGTGAGAGATATATCAGGTATACATTGTTAGGCGCCCCAGTCGCCGGGATATGACTGAAAATTGGTTAAAATGACGTAGTCATATTGTTGTCACACCCAGATGTACCCATTAACCATAGAAGAACCCATTTAGGTTAAATTTGGTGATTTTTCAGTGGCTTGATAGGAAGAAAAATAAGTAACTCAAAATTTGAGAAAAAAATGAGGATCAAAATGAGTTTAAAATTCCTGCCCTCAGGTGAATTTTGTAAACTGTTCCACTAACGGTATATGATATTTCAAACTTTCGAGCGGGATCCGTTTAAGATACGCCTTTTTTAGACGAATAACCTTTCAAATATCCACCGACCTACTTACGAACTATCAGATCAATACAGTTTTCAAAATCCTCTACAAATGTTATGATATAAATTAACATCTTTGAAAATTTTAAGCCTATTTACAGCATTACTAAATTTTTATAAGCAGACGTCATTGTTACCAATTGGGTAGTTTTTCGCTGACCTTTTGATGAGACAAAACTCGGGACGTTGGTTGTTTCCTTTTTCCTTCTATTGAACTCGGAGCATATGCAAATGAGGTCATGCAGGGTCGACAACCGTATGCCATGATTTCTAAAAATAACGTGGATTTGTGCTTAACCTTTCATTCCTAACCACAAAACGTGAATTTTCACCTATTAGACTTCCGTGAAGACATTATCGGACACGACTTTAAGTATTGAATGTTCGATTGAGCGTATTCTAGGGCAATTGGGAATTTTCATAATCATGTATTCTGAAACAAGTATTCCTTTCTTGAAGATCAAAGCGCTGAGAGAACTGAAGGCGGATAATTCTACAAGAAAGCTAACCATTTATCTTTTACAGAAAAAAATATATTGATGAAACACGATAGACACAAGAATGAAAATATAAATTCATTAAATGAGGTTTGACGCCGCTTTTCACATTTTTTTCAGTCATATCGCGGCGGCTGGAGCACCTAAAATGAATTCCCGGTATATCTTGCACCAGTACCACCATTGCATCCTTTCCTAGCATCCAGCTGCTATCCCACTTAGGTTCACGATTATCCACCCATTGGTGAGAGACAAATGTCGTGAAGGATATGTGTCTCCGCCGGGGATCGAACCCAAAATACCCTATGATTGAAGATTGAGGGTCTGATGCGCTACCAACTGCGCTATGATGGCGGAAAAAAATAGTAATTATCGTTACACATTAATGGAGCGTTAACTAAGAACAGTTTGGCTAAAATGAAATGTAAGTAATTATTCCCGATCATTTTACATTTTATGAAGATTAAAGGAGTGTAATTACCCACAAAGACTTTACTGTGTATGTTTGTTCTGAATTTACACTGCATTAACAATTATATTTTTACGCCCCAAAGTAAGATGACGGTTTTTATCATGTTCTCGACCTGTCCGCACGTTTGTCGGTCCATTTTTTGTTAAAATAATTATTTATTCATGGGCAGATTAAGACGAAATTTTATCATCACCTGACGTTTCACGTGTATCTTATTGCTTGACTTTTTTCGAAAGGGTATGAGTAATACAGCAAAATTTCTTATGAAAGTAACTCTACCAATATTTTTTGTTAGATTCACAAGATCTTTGTTTGCATATTACCTTCTTAGATTCTGGTGTTTTTGCCATTTAGGAAAATGGGGCTTCTTCTGAAGTTTTCTTGTTAACCCAATATTTCCTGCATTTTTATGAAGATTTGAATGATTAATTCAATAAATTGTTAGTGGCGAAAATGCTTTATAAGGGTTTTTGTGATTGAATGTTTTATCAAGCAAATGCTGGGGTGAATTACAAAGCTCTTGTGACCACAACTCCCGCTTGAAGTGTCAATGGATTCTTGTTGAAATCCATTAAGACAGTCGAACCGGATCGAGTGTCTTGTCTTTGAGCAGAACTTCCGGCTTTTATACAAACAAGGGACTTTTTTTATCTAAATACATTTTATTTCCGCTCACATTAAACAAAACACAATCAAACAAAATTAGCCATTTTTCTTGATAAGTCTAACGGTGTATGACTGTTAACTGAACGTTTGTATAATTGACCAATCATGGGAATCAATCAAGGAATCAAGCGACCAATCAAATATTTCATTCAGCCCGGAATTGAGATTTGGACTTCGACATTGGTCGCCATTTTTGTGAAACATCTTTGTAAGTTTGGCGACTTAAAGGTCGTACTTACAGATTGAATAAGCTGTAGTCACGAGATTAAGATCGCCAAACAACCATTCTACTTTTTGTTATGATTCTGGCCATAAATGTTGCACATAGCATCGTCTCCAAAAGCAATTTATTACCAACACTATAAATCCTTATTAACAGTTGAACAATACCTGTTAATAGATTTAAGTTATAAAATACTAAAAGTACTTTCTAATTTACGATGTTCTGCACATGATCTAATGATAGAAAAGGGCAGGCACACTAATATTGATAGAGATTTGCGCTACTGTCCCCTATGTTTGATTTCAAATACCAATGTAGTAGAAGATGAAGTGCACTTATTCTTTTTTTGTCCTTCATATGAAAACATCCGGATATTGTACTTTGAACCATGCTGGCATCGTAATCGAAATAAAGAATCATTTTGTCAAATTATGGCAACACAGTCTAATTATCATATTACCCGCTTTTAAGTGTCGAACAGAATTACTTAAAGATGGTGTATAGCACATGTATGTAAATGTACTTTTGTTGCCTATGATAAGCTGGAGAATATGGCCTTTTTTCGGAACTTCACAAATCTAAAGAATGTATTTCAGTAAAGGTATAACACTAGTTAATTTCAAATTTACTGTACCTATTTTTAGGTCACCTGACCGAATGGTCATGGTGACCTATTGCAATCATCGTTTGTCCGTCGTCGTGCGTCGTCCGTCGTGCGTCGTCCGTCGTCCGTTAACTTTTAAACATTTTCATCTTCTTCTCAAGAACTACTGGGCGGATATCAACCAAACTTGGTAGAAAGCATCATTGGGGGATGCCAATTCAAGTTTGTGAAAATAGGGGTTCTGGGGGTCAAAGGGGCCCAAATAGGGGCCAAAATGGGGTAATTTTTCGTACTTCTTTAAAAATCTTCTTCTAATAAACTGTTAATGCCAGAGCTTAAATATTTTGTGTGCATGACAACTAGGACAGGTATATTATAAATTGTGAAAATCATGCTCCTGGGGTTATGTATCGGGCCACACCCAGAGGTCAAAGTTCATCATGTTAAAAAATTCACATTTTCATCTTCTTCTGATGAAGTACAAAGCCAATTTCAAACAAACTTGGTGAAAAGCTTCATTTGGTAATGGTTATTCAGATTTGTGAAAATAAAAAGGCTGTGGGGTCAGGGGGCCCTAAAATGGGGACCAAAAGGAGGTAATTTTTGGTAACTTTTAAATATTTCATCTTCTTCTCAAGAACTACTGGGCGGATATCAACCAAACTTGGTAGAAAGCATCATTGGGGGATGCCAATTCAAGTTTGTGAAAATAGGGGTTCTGGGGGTCAAAGGGGCCCAAATAAGGGCCAAAAAGGGGTAATTTTTCGTACTTCTTTAAAAATCTCTTCTAATAAACAGTTAATGCCAGAGCTTAAATATTTTGTGTGCATAACAACTAGGACAGGTATATTATAAATTTTGAAAATCATGCCCCTGGGGTCATGTATGGGGCCACACCCAGAGGTCAAAGTTCATCATGTTAAAAAATTCACATTTTCATCTTATTCTGATGAAGTACAAAGCCAATTTCAAACAAACTTGGTGAAAAGCTTCATTTGGTAATGGTTATTCAGATTTGTGAAAATAAAAAGGCTGTGGGGTCAGGGGGCCCTAAAATGGGGACCAAAAGGGGGTAATTTTTGGTAACTTTTAAACATTTTCATCTTCTTCTCAAGAACTACTGAGGGGATTTCAACCAACCCTTTTTCTAATTCTTTCAAACAAAATCACTTGTCTTGGTGCTCTTTTACTCAGGTGACCGTTAAGGCCCACTGGACCTCTTGTTTTCTTATTCAAGCTGTATTTGCACGTGTTTGCAAATAGCAGTTATATAGGCGAATGGAAACTTATTGAGTTTATCATTTGTTGCTTCTATATTGATTTAGGAAGACATTCTGTATGCAAGCTTCTCTTTCCCTTTTAAAGATTAATGTCTATCTGCAAACAGATAAACAATCGCAATGAGTTTTTGTCGTTAAATCGAAATACCAACTTTTACAATATCATATTTATTACTCATTAATTCTTATTTTGTGAAGGAATGTCATGTCCATTATTAAAAAATCCTCCGAATTATAGAATAGTATCGAGATATATAAATCATAGAACATACACATTCTTCTCTTGATTAAATCATAATGTAGATATGTCACTCTTGTCGTAATATGTATGTAATGTATTTTGTATTTTTGGCCGGTGGCCTTATAATTGCTGAATAAATGTTATGTTATGTTAACAAGGCTTTCTAAAACCGAAGTGGTACTTCCTGTCGAAGTTGGTTGGCGGGGCCAACGGAGAAGGTGGGCGGGGCCAGCGATTAATCATTTTAGATACCTACTACTTACCTGTATTACATTGTCAACATAGGCAATTCTTTTTCTAAATGCCAACTGAAAATAAATCAAAAAGTGTTCGAGTGGATTCTGCAGAATATCCGTGCTTCGACCACAGAAAGCGTTCTAATTTAGATTGCTTTAAATGACACGTGTCAGAACCAGGTTAGATTGAATCCATTATAATTCAATCTATTCTAATCACAGTCGCTGTGGCCAAAGGATGGTAATTCGAGCTCATATAGCTTGAAATTATTGACATGACTTGACTTTTAAGCAATGAATGAATTAGCTATGAATAAATTTGATCTCGGCGAAAGTCGTACGTACACGAGTTATTTTGTCCATATCCGGAGAAAATCGATGTACATTTTAAAAATGTAATGTCTGTATACCATCCTAATCCCTCAACAGATAAGTGGTCGAGTGGTATAGTACGTAAATGCCTGAAGTAGTGAACACGTGTTCGAACCCAAATTCGATTATTTCTTTTTAACGTTTTTCTTTTTCTTTCTTTTTTTTTTAATCGAAAGCGCGCTAGAGAAAGTGCATCTGCACGATTCCTCATTACAGTAATGAAATATATCTGTCAGCGGATAAACAGTTACAATAGTATCATTCAGTGACCATTGTAATATCTTCCAATAACAGCTGAAGCGAATTTTGAGAACAACGAAACAGTATCAAGAATACGTTAGAAAACGAAAGAACGGCGAAGCTATTTCATGTACAGTGGCGAGTACTAATTAGTATGTTATTCTGAGAGGTATTAGAGTAAATAGTAGACGAGTAAAATCAAACATAAAAAGAAAATATTGCTCTCGCCTCGAACTCCCGACTTTAAAAGCAGTGGGACTGCGCTATTTCACATTCGTAGACAATTAGGCTTATAAATTCGTGCAATTAACCAATATATAAATGTAAATTCGACTAGCGGAATGAAACGAGAAATACCGAAGACAATTAGTCAATCGCATAATAATTCAAACAGAGGTCACGGTCAGTCAGGTCAATACAATTTTACTATACCAATATTACAATACTCTGTGGCATTCCTGTTATATTATTTAACTCTTATTCTTGTGATGATAATTATATCTTTCATATATTATGTACTACATGTCGTCTGACCGTTTGAATTTTTTTTAGGAAAAGAACAAAATAAGCATTGCGTCCGTGCTAATCATTTTTATTTGTTATTCTAGACCATGACACGTTGTACATAAAATCATTAATAAGATATTTTTAAACCGTTCAACTATAACAAGGATTTTTTAGAACACTTCCTTCCTTACTGCCATTTTAAAAGACAAAGCTTCTTATTTAAGGACCACCTTACAGTTTGAAGAAATTGAAAAGAGTTCTATTCCATGATTCTACGAATTTTATATGTAAGCTCTATGCCTATCGGTCTTGAATGAGAGTACATTAGGTTTTAATCGTTTGACTCCCAGTTGTCTTTAGTTCTGAATGTATTTCTTCAGTTGCACTGGATGACGTCATATCCGACACAGTATTTGCATAAGTTACATTTGTCTGCATAGAGGGCAGATCCAAAGAATCGTAATTGCTGTCTCTATTTGCTTTTGTCAGTACCTCATCAGTAGACCTAGAGTAAGTAAAAGAAACAAAATTAATAATTTGAAGATTATAAATGATATACCGCCGCTGCCAATCAAAATATGAACTCGTAGTTTCATCACAATCTTCTTTTGATTTTGCATTATCGCTAGTATACTCTCGGGCTCTGGGGAACCAGCTCTCACCGCCAAAAGGACAATGATCTAATTTTCATTGTGGTAAATAATGGAATGGCCTTAACGATGTCCATATAAATCACCACCACAAGCCATATTTCAATAAGAAAAACCAATCAAATATAAGTCCCATTAAACAATAATCGTCTTAGATTTAAGCAGGTAGCTACATTTATGTGCTAATACGGCCTAGGTTTTGACAGAATGTATGGCTTGACCGCGAGTCTTTCGAAAAGGGATTAAATTCGACTGATGTACTTTTTATTTTTATTTTTTTTTTTTACTCTTGTCAGGAAATTGAACGTTTCAATCTAAAGATTGTAATGGCCAATGTATGTAACAATGTATGTAACAATGCTTTCTTAGTATTCAAAACACCAACTACAGATTTCAACAACTTACAGCTAATTGTGATCGTTTATATACATATCGTTAAAAAGAACTTCCATTTTCAATCAGAATAGGTATTTCAGCTCTTTTAACCAAAAATTGCATTTCGATAATAATTGAACTGTTTTAGGTATTCTCATGAATTTATTCCGTTTGACCATAAAATCAACATCATCTTAAGCGAGATATGGTATCAGGCAATATTTCGCAATAAAAATCAATTTGGAGGGAATGAATAGAGCGATAAATTAATTTCGTTATTACGGAAGTTTCCGACCAATAACGAACTAGCGGATTGCCTTGATTGACAAGCGTGAGTGCTGACCAAGAATCTATACAAATACGCCAAAAATATTTGTATTCACGCCTTCATCCAATTGGCAAGGGCATGCCTTGTATTGATAAATAAAGCCTGTTTCAAATATTTGTTTCCACACTGTTATATCACTGGCAAGCGGGTGCCTTGAATTGTGACGTAAACTAGCGTCACTTTCAGATACTTTCAAACGGTGGTGTTACTCAACCATTTAATCCATGTATACCTTTCACAATATCCACGGGCGATTTTCTCAATCATTTAGACATGCTTTACAGGTTAACGAACTATGTATAATTAAAATAAAAAGTCTGACTGAGTAACAACAACAACAACAACAAAAATACAGATTACTGCTGTCAATCAAAGAATCAATTACCAATCAATTCAATTATTTGGACCAGAAGTGAACTTTGAAGTTCGACATCGGTCAATATCTATGTGAATCTTTTTGCATGTATGCCACAAAAAAGTGGGTTAGTCGGTTGGCGACTTAAGCATCGTAACTACAACTTGTTACAACTGTAGTTAGGAGGTTTAACCCATTCCAACACAATCCCTCCTTTTTACTCCCACTCCAGGATAAGGCTCGGAAAAAATTTGTGGAAAATGAAGAAATTGCTTGAAGCAATTTCCTCATTGTCGAGAGTGTTTTCTAACAACAAAAAAAAAAAGATGACAAAAATTCGAAATTCCATTAACTAGAAATTATCATCCGCAGCTTCTTTCAATTTGGACTAGTCTAAAAAATGTGGATGGGTAAAGACGCCAATCAATCATTTTACTGTTTTATTTCATTTTATTGCCAATGAAATTAGCAAAATAACACCGTTTAAAATATAAATGGAACGTCCCGTAGTAGGTCAAACGGCTTAGACAGCGATCCGTCAATTAACCAATCGCTGGCCCCGCCCACTGACTCCCTAGGCCCCGCCCCATTAACTCCTACTGGAAGTTCCGCTTCGATTTTAACGGCGTTATTTTGCAAAATTTAAAGCCATTAGCATGTAGCAAATAAAGTAAAATGGTTGGTAAGCTGTAGCTGTAGCTACGACGTTTATGTCGCAAAACCAAAAATAAAGGATATGTAAAAATATAACATTATAACAATCTAGATTTGTATCGTCTGTAAAATGCTTGTAGTCACAATTTCTCTTCGTGTGATGAATTAATTAAATACAGCGAAACTATGTCCAATGTTTGTATGATATATACAAAATTTCAGAGCTCAACGCCTAACGGATTTGGAGAAGAAGATTTTAAAAGACTTGTGTCACGGTCCAGCACCATTTGGATAATTTTCAGAGTTGAGTCGTTCTTTGAAGTATTTAACCCTTTGCTGATTTGCAAAATTTTAGACCCATCCAAGTTCAAAGGTAATGCTGACGAAAATTGAAAGTTGATTTTCTTGAAAAAAAAAAAAAAAAAAAACATCCAGTGGGGTAGGATTTCTTGTCGAAAAGAAGGAATTGCAATATTTTCTCAATTATAAAATCACAGGGACGTAAAAAGCAGGAAACAGCTCAGTACTTTGTAAAAAAACAATGATGTTTTCCAAAAAACCAAGGAGATCATTTGTTCTTTATTCCGATTTTTTCCCTATTTTTTAGAGTAGAGTAATTCTTTGAAGGAATTTGGTAGAGGATCATAAGGCGATGATAGCTACCAAATATCAAGGCTCTATGCCATACGGTTTTGGAGGATTTTTTTTCAAAGATTTCCTTCTTTATTCCTTTATAAAATCAGGGATCGCAGGGAAAAGCGCTAATTTTCAGACAACGCTAATTCATTGGGATAATTTTGCAGAGGGTCATTAGGTTTTGATATATACAAAATATCAAAGTTCTATGCGCAGTGGCTTATTACAAAAAGATCTTTGACGGTGTCCTTCTTTATTCCTATGCTCATTGAGGGGTTTCACCGAAAAGGGGGCTATTTTCAGAGTTTAGTAATTATTAGAAGTATTTTAGCAGATGATCAATAGGCAATGATACATAAAAGAAAACAAAGCTCTAGGTCGTATGGTTTGGAAGAAGGATATTTTCAAAGATTTTCGTATTAGAAATAAGAGGCTGTACAGAAAAGGGCTAATTTTCAGAGTATGTAATTTCTTTCATATATTCTGGTAGAGGGTCAACAGGCATTGATACATAAAACAAGAATACCGCGCAAGACCTATATCACTTACCTTTGTATGATGGCTCAATGCTTTATGATATATACAAAATATCAAATATTGGCCTAGTGGGGTTGAAGATTTTTTTGTATATATCACTTATATCACTTACCTTTGTATGATGGCTCAATGCTTTATGATATATACAAAATATCAAATATTAGCCTAGTGGGGTTGAAGATTTTTTTGTATTTTTTCTCGTTTAATCCTATTTTAATCAACGCTCCCTTAACATAGGGCTAATTTTCATAGTCGCCCTTTGAAGTATTTTAGTAGAGAGTAAATAAGCATTCATATTTATACCAAATATCAAAGCACTATGTCTTATGGTTTGTAAGAAGTATATTTTTAAAGATTACCTTCTTTATTCGTGATTTAAATCAGGGATTACACAAAAATGGCTAATTTTCAGAGCACGCTAATTCTCTGAGATACTTTGGTAGAGGGTCAATTAGTGTTCATACATATCAAGTATCAAAGCTCTTTGTCTTATGGTTTGGTAGAATAAGACTTTCAAAGAGTTACCTATTTTAATCTATGTAAAAGCAGGGCTCGCACAGAAAAGGCATTATTTTCATAGTATGATCATTCTTTGCAGTACTTTGGTAGCAGGTCAATTGGTATTGTTACATAGCTCTAGGCCATAGGAGAAGAAGACTTTCAAAGATTTCCGTCTTTATTCCTTTGTAAAATCAGGCAATGCAGATAAAAGGGCCAATTCATAAGGTACGCTATTTATTTAATTGTTTTGGTGGAGAGTTAATGAGTATTAATACAAACCAAAGCTCTATGCCTTATGGTTTGGTAGAATAAGATTTTCAAAGATTTTCTTTCCTTATTCAAAATTAAAATCAAGAATCGCATAGAAAAGGTCTTATTGTCAGAGAACGGTAATTCTTCGAAGTATTCTGGTAAGGGTCAAAAGGCGATGATATATACAAAATATCAAAGCTCTAGGCCATATGGCTTGGGAGGAGAAGTTTATCTATTCCGGTTGCTACGGGAACCGGAGTTCTTCACTTATTCCAATTATTTGAAGTATTTAGAAAGAGCATGTCCTAGGGATTATTTTTGTAAATCTTGGTTGAAATCTGATAGTTGGTTAAGGAGGAGAAGACTTTTACGGACTCCGGACGTTTGGCGATCACAATAGCTCATCTTGACAAAGCTATGCCCAGATGAGCTAAAAGGTCATCGACATATTTGAACCTAACTCCAGAGGCGCTAAAGAACTATGTATATTAGATATTCTGCACAATCATCACATCAGAATCATATTTGAACACCGTATCTAGCAATCCTAAATGCATTGAAATGTAATTTTAAAAAGTTCTAAATACAATCCCCTTAAATAAAGACCCAGAGGTTTGCTTTTTTGGTGATGTGTTATGTTTTTAGGATTCTTATCTTTACCAGCTTCCCCCTATATTTTTAAAAAAAAAAACTTCTATCTTAACGAATGGAAAACTCAAACTTCCCATATTTCTATCTAAAGTGCTAAATGAATTGTATTTCTTATTAGACTTGAACTTACCTTGTTTTGCGAATTCGCAAAATGCAAATAACAGCCAAAGCTGACATGATAGCACTCACAACTATGGCAGCAAAAATCGATCCAACAAGAACAGAAATGGTAACACAGGATTGTGGTTCTTGTACAACTTCGCTAAGACAGTGCTTTCCATGATACCCCTCGATACAACCATTTAGACAATGTCCGGTCATCTTATCACATACGTCACCATCTTTACACATTCCACAACAACGTAAACAGTTTTCACCGAATTTCCCGTCTGGACATACTTAAAGAGATCAAATTATTTTCAAGTTTTCAAAAATATTCAAGAACAATGTATACAGTTTCACCGAATTTCCCGTCTGCACATCCTGAAAGAGATCACATTACTTGTAAGTTTTCAAAAACATTAATCTGCAAAAATATATCCAGGGGATTTTCAAGTGATTCAAACGAGAATAGTACGTTTCCGAAATATCATTGGCGCATCGAAAATGTAATACCAATTCATACATTTTTACATTTATGTCTACATTTTTACATTATATTCTTCTAGAGACTTGTCTTTGACACTTCCTAAGTTTCATAAAGAAAAGGGTAAGTGCAAAACTACAAGGACAAATTTAGTATTCATTTTTTTTCTTTTTTTTTCTTATAAAAGTATCCTGTTACAGGCAGATAGAGAAAATATACATCCTTTGTTTTTCTTTTCTTTCGATAAAACATGTACACAACATGTAGGACTATTAAAATAGAGTGATAAATTTAAGATGAGAGGACCCAATTAAGTCTGGAAGAATTATGTGTTTGAATTGAGTTTAACGCCACTTTTACATTATCTCAGGCATATGAGGTTTACGACTATCGACCAATTGTTGGGAGACAAACGTCGGAAAGTATATTTACAGCGGCAATGGATCGAACCCCGTACCCCATGATTGAGAGTCCGATGCGCAACCGTTTGCGCTATGGTCACGAATGAATGATAAAAATTGATATTTTACCTATCGTACATGTGTTTCCCATAAATCCAGGTTCACAGCCATTAGGACATACTCCTGTCTGTTTGTTACAAACCTGTTGTGACCTGCATTGACCGCATTGGATAGTACAGTCTGCATAGAAACCCTCAGCACATTCTGTCAAGATAAATAGGTAGCTTAGAAATAATTTAGGACTTTGGAAGGCTATAAATTTTCCAAAGACAGCCAATTTCGAAATGGATAGATTTTGAGAACTCTCATGACGGTAACGCACATGTTAGAAAACATAAACAATAGAATGGGTCAGACTGAAGTGTTGAATGACTATTTTAATTCTATGCTTGTGTTAAGAATGTATTTATGTACGGCATTTCCAAAAACGCCACATTATAGGTCAATACGAAATCTGCACAAAGTTCGACTCTGGTATGTGTATACCCTGTTGAATCTTGGATAATAAAAACGATAAAAAATTAACTGTAAGCGATACATGAGCAATAACTGGCCAAAGTTGGCTGTCAATCAAGGAATATATCGACCAATCAAATCATTCTCTCTGCCCGTAATTGGGATTTGAACTCCAACATTGGCCGCCATTTGTGTGAAACATCTTTTTTGGTTTGGCGACATAGACGTCGTAGCTACAGCTTATTAAAGTTGCAGTGACGACATTTAGGCCGCCAATCAACTATTCTACTTGATATGCATGATATTGGCAAATAATTTTGCAAAATAACGCCTTTTAAATTCGAAGCGGGACTTCCTGTTGGAGTCACTTGGAGAGGCGAAAGGATGAATTTGGTTGGGCCAGCGATTGGTCAATTGAATTTGAAGTGACACGAAAGTGAAAAGCTAAACAAATACCTGTTTTACAAGTTTTGTCCATAAGATCATATCCGCGTTCACAAGAAGAGCAACGTCCGTCGAACTTAGTGCATGTTTCATTGTTTATACAGTTACCACATGTCTGAGAACAGTTTTTGCCATACCATCCATCCGCACACTCTGTTAAAGGCAAAAGAGGATAGTGTAGTTGTTCTGCTCAGAGTAGGAATTGGTATAATTCCGAGTCTATCCTACTCAATGTTAGAATTCTCACATTGCCTTGCGTAGTTAGATTTCTTACTTAGCGCGGTGCAATTCTAGAATTATCCGTGCGCAAAGTAGGAAACAATGCCGATTAAGAATATATTATTGGCTCTGTGCATATCGTTGTAATTTTTTTTCCATTGTTGTGTTTGCATATCGAAAGAATATTTTGTAATGGAAACCTTACCTAAAGAAATACATACACCAGGAAAAGATTTGGTTAAACGAGAAAAAAAAAAAAAAAAAAAAAAATAAAAGCACCTCATCGCCACTCCACTAACATGTTTGGAATATATCCGATCTTTTGTTGAAGGAATTTTGTTTTTAGAGTTTATTTAGTAAACAAGAGGCTCATGAAGGCCTGATACGCTCTTCTGTCTATCAAGGTTTTCCTTACAATAAACTTAAATATAACGAAATTAATTGTTTAAAGAAAAATGAATACATGATATTGGACTGTTACTATTTTTGAGCAACGTTTCTTAAAGCCCCCTTGCGCTTGTGTCAAGACGAGTTCACTCAATTTAAAAAGCAAAGGTTCCTTATGGCCTTACAATTATCCTGTCAAATTTTCAACAGAACCCGATAATAATTGTGATCTTTATCACGTATACGAGAATGCTTTGATTAAAATTCCAGAAGTCCTCTTTTCTGTGTTTTATGATGGATCCACTTTCCTTACGACCCTACAATCGTCCTGTGGAGTTTTAAAGACAATTCGATTATAATTGTGGACAGCATCGTATAAACAAGAATGCTTTGAGTGATAATCTGTAAGGCCCCTTTTTCCAATGCCACAATTATTCCATGCATCTTTGAAGGGAATCCGATAAAAACTGTTGACTTCATTGTTTAATAAGGAGGATATTTCATAAGGTCCCTTTTTAGCGTTTTTTTTTAAAGAAAAACAGGTATTTCATATCAATCAACCGGAAACAAGTTCTCACGCATTTCCGCTCATTTCCACGCATGCTCATAAACTTCAAGTGAAAATCTATGTGATCGCCTCCATCTTGTTTCATCGCTAATGAGGAAAAAAATTTACTTGCTGAATGCCAAAAGCCTCTTTTAATTCATGAATATCCAGGTAAATGGTTCAAATCTTTGACTTAATATTTCCATGTAAATTGTCTAATGAATTGTCAAATTGAGAGAAATAATTTCCTCGCGTTTCAAGATACAATCTAGGCAAGTGGACAGTGGAGTTAGCGAATACATGTAAACTGGATGTTTGTGTTTTGACCTGGCAGGGCTGAGGAAATTTACACCCCGTTTACACAGTATATGTAACTAGTTACAACCCTGTTATAGCCGCGATTCAAGCGCCTAAATAAAACACCTTTACCTCTCGAATTCGACTAAATCTTTGAAACGGATATGCAGTACTTCAATTGTGATAATAATATGCTCCACGAAAAAAGAATTGAATGTTAGCTTTGATTTCTTTACCTTTTATCACTTAACCCTTTACCACAGAACCACAAATTTTCACGCACTTAAGAAGAAAACGTTGTGATTAAATCAAAATAGCGATTTCGGTAAACAGTAAGGGGTCATGATTAATTGAGTAGGGTTTAAAGCAACTTTTAATAGTATTTCAGTTATATCGGGGCGGCTGGAGCCCCTAACTATGGATTCTTGGTAGTTCACACACCAGTACTACCACTACATCCTTATCGAGCCTCCAGCTGCTCCTCCTTCTTACGATTTACTTAGTCATATTGATGAAACATGCTAGCATCATTGAGCGCGGTTACTGATAAACCAGTAAAACCGCCCTCAGGACTTTCAGTCCTTTGATTTCTCTTATTCTTCATGGACCTTACCCTGTTCTCAAAAGAATTAATCTTTAGGATTATAAATCGTTCTGTACAAGTTTCAAAAGAACTCAATGAGAACTGATAACTTTAATATATAAACAAAGATTTTTATATAAAAATTCCATAAGGTCCCGTCCCCTTTCCCATAATACTTGACTGATCAGATGAAATTTTATGAATTATCATCATTTTGATGATACAATCATTCTGTGAAGGTTTTAAGTATATCCGATGAAATCTGGGAACATCAATGTGATATCTAGAATATCTTAGTATTTTTTTTTCTGTTCACGTGATACATGACGAAACAGATCCAATGTCCAAATCAATGATCGCAATGATGGTACAATCAATCTGTGAAATCGGTGGACTTTGTTGTATCAATCAGGATTTTTATTGAATTTTTATACGGCCCATTTTGCCGCGATACTTAACAGAACAAACCCGATTTCAAAAGGAATAATTCCTATGAAAGTACAATCATTCCGCGAAAGTTTAAAGAGAATAAATGAAAATAGTGGACCGAATTGTGTCAAGATTTTTTGTAATAAAATTTTCATTATGCCATTTGACCGTCATATTTAAAAGATGATACCCAATTTACAAAGTAATAGTCCTAATGATAGTTCAAGCATTGAAAACATTTGAAGAGAATGATACGGACTGCGGAGTTTATTTGGTTAACGACCATTTTGTAACAAAACTTTCATAAGGACCCCTTTTTTTGAGAAACTAAATAGATCAGACCCAATTTAAAAAAGGAAGGATTCATTTTGTAGTACAATCATTCTTTTACAGCCATGTCTTCCCTCCAAACGGAAAAGGAGCCTGCTTTATATCAGTATGCAAAAGGAGAGGATGTGTTAAGTTCTCTGGAAAGAGTATTTTGTGTTTTGTTAAATTGCGTGCATTCATCTCGTGTTTGTTTACATTTTGATATCGATTCGATTCATCATCGGAAACATTCGTTAACTTTCGGAATTGAAAGGTATGTGAACATGTGCCGATTACAAATTTTACGGACGATTCGTTTATCGCCTTGACCGAGCTAGTTTGAATGATTAGCGGAAGATAAAGCGTCATCAATTGGGTCACGATTCAAAATATCAAAACTTCTCTTATGAATTGTAGGCTTACAGCGTAGAATTATTTTGATCGTATAATTCAAATCCTCATATTCATTTATGATTATGGGCCTCAAGTATGTTTTTCTTGTTAATAGTTATGTTGACAAGGATTGTTCAAGGATATTAACATAAGACCCTTTTTTACCGTGTTTCTTGACCATCCGACCAAATTTCTAAAGGAATGGTCCTTATTATGGTTCAACTATTCTGTGAAGAGAATCAGATGTTTATAAGGGACTCTAGAGCGTTGAGGAGGAAGGGCCCTTTTCGCCCTTTTCTCGACGGTTCAGACATACTTTCGAAAGGAACAATCCTTCAGACGGTACAATCATTCTGAGAAAGTTTGAAGAGAATCCGATGAAAAGTGTGGACTGTAGAGTGTTAACGAGGATAAAATTAAATTTTCGTTAGGCCCAGTTCTTGTGTTACTTGAGGGAGCGGACGCAATTTCGAAGGGGAGATCCTTATAATGGTTCAAGCATTCTGTGAAATTTTGAAGAGAATCTGAAAAAAAACTGTGAACTCTAGAGTGTAGACTAGAATACATTTTCATTAGAAACTCTTTCCCGTGTTTCTTGACGGATGGGACCCAACAATCCTTATAATGACAAAATCATTCTCCGAAGGTTTGAAGAAAATACGATAAAACTTTGTTAATCAAATGTTCATAGAGCCATATTCTCGTGTTTTGGACGGATCGGACCAAAATTCGAAAGAAACGATTCTTTTGGTGGTACAATCATTCTGGGAAATTACCTAGAGAATACAATGAAAACTGTTGTCCATGCCTTCATAGTCTTCATCTCATTTCAGCTAGCAAAGGATAAGTTTCAGGTATATAATAGCCTCTCCTTGTAACTTAATCTCCTAAATAGTATAATATCACAAAAGCACATAGCCAGCGTTTGGATTACTGAATTTCCAACGTTCTTAGTTTGGTGTCAATTATTCTATAAAGGGTCACATTTTTGTCTCAATAATGACAAAACTTGGTCAGAACGTTCAACAAAATCATTAAAATTAACCGTATGAACCCTATTGAAATTTGAAACATTCGAAAACACTTGAAGAGGGGACTTGACGACAATTAAGCCAAATGTGGCTCGGTCAAAATCTTAGACGGGTCATTAAAATGATCCATATTAAATCCTACAAGGGAATGCGCCTTTATCATAATTTCTTTTGAACACTTCAAAGATGCAAATATGGCTCAAATTTTATTAAACTTGATTAAATATTTTAAATGCAAACCTTTCATATTGGAACATGGTGAAATGGCCTAATTATCTTTCCTTTAATCACCTAGGTGTTACAATTTTGATATGATTTTTATCAGACTTGGTCAATATATTTGTCAAGCCATAAGATGAACGCTAATGAAAAAAGAACAATATAATGAAAGAGACAATTAATGACAATTTCTTTGTTTTCACACTAGTGGCTATCTATTTGGTTTAATCGTGGTGAATCTAGGTCAGAAGTTTTGCCAGGTTCATAAAGATGAAAACGAGGAAGGTACAGTGATTGAGAGGACAGGAAAATGAAACCTTTAGAAGGTGAGAAGATTCCCATTGAAAACACGGAAAAGGGGGCCTTAATATCAACTCTTTGTTTTCACTCTGTAGATCAACCACAAATTTGGCTCAATCGGAATGAATTTTTTTATAAAGATGAATGCTTTTCGAAAATTGGAACAATTTAATGGAAAAGGGTAAAACGGGCATAAATGACAACATTTTTGTTTACAATCTTGGGACTACAATTGCCTCAGTTTGAGACATTTTTGTTTATCAGGTAATAAGATGATCTTATAACGGTTGTGTACTTGTCATATTACAGTCTGGAAGGAGGGGGAGGGGCTAAATATAATCTAAGGAGCCACTATTTTTGCTCAATTTTGATGATTAATTATTTGAATGTTTTACCTGGTTAGTAATTTAGGACCATCATAATCCTTTTGTATATAGTAGAAAGCACGACAAAATAAGATAGCTTGTTATATGCATAATCTTTTTTGCAATGTTTTCAATTCAAAATGCGCATTTCCAACGATCTCATATGTGTGCCAAGAAACATCTTATTCTGTCCTCTCTCAATGCACTGCCTTGTATTTCCACATGTTTTCACTATATTCAAATTGTAGAGAACGTCTTCAAAGGCATACTTTGTAACACCTCGGTTATTTTAACCAAGTTAATTTATCATCATAATCTTTTGCAAAGTGGATGATTCAAAAAGCCATACTTTTCAGTATATTAATTAAAAATTTCTAAAAATGTGCAAAATATACGTTTAGCATTAACCAAACAATCCCGAATTCTAAAAGCTTTGGAAAACATTGTGAGAAAGGTCTCACGGCACTACTTTGTCTGCTCATAACTATATAACAATTGCAACTAACCCTCTACCAGCCGCTACCATAGCGGAGTTGGTAGCGCGTTGTACTCTCAATCATAACGTCCTGGGTTCGATCCACTGTCGCGGTAAATATCCTTTCCGACATTTGTTTCCCACTAGGGTAGATAATCGTTAACCTTTGTTTGATGAGCAGCTGAAGGCTCGGAAAGGAAATAATGGTAGTACTAGTGTGATAAATACCAGAAATCCATTCTTAGGTGCTCCAGCCGCCGCGATATGACTGAAATACTGTTAAAAATGGTGTTTAACCCCGTTTAATTAATCAATAACCCGTTATCACACAGAACAATTTTGGACTGACCTAAACCCAAAGAAGTTCCAAAAGACAATGTTCAGCCTATATAAATCTAACATTTTTTTAGACAAAAAACGTTGCTGGAAATAATAACATAATTTATTACAAGCAATTTATTCATTTTCATAATGGGTTCCAAAGATAACGAATGAAAAGCATAACTTGACTATTTTAAATTTGTCTACCTATTTTTATACTGAGCTACTCTTTTAATTCCTACTTTATCCAAAACTATCCCTACTTTGCGAAAAGACTTCTTCATGTATGGAATGGGCATTATCTATGCGTAATTCTAGAATTTTTCAGTAGAATTCTAGAGTCGGCGAACAAAGTAGACAGTCTTATTTTAAGCAGGACATTTTCCGGAATTACAGTTTCTTACTTCTCGCCGAGCATTTTTATATAAATCAGCATGATCCACCGCCGAAAGAAGGGGGGGGGTATATTAACATGTTTTTTGCTAGGTCAGCTTCAAGCCTGTCCGAAGATTACGTCGATTTCATAGATTTTTTAAATAATGGCATATATGTTCTTAAAAGAAGGTCTCATGTGAGAATTGATTTGACAATTACTGCTTTTATGAATGGTTTGGTTTTGCATTTTTGCTATTATTTATAAGGTCACAAGTACAGGTCACGCTATATATATTGAGCTTCTCAATAACTTCTTTTATATGCATTCATTTTATATTACTGACACGTCTTGATTACATATGCCACTTTCGCAAATGTTTACAATGACTTAATGGCCAATCCATCGTTTGTAGCTTCAATTAAAAGAGGTAGCTAAAAAAAAAAAATGATGTCGTAATCAACATTGGAATTGGCTTCCACACAAAGACGTGTAGAATTGTTTACCGATGGTAAGAAAAAGCATCATTCATGTACTTTAGAAAGACGAAAGAAGAAATATTACAAACATAAAACAAAGATGCTTCCACTTAAGTTTGGCTCAGACGGAAGTTTCACACTTAATCTTAATCTTGTTTTGCAGGTAGGCGTATGTAAGTGGAGAACTTGATATATTAAAGGTTGGTATATAAAAAACCCGACCTTAATTCTGCTAACAGCTCTACGTTTTTCATAATGCATTTATTTAATGATGACGTGAGTAGAGTATCCAGTCTACACTAATCTTTCTGTTTATTCAATATCCAAGTAGTTAAGAAGACAAATGTCGATGTTACCTGTTTTACAAGTCAGATCTCTTTCATCTAAACCATCTTCACAGGCTTCACAATTACCATCTGTTATCTGACATGATCGACCGTATCGACAGAATCCGCATTGATGTCTGCAGCCTTGACCATAAGTTCCTGTCGGACACACTAGATACGTATGAAAACGAAATAAAAATGTTACTTTTTTTCTTCATTTCTTTCAATTCTGCCTGAAGTATATTTTACCATTTCAAGACTTCTCCTAGACAGTATAATCAAGTCAGGTCGAAACTTCTTATAATACTTAAATCATATCTAATAAATTAAGAGAGAAAAAAACATCTGGAATCGGGAGGAAAATTTAAAATCGAAGGAAACCCGCCCTTTTTCTGCTTCAATTGCAAAGAGTGTTAAATGATAACAAAGCTGAGTAAATATAAAAGGATCGTGATAAACATAAGTTTTTATATGACTTTTCAATTACAACTAAACATGAGTACGGATACTTTATTTGTTATAAATTAACATTTTCTTAATATTCATTCCAATGTTTTGACGGTTTTTCTCAACGCAACAAGTTTTATTCAAAACCGAACTACCTAATCCAAACAGAACCAACCAATGAAATGTGTGTCCAAGCCATTTTTTCAACTGATGATAAATGTTTTGGATTTTTAAACCCGTGGATAAGAAATCTGATAAATTAAACTTCTTTCCTTCCTGTTACTGATTTTCATGTAACCGAAAATGATTTTTACATGAGACTACCTTGTATGAAATAAAGTAAATATCTTTTTTATCAAAAAATTATAGCATTGAGGGATTCAATCAGCCAAGAATACTGAAAAATACATCTTATTTACAGTAAAAGATTATTCTAGACGTTTCTCTTACCTTTACGATGACAAAGACTCTAGAAGTTTCCGTATCATTCTTTAATTCAAACAGGCCGGTGCGTTCGAAGAATAGACACAAGGGAAGATAAACGTATGTGTCTATTGTTCATAAATGATATTATATAACACGTATCGGTATCCCATTTAGCAAAACACGTGATTTTGGTATTTCTTTGCGTTAAAACACAGATGATGTTAATGTTCAAATGGCATGCTAACTAGGTTATTAAAATATTCAAAGATATGCACCGTTTAGGACTATTAATCATGATAGATCAACGTAAAACGCTTTATATTATCAATTTGTCAACATATCAACCTGTCTGTCTCATAAACACCATCTTCACATGCTGCACACCTTCCACTTCTTTTATCGCAAATCTCGTTGTGTCGGCAGTGTCCACAATTTAGTGAACAGTTCTCTCCATACTTTCCATCAATACAATTTAAGTTGTAATAAAGTACATGTAAACATATTCATGTTTCCTACAAAATAAAAGCCGAGTGGCGAAGAGTCGAAATAAACGCCTGATAGAGCGATGTGCCATTGCCCTTAAAGTCGGGAGGTCGAGGCGAGAGCGTTCTTTTCTTTTTAAGATTGATTTATTCGTCTACTTTTAACCAGTTTACTTCAAAACGTCAGGGAATAACAGGTTTATTAGTTCTCGGCGCTATACATAAAATAGCCTCGTCGTTCTTTCATTTCTTCACGTATTCTTCATACTGTACCATTGTTCTCCAAATTCGCTCCAGCTGTTATTAGAGGGTATTACAATGGTCACTGAATGATACTTTTGTTACTGTTTATCCGCTGACTGATACATTTCATCACTGTAATTTGGAATTTGATGAAAAAAAGGGAAAACAAAAAACGGTGCCAAAATTCAATTATGGTTTCTTGGCAGTTTCGAACCCGTATTGAATGCTTCAGGCCCTTGCGAACTATACCATTCGACCACTTATCTGTTGAGGAATAATTTGATATGCAAACATTACATTGAATTTCTCTGGGTATGGACGAAATAACTCGTAAACGCACGACTTTCGTAGAGATCAACTTTATTCATAGCTAATTATTTTTATTGCACACAGGTCAAGGCAGGTCAATAATTTGAAGCTAAAAAAAAGAAAAAAAGAAGAAAATGCTTATCAAAAGGTATATAAATGGTGCACATATTTCTGAGATATTATTTTGGATATAATTTAGCGTAAAACATAAAACGCAGTAGCTTTATAAAGGAGCAAGACAATTACTGCAGAACAAAGCAAGGTATTGTTGTGCAAGTACGGAGCATCGTAAATTTGGCAATACGATTGGAACGTGATTGCAAGACGAGACTGTTCAATTAATGAAGCGCTCCATTCAGCTACTAAAATATCGGGAATCGGTTCGAACGAATATTTTATTATCAATTTTCAAATTTAAGTTACCGAAATATAAACTAAAATTTAATCCAAGAAACTAATTTTGTGATGTAATTATCGAATTGATTGAAAGGTGTTGGATTAACCGCAGATTTGAAAACCGTCATTGCTACCAGATTGAGTTATAGACGGGGATTAATTGTGGTTGTCCAGATTGTGATTGAAATGATTGTCACATTAACGATGTTATTCTTTGTGCACTTTGTATTATTACAACAAACAAAGGTCCAAATTTTCAAGAAAAACGGACTTTAAAGCGGCTCCTGCACAGATTATGAAAGAAAACCTTTGGATCTCATTTTTCAAAAGGAAAGGGTACGTTATCGGCCGTATTTGGCCCACCGCCGATTCCTCTTGCATTTTGAATATTCTCAACACACCTATGTTTAAAATGAAGGCGGAAATTCTTAAAGAATCGGATGGTTTAAAACAAAGTTATATTTTCCTGAAGACAGCAGGTCATCATAAATTTAGATAAATGACGTCATTGACGTGATAACGTCGCGGTCACAATGGTTTGATATAGGCGCTTATTCCTGTCAATTTTAATTGAATTATTTTACCAGAATAAATTTGATCTATGGCTAGCTTAGTCACTTGTGTGAAAAGATTATTTTTTACCAAATACAAGCATTATTAACAATTAATTCAGTCACAACGTATGCGGCAAATTATAGTTTTAAATCGAATGCAAACCTGACGCTTTCGAAATACAACACGAAGATTAAATTATAATACAGTTATTATAAATCATAAAAATAACCACAATTCTTTATATACCAAAGGAAATAAATTTGCAAGACTTATATCTCTGAAACGACGTTTAATAACAAAAGACTTAAGGCCAAACAAACAGGTCCTCTTGATTTGATTATAGACTGAGTCTACGTTAGGAAAAGAAACATTCTATAATGATAACGAAATTTTATGGTAATGGTAATCAAACGCGTTCAAGATTTGTGAGATATTCATACTAAAATCTATTATTCAGTATTTTTTGGAGGGTTAATAAATTAAACGCAAAGTAACTCTTAATTGGTGGGAATCTTTATTTACTTGTTAAATTCCAGGTGGCATGCAATAACCAGCAGACTTTTATATGCCATGGCTACTTTGTTGATTTTCATTTATCAATGAAAGAAAAGTGACAGGAATACTTTGATGGTCCGTCGCTGTTTAGCAGTACAGCTAATACCATTTTCTAATCGTCTCCTCTATTCTGGAAGAGGCCCCTATCCTCAATGATCTTGGTTATTTCCCGAGATGTAAACGTATGTAAAGATCTTCTAACAGAGATTGAATATCTAATCAGAAAGATATCAGGTATCGACCGTGCCAGTAGTTTGTGTGTTTGTTAAATCGCGTGCATTCAATTCGTGTTTGTTTACATTTTGATATCGAGTCGAATGCACCCGATTCGTCATCGACAACATACGTTAATTTTCGGCATTGAAAGGTATGTGAACATGTGCCGATTTCAAATTTACGGACGATTCGTTAATCACCGTGACCGAGATAGTTGTTTGAATGATTATGGAAAGATAAAACGTCATCAATTGGGTCAAGATTTAAAATATCGAAACTTTCTAATTGTAGGCTTAAAGCGTAGAATTATTTTGATCTTATAATTCAAATCGTCATATTTATTTATGATTTTGGGCCTAAAGTATGTTTTTCTTATCAATAGCGTAGTGTGTTTGGGAGGAAGGTATGGCTTTAAAGAGGTTTTAGGAAAATTTGATAAAGACTGAGCACTTTAATATATGAACGAGGATAAGGGCCCTTTTCCCGTGATACTTGCAGATTAGGCACAATTTAGAAAGGGACAATTCAAATGATCGTACAAACATTCTGTGAAAGTTTGAACAGAATCCTACAAAACATCCTGACTTTATTGGGTTAACAAAGGTTTTACGATTAAATTTTCATACAACCCCTTTCCCGTGATAGTTGACGGATCTAACGAAAATTTCAAAGGAAACATTGCTATTGGTGGTATAGGCATCCTGTGTAAGTTTGAAGAGAATGGATTGTAAACTATAGACCATATTTTATTAACGAGGATTTCTTAAATGAAACTTTAGCCCGTTTTTCCATGATATTTGACGAATAAGACCCAATTTGTAAAAGCGAAATCTGGGGAGAATCGAATGAAACTGTTTACTTTATTGTAGTACAAAGATTTATTATATAAATTTAATATAAAGACTCCTATCCTGTAATACTTGACGGATCAAATGTAAATATCAAAGATCAAAATGATGGTACGATCAATCTGTGTAAGTTTGAAGAAAATTCGACGAAAGCTGTAGACTTTATTATGTTGACAAGGATTGTTCAAGGATATTAACATAAGACCCTTTTTACCGTTATTCTTGACCATCCGACCAAATTTCTAAAGGAATGGTCCTTATTATGGTTCAACTATTCTGTGAAGAGAATCAGATGTTTATAAGGGACTCTAGAGCGTTGAGGAGGAAGGGCCCTTTTCTCGACGGTTCAGACATACTTTCGAAAGGAATAATCCTTTAGATGGTACAATCATTCTGAGAAAGTTTGAAGAGAATCAGATGAAAAGTGTGGACTCTAGAGTGTTCACGAGGATATCTAAATTAAATTTTCATTAGGACCATTTCTTGTGTTACTTGAGGGATCGGACTCAATTTAAAAAAAGGGAGATCCTTATAATGGCTCAAGCATTCTATGAAAGTCTAAAGAGAATCTGGAGTCTAGTCTTAACTCTAGAGTGTAGACTAGAACCCTTTCCCGTGTTTCTTGACGGATCGGATCCAACAATCCTTATAATGGTACAGCCATTCTGTGAAGGTTTAAAGGAAATACGATAAAACTGTGGACTCTGAAATGTTAACGAGAATTTGTTAATCAAATATTCATTAAGCCATTTTAACGTGTGTTTGGACGAATCGGACCCAATTTCGAAAGAAACGATTCTTATGATGGTACAATCATTCTGAGAAATTACCAAGAGAAAATCCGATGAAAACTGTGGTACTTAGAGTGCTAACAAGGAAAGGTCAACGGACTAACGACTTGGCGGACGGACGGAAAGTAGGCCATCGCTATAGCTCTTTTGACCTTTTGTATTTCTGCTTTTCATAGTCTTCCTCTCAATTTAGCTAGCAAAGGATAATTTTCACGAATTTTATAGTCTCTCCTTGTAACTTAATCTCCTAAAAAGTATAATACCACATAAGCACATCGTGAATGTCCGACGTGCTTAGTCTAGTGTCAATTATTCTATATGGGGGTCACATTTTGAGCTCAACAATGACAAAACTTGGTCAGAACATTTAATAAAATCATTAAAATTAACCGAGTGAACCCTATTGAAATTTGGCCAAATGTGGCTCGGTCAGAATGTTTGACAGGTCATTAAAATGAAGCATATTACATTCTACGAGAGAATGCGCCTTTATCACAATTTCTTTTGAACACTTCAAAGATGAAAATATGGCTAAAAGTTTATTAAATTTTATTAAATATTGTAAGTGCAAACATTCTGTATTGGAACATGGTGAAATGACCCAAATAACATTTCCTTTAATCACCTAGGTGTTACAGTTTTGATATAATTTTAATCAGACATGATCAATATATTTGTCAAGCCATGATATGAACGCTTTTGAAAAGAGAACATTCTAATGAAAGAGACAATTAGTGACAATTTCTTAGTTTTCACTCTATTGGCTATCCATTTTACTTAATTGTGGTGAATCTAGGTCAGAATATTTTTCAGGTTCATAAAGATGAAAACTGGTATTGGTACAGTGACTGAGAGGACAGGAAAATGAAACCTTTGGAAGGTGAGAAGATTCCCATTGAAAACACGGAAAAGGAGCTCTTAATTTCAATTCATACATAAAGATGAAAACGGGGAAGGTACAGTGATTGTGAGGACAGGAAAATGAAACCTTTAGAAGGTGAGAAGATTCCCATTGAAACACGGAAAAGGGGGCCTTAATATCAACTTTTTGATTTCACTCTATAGATCAACCACAAATTTGGCTCAATCGGAATGAAACTTGGAATGTTCGATAACGGAGACAATTGAATGGAGAATGGTAAAACTGGCATGATTGACAACATTTTTGGTTTACAGTCTCCAAACTACAATTGCCTCGATTTGAGACATTTTTGTTTATCAGGTCATAAGATGATCTTGTAACAGTTGTGTACTTGTCATATTAAAGTCGGAAAGCGGGGAGGGACTTAATATAATCTAGGGAGCCTCCATTTTTGCTCAATTTTGATGATTAATTATTTGAATGAGTACCAGGTGAGTAATTTAGGACCACCAAAGTATTTTGTATATAGTAGAAAGTAAGAAAAATTAAATTGCTTGTTATATGTATAATCTTTTTTGCAATGTTTACAATTCAAAATGCGCATTTCCAACAATCTCACATGTGTGCCAAGAAATAGCTTAGTCTGTCTTCTCTCTATGTACTGCTTTTTATTTCCACATGGATTCACTATATTCAAATTGTAGAGAACGCCTTCAAACGCTTTAAAGCATACTTTATAACATCTCGGTTTTTTAATCTAGTTAATTCATCATCATAATCTTTTGCAAAATGGATGATTCAAAAAGCCATACTTTTCAGTATATTAATTAAAAATTTCTAATAATGTGCAAAATATACGTTTAGCATTAACCAAACAATCCCGAATTCTAAAAGCTTTGGAAAACAATGTGAGAAAGGTCTCACGGCACTTCCTTGTCTGCTCATAACTATACAACAATTGCAACTAACCCTTACCAGCCGCAACCATAGCGCAGTTGGTAGCGCGTTGTACTCTCAATCACGGATCCTGGGTTCGATCCAATATCTTTTCCGGCATTTTTCTCCCACTAGGGTAGATAATCGCTAACCTTTGTTGGATGAGCAGCTGAAGGCTCGGAAAAGCATGTACTGGTAGTACTAGTGTGATGAATACCAGAAATCCATTCGCTGCAGCCGCCGCGATATGACTGGAATACTGTTAAAAGTGGTGTTTCACCCTGTTTAATTAATCAATAACGCGTTATCACACAAAACAATTTTGGACTGACCTTAACCTAAAGAAGTTCCAAAAGACAATTTCAGCTAATATAAGTCTAATATTTTTGGAGGCAAAAAACGTTGCTCGAAATAATGACATTACTTATTACAAGCAATTTATTCATTTTCATAATGTTTTCCAAAGATAACAATGAAATGCATAACTTGACTATTTTCAACTTGTCCACCTATTTTTATTATGCGCTACTCTTTTAATTCCTACTTTCTCCAAAACTATATCTCCTTTGCGAAAAGACTTCTTCATGTATTGAATGGGTATTACCCCCTGCATTATTCTAGAATTTTTCAGTAGGATTCTAGAGTAAGCGAACAAAGTAGACATTCTTATTTTAAGCCGGACATTTTCCGGAATTACCGTTTCTTACTTCACGCCGAGCATTTAAATATAAATCAGCATGATCCAACGCCGAAAGAAAGGGGGTATATGAACATGTCTTTTGCTAGGTCAAGGTCTGTCCCAAGATAACGTCGATTTCAGTGATTGTTTAAATATGGCATATGTGTTCTTAAAAGAAGGTCACATGTGAGAATTGATTTGACAATTACTGCTTTTATGAATGGTTTATTTTTGCGCTTTTGCCATTATGATCAGGTCACAAGTAAAGGTCACGCTATATAAATTGAGCTTCTCAATAACTTCTGTTGCATGCAATCATCTTATATTACTGACACGTCTTGATTACATGTGCCACTTACGCAAATGTTTGGAATGACTAAATGGCCAATCGATTGTCTGTAGTTTCAATTAAAAGAGGTAGCTCGTACAAATGATGATAACGTCATCAACATTGGACATGGCTTCCAGACATACATTAACCCTGGGTTGAATTCGAAATAAACTTCTGATTCGTGTCACATGATACAAGGACGTGTAGAACTGTTTACCGACGGTATGAAAAAAACATCATACTTTAGAAAGACGAAGGACGAAAAATATTACAAACATAAAAAAAGACGTTTCCATTTAAGTCAGGCTCAGACGTAAGTTTCTTAATCTTAATCTTGTTTCGTAAGTAGGCGTATGTAGGTGGAAAACTTGATATATTAAAGGTTGGTATATAAATAAAACCCGACCTAAATTCTGCTAACAGCTCTAGGTTTTAAAGAAGTAAAGACGTGTGTGGAATATCCACTATATCTTTCTATTAATTCATTATCCAAGAAGTTAACAAGACAGATGTCGATCTTACCTGTTTTACAAGTCAGATCTCTTTCATCTAAACCATCCTCACAGGCTTCACAACTACCATCTGTTATCTGACATGACCGACCATATCGACAGAATCCGCATTGATGTCTACAGCCTTGACCATAAGTGCCTGTTGGACACACTAGATACGTATGAAAAGGAAAGAAAATTTTTGCTCTTTTTCTTCATTTCTTTCAATTCAGTCTGCAGTATATTTTAGTCAATTTCAATACTTCTTAAAGACAATATAAATAAGTCAGGTCGAAAGCTCTAATAATACTTATACCATATCTAATATATTAAGTGAAACATCTGGAAGTCGGGAGGAGATTTAAAATCGAAGGAAAACCGTCTTTTTCTATTTAAAGTACGAAGAGTGCTAAATCAACCGATACAGATAACATAGCTGACTTAATATAAAAGGATCGTGATAAACATAAGTTTTTATATAACTTTTCAATTACAATTTAATATGAGTATGGATACTTTATTCGTTATAAATTCACATAATTCCAATGTTTTTCTCAACGCAACAAGTTTTATTCAAAACAGAACTACCCAATTCAAAACAACCCAACCAATTAATGTGTGTCCAAGCCATTTTTGATAAATATTTTCGACTTAAACCCATGGATAAGAATTCTGATTAATTACACTTCATTCCTTCCTGTAACGGATTTACATGTAACCGAAAAATGATTTCCACATGTGACTATCTTGTATGAAATAAAGTAAATTTTTTATCACAAAATTATAGCATTGAGGGGCTCAGTCAACCAGAAATGCTGAAAAATACATTTTTTTTTACAGTAAATGGTTATTCTAGACCTTTATCTTAGATAGAACTTTCCAGGGATTACTACCTTTACGATGACAAATACTCTAGTAAATTCCGTATCATTCTTTAATTCAAACAAGCCAGTGCCTTCGAAAAATAGACACAAATGAAGCCAACGTATGTGTGCATTATTCATAAATGATGTCATATAACAGTAGCGGTATCCCATTTAACAAAACACGTGGTTTTAGTATTTCTTTATATTAAAACGCTGATGATTTAAATGTACAAATGGCATACTCAGTAAGGTTATCAACGTATTCAAAGATATGCACCTTTAGGACTATTAATCATGACAGATCAAGTTAAAATTCTTAATATTTTTACCTTGTGAACACAACATATCTGTCTCAGAAACACCATCTTCACATGCTGAACACCTTCCACTTCTTTTATCGCAAATCTCGTTGTGTCGGCATTGTCCACAATTTAACGAACAGTTCTCTCCATACTTCCCATCAACACAATCTAAGTGGTAATAAAGTAAATGAACACATATTAATGTTTTCTACAAAATAAATCAAAGCGCTAAAATAGCTTAAAGCCTGAGATATGTATACATGAGACAAATATCCTGGGCAGAAAAGGTTTGATGGTCGGATTATCGGAGGTGTAACTTTCTACCCAAACCTACTGTCGATTATGTGCAGATACCAATTTGTGTGCTAGGGGACACAGCCGACCCAAAACGATTTTCTTTCCGTTTTTGAGGTATTGTGACGATATATTTACATGTATATATCGTTACATATTTTTCACCCGATCTAAATGCTTTGAAAGAATCTGATAAAGGCCGCCCGAGTATCATTCTTGTGAATTTTGGTTGAATTCTGTTCTGTACATTCTGAGAAGATTTTTAAGTAAAAGTTAACGGGCGGACGTCGGACACCAAATCATGACAAAAGCCCGCGGGCTTTCAGCTATTGGAGCTAGAGAGAGAGGGGGGAGAGCGAAAGAGAGAGATAGAGAGGGAGAGAGAGGAGGGATGGCGCGGGTAGCCAGGTTCGCACTAGGAGGCTGTTGCGTGCGATGCGAGTATTGTACCACACCAATTCGTCATGTAAATATGCGGTAAAGAGAGAGAGGGGCTGGCGGTCGTTTACCAGGTTTACATGATTACAGCTCTCAAAAGCGGTATGCAGACGTTGCATCCTATGGGTAGAATTCGGGGGTAGATATATAAAGACAAAAAGTCCGAGCACGGCCAAAGTGTTTGCAGACAGCTTGAATATGATCCTATGAATGACCAATTAATTTGTTAAACATTCCGATCGCCCCTAAAACAGACAGTTTCGCTTATCAGCTTTATACAGCAACTTTGTCTAACCGAACAGTTTTAATACTGTTACTCTAGAATAAGTTACATTATTTTGGAATAAAACAAATACCTCATTTTTTCTTAACAATTTGATAAGATTATACTCGATTAATAGGTTCCAATATAATATATATCTCCTTTCTTTCTATCCATTTACTCATCAGTTTTTATAATTTTGCCAAATTCAGAACACTCTCACGAAAGTACTGTTCATCAAGCGCCGATTCTCAATGAGTCATATCTCGCCTTCGTCCTTCTTGCCTCAATCGGGCGTAGTTATTAACACTCGCAGTTGTGTAATTCGGCCCGATCTACTTTCCAGGTGGCAGAATATTATATTTATTGGGTTAGATTTTTTTACATTAAACTCTGCGTGGGTTGAAATTTTACCATGGTAACTTTATCCTCAGATTGCTACGCAATCTCAGGATAAAAAACGAGTAGCGAAGAGTTGAAATTAACGCCTGATAGAGCGAAGTTTCACTGCCCTTAAAGTCGAGAGTTCGAGGCGAGAGCGTTCTTTTTTTGTGTTGTTGTTGTTGTTTGTTTGTTTGATTTTATTCGTCTACTTTTTAATCAGTTTACTTCAAAATGTCAGAGAATAACAGGTTCATTAATTCTCGGCACTATACATAAAACAGCCCCGTCGTTCTTTCATTTATTCGCGTATTCTTGATACTGTACCATTGTTCTCCAAATTATTGGAGGATATGACAATGGTCACTGAATGATACTATTGTTACTATTTATCCGCTGACAGATACATTTCATCACTGTAATGTGGACTTGCAAATGCACTTTCTCGAACACGCATTTGATTTAAAAAAAAAAAAAACCGTTGCAAAAAGAAACAATTATGCTTTCTATGCAGTTTCGAACCCGTGTTGACTGTTGTAGGCCCTTGCGGGCTATACCACACGACCACTAATCTGTTGAGGAATAAAGTTGATATGTAAACGTTAGATTGTTAAAATATTCATTGTAATTCTACAGGTATGGACGAAATAACTCGTAAACGCACGGCTTTCATCGAGATCAAATTTATTCATAGCTCATTACTTTATTAAACAAAGGTTAAGTCACGTCAATAATTCCAAGCTACAGAAAAAAAGAAAGAGAAAAAAATATCAAAAGGTATATAAATGGTGCAAAGATTTCTGAGATATTATTTTGAATATAATTTAGCTTAAAATATAAAACGCAATTAATTTATAAAGGACCAAGACAATTACTCCAAAACAAAGCAAGTTAGTGTTGTGCAAGTACGGAGCATCGTAAATTTGACAATATGATTGGAACGTGATTGCAAGACGAGACTGTTCAATTACTGAAACGTTCCATTCAGTCACTAAACTGTCGGTAATCGGCTTGGACGAATATTTTATTATTAATTTTCAAATTCAAGTTACCGAAATTTAAACTAGAATTTAATCCAAGAAACTAATTTTGTGATGTAAATTATCGGAATGATTGAAAGGTGTTGGATTAACCGCTTTCGTTTAAGAAATGATTGATCGCAGATTTGAAAACCGTGATTGCTACCGAAATGAGTGATAGATGGTGATTGAATGTGATTGTCTAGATTGTGGTTGAAATGATTGTCACATTTACGATGTTATTCTTTGGGCATCTTGTATTATTGCAATAAACAAAAGTTTGTCAATGGAGCTAGTATTTGAAAAATCGGTCTATATTATTTGAGTAATTTATAACTGAAAAATGGATGATGCGTTAGAATAGTAACCTGGTTGGATGATTACCTCGTTGGAACGACCTACTTTCTCATGCGCATGAACGCATCAGTTGAATTCAATCTTCTACAAAGGTTTTGTAAGGTCATAAGCGTGATACCTTTTTTAAATTGTAGAAAATCCTTTCACTAAAAATTGCAATATGTTTAATTGTCTCAGATTGTGTGTTAAATCAAGAAAAGTTCGTCTGAAAATGTACTCAATTTCAAACAAGATGTTTTTGCATTTTGTTTAAAATGTTTTCATTCAGTTTGAAATTTTATCGCGTGAATTTATCCATTCCATGAATGGATGTTTTCCAGCCGACAGTTTTCGCCCACATAAATTAACTTATTTCGTAAAAGAAAAGAAAGTAAATTTTGGTATAATAATAATTTCATCACTCGAAATACCTCCAAAGACCTCCAATTCACACACAACCAATTGTGAAGGACACATATTATCGTTGTTAGATAACTTCAGTGTGACAGTGCTCACGGGATATGTACTTTCACTTCGAAACTCGAAGAACTTTGAAGAATTACGAGAGCTCGTTGATTGCGGGACTTGAGATACTTGCTGGTTATCAAATTCAATTATCATGCCCTCATAGCTCTCTGAAAGAAGAAGTACATATAAAGAACATTGTTTTCATATTTTTCGAAAATTCATGAAATTCAAATTACAAAATGGCAAATTATATCAAATGAAGTAAATGCTTCTTTGCCTCCGCTGAACAATTTGATACAACATATTGATAAAATACTAATAGAGGGGTTTTATTGGCTTCACAATGTCTATCTGCCTGTCAGTAGTTTTCTTTTCTTTCTTTTTTTCATTGCCGTGCTCTTACTCAAGTTGCCATGGACTAAAGGAAGGTTCTATTTGCTTCTGAGTAACCGTATGTCAAAGGTTTAAGTCAAAATCGAACTTTGCTTAAAAATCGTTTTCGGGTTCGAACTCATGAGCCATTTGACCTTTGATATACATGTTGTCCCTGACCTAAGGAGGTGACCTATTTTTGGGTGTAAAATAGGTCAAATTAAAGGTCATGATTGTACTCTTTGGTTAATGTAGGCCAAAGGTCAACTGTGCTACTCGAGTGACAATGCGCTGGTTGGGGTATAAGTCTTCTTTGCTACAATTCAAGTATTCAATTCATTCCTTTTTGCCAGAGTTCAATTAATCTATGAGTTGTGTTTATTCTTTGAAATAATTCAAAAATAAAAACATACACAGTCATATACTAATCAATAATTTCAATAATACAGAGAACAAACTCTGTAAAACGAGTATGTATAAACTGCACACGTTTGATCATTTTCCCCTCCACTTACTATTTTTTTCTTATCCTAACTTTCGACATCTTAAATCGAAGCATTGCTGTAATTGCATACCTTAAGTCACCTGAACCTATTTCAAGGAATATATTTCTAAAACCCTAACTTATTTGAAAATTTTGTTGAAAATTTAACATTAACTATAAACAGAACAAGGAAACTGAAAATTCTCTGGATACCTGTAATTGTTATGACAGAAGCCCCACGAACAGACTTGAAAATCGATGTGTCTTGTAAGTAAAGAGTTAAAATATGATGCCTTTTTTAAACTCCAAAAAAAGTCTTTTCTTCCTTTGATACCAACTCAAGACTGTTTATAAATGAAACAACCTTGTTGCCTGTTCGCAGAAAAAACAACTTCTTTTCTAATCCAGCCGCCTTTGGTTCGAAGTGACCAGATACGGATATGATTTTCAATTGAAGCTTGAGGGGCATGGCGGTCGGTCTAGGCTGTACAATACAGAATTCATGATGGTCAAACAAATACTTTTACTTCGATTGATTGATTGATTGAACGGGGTTTAACGCCACTTTTAACAGTATTTTAGTCATATGGCGGCTGGAGCATCTAACAATGGATTCCTTGTATTTCTCACACAAGTACTTACACTACATCCTTTCCTAGCCTCCAGCTGCTATCCAACTTAGGTTAACGATCATCCATCCATTAGTGAGAGACAAATGTCGGAAAGAATATGTGCCGCCGCCGGGGATCGAACCCAGACCGTGGTAGGTATGCAATAATACTTTGCTGTCAAATTAGCGCTTAAATATATATTTTTTGTCTTCTACAACGACTGTTTGTTTCGGTTTAACGCACCTTTAGCTAGGAAAAATGGTAAACAAATTCTTAAATTTTAAAACCATGGTAGATATGCAACAATATTTTACTGCCAAATTGGCGCTTATATATATTTGTCTTCTTACAACGATTGTTCGTTTTGCTTTAAAACACCTTTAGCTAGGAAAAATGTATACTCAATGCCTCACCGTCCTTTTCGCATATTTCCACTCTGTTTCTCTGTGATACCCTTGTATCACCGTACCCTATTTTTGTGCATTTTCCCCCATGCCCTCACCAATTTACTCTCGCAATCTCGGTGCCATTATCTCCTTCTCTCACCAGTACGGCGGTAAGTATACGACAACGGCAACATGAGAATATACAAGAACATAATTAACACCGGCGAAAATACGAGGTAATGATAAAGCGATAGCACGAGAATGAGATCGTGAGAATAAGACAATGAATATGTGACAACACATAACTAAATTAGAGTACGGTGATGTGAACACGAGAATACGACGGTGAAATCGCTAAAATTACGACGGCGGAACAGGAGGACACGGTAGTAAAACGATAAAAAAAACGAGACTATGACGCCGAGAACACGAGAGTACGTCGGTGATAACACGAGATTGTTTTCTACTTCCATTGTCGTACTCTTGTATTCTCGTTTCTTGTCGCGATATCATCGCCGTGTTCTTTTGTTCTTAGTGCGGTTCTCCTTTGGCTTCCGTTCCAATTGTACAAAGATAAATGTCTTTGCCTTAGCGATATTTCATGTTTTCACTCTACTTTGTTATTAACTGTCCCGTCACAAATACTTCTATAACACAAGCCCTTTGTCGTTTTCGCATTGCAACGTCACTTTTATCAAACCTGCTAGATGTGACATAATTGAAAAGCTTTTCATTAAAAAGTAAGAACTGTCATTATGTCGATTTCATAAGTTGCTTCTGCACTACACTTTTCGGGAATATCTTAGTATGGCTTTTTGTTAAAATACTATGGTGTTCCTTTCTATCTTTTTATTTGATAGTCGACCGATAATTGATAAGCCGTAAGTACAATTAATCTAAACTCACGCCCAGGAAATGTTCCGTCTGTTCTCCCATATATAGTGACATAGTTCACTACCAAGTTTTTGCCCAAGGTAAGACGAAGCCAGCTTGATGTTTGGCAGTCTGTCGCTGCACAACACGTGCACCCTTCATGGCTCGTGAATGTGTATATTCCGTCAACAGCTGAGCTTCCTATCCAGTTTTGATGCTGGGAATCCATGCTTACAGGTTTACCATAAGATATAATTCTGTCTGTTTTAGACAAAAATTTTGTAAATGCACCATACATTTCTTGACACTTAGAGTAAAAAAATAAGAAAAGAAACACTATGAATGCATATTGACCTTATTATTTTGTATTTACTGAATTTGGGAATCTCAGGTTTAACACATTATCACATGATCCAACATTTTAGGGCTTAAAGTGGCTCTTACACAGATTATGAAAGAAAATATTTGGCTCTCAATTTTTAACTGTATGTTTTCTGATATTTGAAAGAAGGTGATTAGCCTGATTTTTAATGAAAATGATGGTTAATAACTTAAGAGAAAAAAAAAGAAGCAAATACAGTCCATGTTACGAGACGCCAGATAAGTCAGCGAAGTACAACCCGAATGGAACTAGAATTCATCAGATGAATACGTTAACCGTCAATTGCACAGTAAATTGACTTTTTCGTGATTTTCATGACGCATGAACTACTAGCTTCTGTTAAAAATTCAGTCGTTATGACATTAACCGAAGACTCACGACCTCATCCGATAATTACCGATGTTTCAAAGTAGGGCATAGGAATTATACCACTAGTAAAATAGATATATAGTGCATTTAGTTGATTGGTACTTTTTGTTGGTACTTTTTAAATTCCGTATCGCTGACCACTCGTTTAACATCCTCCACATGAAGCTTACTTGATGAATATTTACCTACCACTATAAACATCAATCTCACAAACAACAAGATGTCTAGTGCCTGGGAGAGAGAGTTTGACATATCTTGTAGATACTGCTTCCGGAAATTGAAAATTAAAGAACGTGTCGTACTGATACCAACTATTAGTAGGCGGTCGATATTCACGTCCATCATCTGTGTGGATGATTAGACCTGTTAAGTTTTCTGAAACGATAGAATGTCTTGGATAGTTCAGTTGGCTTAACAAGTCTGCAGCATGCTCAATCTTGTTTTATAAAAGAAAGAAAGAAAGCAAACAATTTCATTGGATGTCTTGTACCAAATGTCGCCTTTTCAAACATTTAATTTTCACTGGCATTTATAGTTATACGATAATATTTTAATATTATTCGTTCTTACCTTTTTTAGACTGTCACTTGCTATATACATTGGCAACTATAGAGAGTTTGATTAACTTGTTAAATCAGGTGACCGATTAGCTTACTATATCCTTTGAGAATGTAATCAACCGGATATACCTTTTAAAAGTACCTTTTAAAACATTGCTTTCAAAAAAATAGTTCATTAAAATTTTATTACAATTTCTGTATTGATCAAAATATTTAACTCGCCTCCGGTTTTCCGAAAAAACTAAGATGCTCTCAAACATTTCCATTTTAATTCACCAACCATATATTGTCTATATTCTTTTGTGGTATAATAACATCTACATGTATATAAGACACTTGTCTACGTCAAGCAATTAATAAAAATAATGTTCTATGCAGATCTATTATTTCATAGTAAGTGATATCATTTATTATCGTCCAATTCTTTCCAGTGTTAATGATAACTTTAATAGATATCCATCCCATCCATTCCTTTCAAACCATAACAAAGATTTGTTTCGGTCAATTTCCCGTTCAGTCATATATAAAAGCTTCAAATCGGTTCCATTCATCTCAGTGATAGCAACAGATTTCATTTACGCTCGTTGGCACCTTCGTCTTGTTTTTCAAGTCGTATGTAATCTTTTTAACGGATAAATTTCTTTTTCAAGGACATTCGTCTTTGTCCATACCTTTCCAGTCATTTTTTCATAAACATACAAAGTGACTAATGATGAGGTTACTCAGGGTTATGGAATTCAACGCCCGGCTTATCCGACATGGGCTTTCCTGCTTGCGGACAAATACATTTTTCAATGCCATTGCCCGGGGACAAGTAAACAACGAGGCAAATATTCGAAAGGTATGAAATAAACCTAAGATATAATCTATTTTGTATTGGAAAATTACTAAAACCTTTATATTAAAGAGTAGAATATATTGTTGTTAATGAAGAAAATGTTTATATATATGTCAGGTTAAGGTTTACTGTTTTCAGTCACATTTGGCTTCGTATTTTCTACCAAGTTGAAAATCAATGCATTCATTGACAGCCCTTTTCGCCTATTTCTTGTTCCATTAACAAGCAACTGAATTTATAAATACTGCACCTCATCTATTTCTTAAAGTTGTTGATAGAATAATGCTTTGAAAGACGCTAATCTTCGTATCTCGCTAAGTCGAGGTCACTCGCTTAATTTTCTTTCATTTACTTATGAAATAAAAGTGGGGACCATGTTGTTGTAGTTTTGTGTGTGTATTTGTTGTTGTTTTTCGATGCATTTGATGATGCTTGATGGGAGAGTTGTTATATGTTATGGTAAAATCCATTAAACATGTACCAAAACATAATGTAATTATGACATTTGGAAAAATATCACTGATTTAAATTATTTTTGAGATGTTGAGATATGTTTCCTCAAAATCAAGCATCATTCAAGCACGCATAACGCGAAAAACTTTTATATCCACTATAAGACAATCATCGTCCTAAACATAATTTAATTGTGATTTGGAAACTGTATGAAATAATTAACAAAGTTCAGATTTTGACATCGGGGGCATTTCCCTGGTTTCGTGAATTTTAATGAGATGTTGATCTGAAAATAATGATTAATAATGAGATGACATTCGGTTACCAACCTCTCCGTATATTACCTACACGGAAACATCATGATGTGTTTTGGAATGGGTTCTTTTCTTAGGTGGCAAGTAATAAGACTATCCCCAAACCGTTGCCCTGGATATTATTTGTTTAATATTAAGACATGTGATTCTATTTATAAGCATTATGTGAATATCTGAATATTTATGAGATCGAAGCTGCTTCTCCGAAAAGTGTCGCCATCTTTGGTCAATTTTTGTGGATAGTTTTATCTCGATTATTTGAAAACAAACGTATTCAAGAAACATTATTGCATGGATAAACGGCAATTAAGTGATTTTCTTTTTAATTGTTTAGGATCCATGAATTACATATATTTTTTACATTGGCCTTTTATGACCTAATCGACGGTATTGTCGATTCTACGGTCGTCATGTTAACAGCGAGAAGAGTCAAAACATTGATAAAGTTTTAAGCTCTACAAGTAAAAGGCCAGAAGAGCTAAAACGATGGCGTTTTCCCACCGGGAAAGGGGCCTTGGGAAATTTGATTAAAAAGTCCTGGTAAACACTCTAAACTCCACTGTTTTCATTGGATTTTATCCAAACTTTCGCAGAATGATTGTACCCTCATAAAATTGTTCGTTTCAAAAATTGTTCTGATCCGTCAAGAAACACGGAAGAAGGGGTCTTATGAGAATTAAATTTTAAAAATTAGATTAAAAATCCTCGTTAATACTCTAGAGTCCACATTTTTCATTTTATTATCTCATATTACATGATGCAATTATGAGGATTGTCCCTTTCGATAGTGGGTCTGAATCGCAAAATATCTTGGGGAAAGGGCCCTTATGAAAAATATATTTCTAAAATCCTCGTTAAGACTCTAGAATCAACAGTTTTCAACAAATTTTCCTCACACTTTCACAGAATGATTGTACTATCATAAGGATTGTTCCTTTCTAAAGTGTGGAAAGACGGGAAAAGGGCCCTTATCAAAAGTCAATCAAAAAATCCTCATTAACACAATAATGTCTCCAGATTTCATCCGATTCACCTAAAACCTTCACAGAATGATTGCACAATCATAAGGATTGTTCATTCGATATTTGACCTGATCCGTCAGGAATCACAGGAAAATGGGCCTTAGAAAATTAAATTAAAAAAAAAGTTACATCTAAGTTAATCTAATTAAATCACTGATTTCATCGGATTGTCTTCATACTCTTACAGAATAATTATACTAAGGAAAGAGAGTTCCTTTCGAAAATTGGTCTGATTCATCAAGTACAATGGGAAAGGGGGCTGTATGAAAATTTAAATGACGCAATATAGTCCACAGCTTTGATCGGATTTTTTAAGAATAAAAGGTCATACCAATTTTTCTTTTCAAATGGAGTCTGAACTGTCAAGGGAAAACGGGTCGTATGAAAATTTCACTCAAAAGTCCTTGTTACCATGTCCAGAACTTTCATCAGATTTTCTTCAAACTTTCAAAGAATGATTGTACAATACTAACATTCGTTGATATTGAAATAAGATTTGATCTGTCAAGTATATAGAAAAGAAGCCTAATAAAAAATATTTTTTAAAACCCTCCGCAATTTTCATCAGATTATGTTCAAACTTTCACAGAATGATTTTCCAAGAATAACGATCGTTGCTGATCTGTCAAGTGTCAAAGGAAAAGAAGTCTTATAAACATTAAATCTTGAAATTCTTGTATCCCAATAAAGTCCGCAATTTTGATCGGATTCTGTTCAAACGTTAACAGAATGTTTGTACCATCATCAGGATTGTTTCTTTCTAAAATGGATCTAATCTGCTTAGTATCAAAGGAAAAGGGGCTGTATGAAAATTTTATTACTAGTTCCTCAAAAGCAAAAGGTCCTCAGTCTTTATCAGATTCTCTTCAAAATTTACAGAATGATTGTACCATCACTTGGATTGTTCGTTTTAAATAGATCTGATCTGCTAAGTTTCACGAGAAAAGGGGCCCCATGAAATTTTTATTCAAACTTTTCGAATGATTGAATCATTGAAATATCCTTGCGCTTATCCCTTTATAACATTGGTCAGATTTGTTAAGTTTCATGTGAAAAGGAACCTTATGAAAGTTTCATTACAAAAATTACCATTCAGTAGGGTAAATATATTGTTGAAAAAGAAGAAATTGCTTGTTACAAGCAATTTTGTCTTTTTCTACAATGTTTTCTCGATTATAAATCACAGAGAAGTAAAAACTAGGAATTGACAAGGAAAAGGGTTAAATATTCTAGTTAACATAATGATGTCCCTAGATTTTGCTGTATTCAATTCAAACTTTCACATAATGATTGTACAACCATGAGGATGGTTCTTTTCAGAATTTGGTACAATTCGTCAAGTATCATGTAAAAGGGGGTCATATGAAAATTTTATTTAAAGAAACTAGTTAACACAACGAAGTCCCCATTCTCTTCAAAGGTGCATGGAATCATTGTGACATAAGAAACACAGGAAAAGAGGCCTACAGACTATCATTTTCATATCCAGTTCAATTTAGACCTTTTTATGATATTTAATTTAATTGTTTTCCGTTAGAATGACTAAAAACCTTACGTTCTGTTATAGTTTCTCTCATATCCGAACGGCCATACACTAAAACAGGAGTAATGGTGTATTTATCTCCCAAATCCACTTGCATCCATGGGTTTGGTTCTAAAGTAGTGGCTCCGCAGCAAGAGCACAGATCGGCGTCAGTGCTATAGATTCCGTCGACAGCTCTTGATCCAACCCAGTCAGAAAACATGGAACTCACTGTTACTGTTTTGTTTCTTGACAGAATTAGTGCTTGAAAAAAGGCAAAACTTGTTAATTACAGTACTGCCAATTCAACTGATATAAATTTGTAAAAATAAAAGAAGATCAAGCTGACGGAAGATTCTATTACCATTTTTTTTACCGGAGCTTATGTGCATTTATGAATAGTAACAACTTTACTTGAAATTACTTAAAATGAAGTCAATAACATTATAACGGACACCACATGTACAACAAAATGTATGAATTATGTTATGTTTTAGTGACAATTGCTTTACGATACTTTACACACGGGAACGTGCCGTATTCGTCAACACACAACATAGGTCATAGGTCGTAGGAGCAAGGGAATCAAGTCTGAGTTTGACAGGATTCGTAACCTGATCCTTATCAACTATTTTGTGAACATCCGAGAACAACATGTAAATATCGCATAGTAAACAAAAGTTACCATCAAAAGACACTAATTGGTGTGTGATAACTACAAGTAATGCGAGTAGCCTAACACTGTTGGGAAAATGGTGAAACATCCTGGACATCATTCTGAAAGAAGAAATAAAACGTTTTTATTGACCGACCTTCTGTTCTATCTCAAGTTCATCTATCTTTAACATGAAAGGAGAGGCAAATTGCCCTTTTCCAGGGTCTGGCATAATTTCTATACGGAGTAAATGAAATAATTAAATTGTTTTAATAACATTTCCTATAAAGTATGTGAAAGACCAGACATTTTAGACTTTAATAAAAGGTTTCTGGATATCGCATCAGGTATTAACTTATTTCATCTATACATACAGAATTGAATGCTGAATAAGAATGAAAGGTTTCTTGCTCCATAGCAAGGGTATTCATATTCTTTGTGTGAAATGGTTTTGTCACTCCTCATTCCATAAGTTGTTTCTGTATATCAATCACAGTTCAATGGAAAATGGCATTTGATTCATTTTCTTTGGAAAAATATAGTTATATTTTGAAAAAGTCTTTGAATTTCCCCCCTTCTGTTTTCGTAGATAGTTCCAGGTATTGCTATAGATGTACTAGCGTCTTATTCTAGCACAAACTTATTGTTACTATTATAGATGTTGACTGAAAACTTGGATAATATCTTCACAGAAAAATTATTCGCGTGCGATGTTCTTATTTAAATAATATCTTCTATCGCATATAGATATCGTATTTCACCAAACAGTTAGGATGTACAAAAGACCAGCTAAGTATTTCTTTTTGCGAGATACAAAGATGCCAAGAGAAACAGTAAGCAATCGACCAGTAGGGAGATATGCTGGGAAACAGAGAGACAGACGAACATCGAGGTAGTTGACAGAAAGTTGCCGTCGGGTGGTCGTAGTTTATCTGCGCGAAAAACAGAGGCGTTCGAATTCTATGTCTTTGTTTATATATCTGTGCACGTGAAATAAAGACGCCATTCTTTGTCAACTAGCTGGGTTACCCAAAAGATTTTTAAAGTGGACTACATGAATAACGCGAAGATCAGATCGGGAAAGAGAGGAAGGGTGTTACACTTACTCAAAGTTGCAACGAGGAAGAGAGGGCAACAGGAGAAAATAAAGATATGTAAATAAGACAGAGACGGACAGACAAGATGCGATAGGAAATAATTGGGTTGGGAAAAACACTGTGGAAGAGGAGACAAAGACAATGAAAAGAGACGTTGAGACAAATGGAAAGAAAAAATTCAAATGAATAAGCATATATAACCATGTATGTATATTAGCCAACTCCAATAAAAAATTTGATCGACTTTTTATCTTTTTGTCATCCACACATGCAGGCGCCCAAAACGAAAAAAAAAACAACAAAAAACAAAAAAACCCGGAATAAATGATAAATCAAATGAATTCTTTCTTAGAGATTTTTTTTAAAAAAATTGTCACCCACACGTTATTGTATCACTAGCATGGTTTCGTTAGCTATTTATAAAGGTTGATTGATTTAATGGATTTAACAGCGCTTCTATAAGTATTTCAGTCATATCGCGGCGGCTGGAGAACCGAACAATGGATTCTTGGTATTTCTCCCACCATTACCTCCACTACATCCTTTCCTAGCCTCCAGCTACTATCCCACTTAGGTTAACGATTATCCACCCATTTGGTGAGAGACAATTGTCGGAAAGGATATGTGCAGCCGCTGGGGATCGAACCCATAACATCAATATGTAAAAGGTAACTAACCATTTTTTTTCTATCGTGTGAAATGTAGTAGCCTCTATATGTGACATCTAATTGGCAAACCAATTACATAATAATGGTACAAAGGCATCACCCCTAAACTATGTCGAAGATCTTTTAGTAAGATATTGTTGAAACCGCGATTACGCTTTGTATCTTCGTTTGAACAAAGCACTGATAATGCTATAGGAGGAATAGTTCTGAAAGAAATCTAACCATTTGGACATTTTTACAAAACTGATTAAATTGAAGCACAAGGATTACACCAAAATCAATCAAAAAATTGAAAGCACCGTAAAGTTTGAATTCGGTCAATGCAGTTGACAAATGGGCATCTTCCTACTGATAGATAATGAATGACAATGACTATTAGATTCAGCTTCATTCGCAGAATATCGTAACCGCGATAATTTCCTTTTAAAAGATTAGAGGCGTGCCACCGTACCATTTTGAAATTAATTCACAAATGTTGAAGATATATTGTTGACAAGATCCATTTTGTCAAATGAACTTCATGCGTGACCTTGTCCTTAGGTGCATCTGAACAAACTATTCACACGACACTAGTGATAATCAATGGCGAAAAATTGTGCCAAGTTATTTTGAAATCAATCCCTAAATAAGGAAGTAATGATCCGAACCGAACTCTTAGGACACACACATACATTCACATGCAATTCTTTTGATCAATATCAAAGGAGTCACATTGACAAGCCAATATCTTGGTGACTAAGAACAGATGCCTTAGTAATTCAAGTATTACTCTTTACTTTGTTTATAAATCTTCTGAAAACTAGTCAAATCACAAGACAATTCTTAAATTTATCCACATATCAATTTTAAAAGAAATAACACAAATATTCGTTTAAAATGTATGATTTATGAAACTGAATATTCATATTCCATTATCTACTAAAGCAATCCAGCAGGAAAACCAGGTTTTGTACATGCACAGAAATTAAACGTTTAGTGAGCAAAAATGGCATATCAGAAGGCTGCATTTGATGGCAAATTGAAAGCATGTGAAGATGACAAGTGAATGTCGCTACATTGATTATTATGTCTTCGATATAGCAGAAAAATTAAGGATTTAAAATTAGAATTGTGGCAACCAGAATTTTATCAATTTCCCCAAGTGTTTTCTTTCTGATCATCGTTTGACAGGATAATAAAACGTTTCATTTCATATTTCAAGTGTATTTGCCTAGACGCAGTCAAAAGTAGGAATACCATGTAGAATAAATTGAAAACCGTATGATATGTATACAATATGTATTCATAATATGTAAAAGTATTCGTGATTGGCGATTTTAACCTGCACTTAAATGGCACTGACTAAAGCAAACCAGCGACTTTTTTTTAAAATGATGCAAGTTTACAGTCTTGTATCTAACACACATCCAGTATGCACAGGCACACAAACGTCTTACATATCTTATGATTTGACACCTACTTCTCTGATCGACCACACTTTGATTCAAGAAATATGTCCGATTGTTTAAATTCCTGTAGGTTCTAGAAGATAGTCTAATCATTGACCAATCCATGTGAAATTGGACTTCCATATAATTGCTCAATAATCCACTCTGATGTAAATTACAGTCGCAAAAGACGAACTATTACGGTTATACACTAATTCGTAAGCTGTCGACCTTTACCCCGAAACATTTAAACAGGCATGTGAACAGTGACTTTTTTTGGAACTGTTTTTTCTGCATTGTTCGATTTATGTGACACAATACAAAATGCATATCTAAAATATAATTCCGACCACCAAAGTTCTGATTTTTATGAAGCCGTTTACGAATGGCGAGTGAATATAACCCCATCATGATATGCGTCCAAATAGTCGACAAGACATTTAAACGAAAAGACTACTGAAAATGAAATGGGTAAATTCAAGAATACAGAGAATCAAAGAGAGACTTCAGAAAAAAGCATCAACATTTCACTGCAAAATATCTATGCGCCTTGAACTAAAACAATGTTTAAACTGCAGAATTAGACCCAGGCACCATTTTGAATATAAAAATGGTTCCATTTATGTTCATTCGTAGTAAAGGTTGGGACCAGACTGGTCGATTTGACATTACCAATATTCTTTCTTTGTTTTGATAACGGGTTGTTTAGCTAATTATAAAAAAGACATTTCAACCTGTTAATAGATGTCGCTCATTTACCTTGTACCACATCTGAAGATGATATGGTTTTACTGACATTATCTAAGTCATCTTAGTTGATAGAAATTTGTTAATAGTCTTAGTAAAGTAAAATTGAATAAAGCATATTAATCAGCGGTCATCCTATTTGGCTAGAAAAAGTATCGATTGATACAATCAAACCGAAAGGGATAATACGCAATTCCTTACACAGAAAATAGAGGAAACCCTAAAATTTATTTTAATAAATAAATGTGTAATTCTAAAATTGCTTAAGAAATTTGTAAAAAGATAAGAGGATCGTTCATGTCGTAACACAACTTGGTATATAATGATGGTTTACATCTCTTAGGGGTAAGGAGATTTACAATTGTGGTGTGTCTTCTTACCACGGGGGCTTTACGGAGGTGAATTAATGTGTTCACGTACAAAAATGAATTATTAAAATTGAACGATGTCATCGATTTTTCCTCAAGATTTTAAGGGTTTGAATAAGAGGACTGTCTCATTCCTGGGCCACTGATTTTAATAGAAGAACTTAAATGACAGCTTCGCAGCCTGGCAGCGTGAGAATATATTTTGTTTCTAGCAGCCTGTAACCTTGACAGCCTGAAATGCAAGGTGAACTAGCAGGCTTGCAGCCTTGCAGTGTTAAACAGCAACCAATCAGCCTGGAATAGAAAAGTTAAAAGAAGGTAAAGGAACATTTCAGCACAATATTCAGCAACCTAACAACTTTGCAGCAATTAACGCGGCTCTTATACATTTTTAGATGAAAACTGTTTGCTCTCTTTTTCTAAAATTCCAAATTTAATTCATTCTCACATTTAAAGAAGGTGATCTAAGTAAATTTGTATTGACAATGACTGTTCATAATAATATAAAAAAAAAGAGAAGCATCAAAAATATTTGCGCGTAGCCCGAAATAAGTCAACGACGAACGAACCGATTGGAGCCGAAATTCATCGGTTCAGTACTTTATTTTCGATATTACCGAACATTGACATATCGTAGTTTCCATGACGCATCACTTACGTCATCGGCTTCCGCTATCAGTTCAGTCGTTATCGAAATCACCCAAAATCTAACGACCTATTCCGATAAATTTCTTTTTATGAAAGTAGGGCATCAGGAGTACACTTTGTTAAGGTTTATTTATAGTGTATTTAGTAGGTTTAATATTAAAAAGAAGATTTGTCGTGAAAATGACGCTAAAAAGTTTGAAAGAATAAAAAGTTTCCTTTGCCAAAATTTCACGAAAATATGTTCAAGAGCCGCATTAACTGTAAGTTGATTAAACGAAACATTAGTCCAGTATCCTTACAGCGAGAAATCACAAATTTATTCAGTTTGTTCTATGAACGAATGAGTTGACCAAGTCAAGATTAATAAAAGCTCGATAGAATATTATGTCTGTGTTATTTTAAGCTCACCTGACAACAAGTGGTCATGTTGAGCTTTTGTGATCTAGCTCTGTCCGGCGTCCGGCGTCCGTCGTGTTACAACATCGTTTATGCATTCTAGAGGCCACAATTTGTGCTCAAATGTGTTGAATCTTTGTCAGAATGTTTGTCTCCATTTAACATCGGACAAATTCAATATTGGGTTATATAGGGTCAAAAACTAGTCCACTAAGTCAAATCTTAGAAATGTCTTTTGTGCACTCTTTATAACTGGTTAGAATGTTTGTCTGCATAATATCATTATATTGGGTTATTTGAGGTCAAACTTGGGTCACTAGGTCAAATCCTAGAAACCATCTTGTGTGCACTCAAGAGACAATATTTTAATCTCAAATTAATTGCTATTCGGTCAGAATGTTTGTGTCCATGTTATCTCAGCTAAGTTCAAATTTGGGTCACATGGGATCAAAAACTAGGTAACTTGGTCATATCTTAGACATATATTGTGTACATTCCAGAGGCCATTGTTTGGCTCAATTTCCATATTGGGTTAATTTATTAATTTTTAATTTTTTAGAGTCAAAATTCGGTCACTAGGTCAAATCCTAGAAATAATCTTGTGTGCACTCTAGAGGCTACATATTAGGCTCAAATCAAATGATTTTTGTCAGAATGTTTGTGTTCATGATATCTCGGCAAACTTAAAATTTTGGTCTCGTTGGATCGAAATCTCGGCGACTAGTTCAATTCTAAGTAATACCTTTCGTGGACTCTACAGGTCTCATTTTTTGCTCAACTGAATTGATATTTGGTCAGAATTTTAGTGATGATATGTTAACCAAGCATAAATTTGGGTCACATGAGGTCGAAAACTAGGTCACCGGGTCAAATCTTAGAAATATCTTGTTTTTACTCTAGAGATCTTATTTGTGGCTCAATTGAAATGATGTTTTAGTCAGAATGTTTTTGTCCACAATATATTGGCCAGGTTGGACTTTGGTTGACATAGGGTCAAAAACTAGGTCATCAGGATAAATCTTAGAAATACCTTAACAATCCAGAGCCCACATTTTTGGCCTAATTGGTTTGATATTTAGTCGGCATATCTGTTTTCAAAATATCTCTACCATTTCAAATTTTGGTCATTTGGGGTCAAAAACTAGTCAAATCTGAGAAAAAACATGTTTTCACTCTAGAGGTCACATATTTTACTCCATTGACTGGATATTTATTTAGATGTTTGTCAAGTTTGATATAAGAACATATGGGGTCAAATATTAGGTCGCAAGGTCTAATATAAAGAAGGCTTCTATAGTCACCGACTCGGGTGAGCGCTTTAGGGCAAATGGTCCTCTTTTCAACCATTATTGTCATAACTTATCCTTTTTAAGTTTTGTGGCTTTTTTGTTGTTGTTCAGGTGGTGCTCGATTAGAGCTAGAATATCCTTAATCATCTTTAAAAACTTTGAGGAGTAGATAATTCGTTAAAATAAAGTCCTATTTATCAAAACAACAGTTAGCAGCCGACTTGCAACTCGATGAACGTGATTTAAGTGTGTTAAATTAATGAGCGACTTAATTGAAAATAGACTATAGAGTGAAATAAAACTTTTGAACTTTACTATTATATGAAACGCAATCGAACAGAGTCAGTATATGACCTCTTAACCAAGACACGAAAAAAATCTCTGTAAAATTCAACACTGGAATGCTATAAGTCGCCTATCTCAATACTTAAAGACTTCTCTTTTCGGAATTGAAGATTTTTTAATTTTCCTTCGGTTTGCATATATTCAATGTAGGGCGCTTCTAGATAGAACCCAACTAATACAAAAGAAGCATCACATTAACGAACTTTGTAACGGTACATTCGAGGTCATACAATAATGCTTTGGATTTTGAGCAAGGTTTTGCAAGATTTACTCCCGATTTTTGTCGCCATGGCCACTGGGGTTAAGGGTAGAGTTCGCATGTTTGAACATGTTCGTAGAACTTCACCTAAGAATATCTTTCAAAGTTTTGTTTTAGATAAAAACCGTAGTTTCTTTTTGCGCCCCGACATCATAACGATTTTATGTCAGATTAAGCTGCCACAATCACAGTAGCTGGACCGGAGAACTCGAAAGTGGCACGGACGGACTAGCGTGAGACAAAATGCTATGAAATGAAGCAAAATAATATCATACAGCGCATGACTTCAAAAGAAAGGGGAAAAGAAAGCCTCTCCTGTAATACCTCTCCTCCCGGGGTGCCTACCCGTCAGAACTGATTCCGGGACCTTCAGCGGCTTGCTCGGGAGTAGGGGTCGGGGTACTTTGTAAACTCTCCGCGTCGGACCCCCTCCAAACGCAGAGCTACCACAGAATTAAAAGTATTGCATCAGAGCAAATATAACAAGTTATTGTAGGCTCTTTTAGATTTTATTATTTTAATCATTATCATTATTATAATACAAATATTATATACATGTACATGTACCATGGATACGTATTACCATTCGCAGAGGCTTTAAGTTATTCGGTTTTAATTAACAATATTTGTCGCGTTTTAATTAATGGTAAACAGCCATGCCCTAAAAGTATGGTAATTGATACCTTTAAATATCAAACGCTATTTGATTACTTAGAAGCACATAGATTTATAATTTTTCAATAAAAATGAATCTATTATTTCTCGCTTTGTGAGCAAAGGTACTTGAAATGAAATAGATTGCGAAGGGAGGGTCTATTCAAAGCTTGAAAACGTCACTAGAGTGAACCATTTATGATGCATTTTACTCCCTAAAGAGACCAGTGCATTTAATAAAATATAACCAAAGTGCTGATAGCACTGTAATCGGTCGTCGCCAAATACATATTAAGTAGAGTTTTGCATTTGTTAACGTGTTTTCCTTTTTTCATTTACATGTAACAAGAAATAAGATAAATAAAGTGCTGATATGGCTTGTATGAGCTGTACTAACAACTTTTAATCCTCAAAACAAAAACTATTGCTTAACGTATAATCAGGAGATCAAAGTTTAATTCTGATCTAGAAAAGTAAAATAAATAACCATATACTTTATTTTGGGTATCGATTATATGAATGAGAACCAAGATCCGTCAATTCTGTCCATTAGATATATCCGATATAGAGATAATTTACTGTTTGCTTTCATATCTAAATCAGCAAATATTGTATCAAATAATAACTTTCTTTGAGCCTTTTTCTGGATATGTTTTTACTTTTTTGTGTGAAGGTGACTGTCAAATATGTCAGTGCAATTAAATTTACACATGAAAAGTAGTAATTGTTGTTATTATTTACAGTTAATTAATACCCAGTATTGATTCAGATTCGTTTTCCGATTTTGGAAAGGTGGTCACGACTTTTTATGACCAGGACTAATTATATTGACGAAATATTGAAGAATGAAGAAATTTGTCGTCGCAATTGTTTTCTTATTTTTATATCATATTTTACTAGTCTACGATCTTTTCGACCTACAAACTGTAAAGAGTATGCATAAGTCCAAATATCTCTGTCTGGTAATGGGTCATGGAAATATTTTGACAACTTTATCAAATTACAGCATCTGCAGCACATTAAACTGGATTGTACGGAAGCAATATAGACTTTAACAGACAGCAATGTTTTAGACCGCTCCAAATTGAAAGAAGTTACAGACGACAATTCAAATAGCGCTAAACAGGGAATTGAAGTGCCAAATAGGATCAGAAGACATTAGGAGGAATTAATTGTAACAACCAATTACTCCTTTTCCGATAGTTTTCAGTTTCGTATTTTCCTATAGTGTCAGAAAACGTTAATGGGTAATGGGTACTAAATGATACAATAAGGGAAATAATTATAGGGGTTTATAGAATCGGCAGGTGATTTCTTACTAAAGGGAAAAGTATCGTCTGCTACTGTCACGCTCTCATTTTTTCTTCTCTTGACTCTTTATTTTTCTTTCTTGCTGAACGCCGCTTTTACAACCTTCCACTCATACCGCCGCGGCTGGAGCACCTAACAATTGATTCATGGTATTTCTCGTGACAGTACAACCATTAAATAATTTCCTGGCCACCAGCTGCTATCCCACTTAGATTTACGATTATCCACCCATTGTGAGAGACAAATGTCGGAAAGGATAATGTGCAGCAACCGGGGATCGAACCCATGACAGTTGCATAAAACCCCGTTTATACATGTTTTGCATTGGGTCAAATGAAGCGATTCCGAAATCTGATCATGTGACTCCTCTGGCGCGAGGGAAGTTCGACTATTTGATCATCACGTGGCACAAATCGACCGCTGTTTTTCTTTAACTCTACTTTGCTATTTTTGGAAATGTAAAATGCAACGGATATGTTCAATCCTATATTCGTCGATAGTCGACGAGCAGATTTTAAAGGGATTGCGGGTTCTTCAGTAGCAGCCAACCGGGCGGCCGGCAATTTTTTTTTTGGGGGGGGGGGGATTTCTCATGATTTCGGCTTCGACCTAATTTGTTGTTGTGATGGTGTTGGAATTATTTCGTGGTGTTGTCGAAAGGCGCTAGAAGGTCTTTAGAGTGTGACAGAGGCAACAAGTAGATCGACCGGATGACGGCTGCCGAGTTGGTGTCTCATCCAGTGCCACAGGCTTGGAATTAATTTTTGCACTGACGGTAAACGATTGTGATAGAGCTCGAGAGCACTGAAATAGAAGCTAGCGGTATGACAGACAGACGGCCGGGAATAAACTAAACCATTGCATAGCAAATGGCATCAGGTAACTTGACAAGATATTCAGTATTGACGTAGTAAGAACCCAGCCAAAGACCAGCGCGGCGGAGCGAGTCTATCAAATGGCAGCGTAAATGCTCCCACTTTCGATCTTACCGATCGTCATCGAATTTGTCTTGTAGAAACGGTTTTTTCGAAACTTTTTATTCTGTCGAAATAATGCTACAACTTCGCTAAAACGAAATTTGCGTAGAAATATGATCGAGGGAATATGAAAGTTGAAAAGAGCAACGTCACAGATAAACTAGCACGGGGAAATCGATCCATTATCGTCGATGTCGTTGTAAAACGTCGTAACTGCAGCTTTAATAAAGCTATAGTTACGACGTTTCAGAACAACAATGACGTAATACTGTTTGCACCAGCACAAAAGAAAATGAAAACATGGGGCTATTTCACTTCCCAAATGATTTTTTTAACATCGATCCATAACCTCGGGATTTATTACCGTATATTGGTATTAGCGGGTATTCGAGGGTTTGCTGTACTGTATCAAAGTAATATTTTTATCTTTTCTGTAGTTTGTTTTTTAGACATTGACAAATGACTCATAGTAATCTTCATAAATAAATAATAAGGCGGGGTCAATTTTCTTCTCAAAGCTGTTGGAAAATGTGCACCTCAAGCAGAAAGTTTTTGTTAAAAGTAAATATCAAATGTTATTGTATAAAAATTTAAATGTTTATTAAAGCTAAAAGAAACAAGAGGGCCGTTGGCCCTGGGGCTTTTTTCTTTCAACAGTCTATTTCATGTTAAGGTTAGGATTACGATACAAGATGGCCATACTTTATACATATATAGACTATGTACCTGAGGATTCAAAATTCTAAATTAAAAATTCAAAGGCTTTAGGGGAAATGTGAAAGAAGGGCAAGACTTTTTTCTACCTCTGGATCCATGGGTTATAGTTTCAGAAGTAAGAAAGAAGTCAGTGAACTTATAGTTCATGCATATACCCCCGGGGCTCCGACCCTTGGGACCCGTGAATCATGATTTTGGCTATTTTGAAAGAGGTCAATTTACTGATGCTACATGCAAAATATAAAAGCTCTACGCCTTCCGGATCAGGAGGATAAGATTATTAAAGATTATTTTAAAATTTCACTATTGTTGCCATGGCAATAAGAGTTTTTTTAAAGATTTCAATTCTTTTAGCTATTTTTAAAGGGTACCACCTAAGAGACATTTGCTTCAAATTGGCCTAGAGGTTTGGAGGAATTGTCATTGAAAATTGTTCTTTATATTTATATAAACCCCATCCCTCTGGGGCTCCGCCCCTGAGGATCCAAGGATCATGATTTTAGCTATTTTGAAAGAGGTCAATATACTGATGCTTCATGCAAAAATATCAAGCCTCTACGCCTTCTGGGTCAGTATAGGAAGATTTTTAAAGATTATTTTAAGATTTCACTTTTGTTGCCATGGCAACCAGAGATTTTAATTTTGAGCTATATGTAGAGGGGTTCATCTAAGGAACATGTCTGCCAAATTTGGTTCAAATTGGCCATGTGGTTTGGGAGGGAGATCATTGAAAATTGTTCTTAATAACTATATAAACCCCATTCCCCCGGGGCTCTTCCCCAAGGGACCCGAAGATCAGGATTTTATTATTAGCTATTATGACAGAGGTCAATATACTGATGCTTCATGCAAAATATCAAGCCTCTACGCCTTTCGATCAGGAGGAGAAATCTTTTAAAGATTCTTTAAAAGTTTACTTTTGTTGCCATGGCAACTAGAGTTTTTAACAGATTGCAATTCTTTTAGCTATTTTTAGAGTGAACCACCTAAGGAACATTTCTCCCAATTTGGTTAAAATTGGCCCAATGGTTTGGGAGAAGATGTCATTCGAAAATCGTTCTTTATTTCTTTATAAACCAAAGCCCCTTGGGCTCCGCCCCTAGGGACCTGAGGATCATGATTTTAGCTATTTTGAAAGAGGTCAATAAACTGATGCTTCGTGCAAAATATCAAGGCTCTATGCCTCCTAGGTCAGGATTTTTTGAAGATTATTTAAATTTCACTTTTGTTGTCATGGTAACCAGAGTTTTAAACAGATTTCAATTCTTTTAGCTTTTTTTTATGAGGGGACCACCTAAGGAACATTTCTGCCAATTTGGTTCAAATTGGTCATGATTTGGGATGAGATGTTGTTGAAATTGTTGACGGACGACGCACGACGGGCGGACGCCGGACAAAAGATGATCACAATAACTCACTTGAGCACTTCGTGCTCAGGTGAGCTAAAAATGAGAGTTATATTTTCGGCAGAAAAGAGAGTATGTTTGTCCAAATCCAACCTCATCTCACCCTCCAACCCAAAATTGATAGCTTTCACCTTATGCCTCAGTGTAAAATTGATATTGAATTAGCATTAAACAGTTGTTTGATACCCTCACTGTAAGTCTATAATACACCCCCCCCCCCCCGAAATTGAAAGGAAAATAATAAGAGTCATAGTAATATTTTTCACTTATATTTTGTATTTGGGTCCTGCAGCCGACGTTAAACTCCATTCAAACAATCGTGTTGATGTTTATTACAGATCAAAGATTGAAATAAGGATAGAATTCTCGTTTCAATATATCAGTTTCATCGATAGAAATGAATTTATGTATGGAATATTACTTGAATCTACTTTGAATATTACTTTAAAACGATGAATATTTCACGAGAGCGCATGCAAGACCATTCATCGACATGATATTTGGTATCATGTCGAACTCTAGGTTCTACAAGTAACATTTTGAGGTAAAATGTCAAATTTGGGTTTGAGTTTTATACGGAAGTTGTTTATGATGGTTCATAGAATTGTTTTTTATCTGGAATTGTCCATAAAATATATTTTGAAATAAATATGCACAATCCTTGACTTATCTATAAGTAATTTTCAAAATACTTAAATAATTATATTAATGATAACATTATATCGAGTAGAGACCCCGCAACCTTCGTCTTCTCACAAATTAGGGGCCCGCTGCCCTTACCTATGTGTCACGTAGGAACCGAATGTAGGATAAAATACTAGAAAGCATATTACACAGACAAAAGTAAAATGATTTTTAGTTCAGTTCAATTTTTAAATTGGAATTATTGATCGAAAACAATTTATTTTGTCGAGTGCGTTAATTTGTGGTAAGAGCGTTCCCTTTCGTCCGTTTTCTAGGCTTTCCCTAATTTGGTATTAAAAAGTTGAGAATGATTATCGAAATGTATTTCATAAGTGGATAATATTTGTAACTCTTTATATACACTCGGCATATTTTCTGCCTCAGCCTACATTAAGCACAATGCTATAATCATCGTAAGAATGTTTGATGTGCCATGGTTTTCGAAGACATGACATTTCGTGACTTGAGAAAAACGGTCAATTGTATGTAGGAATTCGTATTTTAAAAGGGAATGTGCGTAAATCCTACTCAGTACATTAGCCATTGTTAAGTCAGTCAAGCAATAAACAATCATAAGGTCGAATTTTAGTACCTCTAGCCTAGTTTCCATAACAACTATATTTCACAAATATAATAAGAACTTGGTTTCAGGTCATTATTTGAATTAAGTAGAAATAATGTCGATCTTTGTGAGCAAGTTCAATCATTTCGGCTGGTAAACGTTATACAAATGTACTTTGAAAAGTCTACGTAACTCCTGATGACAACTGTAGAAATACCACTTTAATGTTTTTAATCTATTTCTTACTATCCTGAAAATTACTTCTCACCCCAAAACTCATTACTCGCCGGTTGCAGAATTTCAAAACGCGGTAGACACAAGTCAAGAAACCAATTGTGTATAGATTACCAGATATGGGGAAATAATGCCGTAATTTTCAAGATATCTAATGTGTGATCCAAGCGCAATTGCCTGGAAGCGCTTTTTTATCCGGAACGCAGTAACGTGTTATATTTCTTATCCATTAAACCCGAGATTATGAAATTGTCGTTAGCGTTCAAGTACAGCCGGCATCATTTTAGTGATTTTATAGAATGTGATATCGACGTAATGTACCTCAAGTAAATATGGTCAATTGTGGTTAGTAGTCTAACTATGGTGTATTGTAGTTACATGATCTCTGAACAGAATTTTCTAATACACTAAACCAAAGAGGAAATGCTGGACTACGACTTTACTTTGAAGATGGATTTCGAGCAAACGGTAGCCACGATGTTTTGGTAAAACCACCTATCAGGGAATCAAGACGAGGATTGCGGTATCAAGTTTCCCCGATTCGGTTCCTTTCAGTTTTTCTGAATCCTTATTACTATTAGGTCTGAGTATTGGTGTGTGTTTTTGTGTGTGTGTTTTTATGTCGACTTGTACACCCAGACCCACTAGTTATGGCTTTCGAGATTATTCGTCGTGTTCCAAGAACGCTCCGCCTTGGCCGAACGACGGACGACAAAATGCGCAAAATGTAGCACTGGACAAGACGTGATTGTTGCTCGAAGCAAGGAATCATTTCATTCCCACGTATGGCCCTTCGCATCGCGATTAGTTGAGGGCACGGGAACAGGAATCTTCTTCCGATGCATGGTCAGTGGGACAGAGGGCGGGCTAGAGTCTTTGACACTACCTCAGCCATGACTCTATTGAATTTCACCAAAATTTCACCCACCGAATTTTGGATCTCGACGAGACAGACACGTTTAGATCTACGTCGAGAAACCCCGGCTCCGACCCGTGGCCAGGCTTCCAGGTGAGTAGCCTATCATCGTTGCAGCCTAGAAATGCAAATTGTAAAACGGAGACACACTCAGACGGGAGTTGACCGATTGGAAAAATCTTACCTCGTCGGAACACATTATAGACCTCGAAGAAACTAAAAAGAATATCTAGATCAGGACCAAGAATGACATAGATAGTGCCGAACAACGGAGGGGCGCGAACATGGATTTAGAAAATATAAAAACGATTCTCAAAGCCCGCGGTTTTTGTGGTAGAAAATCTTTGTCTGTCGGAACAATTTCACGTATCCAGACTGCCAGGTTAGTTTACTGTTACATACTGTTACAAACCTTTTTTTGCAATTTGAAATTCTTGGTTGCACGGCGGCCAAGCTTCTAGGTGACTAGCCTATCATCGTCGCAGCCAAGGAATGCAAATTGTAAAACAGACACAAAAAGACACAGACACACATACACACAACATGACCAATAGCCTGGCTATCGGCATCTACCTAAATCTAAGTTAAGACCAACAGCTTAGCGGCGAGAAAATAAACCCTCCTACAACAGCCTAAAAGAGCAAAACTGCAAATTGAACAGAATACCAACAGGCAGACTGGCAGCGTGGAAAATCAAATCAGTTTCCTATAAACTGGCAGCCTGGAACTACAGGTAAACGATAATGACCAGCATCTACGCAGCCTAGAAGCGTGAGAATTTAGTCTGTATCAACAATCTAGAAGCCTCGCAGCCTGTACCTGAAAGAAGAGAATGTTCATATCAAGGCTGCCGCTCAAAATTTGTCTTTTGTTTTTCAATTTTCAGTTCTAGGCTGCTGGATGCAGATGTTATCTTCGTACCGTGAGGCTGTTTTGCTGTCGCTAAAAATCGAATATTTTTCTTACTATAGAGTTCCGGGCTAGAAGGCGGCTTGATTCAGAGTTTATTTTACACAATCGGCCTGCTAGGCTGCTGCTCAAAACTTCTAGGCTGCGACAGTTTATTCACCTTATAATGCTGTGCTGCAAGGCTGTGTGATACAGATTTGATTTTCACGGTGCCAGGCTACTTGCCAAATCTTTTTTCGTCTCAACCTGCAATTTTAGGCCGGCAGGCTGCTTGGCTTCTGGTAACAGATTGATTTTTACTTTGCCCGGCTGCTAGTCAAATCTTTTTGGTAGTGCTTTTTTTTGTCTGTTAGTGTTTGTATGTGTGTGTGTGTTTTTCAACTTTGATTCCTAGGATGCCAGGCTTCTATGCTGCTTGATACAAATCTGATTTTCACGCCGCTACACTGTTAAATTGAAAACCGTTTCAGCGAGCAATTCAAGGCTGCCAGGTTGCGACTTCTAGGTTTCTGAATACAGAAGTATATTTCTGTAAACAGATTTTTCGCGCTTCCAGACTGCTAGGCAGATGAACAAAACTTTGTTACTATCGCAGTTCCAGTCTGCGAAGGCGCTAGGCTACTGGATAAGAATTTTATTTTCGCGCTTCCAGGACGCTGAGCTTCTGGTAAAACATTTTCTTTGTACTTTATCTTCTTTTTTTCAAATCGTAGTTTCAGAAAGCAAGGCAGCTCAAAACCCTTTTTTCGACTTGCAGTTACACTTGCGGGATTGTTTTTATATTCATGCTGTTACAACCCGTTTTGTAATTAACAGCCGTTTCGTAATAATTTACTACAAATGGGTCGCGAGAACTCTATATAATTCAGGTAGATACTTACCACCCGAAATGTAACAAGAGGACCACGATTGTCCTAAATCGCTCCCCTGAGTAAGATGGTTCATAGTCTTATGATAAAATCAAAAAAGCAAAGCCCTCTTTCTAATTATTTTGGAGAGGATGTTTAAGGATTTTCTCGTTGAATCCTAGGTATATTGATGATTGCACCATATATCGCTAATTTCCTGAATACGGTAATTTTTTTGAAGTATTTTGTTAGAGGGTCAACAGACATCGATACATACATATCAAAGCTCTAGGCCTAATGGTTAAGGAGGAGAAGACTTTCAAAGATATCGCTATTTATTCCTATGTAAAATCAGGATTTGCACAGATAAGTGCTAATTTTCATAGTACGATAATCACGATTATCATATTTTCCAAACATCAAAGCTCTAGGCCATATGGTTTGGGATTAGAAGATTTTCAAAGATTTCCTTCTTTATTCCTTTGTAAATCAGGGATCTCATAGAAAAGGGCTAATTTTCAGAATACGGTAATTCTTTGAAGTATTTTGGTGGTCAATAGCTAATGGTACATTCCAAATATCAAAGCTCTATGCCTTATTGTTTGGGCGAGGAAGATTTTCAAAGGTTTCCTTCTTTATTCCTTTGTAAAATCAGGGATCGAACAGAAAAGGGATAATTATCAGAATACGGTAATTCTTTGAAGTATTTTGGAAGAGGGTCAATAGGTGAAGATACATACCAAATATCAAAGCTCTAGGCCTAATGGTGTGGGAGGAGATTTTCAAAGATTGCCTTTGTAAAATCAGGTATCGCACAGAAAATGGCTAATTTTGAGAGTACAGTAATTTATAGAAGTATTTGAGAAGAGGGTCAAAAGGTGATGATATGTACCAAATATCTAAGCTCTAGGCCTTGCGGTTGAGGAGGAGAAGATTTTTTAATAATTGTTTACGGACGGACAGACGGAGAGATAGACAGACGGACGCCGGACATTTACCGATCACAATAGCTCTCCTTCAGCACGTTGTGCTCACGTGAGCTAAAAAGCCTGAATTGTAATAAAACATTTTTGGTGAACTAAAAACAACAACAACAACAATATCTCTCTTCATTTGAATCGTCGTGTTCAAAACCTATACATTGCTCTTCACAAGTTACAAAATCGGCCATAACTCAAGATAGAAATTTGATGTTCAACTGATACGATCATGTTTTTATTTATTTATTTATTTTTTTTATCTGTTTTATTTAATTGTAACGAGTTTTTGGAATGACTGCTTTAATAAAAGCAAACAAAACAAAATGAATATTAAAACCGTCTTTTTCTAGTACATTATTTTAAGACGAGTGTGAAAACATTACAATTTGGGAATACCGATACAACCCATTCTACAGTAAAAAACAAAAACAAACAAACAAACAAAAAGAAGACAGGATTGTAATGAAATATTCTGTGTGCAATAAATAGAGAAACATTGTCACTGTTTCAATAATTGGTCAAGCCCAACACTGCGAAAAAACTACTTTGTTTTTTTTTTCAAAAGTGTGGAGAAGGGCTGCATCAACCATCGAAATTTCAGATTCATGCAAATAATGAATATATCTTTTCCGGTTGTACTAATTTCGCTTGAAGCTAAAATTGCACACAAAGCGAATGATTATGTCTGGCAAACGATATTATCATCCAATCTTTTGATAGAGGAGTTTCTAAATGGATTTCATGTCATTCTCACGAAATAATGTTCGTTTTGAGCGCGCGTGTGTGTGTTAATAAACGTCAAGAAAACGGATTCCGTTTGGTAGGCATTTTAGCTCAATCTTTCTCAAACTTTCTTTTTTTATATTCCTCTAAATATAACATTCATACTGAGTTCCTATTTTTAATACGAAATAGATATAAGGGGACTTATTCATGTCGATGGACAAAACAGACATACTCGAATGTATAGATAGGGTGCATATTGTCAGATTCTTAAACTAATAAAAGAAATGAATCTTTATTAAAGTGTTTCATTTGCGATGTACATTAGATCATACAAGGTTTTTTGACGCAAAATCGTTGAATTAGGTAAAATATCTATATGAAGGATACTAGCTAAAATCCAACGACCCTGTGAAGTTTTGTATGGATATGGCCAAATTAGATATCAGGAATTTATAAAAACAATTAGGATATTTCAACTAAGTCATTCAAAGGTCAGGTCAATATGCAGTGTGATTAAAAGGGGGTATGTTTCTGAAAGCTTGATAAAAAAAAAAAATCGAAATGCTTTGAAATACGCTCAAACGGACGATTAACACTTAAATTTGAATAAGATATTTTCTTCGAGGAAGTCTATATAGGAAAGATTCAGCGGAAATCCAGGTTATTTTTAGATATCATGGAATTCTGTTGTTGACACTGCATGACCTCATTGCATATGACCCAACGTCAACGGTAGGTAACAAATTGACAAGCGAATTAACCAACGTCCTAAAACATGTCACACCAAATAGTTAGCGTAAAACTACTGTAAGTGTCTATACTCGTATTGACGTTTACGTCAGTTTTGGACTGATCTTTACAGAATGAAGACCGGCTAGCGAACATAACTCATGATGACGTAACGATGACGATGGTTTGAGTGAATTTAAACTGAATACGTGTGAATTTAAACCGAATACGGGATTCCAACGATTATACACACCAAGTGAATTACCCAATATTCTTTGCAACTGTCTCGGCTTAATCCAAAAATAGATTAACAACCTATGTAGGCTACTTGGTAAATACCCTGGTCTATTCTGATAAATGACCTCTAATTTTCGCTAAACTACTTTTCAGAATATTGTATTGAAATACGATATGAGAGAAAATAAGAACTATCAAAATCTGTGAAATGAAAAAACATGGATACCTACCTTTAAGCTTATTTTTACATCTCAGGAACGTAAAAAATCAGCCCTGAGAATGTTATAAGCTTCAACCTCTCGTAACAGTCGACGTTAATGATTTAAACAGGGTGAAAAATAAGCACCTGATGAGTGATTTTTGTTTTAGGAATTTGAAAATATAATTAACCTTAAAGTACGTTAAAAGGTTTTTTTTCTAAGAAGGTCGATAAATAAGGTCTATGTCTCAGGGTCATACTCCTCGGTATGAAAACAAAGCACACTACTAAATGAATACAATCATATATATTCCAAAAGTATTATTCCAGGTGAATTTTTTTTTCAAGGTTTATTCCTTGTTTATCGAGAAAAGCTGAGGATCAGAGCGCTTGCGTAAAATTCGAGCATCCTATAGTAAATATTGATAGAGATTTAATACTGTAAAACCAAAGGGTTCGCATACAAAAAGTATTCTGTGATATTCGTTCCGAATGAGCTAAAAAATAAGTATTTTTTATTGTGTAATAAGAATCTAACTATTGCTTGACTTTACAGGTTGAAACTATTCACAAATCGACATTAGAATTGGTAACAAGGATTTCAATATAGTCCATTGTGTTGGTATTATTTTGGTTGATATCTTAAAGCACACCATTAAGAAAGGGTACTAGTTTGTACGTTTATGATAAACCGTTAATACAAACGATACATGTATATCGTTAATACTTTTGCGTTTATATGAGTAGATTTTACTTACATTTGAGAACTGAGGATCATGGTGGATCAATGTACAATAGTCCTAAACAACCACCTTTCAAATGAGGAAGCTAATAGAAATTCTATAAAATGGTTTTGCATAATTATATCAAAATGAAAAGAAATACACCGATCAAGGCTTTATTCGATAGTGCACATTACAATTTATTTCAATATGGTTCGTAAACAGTTTCATGTATTTATCGAGGGCTTAGAGCAAAAAACATAGTATGGTTCTATACAACGTATAGAGCAATACTATGTTTTGCTCTAAGCCATCGATAAACATTTGTATAGAAAGACAGTCCAAAGTGTCGATGTTTTTCCTATCTTTATACTAGTGTGCCCCGTTTTTGAGATAAGCAGACAAGTAAAAAGTATTTTCATCTTCAAAGATTAATGATGAAATTTCTTTGCTCTCAATTTCCAATTTGTCCGGATTCCTCTGATTTCCCCCATATGGGTCCTCTAATGACAAATTATGCCCTCACATTTTCCATAAAACTATTACAGTCGCACCCAATATCAATCAGAGATTTGCTTGTCTATTTTGGTTACATTCTAATTACTTTTGACATAGTATTGAACCTTTGATGCAAACTTTGAAGAAATGCCGATTTAGCAAAACCTCTTCTGAATGAATGTGTTGAATACAGAGTAAGATTCAAACCTACTGATTCTATACATGCTTTCAACTTATTTGGAAACAAATTGTAAGTCAAAATATTACCATCCGGTAGGGCAAATAGTGCTCCAGATGGCTAACAATCATTTGTATTTATTTATCTTACATTCCACAATTTCCTGACTTTCAGTTTTATCAGTACTTTGATTTTGTTCACTGCGTTGTTCATGAACTTAAATCGAGCAACACAAGTAATCTATCGACAACAAATCATTCATTCGATTCTTATAAAGATTTAAGTAAAATTCTTGATAAAACTGGAGTATTAATTAATTTCTAATCTGTAATCAGAGGTCAATCGTTTTCAAAACGGTAACTGTTAGGAACTACATCCGCCCATTGATTTTTCTCGACAAAAGTTTTACTCCCAGTAGGTAAGAATATAATTAGATGCCATGTCAGTTTATATATAAATTCCTTTTCATTTACCGCTTAACAATAAGCTGTAGTAACGACGTTTCAGTCGCAAAAATGTTTCACATACACGTCGGCAAGTGTCAGAGTTCAAAATTCACTTCGGTTAGAAAGAAAGACTTGGTCGCCTAAACTAACGCTAGAGAGGTCGCAGTTGGGTACATACTACGAGGGGTGTTCGAGAAGTTTCGGGACAAGTGGCATAACTTCTTTTTCATGTGTAGTTTCCTTCGAAATTTGGAACGAATCTGAACTAACATATGAATCATTGAATAAAAATGTAATTTTGATAATAATATCAATAACCGCCAACATTTCAGCGTCACTATGGTTACGTCATGTCAGGCTGAGCGGAGCACGCAGATTTTTACTGACAAAATTAAACAATTTCGGTTTAGTTTCTTGTGGTTAAGCATAGCACTCACGTCTAATTTCTGTCTACATTTTCTCAAAATATTCCCCTGAATGTTTGATGCACTTCTCCCATCTTTCAACCCACGTTTTGAAACATTTTCGGAAGTCCTCAGCTGGATTTTTGCGGATCACTTCGCGGACAACAACTGGAAGGTCATCGACGTCGTCGAACCTTTTTCCACGCATCTCCGACTTGATGGTTGGGAAGAGGTAGAAATCGCATGGTACGAGGTCTGGTGAGTATGACGGGTGTTGGAGTGTCTCGTTATTCATCTGCGTAAGTGCTGCCCTGCCTTGCCTAATAAACGTTATGTGACAAAATGCAACTGATATTGTGTTTCTTTGAGGTGCCAAAACGTGGCCTGTTACAAGCCATCCACACAAAACGCCCGGGCTTTGAGACATCTTCATCCTCCGCCACGATAAAGCCCCTTCCCATACCAAGCATTATCGTGGCGGAGGATGAAGTTGTCTTCCATGCCCGGGCGTTTTGTGCGGATGGCGAGCTCGGAGTCTTCCAGATGCTGGAATCTTGTTTAGTCTCGGGATCGTAGACGCTCACCCAGGTCTCGTCTGCAGTAATTATTTTCTCTAGAAATCTGATTCCTTGCTGGCGATACCGTTTAAATGAGGATGCACTGTCCGTAACTCTTTGCCGTTTTTGTTCATCTGTGAGAATGCGCACACTTTACTCATTCCTAGGTCATCGTTTATCGACGCACCAAGGCATTATGTAGACTTCAAAAAAACGATTTAAGAGTGTGTTGTTTTTTTGGGGTTTTTTTAAGCTGCAATGACCGAATTTCTTCAGGGCGTCAAAAGGCGGCAATATTTTGGAATACATTGAATATAGTCTAATAACAAATCAGATTGAGATATGCAAGTGAATCTTTAGGATGCCAAATATTTGTTGACTAAAGAGTATCGGGACTAGTTATCCTAGGAAACGAATTTCGTTGTGTTGATGCCAAGAAGTGTTGCGATAGAACTTAGCCCTTCATGTAGTAGCGGTAGTCCAAAAAGACTTCAAGATATAAGTCAAGTTTTTATCATTATAATATTTCTTTTCCACGTAACACAGTTTAGCGAAAAATGTTGTCTTCTTTAAACGCCCATGTAATAAAGTTGTTATGATGTTGTTTTAGAAATCGGGCAATGAAATACGGGCGCTATTTTTAAGCGAGTGAGAAGTGGGCGAGAGAATCATTTCTTGAATGGTTTTGGGATACAGCTTTTTTCAGAGTAACTTCTCTGTTTTTTTTTTTTGTTTTTTTTACGTCGCGTTCCGATATTGACGTGGATCAATATTTTGTTTTGTTTTATAGTTTGGCTTTAGAAACTCTGAATTACATTAAAAGCTACATCTATCATGTATAAATGTGACTGGGTTCCTCAATAGATCCATAGCAGGTGCGTCTCGCTATCTGTCATGTATAGATGTGACTGGGTTCCTCAATAAATCCATAGCAGGTGCGTCTCGCTATCTGTCATGTATAGATGTGACTGGGTTCCTCAATCAATCCATAGCAGGTGCGTCTCGCTATCTATCATGTATAGATGTGACTGGGTTCCTCAATAAATCCATAGCAGGTGTGTCTCGCTATCGGCAATCAAAATAATTGCTGTTTTTGGGGAAGAGAAGACTTATTATTTTCGTGGACTACATTAAGAAAACTCTGACTGCCGATAATGTATCACCTGATTAAACACGACATGTGTCTACTCTCAGTTAACCCATTCCCTCGTGACAAAATGTTAGACTGGTCCAAATTGAAAGAAGATGCAGACGATCATTTTAAGTCGATCAAAAGATAAAGTTGTTTTTTTTGTTGTTGTTAGAAAACACTATAGACATTGGAGAAATTGCTGGAAACAAGCAATTTCCACTATATTAAAAAAGTTGTGTAACTTATAAACCGAAAACACTCAATAAGTGACCGATAGACGCTAAAACAGTCGCCAATATGGTGATTACAAAAGGTTTTTGGTTTTTTTTGTAAAGGAGAAATATTTTATTACCGGTAAAGTATGCATCTCCCCGAATTGACCGGTCTGAAATATTGACGAAAGTGCCTGCATTGTTACAAAAATAGAAAAGGTTTTCTTTTAGTTTCAAACAGTGATTGTAAATCAAAGAATTAATCGACCAATCGAATCATTAATTTATTTAGACTAGAAATTGACTGTGAACTCCAATATTTGTGAAGCACTTTTGGTGGTTTTGTGATTTAAACGGCGTATCTACAGTTCATACAAGCTGTAGTTGCGATGTTTTGATTCACCAACCAACCATTTTATTATTTTGTTCGGCTAATCAAACAAAACCAATTAAATATGCAATTAGAATGAAACTTCAGATGAACTTGAGGTCAATATTTCCGGGTTTGCTTGAATTATTCCCATTTGCGATATTTGGTGCCTCTAACAAGAATTACGATTTTTTCATTCTATCAAAAATGGCAAATATCTTTATTTTTCATCAACTAAAAATTGTCGTCTGAAAAACTTTGGACTTGGACTTGTCTAAAAAATTCTTTAATGAATGGGTTAAAGGGCCAAAACTGCGTTGTTGTAAAATGTCATTTGTCATGACTAGTTGAAAAGTAATATTTGCATGAACACTTAACTATTTTTTTCCAAATGTTGTACTTGTCTTAATTAAAAGGGGTAGTAAGAAGACAGCATTATATAGTGAATGCAATTGAAAAAGTAACCATCCTATTTGATAAAAAAAATTATTGGAGAAAAAGAAGAAATTGCTTGTTACAAGCCATTTCTTCTTTTCCTACAATGTGTTATCAAGTTTAATATCACAGGGACGAAAATATTATGGATTGTACTGAAAAGGGATAATTGCAATCAGAAACTTATTGTTAGGTGCTCCAGCTGCCGCGATTTGACTGAAATACTGTTAAAAGTGGCGTTAAACCCCATTCAATCAATCAATCAAATTATTTTCTGAATAAATAGTGACCATTTTATCCAACTTTTCTGTCCATTTTTCTAGTACTGTCACTGATTTGACCTCTGCTTGATTCTTAACCCTTGTCATGCCGTATAATTTACATTACTGAATTGCTGTCAAATCAAAGGACTGTAAGCACTGATAGAACAACTCGGGAAGGAAAAGTATGAGCAGGAGGTGTAGACTAAGATCTGCCTGCACATAAGTGCAGTCTGATCTTAGTCTACACCTGCTGCCAAAACCGGAACAAGGTATAGCATGACAAGGGTTAATTTTTTTTTTTTTAAAAAGAAACGGAAAACCCGGGAACTCCATGGAGTGGGTATATCTAACTCAGATCCAGCGAAGGTCAGTCTGATACCGTCCAGTTTATCCCGCCGACGATATATTGTTTGTTTACCGTGATTTACAGCCCTCATTCAGAAAATTTGTTTAAAAAAAAATCAACATTTTTATATACTAAGTGAGATCGGAATATTGTTTTTGTCATTTTTGTCACTAACCCTTCAATGTTTTACAAAATTTTAGATCTGTCAAAATTCAAAGGTTTTGCAGACAAAAAATAGAAGTGGGTTGAATTTGAAAAAATAACCATTCAGGAGGGAAGAAATATTATGAAAAACACAGAGGCGTAAAAACCAGGGATTGAACGGGAAAGGGTTAACCATGATTTATCTACACGTATAACATAGGACATATGTATGGTGCACTAAATGGGTCAAAATGCCACTTCAGGTAGTACAGGCTAAAATAAACGCGTGTACGCGTAAATAATACATGTGCAATCACAAAATTTAAGCGTGCGCGAATAATTACTGAGCGTTCAAGCCGGGGTATAAAATTTGCCTTTACGCCTAGATTACTAGTGCACGCACAATATGAAGGCGTTTACTTTTTACCGTGCACGCTCATTTTTTGTAAGTGCACGCGTAAAATAACGCGTGCACTTTCAAATTATAAGCGCGCACGCTTGAATTAAACGGATTTATCTATATTATATACGCGTGTACGCGTTCTTTCTGCTTAGACGACTTAAAGGGGACTTTTGACCCAAACGGTACACCATACATATGTTCGATTGCATCTCTCCAAAATCTACGTCATACTTATTCATCTATTTTGTCAATAACCAATCGAATATGCTTCTTATCTAAACCAGTTCACCTATCGCTGGCCCCGCCAACTTACTTTGTTAGCCACGCCTATTGACTCCAACAGGAAGTCCCGCTTTGATTTTAAATGGCGTCATTGCGCAAAGTGTATGGATATAAACATGAAACATAATATCAATATGGTTTGTTGGCGACTTAAAAGTCGTAACTACAGCTTGAATAAGCTTAAGTTACGACGTTTAACTCACCAAACCGGCACAAAATGTAAACAAAAATGGCTGCGTATGTCGGAGTTCAAAACTCATTTCCGTCTTCTGGACACGTGCGGTGATGAAATATGGGAATACACACACGCATTCTGTTAACCCTTTCCTGTTCAATGCCTGGTTTTAACGTTCCGGCCATTCTATAATTGAGAAAGCATTGTAGAAAAAGAAGTAATTGCTTGTGTAACGAGCAATTTCTTCTTTTTCAACAATATTTTCCATCCTATTTAATGGTTATTTTTCAAATTAAATCCACTTTAAATTTTCGTCTGCAAAGCCTTTGAGTTTGGACAGGTCAAAAATTTTGAAAACAGGAAGTGCTTAATCAATCGAGTAGCAGTAGGCCTATCATAAAGGATGACCAAAAAGACGAGTAATTTTTCGGGGTGTTTTGTTTAGCTATGAAAGATTTTCGGCCTATTTATGTATTTCTAAATTTTATTTCATATATGGTCGCTTACGTAATAGCTGTCACGCTATCCGGCGGGCGGCTTATTGGACATCTGTCAATTTTAGTATCATTTGATGTTCTTGGTACGAAATAAATGTACATGAGCATTTCTACATAGAGCGTACATTATACATTGCATCATTCCATGTACTGTTCTGGTATCTTGTGTAGATGGATACAAGTATCCATCCTCAATAAATCGTGGCTAGCGAAATAACGCATCCACCCAATCCCACATAGTGGAAGGCGCCACGGTCAAACAGTCTAAAATTTTGTAGTCTGAATATCGGAGAAATTAGAATTTTTATTCTATCTCAAATTTTAATCATTTTAAGGCTATATATTCCGCTCATCAACATATGAAACCTTTTTTCTTTGAATTTTGTATTCAAAATGATCCATCATTAAATTATGTGTTTTATTTTATAAATATTTGGTCTATTTTATACCTTCAGAAAACGATGAGTAACATTTACAGATGATTCGTTAAAGGGAGGTAATACTTAAAAACGCTCGTCACAAGATTGATGGTATCTACATTATCAGCAGTGGAATTCGGTAAACTGTTTTATCGCAAATAAGAGCTTGGCAAAAGTGCTGCTTTGAAAAGACGTAGGGGAAATTTTGAAAATATAAAAATAACTACGATCATGAAATGTGACCTTTCATGGTGGCATGGAAAGGCATTGATTTCCGCACAGTAGAAAGGACCCAGATGTGACATTTTAAACTGATGCAAGCGCTGACCATCGAGTGAGATGATAAATCGAGGTCCCGTGTGACGATACTTTACATCGACCACGCTGAGCTCTCACCCATTTATGAGCCTTTGCGTGGCGTTTCCAACCATTTCGCTGGTGCGTGACTCGCACACATTGAGCACCCTGGACGGTCATTCGGGGCAATTAGAACATTCGCTGATAGTTTAAAGTAGCTTTGGGTCAGTAACTATCTACAGAGCGCAGAGTGAAGGCTCTGATCAGACTGTGCGGATGCACAGGCTGATCTGAGTCTTTACTTGGCGCAGGTGTGTAATAGTTGGAAATGTCACGCATGCGCTCTTATGTCCTTGCACCCACTCGATAACTTGACCCCTGCAGATTGGCGGAGTGCCCAACTGGTACGGACAGCCGTCTCACCAGACTGCTTAGTCTTATCGGGTTGTCTGGCCAGACTTACCATTGCATTCGGCAACAATGCGTCTTAATTCATCTAATAGGCGCAACTGACTAATCGCTGGTCCCGTCCACTTACTCCTTTGGCCCATCGACTCCAACAGGAAGTCTCGCTTCGATTTTTATCGGCGTTATGCATGATTTTGCAAAATTTATGGCCAGTGGCATGTAACAAAAGAATAAAATGGTTGGTTGGCGACCTAAACGTCGTAACTATAGCTTAAAGCTTACAGCTACGACGTTTAAGTCGCTAAACCAACAAACGTCTCAAGTTAACAAAAATCATCGGGCCCGATGTCAGAGTTGAAAGCTCAGTTCCGGGCTGAAGAGATGATGCGTTTAACGTGAATCCATTTAGATGCTGTTGAGAAAACCCCCTAATTTGGTTGTTCTGTTGATTCCTTAACTGACCGCCGCGATTGATCAATTAGTTCGGCAGTTAACCCTTTCCTGTTTTAAAAAATTTTAGACCTGTCCAAATTCAAAGGTTTTGCAGACGACGATTTAAAGTCTATTTTATTTGAAAAATAACCTATCAGTAGGGTAGAAAATATTGTGAGAAAAGAAGAAATTGCTTGTGACAAGCGATTTCTTCTTTTCCCACAACGTTTTCTCAAGTATAAAATCACAGGGATGTAAAAACCAGTGATTGTATGGGAAAGGGTTAACCCATTACCAGACGGCAAAAATTTAGAGTGGTACAAATTCAAAGGAGTTGCAGACGACATTTCAAAGTTTATGAAATTATAATTTGTTCGACTTTCTGGGTAGATCCGTATTTATCCTTACATTATAACTTAAAACTTAACCCTTTCCCGTTTTGAAAAAATTAGACCAGTCCAAACTCAAAGTTTTTGCAGAGAAAAATTGAACGTGGATTTAATTTGGAAAAAAAAAAGAGATTATTCCGTATAGGGTAGAGAATATGTTGGAAAAAGAAGAAATTGCTGGTTACAAGCAATTTCTTCTTATCCTACAATGCTTTATCAGTTATAAATTCACAAAAACTAGATTAAAAACAGGGATTGTACCCACTGATTGTGAAGATTGATTTAGGTCTTAACCTTTTCTCTTTTTGGCAGATTTTATGATCGTTTAATAAATAATTTACTTCATAGTACCTCATTTTAAATATCTACCTTTATTGGCCTGTGCTAAATTCGACCTTCTTTTTTCAACTATCTGTAAATATTGCTTAGATTCGCGGATTGTCCCTTTTCGCATCGTTGGCCCCGTATTTGATTCGAGGACGGAACGATACAGCATTGATTGAATTGAAAGTGGATTTAATATGAAAAAAAAAAAAAAATAGATTATTCCGTATAGGGTAGAGAATATGTTGGAAAAAGAAGAAATTGCTGGTTACAAGCAATTTCTTCTTATCCTACAATGCTTTATCAGTAATAAATTCACAAAAACTAGATTAAAAACAGGGATTGTACCGAAACGGGTTAAAAATGAAACTCAGATGCTTGTACTCTTTAAGGCAATAAAGGGTGTGAGAAGAACCCTGGTCAGTACCCACTGATTGTGAAGATTGATTTAGGTCTTAACCTTTTCTCTTTTTTTTGCAGATTTTATGATCGTTTAATAAATAATTTACTTCATAGTACCTCATTTTAAATATCTACCTTTATTGACCTGTGCTAAATTCGACCTCTTTTTTCAACTATCAGTAAATATTGCTTAGATTCGCGGATTGTCCCTTTTTGCATCGTGGGCCCCGTATTTGACTCGAGGACTGAGCGATACAGCATTGATTGACAAAGCTTAAGTTTCTGACAGAGTAAGCTCTAGGTAAGTTGACAGAAAACAGAATGAGTGGGCGTAAGATAGCCTCTTATGTCGGCGCATCAAACAAAATCAATTAACTATGTTATTAAGATGGTCCTTTTTATAGAAATCCTTTTGCTCAAGAACGGGTTTATGTTACATTAATTGCTTTCAGCGTTGAGAAACGGTCGACCTGCATTGGTGAACTTTTTCATTTGTAAACACTTATTGGTGGATCGCGGCTGTCAATCAAATTACCAGTCGACCAATCAAATCATTGATCTACACCGAAAATGAACTTTGAAATCCAACGTTGGCCGACTTTTAGGTGAAGTATGTTTGGTTGTTTGGTGACTAAAACGTCGTAACTACAGCTTATTCAAGCTGTAGTTACGACTTTTAGGTCTCCAACCAACCATTTGGCTTTTTGTCACATGTTACTGAGTATATCTTTTAGAAATAAATGAATAATGCCGTTTAGTATCGAAGCTGAGTGGGTGATTCCTTCATTTCTCACCATATTTTCTACCTAGACAGGTAAAGATATACTAGATTTTAATCAAATTAAAATCTGTAGATTATTTCATTTTTTACCAGTCTAAAAAATCGTTCGGTAAGGGTTAATTAAATGTGTATATTTGTGTGTTTATATGTTAATAAGACGGACCTGTTTTAGGCACCTTTGTGCTCAAAATTGAAATTATTGCTAGATTATTTTTTGGTTTTAGAGAGACGGTTTGATTTTACGAAGATAATGCAAGTGTACTGAACGAATAACCTGATTATTAACCCGTTCCCACACAATGACACTTTATGACACCCGAAGAAAAAATGATTTGGAAAACATTGTGGAAAATAAAGAAATTGCTTGTAACAAGCAATTTCTTCGTTATCCAAAATGTTTTTTATCCCATAAGACAAAGATTTTTAATAGTCCGTTAACTTAGAACCGTCGTGTGTTTGTAGCCTCTTTCAATACGGGACCAGTCTATAGTTATGTCGTTTGGGAATGGGTTAAACAGAGGTATGAAGGTCTCAACGATTATTTCTGTCAATTCCGGGACAAGACCATCAACATTCCTTTTTAACCATTTTCAGGTCAATCCCTGATTTTTACAACCCTGTCATTTTATAAATAAGAAAACATTGTAGACAAAGAATAGATTGCTTGTAACAAGCAATTTCTTCTTTTTTCCACAATATTTTCTTCCCCACTGAATGGTATTTTTGAAATCAAATTTTCGGCAACAAAACCGTTGAATTTGGGCAAGTCTAAAATTAGGGGGAAAAGGGGCCAAAGCCAAATCTTGTAATTGTTGTTTCTTTATTCGACGGAAACCGGCTGTACAAAAATGCATTCGACGGATCGTGGGCCCCATCCACTAAGCTCTTACACGAAGTTCCACTACGATAACCCATTACCAGACAGCAAACTTTAAGGCCTGTCCGAATTGAAAGGAGTCTACAAGTCAAAGTTTATGAAATTTCAGATTTTTTCAACATTCTCTGTAGAATACGTTATGCATATATATCACACTCTCCTGGTGACTTAATCGTATTTGGTTCACAGTTCAGGTGGATACAAGTATCCACCTTCAACATCCCCAATGGCAGGCATTATTGTGCACATATATCACCCTCTCCTTGTCACTTATGAAGCCGTTTACACTACATGTTTAAGCGTATCTGAAAAAGCACGTTTGTTTTAAGCATATCTGCTTTTTGCGTTCACACTGTATGCTTTAGCATATCTGCTTCAGTTGACCTTAGTCCAGTCAGATACTTTAGTGCCTGAAAATATTCACTAGAGAATCAAGATAAAATCAGATCTCAGTATCACTGTAACGGTCATTCTGGCATTCTTTGGGAGTTTAACAGCATGGGGGCAATAAAAATATTCTGACCGACCATTAGATCAACAATCCTGATAACAGGAAGTCACACATTTGGGCTTATCAGTGTTACAATTCATATTTGCTCTGTTGATTTTATGTTTCTCCAAGCAGACAGATTTTCCATTTCATCCACACTTTTACTGTATCAAGTGATTTTGGACTATTGAATGTATATTTTTTAAAAAGGTTACACCCTGATTTAATGATATGTCATGTAAAATACAGAGGTGCATGTAAGGTACCTGCCTTGGTTTTAAGTCTAAATAGCCAGCCCATAATTCCTACTTATTTGCTTACATTTATCCATCTTATTAAAGGTTTGAAACCATATTGAAAAGTATTTGCGAAGATAATACTTATATTTATTTTCCAGGGGGGGATTACCTTCATTACACATGGTCATTCTACTTTACTGTACAATGAGTTTGTGTGTTTGCATTGACTAAACTTGACAAGTAAAGACTCTCTTTGATCCAACTGCTTGTTGTAATCTTAAGATGGTTCTTTTAAGTATAATGGGTCATTCATATTAAATTTGTTCTTATCTATGTCCTGTATTGTGGGGTAAATAGTAAGTACTTTATTTTAGTTTGTTACCAGACGGCAACATCTTAGACCGGTCCAAATTAAAAGGAGCTGCAATTAAAGGACAATTTAAGATTTGAGAAATTGTAATGGCTTTTTTTCAAATTTATGGGTATAAAATGGATAGAATGCTTGCAACAAGCAATTTCTGCATTTTACACAATGTTTTCCAAATTGCTCCTCTTCATGTGCGTCAAAAAGCGTGATTGTGTGGGAATTGCTTAAACAATTATATCTTTGGTATAACTCAATGTCAATAAAAATTAAGTAAATCTCATTATGCAACATCTTTTGGTAAAACATGGGTTTAATAAACCCTACTCTTCAGAAATTTTAAGCCTCTCTTCCTAACAAGAGACCCATCAGGGACTGAGGCGCTCTACTGACCATCAAGTTTTCCCTTAAAGTAATATAAAATTTAAGGAAGCTAATAGCTTAAAGAAGAATGCATAAAATGAAAATAACTAATTGGACTTTATCCCCTTTATTATATTGAGCAACAATCAATATGGCCCCCTTTCCTTTTTCTTATAGACCTATTCTATTTCCGAAAGGAACTTTCTTTACGACCCTACAACTGGTCTGTGAAATTTTAAAGACAATCTGGTGATAATTGTGGACTTCATCGCATACATTTTAAAGATTGTTTTGAATGATAATCTATAAGGCCCCTCTTCAAGTGTTTCCAGTACCACAATTATTCCTTGCATCTTTGAAGAGAATCCGATTAAAACTGTGAACATTATTATGTTATAAGGGTATTTCAATCAAGTTTTCATAAGGCCCCTTTTCCCGTGATACTTTATTAGCCTTACCCATTTAAAAAATCAATTCTTAGGATTATAAAATCATTCTGTGAAAGTTTGAAGAAAATTCGATGAAAACTTTGGACTTTGTGGTGTAAACAAAGATTTTGTGGTGACATTTCCGTTAAGTCCCTTGTCCCATGATTTTGATTCTTGATTGGTCAGACCAAATTTCTAACAGATCTATCCTAATGTTAAAAGTAAATCCGATGGAATATGGGGAATTCATTGGGTTAACTTGTTGACAAATCCTAAAACAGGAAGTGGGTAAGGTGCGGACCTAAATTTGGTAAGCGCATTTGAGAACCCCTAGATGAATCGCTTCAACAAGTTTCAAGTCGATGCTGTCAACAGTTGCTTGACATTATAATCATCAACCAAACCACTTCAAACTTTGTATATTTGATGAAAATAGCCCATATTCTAGCCTCTTAGTTTCTCTAAAGTATCATGGCATCATTTTCCACAACTAATTTTTGATGGGCGTAAACAGGGGGAATTGTGTGGGAATGGGTTTATTCCTTTGTTACTTTAATCTCATTTCTTTATCATGATAACGTTTGACAAAGAAGATTATTGAACAAAACAATACTTTGCTAGCTTACAGTACTTTCAGTACTTTGATTTACTATAAAGTAATGCTGTCTGTATTAGTCTTCGGTTTAGGAGATTTCTTTTAAATTATGAATCTCCAGATAAAAGAAATCTGGGATCTCACAACAAATAATTTATATTTTGATCTAAGAATAAACATTTAAAGTATTTAATTGCAGTACCAACAGGGCATAAACTGAAATCTCCTGGCCTCATGGTATAGGAAGATTATTCAAAGATTCCTTTCTTCTTCAATTCGAGACCCAACAACATAGGGCTTAAGTTTATAAAGAAAGTTATATACCTGAAATATATTTGCACCATAGGGAAATGCTACATGCAAAATTTGGAAGCTCTACAGGCTTCATGGTTTCTGAGGAAAAGATTTTTATAATACGTCCTTCTTTTTCTCTATGTAAAATCTGTGATCCCACAACACACTGGGCTTACGTTGGTCGAAGACTGATAGTTTATAGTACTTTATAAAAATACCATAACTTGATAAGGCGATGCTACTTACAAAATTTGAAAGCCAAATGCCTTATGGACTGCAAGGAGAATATTTACTAAGATTTGTCTGTTTATCTCTCAACGGCGGCGGCACATACTCTTTCCGACATTTGTCTCTCACCAATGGGTGGATAATCGTAAACCTAAAGGGAGAGCAGCTGGAGGCTAGGTATTAGTAGTACTGGTGTGAGAAATACCAGGAATCCATTGTTAATTGAAAATTTCACCAATTATTACCGAGGGCTGAGAGACCCAGTGATTTAATACATCTAGGGTTAACAATTTGTAGTAAAAGTACTTTAGGCTTGTATAAAATCAAAAAAAGGACCATGAGGGTCCTATATTGCTCCCCTGAGTATGATGGCTCAAGGCTTTATGATATGTACAAAAGATCAAAGCCCTCTGCCTAATCAATTTTGGGAAGAAGATTTCCTCCTTTAATATTAAGTATATTGAATATCCCACCAAATAGCACTAATTTCCAGAGTTTGGTAATTCTTTGAAATAATTTGATGAAGTGTCAATAGGCATTAATACATACCAAATATCAAAGCCCTATTCATTATGGTTTAGATGAAGAAGAATTTCAAAGACATGTTCCTTTCTAAGATCAGGAATTGCACAGAAAAAGGCTATTTTCTGAATATGGTAATTTTATGAAGTAATTTGGTGAAGGATAAATAGGTATTGATATATGCCCAATATTAAAGCTCTGGGCCTTATGGTTTGGGAGAAAAAGATTTTCTTTATATGTAAAAGCAGGGATCACACAAAAATGGGTTCACTTTTAAGATACGATTATTCTATGAAGATTTTTGGTAGTGGTTCAAAGGGTTTTGATATACACTAGATAATACACATCTAGGCCTAATAGCTTTGTAGAAGAAGATTTTCAAAGATGTCCTTCTTTATTCATATGTAAAAACAGGATCATTTAGAAAAGGGCTAACATTCAGAGTAATTTAATTCTTCCAAGTATTTTGGTAGAAGGTCAAGATGATGATTTATACCAAGTATCAATGCTTTGGCCTTATGGTTTGAGAGAAAAAGACTTTCAAAGATTCCCTTCTTCATCTCTATGTGTCTTAGAGAATGCACAGAAATGGGCTAAATTTAAAGATACGGTAATTCTATACAGTATTTTGATAGAGGGCCAAAAGATGAAGATTTATACCAAATATCAAAGCTTTTGGCCTCATGGCTTGGGAGAGCAAGGTTTTCAAAGATATCCTGTAAAATCAGGGATTGCAAAGATAAGGGCTTATTTTCAAGATACGGTTATTCTTTGAAGAGAGATCAAAGGATAATGATTTATACCAAATATCTAACCTTTAGGCCTTACGCTTTTCGAGAAAAGGTTTTCAAAGAGTTCTTTCTTTATTTTTATGTAAATCAGGGATTGCAAAGAAAAGGGCTAATTTTCAAGATACATTAATTCTTTGAAGTATTTAGGGAAAGGGTCGATAGATAATACTTTCTAGCAAATATCAAAGCTCTTGGCCTTATGGCATGGGAGGAGAAGACTTTTTAAGTTTTTTCACTTGGTTGCCATAGCAACCCACAGTTTTACATGGATATCAATTTTTTTCAGGTTTTTCGAAAGAGCATGACCTAAGGATTATTTCTGTGAGATTTAGTTAAAATTCCATGATAGTTTAGGAGTAGAAGATTTTTTTTAAATTATGAACGGACATACAGACAGACGGATGCCGGACGATGACCGATCACAATAGCTCAAAAAGAACACATTCTGTGCTCAGGTGAGCTAAAACTACCAAATACAGCATTTTAAAAAGCTTTCAAATTGAAAAATGTCATTTATGTAAGAAACATTGTTTGAAAATGAGAAATGGCTTCTTTTTCAACTCTACTTTTCTAAGCTCATATTCTTAAGTTTGTCAAAAGGGCAAATTTTGTGATAATGATTTAATATGGAATTGCTGATATGTACAGAGTGAATGTTTCATTTAGAATGTAGTTAGGCTGATAAAAGCCTCTCATGATCGAGAATTGGATTTATCCCCATTGCAATAGCTATACTCAAGTTACTCAAATTACATCCTGGGCTTATCAGTAAACATACCAATCTGGTGTCCTGGGGGTGATTTGTGGGTCAGTTTGCATATTTAACTGACCGCAGAAAATTCATTTACAGTTACTTTCTCCAGGAAATTTCTGGCTTGAAGTCACTTAAGTGTAGGACTGAGTCAGTCATTTCTAAGGTCATGTAGTGTATTGCATTACTGGAATGTAGGGGAGAGATTTTATCACTTTGACTCATTCCTAAATTTGTTGAATTATACTTGTTTTGAAAACATAATACTCTACGTCTAACCAAATCTCAAGTTTTTATTAACAACCTTTTTGTCACCTTTTCATGATTTAGGGCTTAAGGTATGAAAAGCAGGTATGCTTAAAACAAGTTTTCAATAACAACCTTTTTGTCACCTTTTCATGATTTAAGGCTAAAGGTATTAAAATAACCACCACAGGCATGAAAATTATTGATCAAGTGGTCGCTAGATGAATCCTGGTTGAAATTTTCACATGTGAAAGGGTTATTCTACTCTATCAAATTTCAGTTTCGAAAGTCTAACCCTGATTGACCTCTGCTGGATCAATTATATTTTCCATACAAGTATGTGATCTGTCACACTAAAATTCGACGTCAACACACAGAGACACAGAATCACATTGACACACATACAGACAGACATACATACACGCATACATTGTTTCAGAAATGGTAAACCTAGGTTGACATTACAATAGTAAAAACAGTATTTATGGTAAAGAGAAGCGACAATTTTATACAAAGAAAATGTGACCAAAAAAAAAAACAACTTTCTCCCCAGATCAGCCTGCAAAATGTGGACAGTACTTTTAGTACTCTGCACATGGTCACTACTAATGTCACAGGTCACAAATGCTAACATTAGCAAAAAATAATTTTCTATCATTCAAATTTACTAAAAAATCAAACAAACAAACAAACAAAACAACAACAACAAAAAACAAGGACGAATACATAAACAAAAACAACAGTAATTCCAAATCATTTCAAAATTAATCCTCCCATAGAAATTAAAGCTTTGCCCATAAGCAGACGAATTTTTTAGACTGCCCCCAATTGAAAGGACATGCAGACGACAATTTGACAATTTGAATATGAAATTTAAGATTTTTTCAAAGATCGTGGTAAGTGGAATAATTACTTGATGCAAGTTTCAAGCGATTTCTTCATTTTACCCAATGTTTGCCTAATTGTTTTCTTGATGGGAGTCAACAAGCATCATTATTTTGGAACGGGTTAAAACATGATGTAAAAAGAGAAACTAATTTAATATTTAACACATGATTCTGTATTTGCGACCGTAACTGAAGATGAATTGCCCTGAAGAAGCATTGTGGTAAAGGAGATATTTTTTTTTTTGTAAAAGCAAAGTATCCTTTTGTCACAACGTTTTCTAGCTTTGTGAAATTTCTCAATCTTCTCTTTTTCTAATTGTCATAAACTTCAAAATCTTAAGCTGTACATTCTTTCAATTTGGACCAGTCTAAATTATTCAAGTCGGGTAATGAGCTAAAACATTTTATTTTGCTATAATTATAATCCTTTTTAATATTAACAACTCTTTCTGATTTCCATGAAGTTGCTTCTTCATTTTCATAAAATAAGAACAAAGCAATATTGGAAAAAAACCAACATCACATTACATGGTAATGGTTTATTACAAATAAAATGTAAGCATTTTTGGAATTTTACTTCACAAAATGTTGGTATTAAATAGGCAAAATGAGAGTGCTGACCTGTAATTATTTATCTTGTCAGCTTAACAGCAGGTGATCTTAGAATTGATAGGCCAATTCCTTCTGAAAAAGCAGATGGAAATAGAACATATCCTATTCCGGTTTAGCAGATCTGCTAGCAGAACTCCCATTGTCCATGTTATCTACCGGTTTACAATGTTTGTTTAAGCATATGTGAAAAAACAGATTGGACAGGACATATGGTGTAAAAGCCACTATTATACGTATTTGGCTTACTGTTAAGATGGATACAAGTATCCATCCTCAATAAATCGTGGCTAGCGAAATAACGCATCCACCCAATCCCACATAGTGGAAGGAGCCACGGTCAAACAGTCTAAAATTTTGTCGTCTTCTTGGAGAAGTAATTAAGAGCTCTTATCCTATACAGAATTTCATTTACTTTAAGGCTACACATTCTGCCAAGAGTATTTTTCAAATAAACGTTAATACTTACAACTGACTAAATGTAAGAAATAATCATTCTAGCCCTATACACATTGATGTATTTTATACATTTTGAGAAATTATAGAATGTTTATAAAATAATGTTAAAGGGAGGTAATGTAATAGATAAACTATAAGCTACAAACAATCTTGTAACATCGGTAAACACATCTTGGCGTACGTTCTACTCATCTAACTTTTTTCAGAGAAAAAGATGATCTCGATATCCATTCACTCCTGAGAATGCAGTTAACACTACTGCATCTTGTCGTGCCAAAGGCGGCGAACTTCGTAAAGTTGATTTCTTAATCCCTGCACTCGTTCGGATGGAAAAGTAGATGCATATATCAGATCAGTGGGCTATCCATTTTCGTGTAACCCAACAGTCGATCGTGATTCATCTCGGACCGTGTGATACCACAATCCGATTTCAAACAAACAAATTTAGCTAGATATATGCAAAAGAAGGTCGTATTATTGAGAACTTAGAAAACTTTGCGGTTTGAAGAAAAAATTATGACGGTACTGTCTATAGTATTTACCTAATTTTGATTGTGTCCGGAATCGCCACATCCAAAATAGATATTTTCCTGAATTGCCCACGTGTTTTTTTCATCTGATTGAATCACGCGGTTTTGTCGTTGTCTGCGCATGTCATATTCTCCGAAGATTGTCAGTATTTGTAAAATGCTACCTATCGGAAGATAACGGCGGTTTTGTTTTCGGTCGTGGTCATCAAATGACGTAATTATGAAGATAACCATGTGACGTGACACGCGAAATGTAACCGCGGAGGAATATCGTAAAGACAATATTTAACAAATGAGTTTTAATCCATTTTCACACACTGACGCTTTTTTTTTTGCGCACCGTGGCCTCAAGAAAAAAAATTGGGAAAACATTGTGTAAAATGAAGAATAGCTCTCTTTATTTTCCACAATAGTTTCCACCAAGAAAATTGTTTCGTGAAAAATCTAAAATTTCAGAAATGAATTTTATAATATTGTCTGTAACCATCATCGCTTTTGAAAAAAAAATGAACCAGTCTAAAATTTTTACGTCTGGTAATTGGTTAAGGTAGAAAGATCAATTTACATTCAGAAAAATTCCAACAAGAAAAAAACATTAAACATCGAACATGATCAGCCTGCGCCGCCTAGGCAGCCTCCAACCGATGTCCGGATACGGCTTCAGTTTCCGCATTCGCAGCTTCAAAATGGTCCTAGCCTGAGGTTTAACCCATTACATTTCTTTGAAATTTTAGATTCAGTTTTCTTGGTAGAAAACATAGTAGAGAATTAAGAAACTGTTCTTACAAGCAATTTCTTCATTCTCCACAATTATTCCTCTAGAGGGACGTCTAAACGAGTCCTGATTTGCGTGAGAATGGGTTTAACCCCATTCAAAACAAGTACATGTATATCCATCCGTAAAACCCTAAGTTCACCAATCTTATAGTATAATCAATCTTGCTCAAGCGACCACCTCTACTAGGCGACCACTTTTAGCGACTATCGGCATCAAAATTCTCTTTCCATTTTTGTCTGAATTTGGGTTAAATTGCAGATTTAACAGTAACGGGTCTTCCTGTCGGAGTTAATGGGCGGGGCTAACGAAGCAAGTGGGCGGAGCCAGCGATACCAAGACGTATTTTACAAAGAACAATCACATAATACCAGGATGTATACTTCACCGTTGATAAAATGACACTGTACAAACGAAAACGTTTAGAATCGCAACACTGGCTACTGTGTCGTTCTGAACAGTTGATGAATTTCGGCTGTCAATCAAATAACCAGTCGATGATATCTCTATGATCATTCATTGAGACCAGAAATAAGTTTTGAACTCTGCTGTTGGCCGCCATTTTCATTAACATGTTTTGTCGGTTTGGCGACTTAAACGTCGTAACTACAGCTTATGCAAGCTGCAGTTACGACGTTTACCTCCCAAACCAGCCACCCTGCTTGTTTTGTTTTTGTTTTTTTTAATGTTTCTAGCCATATATTTTGCAAAATAATGCCATTTAAAATCGAAGAGGGACTTCCTGTTGGAGTTGGTGTGTGTGGTCAAAGGAGTAGGTGGGTGGGACCAGCGATTGGTCAATTTACTCTTTTAAATGTTCTCGATATGTAAATAAAGTACAGGGCCTTTACTCTTTGATGTGATCATGAACGCAACTAGGTCAACATTGGATAACACGTTGTCACTTTCGGATTATGACCGCGCTCAAGATTATCCTGTAGGGAAATAACCAGATCACAATTTAATATGGTAGGTGAACAGTTACGTCCCGTGGCTGTATGGTAGTTTTCAAAAAAATAATGAAAAAAAAAATGAGAAAATTTCGTGACCATTCCTTACCAAATATGTCATATCTGCTGACAATTTATTGCATATTGTTAGCCAAATATATTTTTCGTATGCATTTTTCGCTTTTATTACAACACGTAGATCTGTTACCAAGAAACTCAGAGGTCAAAGATAAAATCGAAAACTTCCGCTCTGTCTTGGTCGTTTACGCAGCCGCCGTCATAGCACAGTCGGTAGCGCGTCAGAATCCTAATCTTCAATAATGGGATGTCATGGGTTCGATCCCCGGCGGCGGCACATATTCTCTCCGACATTTGTCTAGTTTTCCATTTGGTGGATAATCGTAAACCTAAGTGGGATAGCAGCTGGCGGCTAGGAAAGGGTGTAGTTGTAGTACTGGTGTAAGGAATACCAGGAATCCATTGTTAGACGCTCCATCCGCTGCGATATGACTGAAATACTGTAAAAAGCGGCGTTAAACCCCATTCAATCAAACTGCGCCGTTCATATCAATATATAATTTCATTGATCTTATTCAATAACTCATTACCATACGGAACAAATTTAGACTGGTCCAAATTGTTAAAAGTTGCAGACGAGATTTCAACGCGCATTTGAATTATTAAAACAAGTGCCAAATAGGGTAGAATACATTGTGAGAAAACGACACATTGTTTCTTACAAGCAATTTCACCGTTTCCCACATTTCTGTGATTGTACTCTTTTGATCGTCAGAAAGCGTCATTGCATGGTAATGAGTCAATTTATCCTTTCCTGTTTTCCAAAATTTTAGACCTGTCATTGCAAACAAAAAATTAAAGTTGTTTTAATTTGAAGGCAAGCAATTTCTCCTTTTTCTACAATGTTTTCTCAATTATTCATAAAATCACAGGGACGTAAGAACCAGGGATAGAACAGGAAAGGATTAATGTGCGAGCTGTTTAGACATATTGGCACTGATTTCCTATTTATCAACTGTTTTTTTGTTAATAGAGATAACCCTTGGTCTGTTTGATTGTCTGATTAAAGACCACCTCAATCAGGCACACGCGTCGGGTCTCTTACCGTACTTCTCACCCATTTCAAGACGTTGAAATCTTATACTTGTCAAATCTCAAAGAGGTTGCAGACGACACTTTTAATTAAGAATTATTCGAAAAATAATTATCATCTAGGATAAACACCATGGTAGTAAAAGTATATTTTTCTTACGACATTATCTCCTTTCTTCTGAACTGTTTTGCTTTATATAGTTATCATGGCTGATAGAAATATTTGATTATTCAGAAAGGGTTCATTTTGATATCGCCTGATAACAATACTAATTGTTATACATTCTGTCACGAAGATTTTATAATATTCAACAGTTTGGGTGACAGCCTTGCGTAAGACCATAAAATGACCGAGCCAGCATATGTTATTGGGCTTCATTGTTACCACAACTTATTCAAGCTTCAGATACATGTAATGTATTGCTGACCCCGCCCACTGACTCTGCTGGTCACGAAGAAGTTCCAATTCGATATCAAACGGCGTTATTTTGCAAATTATCGTAACAAAAAGTAAAATTGTTAGTTGGCGACCTAAACATCGTAACTACAGCTTGAATAAGCTATAGTTACGATGTTTAAGTCACCAAAACCTATAAAAAATGCTTCACATAAATGTCGGAGTCCAAAAGTCACCTTCGGTTTAAATGAGTAAATTGACTGTTCGGTTTATTCTTTGATTGCTTGTCGCTATCAGTTTTATGACGGGTTGTACATCGATTGTCGGCAACCAAAGCCTCGTAAAGACACGAGGTTTTTCAAGCTGTTGTTGCATGGCTTGAGTCGTCCGTCGGCGATATTACAGGTAATCACACCTGACATGTCCAGGTCAGAGTTTTATCTTATTACTGGCTACTGATCCTAATTCTTAAATCCTTGTCTTGGAAATATGCCGAGACCAAACTTTCTTACACCGGAGACAAATCGCACTAGAAGGTAGAGTTGAATACCATCATATCGATGGTTCAGCGCGAAAAAGTTGTAAATGCCTATAGGTTTTTAGCCAGTTACAACTGTTTCGCGCTGAATCGTCGATATTTGTTTTACATAACGGGAGAGCCCAAGTGTCGATGATGAGATCATAAGATTGCGAGAGTAGGTGGCGTTAACGCGATAGGTCAAGGGTCAGATGGCGAGAACGCGAGATAATTTTGTAAACTCACCCTTTTACTCATTTATTAACACCATCGTCACCATTGTGATATCGTTGTTTCGCAATCTCATCATTTTTGGTGCTATCACGTTATCGTTATCGCATATTTGCAACCTAACAATCGTACTATTTTGTCATCACCATTGGTCTCTAATTATCTTGCATTCTTATCATTGTTTGGAGCTGACACGTTAACGCTCTTGCGATCTAACAATCGTACTATACTCAGTTCCAAAAGAAATTGTGCACGTTTAAATTAAGATTATTTCAGCATTTAGATACCAAACAAGATATTTTAAGTAACAACTTAAATAATCTAAGTTAAACAAAACTTTAATTTGACCTAAGTTTGTATGTACTTTTGCAACTTTGATTTTATACCAACTCCACTTAAATTTACAAATAAGGCATTCTAAACTCTCTTTTTGGTCAAAATCTGATAAGCCGGATATTTTCTTGAAACCTTACACTACAATTTGATACTAAACATTATTATCTTCAGTGAAATATGAAAAGCGAAATAAAACAAAATTAAGTGCACACTTATTGATGGAACTAAGTATATTCTGTTATCACTATCGCACTCTCGTTATCTCTTATTTGCATCATTGCTGGAGCCATTATGATTCAACATCACTCTTGCAATCTTACAAACGTACTATTTTGTTATCACCATCGTATTCTCGATATCCCGCATTATTATCTTATTATAATCGTTTGAACTTTCAAGTTATCATTAACGTTCTTGCAAATCACACAATCGTATTATTTTGTTATCACAGTCGCACTCTCGTTATCCCGCTTTCTCATCATTATTGGAGCTATTACGTATTCGTTACGTTATCATTATCAATCCTGCAATCTCACATTCGTTCTATTCTTATGTCACCATCGTTTTACCATTTCGCATCCTCATGATTTTTTGGTGATATCTAACTATCGTTATCGCACCCTCGCAATCTCACAACTGTATTATTTTTAATCACTACCATACTCTAGTTATCTCCCATTCTCTTAATTGTTGGTGTTAATACTGTTTCGTTATCGCACTTTAGCAATCTCATTATCACACTATTGCGTCATCACCATTGCACTCTCTGCATTTCGTGATGTAACTATCTTACTCTGCACCCATGTATTTCCAACTATTCTGAGTAAAAATGAAAACTTGACACAATTTAAGTTTCCCAAATGTCTGTTATCCTGCATAAAAACATTCTAAGCTATGAAATAGCAAATAGGAAACACGTGATTTCGCAGAACATCTATGATTATATAGGCACGTCCTTTTCGTTGCCGTGTAGAATGTTTAAAACGAAGAACAGTCGTCGCACGTGCATACCATAAACCAAGCTGTCACTTGGTAGGCTACAATTTTTTTAACGTAACAAAATTTTCATCCATCACACTTTTGTAGGAATGTCACGATTTTCAACGTCAAGAAGGTACTAGCCTGTCTGTGACCGCTGTTATCAGAGCAATGAACAGGGTGGGAAGATCGTGAAATACGACTGCGACAACTTTACGTCAGCAACATCCACTAGTATAGAGATGTTTGGTGGTAGGGCTGCAACTCAAATCTTTAGGAACCTTTTATTAGCAGCTGGAATTCGAGCTCGAATGCAACCTAATCTTGCAACTTACCATAGGTTGTGATAGCCTACAGTTTCGACGTTTAAGTCACCAAGCCAACAAAAAGGCTTCACATAAAAGTCGGTCAATGTTTGACTTCAAAGTTCACTTCCGGCCTAAATGAATGATTTGATTGTTCAATATATTTTTGATTGACAGCCGTGATCGCTCAATTGCGGACAATGGGGGATGCTACAAAGCATTTTCTGTAAATCTTCTCTCAGAATCTGACAGCGACAATGCCCAATTCCTTTTCAACAAGCTTTTCGGCAAACAGGGCGTGGTCTTCATAGCTTAGCCTATATTCTATAAACTATCATAAAGTTAGATATATCCTTCTATTCTTCCCGATGGTTTATCACTTGATGATTTCTTCACAAAACAAGTAAAATTATCGAAATGATAAACTCACAGTGTTTGAAGATTTAGTCATGTTTTCTTTCATTTAGCACAACCGAAAGTCTTCTTGCGGGACCAAAGTCATGATTACGTCATCGGGTTACCATTTAAGGACGCGGTTCGAGAGATTTTGTCCAAAAAGCCACAGTTAATTCAGCCACTCGTAAAACAATGGCTTTCGTTGATCAATCAATTGATCGTACACTGAAACAAATAATTATTCTCTTTAAGACCAGGTTGTATCTATAGCAAATGGCAAATAAGAAAAGGTACAATCCACTTAGACTGACAGGGTCGATATCTTTTTTATTACCTTATTACTTTTCAACCTTTAATTATGACAAGTCACTACTATATAGCGTCGGCCGGCGACCACAATTTCGTAACTACAGTTTGAATAATATTTTGTTACGATCTATAGGTCGCCCCAAAACGATTTATGATTATAAGCCAAAGGTGAAGGATTATGCAAAAAGTAACGTTCTAATCGGATCTTAACAAGACTGCAAAAATGTGGACCAAGGTTCCTCAATTTCTTTCTTAATCTGCGGTGTGCTTGCTTTTACCTATATCAATATAACCTTATCTGGTGAACTTCAAACGCCGGCCAAATGTATTCAAATAAACGGGAACATGCAAAATATCTATTTAACAACGTGATCCTTTCCTTAGTCATGTTAGAAACCGTGGAAAAGTTCGAAATCAAAGAGGCTTGTAAAATAAACAGAAACATCTTCTCAATAAAATGTAATTATCTAACCCATTACGACACAATCCCGCTTTTTTGACTCCCCCAGGAAAAGGGTACAAGAAAAAAAGTGGAAAATGCAAAAATTGCTTATTAAAAGCAATGTCTGCATTTTCACATTGTTTTCTACCCAGACAGACAGACATAGATATTTGAATTAATATCAACTCGAAGCTATCGTCTACTTTTATTTTTTATTTGGACCATTCTAAGTTTTGTCGTCTGGTAATTGGATAAAAAGAGGGGAGAGAAAAGAACATATTTCCACGTGAGCAGACTGATTCTAGTGAGTTTGAAAGCTGTCGTTTGAAGAGAAAATTACATTTGAAGTAACAATAAAATATCTGAAAAGACAACCTTGTCATTGACTAGTGTTTGGTCAAGTCCGCTGAGCTACAACAGGACGTTAGACTTGATTATAATTTTATTTTAGTTTCGTCTATCAAGGTTCAAGCGTTTTGAGTTGCTGTTTAAACTTCCATGGACAAAATCTTGAGCACGCAACTATTTACTATACATGCGCATAAGTAAATCCATAAGTCCAGTAAATATACATATATGCTTCACTTTGCTTTATGTCATTAAATCATCAGAAATGAAGTGAGGAAAACTTAATCACACTGCACGAATAAGTGAAGCAGACTCATACATAAGTGTGGCTAGGTTTTTTAGTTCATTTGACCATGAAAACATAAAGTATTCTCTTCATTTCTTAAAGGAAAAATCGTTATTTTGTAAAATATATTGACAGTTAAAGTAACAAAAGAGTAAAATGGTTCGTTTGCGAAAGTTTTGTTCCGACGTTTAAGTCGCCAAACCAACAAATATTCTTCAAATGAATGTCGGTTGTTGTCGGAGTTCAATGTCACTTCTGGCCGATTGATTGTTTGGTTGACAGCTACGATCCGTTAATTGAGATGTGTTTCCTGTTTTTAACTCTTTACCAGACATTTTTCACTGGTCCGATTTAAATCACATTGCAGACGATGATTCCAAATGCACTTATATTGAAAAATAAGGTTTGGATAGGATAGAAAACTGTTATGACAAAGGGAAAAATGGTCGTAATAGGCAGTTTTCTCTGCTGGTCACAAAATAACCATTCGCTGCTGTCAATCAAATAACCTGTCGACGTACTGTTTAGTTGCAAGCTATTGTCCATGGGTTGGGCGTTGCCAGCGGCTCAAGTTGCTGAAGTCAGCTGTTTGTCAATGAATTCACTTCGTTTTTTTTATGACATCACAATTGTCTTATTATTTCTAGCACTGAAGAAAAAGGCCTTGGAAAGAATTGTGTTAAATGAATATATTGAAATTTAAAGGCAAATTTTCTCATTAAAAAACAAAGACTTCTATCCTTAAATACGGATTTTACAAACTCCGATTATTGAAATTTGTCGCGTACAACTTCTTTGAATTCGACCAGTCTAAAATTTTGTCGTTTGGACACGGGTTAGTGTTCAAAAACAGTTGTCATTTTTAAGATTTTTGCATAGACAATCAGAAATATGGTACATCTAAAATTTGAAGAAAAATGAACAAAAAATACTTTCTTTTTGTCATTTATTAAGTTTTTTTTTTCACCATTTTATATCATCTATAGGAGCAGAATTTAGGAAACGTTAGACTTGCTAGAGTTATTGCGTAAACATTTACATCTTTTGAAGTTGAGAATGTTTCAAACAAATTAGAGATAAGAAATTGAATTGAACTGTTTGTTTAATGGTTTAAGTGACATAATTGTTTGAGAGAGGTGGCCATTTTACTGAAAATAATGGATTATATTCCAGTGTCCAACCCCACACTGAGTAAGATTAACCTATGACCACTGTAACGCTCTATGTCCCGGTTATTTCTGTCTACTAATTGACGGATCACGATTCCAAAAAAGAAAAAAATCGACCATCCAATCAAATCATCCATTCAGACTGGAAGTAAACTTTGAACTCAACGAATGGTCAACATTTATATAAAACATTTTAGTTGTTTAGGAGACTTCAACATCGTAACTACAGCTTATTCAAGCTGTAGTTACGACGTTTAGGTCGCCAACCAACCGTATCCATATTTTGTCCCTATAAATGTTGTGGGAGATCAGTAGGAGCGACCAGCTATACATCAATTGATCTTGCTAACGAGATTTCTGAAAATTCACACCACGCGTGTACTAGTATTTATTCTCTACTAGCTATGCAATTGGATTGCTTCTTTTGTCGTTGTTGTTAAATTCTGGTCTCTTTAGGAATGTGGTGTTTGTTTGTTTTGTTTATTCTTTGCTTTGTTTTGCTTTTTTGTTTAATAAGATTCAATGGCGTACCTCTACCGAAACTATCTACATACATGTGTATTTAACTGCGTAATTTCTATTCCATTTTTTTCTTCTGTCAATCGAAAAGGCACCATCCGAGAGTTCGATGTAAACAATGAAGCTGGTTCTTAATAATGTGAATCGTGTTAATATCTAAATATATAGTAACGCATTATAACTTTCTTTTTGTTTCAAAATTTCCGATAAAGTGTGAGGTTGTGACTCTCGGGCAACCTGCTTCATCCGTGCAATCTGTCCAACGTCGATACTTTTTTGAATTTTTTCAGCTTGACTTAATTGTTGCTTCGCATAGATATCATTCGATCAAATATAGCGATTAGTGTCGCATTTTGTGTGTGTTGGAAAACATTGTGGAAAATGAAAAATAAATTACTTGTACCAAGTATTTTCATCATTTTCAAAATATTTTCTATCCAAAACGTGGAAAAATAAAGATAAAACTCCATTATATTGGAATTGTCGTCGGCAGCTTCTTTCCATTTGGACTAGTCTAAAATTTTGTTGTGTGGGAAAGGGTTAAGTGAATCAAGGGGTCGACCATCTATAAATGAGTTGTTCCACTTCTTTTCATTGGGGGTGGAGGCGGGTTCAAGTATTGAGATTAAGTTCGCATCCTTGCTGCTTTCTATTGAAAGTCTTTAACTGACCAATCGCTTGCCCCGCCTACTTCCGTCGTTCGCCACGCCCACCAACTCCTACAGGAAGTCCCGCTTCGATTTTTAACAGCGTTATTTTCAAAATTTATGTCCAGTAGCATGTAACAAAAAATAAAAAAAAATGATTGGCTGAAGACCTAAACGTCGTAACTACAGATTGAATAAGCTGTAGTTACGACGTTTAAGTCGCAAAACCAACAATAAACAAACTATTAACAAAAATGTTTGATCCCCGACCGCGGCGAATATTCTTTCCGACATCTGTATCCCACCAAAGAGTAGATAATCGTAAACCTACGTGGGATGAGCAGCTGGAGACTCGGATGTAATGGTAGTACTGGTGTGAAAAATACCAGGATTCTGTGGTTGAGTTCTGCAATACTGTTAAGAGTGGCGTTGAACTCAATCATTCAATCAATAAAATGCAGTAATTCAAGCGAAGTTATGGGTTTGTTTCTTATTTGTTTTATTTGTTTTAAACCTATTTATTTTACATCGGTTGGAATGCAAGTTCTTCCAACTTAGATTAATCCCTCTCGATTGTGCTTCCTGGAGAATACAGCAGTACTCGAGTCGAATGTGTAGGCCATGAAAGAACCAAGATCGCTCTCTGTCATCGAACTCGGGACCCTTGATCGGGAAGCCGACGCTCTATCTCTCGACCAAGGAAACCACTGTGGTTTCTGGCTGTTGTTATTGTTATTTAAAGAAGTCTTTAGCTGCAACATTGAATATCATTTGCATTTGATCCTAAAGATCTTGATGACTAAACATGCAGAGTATTGAAGAGCACCCAATAACCGGGGGTAATCAAATTGTCTTCACGAAGTATCATAAATAACGTGGAAGCCAGGTTGCTTTATCATGGTGTTTACTTTATCTTTGTTGAAATGGTTCAAACTATTTACTTTATTAAAACTATAGACATTTTATTGCGCTTCTTCAGTAAGCATGGTTTATGGTCCGCTTTTACCTAGATACTTCAACCATTTCTTTGTGAATGTCGAGTGTCTATCTAGTATAAAAAGAACCCAAAAATGTGTTCGGGAATGACATTTCTTCCTGCTTGAATTTTCAAACTTAAGATATGTAACACTTACATCATGCAAAGAAGAATATCTTGACCTTTGTAAATTCAAAATAATAAGCCGTTTTTTGATGCCCGTTCTAAACAGGACCATGTAATTCACATAACTGGCTGATCCAATCCTAGTCACAAGACACAAGACCGGCTGATGCACAAGACTGGTTAATACACATGACATGCTGATACGCAAGACTATTATTGTCGGTCCGATTAGCTCAGTTGGTAGAGCACTTGACTACAAACCTCAAGATCACAGGTTCGAGCCCTGGGCTGACTATATCAACTAACACAACTAATTATCTTTCAACCGGGGCCCCGTGTGACGATGCTATCCTTCGAGCACGTTAAAGAACCAGGCGGAGCTCTCAGCAGTTTCGTCCTGTATCCTTGCACTATCCCCCGTAACAACTAACCGTCTTCTGGAGGCGTCGCTCAAATGGACATGTGCTACAGTAGCGACGATAAATAAACGGAAATACACACACGCAAGACTAGTTCATACACAAGACAGGCAAATACGCCGATTGGTTTTAACAAGAGACGAAATCATGATTTCGAAAAAAAGGGATTAGGTGGTAATTCTGTAAATGGTTTATATATGCTAGAAAATCGATCCACCATTCATGTCACAAAAATGTATTCACTTCAGCGACCAGTTCTTAGCCGTCAATTGAGTGTTCACTTAATACACGTTTGTTTTGTGTTTGATTGTTTGTTTGTTTTTTTTCTTTCTTTCTGTAATTAGCGAAACCTTTGTAAAGCAAATGTAGCAATGTAAAGCCTCCACAATTGTTGCAAGGTCAATCAGTGAATTAAATACATGTATGTGAAATTCATTTGGCACGATATCGGGGTCAATTCTAGAGATATCTCAGGGTTCGTGTTTTTGTTTGTTTTCTTTTTGTTCTGTTTGGCATGATATCAGGGTCAATTCTAGAGATATCACAGGGTTCGTGTTTTCTTTTTGTTTTCTTTTTGTTCTGTTTGGCACGATATCAGGGTCAATTCTAGAGATATCTCAGGGTTCGTGTTTTTGTTTGTTTTCGTTTTGTTCCTTTTTGCACGATATCGGGGTCAATTCTAGAGATATCTCAGGGTTCGTGTTTTTGTTTGTTTTCTTTTTGTTCTGTTTGGCAAGATATCAGGGTCAATTCTAGAGATATCTCAGGGTTCGTGTTTTTGTAAGTTTTCTTTTTGTTCTGTTTGGCACGATATCAGGGTCAATTCTAGAGATATCTCAGGGTTCGTGTTTTTGTAAGTTTTCTTTTTGATCTGTTTGGCAAGATATCAGGGTCAATTTTAGAGATATCTCAGGGTTCGTGTTTTTTTTTTTTTTTTTTTTTTTTTCACTTTGTTCTGTTTAGTTTTTGTTTGTTCATTCGTTTGATTGCTTGCTTACTTTCAGATGTAACGCGTCTCCTCCTCCCCTGTATATTGTGACGAAGACAATAGAAATTTGAAGTTTAGTTCATTCTTGATTCCTCATTCTTCATTTCTTGATTGACAGCCGCGATTTGTAAAATGAGTCGGGAAAATAAAAAGAAGAAAAGATTTCACTAAAGCAACCGTTACAGAGACGTCCCATGATATTTAAGTGATTTGTAATTAGATAATAGTTACGACGTTTAAACCAACAAAAACGCTTCATATAAATTATAACATAATCATTGATTCGAGACTACTGTGTGGCCATAGAGCAGTGATAGCGCGTAGGACCAAGTCATGGGGTTCTGGGTTCGATCCCCGGCCTCGGCGAATATCCTTTCCGACATGTATCTCCCACCAATGGGTCGATAATCGTAAACCTAATTAGGATGAGCTGATAGAGACTTTGAAAGGATGTCGTGGTAGTTCTGGTGTGAGAAATACCAAGAATCGACGGTTAGGCGCTATATACAGCCGCCGCGATATAACTGAAATACTGTTAAAAGTGGCATTAAACCCACTCGAACTAATCAATCGAGCCTATTGTGGAAGCTCATATCTCGGGCCGAGAGTTATAAAATGGGATAAATCATGTCCATGACTGTTTGGGGCTTGTGCTCTAATACTATTAATAGTAATTGGTTAGCCGGGGTGCTATTAACCCATTCCTACACAATTGAGCTTTTTGACGCCCTTCAAGAAAAACAGTATGGAAAATACTGTTGAAAATAAAGAAATTGCTTACAACAAGCAATTTCTTTATTTTCCACATTTTTTCTACCCAGAAAGGTGAAGATATTTAAAATTTCATAAAGTTTTAATTGTCGTTCGTAAATTCTTTCAATTTGGACCAGTCTATTTTTTTCTTGGGTGGTCATGGATTAATTAGAAGAGAACGGATAAGATCAGTAAGTGTATATCAAAGAAGATGAATTTCTAGGCATATACATATTGTACAATTAAAAGAAGTTTGGAGTTGTTGAATTCAATTTATCCACCATGCCATCACATAGATGAAACATTGTAGGAGCAGGATAGATGAAACATTTAAGGACCAGGAGAAAATGTCGATATTATACAACAGAATGTCGGCCAAAGTCGGAGATCACTTTAAGTCTAAACTAACAGATTAATTTGGCAATTGCTAATTTGATTGACAGGCGAAATCCGTCAATTGACTAATCATCAAATCAGTCAAATAACCAGGCGACCAATGAAACAATCCATTTAGACCAGATTTTAATTTTAAGTTCTTACTATGGCCGCCATTTTCGCTTACCTTTTTTGTAGGTTTAGCGACGATAACGTCGTAACTACAGCTTATTCAAGCTGTATTTATGACGTCCAGGGCGCCAACTACCCTTTCTATTTTTTGTTACATGATACTGGCTAAAAAATTGGTAAGATATCCCGGTTTAAAATCGAAGAGGGACTTCCTGTTGGAGTCAATGTTCTGGGCCTACAGGAGTCAGTGGGCGGGGCCAGCGATTGGTCAATACCTGAGTAGCCCCTGTTTGCTTAAAATTGTCACAAAAATGTATGACAATTAAGTCTATCGGATCGAATCGATCTTCAGAAAACAAGTTTGTCAGATAGTAAGGGGTTCGACTGATTTTGAGACATTACTAGGATATCACAGAAGCGATTTTGGAAAAGGAGCGATATTTTTTCTCCCTTTGCCTCGATGTATTCTGCTCTAACTATCTATGATCTCTAAATGCGACACCACCTACAGATTTCTAATATTTAACTTTTACCTGTGCAAACACGGGATTTTACGTCGCTGTCATTTTTATACATGAGAAAACATTGTGGAAAAAGAAGAAATTGCTTGTAACAAGCAATTTCTCCTTTTTCCACAATATTTTCTACCACATAGAATGGTTTCATTTCAAATTGTATCAGATTTTCATTGTCGTCTGGGACCTCTTTCAATTTGGACCAGTCCAAAATTTTGAAAAAAAACGGGTAACGGTTATCAATGCATTTTGTTAAAAAAATATTCAACAGATTGATGCAAACGGTTTCTATTTCCCTCGCCGAATTTTCTTACATTTTGACCTACTGATCTACAGGCGAGACAAATTTAAATAGTTTTATAACAAAGATTTCAACGTGAGGGTCATATCTATAATTATTGTCAGTTCATTGTATAAGTTACCCCTCACCGTGTCTTTCCTGCGATTAGAGATAATCATGTGATATAATTACCCAATCCATTACCACACAATGACTCTTTATGATACCTTGAAGAAATACAATCAAGGAAAACTTTGTGGGAAAAAGAGAAATTGATTGTAACGATCAATTTCTCCTTTTTCTCACAATTTTTCTACCCGATTGGATACTTATTTTTCAATTTTAACGTAATTTGGAATGTCGTCTGCAATTTCTTTCTAGTTGGACTATTCTCAAATTTGCCCGTCTGGTTATGGGTTGGAACTTCGGTAATGTACACCGCTAAAACAAGGTCACATGGTAATAAACGTTGTCATTTGTTTGGATACATCCGAACCCATAGTATGAGTAAGAATCCTATCTAAAGGGCAAGACTAAAAGTCAAATTTAAATTTTCGATACTATTGTTAGGTTTGTGTTAGTGTTACACAAGGTAGAACCCGCATACGCTGTTGCTGTTGTTGTTGTTGTTGTTTTTCATGTCCAAGGCCTTGAAATAATTTGACTTCTTACGATCCCTAGGTTCCGTACATTCAAACTAATATTTACCCGTAAATTTCCTTAGAATTAATCGTCTTTAGTGTTAGATCATATACAAGACTTCTAAGATGGTCGCATGGTGCATGTAAAGGCTAACGGTAGCCGAGTCTTGGGTTTGAACCTCACAATAGCCGAATTGCTCTAATGGCTATAACGAAACTAGTATGACTCGATATGTGGTGATATCATTAAAAAAAATCATCTCTCTCTCTCTCTCTTTCTCTCTCTCTCTTTCTCTCTCTCCTCCTCCTCCTTCCCCCTCTATCACTCTGTTTCTTTCTCTCTATCTATCTCTCTCCACTGTCTTGCCCAATTTCTCTCCCTCTCTCTCCCTTCCTATCTCTCTTTTTCTTTCTCTCTACATTTTTCTTTCTCTTTCTCTCACTCTCATTCTCTCTCTTTCTCTCTTTCTTCTTTCTCTCTCTCTCTCTCTCATTCTCTCTTTCTGTTTTTCTTCTTTTCTCTCTCCTTCTTTCTTTCTCTCTCTTTCCCGTCTCTCTCCCTCTCTTTTATCTCTCCCTTTTATCTTCCTTCTCTCTCTGTCTAAATGCCTGTTCTCTATCTCTCTCCCTCACCCGGTCTCTGTCTCTCGCTTTCTTTCTATTTGTTTTTATTCTCTCTCAGTCTTTCCCCTTCTCTCTCCCTATGTCCTTCTTTTTCTTTCCCTCACTCTCGCTTTATCTCACTCTCCTCTCTATCGCTCTGAGCTTCTATATAACCAATCATTAATTCTTTTGCCAATTTACGTTCATTTTCCTCGGTTTCCTAGCATTTGTAGAGTACATATTCAAGTGTTTAGACAGAAAATAAAGGTTGTTTGAGTATCAATTATCTCTATAAATACGATGATATGACAAATGATTGACAGTTCAATTATCAAAACAATACAAGCATTGTTCACAAAAAATATTGTCTATTTGCTATTTCATAATGAACCTTCTCTTATACAAATTCTGCATGTCACATCACTACTCTGTTTTGTACAAGTTTTAACATGTTTAGTAATGAAACAAAGTTGTCCTAGTCATGCGTCTGTAATCAAGACTATTTAACACATTATCAGACGAAAACTGTTAAGCCTGGTCCAAGTTAAAAGAAGATACAGACGACCATTTTATTTTGAACCTCTCTCTCTATCTCTCTATTTTTCTCTCTCTCTATCAATTTATCAATCAATCAATCAATCAATCAATCAATCAATCAATCTATCTATCTATCTATCTATCTATCTATCTATCTATCTATCTATCTATCTATCTATCTATCTATCTATCAATCTATCTACCTATCTATCTATCTATCTATCTATCTATCTATCTATCTATCTATCTATCTATCAATCTATTTATCTATCTATATATAACTATCCATCCATCCATCAATCAATCAATCAATCAATCATTCAATCAATCAACCAATCAATCAATCAATCAATCAATCAATCAATCAATCACTCAATCAATCAATTAATCAATCAATCAATCAATCAATCAATCAGTCTATCTATCTATCTATCTATCTTTCCTTATCCCCCCTCTCTCTGTCTTTCTGTGTCCTTCTCTCTCAGTTTGAAAAAGTTACATTTACGACGTTTAAGTCCCAAAACCAACAATAATCCTTGACTTGAATGTCACCAAATATCGGAGTTAAAGGTCTACTTTTGGTCCAGATAAGTTTAATGATTGGGCGATTGATTATTTGCGTGCCAGCAGCGATCCGTCTCTTTGTCCTCCACAGATGATTATCACGTCAAAGATCGTAATCTCCTCTGTTTTCTTTTTTCTACAATTTTTCACGTGCAAACATGTCTTACGCTACCGCCCATTTAGAATGTTCACTATTAGCCTGAATAAGTTTCGGTCCTCTACCTATCTACAGAATTCATAATGAAGACTATGTGCATGTCAGCATGCTACTAAAATGAGAGCTCGGCTTGAATTAACTCATTCCCACACAATGCCCCCTTTTAACGCATCTGAAGAAAAATCTTTGGAAAAAATTGTGGAAAATGAAGAAATTGCTTTTATGAAGCAATTTCTTCATCATCCACAGTGTTTTCTAACCCAAAAAGACGAAGAAATAAAATTCCATCAATTTGAAATTGTCGCCTATAGTTTCTATCAATTCGGACCAGTCTAAAATTTGGTTGTATGGAAATAGGTTAAGTCTCTCATATCTTTGAATTTACCAATTACCATACAAGACGACAAGCAAAAAATGAAGTGAACTGCTGACGTCAATAGTAGTATCTGATTGAAAACATTTGAGAAAGTGAGAAATCGCCTGAAACAAGTGATATATCCTTTTCTCAAAATGTTTTCTCTTCAACTGGTAAAAGAGGGGTTGTATCTACACCTGTATAGTAAATTTATCAAACGTTGTTGAGTAAAATCCTTTTCATTATTTTAATCAAAGGCTGAAATTACTATTAGCCCTAGTTGTTGGTCGAAATTACTTTTTTAAATTGATTTCATAAACAACTCTGACTTTAAAGGGACAAAGACTAATATTAGACATCTGGTCCTTGTCCATACCTCCCGTCAAAGCGGATTTAGCATGGCAATTTTTGATTGAATCCCTTTTCTAAGGTTTTTTTTTCATTTTTATTTTATTTTATTTTTTGCAAGGTTTCATTTCTTTCTATGCCAGGGGCGCGTGGTTTAATATTTAACGATACTGTTTGAAGGTCAAACTTAGCGAGTTAGCGGTAATGGCATGCTTTGATAAAGGGATCATAATTTGATAAAGTCAAATTACAGAAAGGAATCTTTTGATAGTTTCCAAATATATCCTCAAAAGGTAGCAATTTCGCGACAACGAACCGACTGTACAAATATTAGAGGTCACATATGGTCAGGTCTTTAGAAATCACGACTAATATTTACTTATATTTACATATTTTTGGAATGTTAAATTTATAAAAAGAATGATAAAATTGTGTTTGATTAGTCCGTAACCTTAACTCACAAATCAAAGTTGACCCTTTCCCACACAATCACGCTTATTAACGCTCCTCAGGAAAACGGTTTGAAAACATTGTGAATAAACGAAGAAATTGCTTATTACATTGCTCACAATGTTTTATATAAAAAAATACAAAAAAACATGGAATGACTTAAACTTGTGGTCTGAAAAATTTTTTAATTTGGATCCAGTCTAAAGAAAGTATTTTATTGGTCACTCGATGCTTGATTGGCGGCGTTGATCCATCAATTCTCAACTCACAGGAAAGTCGTGATGTCATAAATAGGATAGGAACTGCTAAGCTCCTTTCTCCCAGACTATTTCTTCTAGTCAAACAGTGAATTCTAAATCATGATTTTTTTTTTTTTTGCAAATGACGGATTGCGAATAGGTCGTCAACCAACCGTTCTACTTTTTAGTTATATGACACTGATAATAAATTATGTTAAATCGTTTTAACCCATTCCCACTCAATCCCTCCTTTTTACGCCCCTCAACGAAAAGGCTTTGGAAAACATTGTGGAAAATGAAGAAATTGCTTGGATCAAGCAATTTCTTCATTATCCACAATGTTTTCTATCTAAAAAGACGGAAAATTTTAAAATTAAATCAATTTGAAATTGTCGTCTGCAGCTCCTTTCAATTTGGACCGGTCTAAAATTCCACTGTGTTGGAACGGGTTTAATAGAATGGAACTTCCTGTGGGAGATCTAGACGGGGCCAGCGTTCCATGCTGGTAATAATTCAACCGAAGTTTGATATGCTTAACCCATTACAAGACGACACAATTTTAGACCGGTCCAAATTGGAAGACGTTACAGACGTCAATTGCAAGTTGGCAGACTTCAGTAAAAAATTTCCTTTTGGGTAAAAAGCATTGTGGACATTGAAGAAAATGCTTGTTACGAGCAATTTCTCCATTGTTCCCTATGTTTTTCAAAGCATTTTTCTTTTGGTTGTTGAAAATAAAGCGTCATTGTGTTGGAACAGGCAAATACAAGAAAGTAAAAGAACCCTATTTTATTACGGCGAGTCGCATATTAGGAATTATAATCGGCTATTCATACTGTAAAAACTAGGTTATTGAATATTTCGTATTGAAATAGCCAGCATAATAATGTAATAGATTATAAATAATGTGGGTTTGACGATTTGACGAGATAATTAGTTGATTGCTCTTATTTCAGAAAGAAAATATAGGACAGCAATAGACTGTTTATTATTGACAGGTAATTTTGCCGTAAATATTTATGAACAGTCTAAGATATGGTCGGCAAGAAATCACGTTTACGGCCTACGATAAGGTACTTTAACTGAATGTCGACAAACGTGATTGCGTATATATACAAGCTTGCAACCTTGGTACAAAGACATGAGGTAGACTCAGCCATGTTGTATAGGCTTATTTTATTGACCTGATCCCGACCTTTATGCTGAATATATGACAAGGTTCATGTACATGAATACGAGTATTCCTCTACAAAAAGTGTTCATATTCGCTTCAGTTGACCAATCGCGACCGTCAAACAAGGCATAAACCGACCAATCAAATTATTTATTCAGCCCGGACCTGAGCTTATCAACTCCGAGATTGGCGCCATTTTCGTTTACCTTTATTATTGGTTTGGCGACTTAAACGTCGTAACTACAGCTTATTCAAGCTGTAGTTACGACCTTTAAGTCACCAACCAACCATTCTACTTTTTTGTTACATGCTACTGGCCATAAATTTTGCTAAATAACGCCGTCAAAAATCGAAGCGGCCTTTCTGTCGGAGTCAATGGGCGTGGCTAGAGGAGTAAGTGGGTGGGGCGAGCGAATGGTCAGTTACGGAAGGCATTAAACTAAAAGATCACTGATTTTGAGTGATTGTTAACGGATCGCTGGCCTCGCTCACTGAACTCCGACAGGATGTTCCAATTTCGATGTTAAAGTTGTTCTTCAACAGATTATTGATGAAAAATGTTGGCTCTGTATTTCAAAATCTAGATCATTAGTGAATTAAGTCATTTGAGGGAAGGGGTACAAGCTTATTTTGGAATGAAAGTGACTTTGCATAGATAAAAAAATAGAATAAGAGAAGCAACAATAGTTCGCGTTTCGAGATACCAAACAAATCAACGCAGTACAGCCCCCCCCCAAAAAAAAACCGGAAATCATCGGGTAAATGCGTTAGTTTTCTTTACAACCGAACGTTGTCTTATTTGTAGTTTTCACAACGTATCAATTACGTTATTGACTTCCGACATCATCCGAAGACTAACGAGATCACCCGATAAATTACAATATTTCAAAGTAGACGATAACGAATAAATTACATTAAATAAAATATAGGGAATTAAGTGAAGAAAGAGCATTCACCGTGAAAATAACTATTGGAGCATTGATTGGTTGATTGATTGGGGTATAACGCCACTTTTAACAGTATTTCAGTCACATTGCAGCGGCTGGAGCACCTAACAATGGATTCCTGGTACTTCTCACACCAGTACTACCACTACGTCCTTTCCTAGCCCCCAGCTGCCACCCCACTTAGGTTCACGATTATCCGCAGATTGGTGAGAGACAAACACTATTTGAGAAGCAGGTTTATATGCTGATCTGTTCAAGAGCCGCTTTTAACCCATTCCTGTTTTTCAAAATTTTAGACCTGTCCAATTTCAAACATGTTGCAGACGACAATGAAAAGTGAGTGCAATTTGAAACAAAACCATTCTATGTGGTAGAAAATATTGTGGTAAAAGAAGAAAATTCTTGTATCAAGCAATTTCTTCTTTTATCACAATATTTTCTTAAGTATTAAATTGCATGGACGTAAAAACCAGTGATTAAACAGGAAAGGGTTAACGGCGTTTTTTTGCAAAGAGTTATGGTCAGAATCATACGTATAACTAAAAGTAAAAAAGGTTGGTTTGCGACCTAAACGTCGTAAACGCAACTTGAGTGAGTTCGCTTTCGGTACAAGTCAATGATTTGACCAAGCAAATACCGTAATTCATTTAGAACGGAAGTAAACTTTGAACTCTGACATAGGCCGATATACATGTAACGGACTTTTGTTGGTTTGGCTACTTTAACGTCGAACGAAATCTCTTTCGAGCTATAACCTCGACGTTAAAGTCATAAACTAGCAAACTCATTTTTATTTATTTTGTTTTGTTTTGTTTTGTTTCATGCTACCGGTAATAAATTTTATTTAAAAAAGCATTTGTATATCGAATTTGAGCCTCTGACGTGCATTGATTTCTAAAACATTGGTTTCTATCGTGGCCTCACTTCAGTGAAGAGGATCCGAAACTCTTTAATCATTACATCGGTGTAATTCTAAAACGTCGTAACTACAGCTTAATTAAAGCTGAAGTTACGAGGTTTATAGAATTACACCGACGATATGTAAAGAGCTTATGAAAAGCTCCATACAGACCTTTCCTCTACGTTGTTCAGTCTATCTTAATGAATCGATATTGAATTGTGGTTTAGACTGCGTTTTCAGCCCTAGAATACTCCCCGCCTTTTCTACGGTTTCTTTCAAGTAGATAAAATCTCTCCACAAACAGACACTGCAGTTTTGATTTCAACTGGTCCACATTTCCAGCCCTTAATCATTCGATACAAGCTTTTCATGATTTCATTTTACGCGTCTCTAGACAATGACTCTGAATAAATCCCAATATTAACTTGATTCTTTTCTGACAAAATGATGAAATGTTTTTACAACTCAAAATCATTATGCAGACTCATCAGAAGAGCTTTTATGAAGTGAAGTATTGTATGAAAGGGATTATTTTACAAAAAAAAAAAAAATATGTTACAAATATAATTCTTAATCAATTACCACACGAGAAAATTTTAGACTGGTCCAAATATCGGACGACAATTCCAATTTGATGAAATGTTAAAAATCCTTGTCTTTTGGGGAAGGAAACATTATGGATAATGAAGAAGTTGCATGTAACAAGCAATTTCTTCATTTTCCACTTTTTTTCCAAAGCCCTTTTCTCGATGAGCGTAAAGAAGCGGGATTGTATAGGAATGGGTCAAACCGTAAAACAATATTTGAGGATATATGGAAAACCAGTCTATCGCAAGAGGTAACAAATCTAAAATCGATGTACTGTCAGGTAGACTAAACAGCTCTGTTGGAAAATCAAGCAAAAGCGAAAAATTTCGATTCCGGCCAGCCTGCACAGCCTAAGTAATCTGAGGATGATCAATGCTTTTATCACTTACGAAGCGAACCCCCCTGTTTTTTTTTTTTTTTTTTTTTTTTTTTGTGTGTGTATGTGTGTGGTTTTTTTTTGTTTTGTTTTGTTCTTGTTTTTTTTGCTTAACCAATTCTCACTCAGTTACGCTTTTAAACGCCCCTCAATATAAAAGCTTTGGAAAACATTGTGGACAATGAAGAAATTGCTTGTCACAAGCAATTTCTTCATTTTCCACAATGTTTTCTTTCTAAAAAGACGAAAAATCTCTTTCGATTCGGACCAGTCTAAAATGTTGTTGTGTGGGAATGGGTTAACGGGTCTCGTTTGAGCGACCAAAATTGTGTAACATGAGTTTTTTAAACCTGTAGATAAGTTGTTTCATCCTCCAACTGACGAGATGAATCTGGAATGGTTGTAAATCTTGAAAACAAAATCCCAAATATTGTTGTTTTATCAAAAGTAATTGGTTTACCAATTTTTATACTAAATGAAATCGAATAGCATGGAAGAGGACATTAAAAGTGCGTTTGAATTGAAATTACGAAATAAGATAGACAGTATTGTGACATATATGAAAAAATTACCTTTCACAATTTAAGGAGTTCGTCGATGCGGTAGCAAAATGTCGTAACTAAGGTTTTGATAAGCTGTAGTTACGACATTTTGCTCGCGCACCGACAAGTTGATTATTTTGTCACTTTTCTCTTCTCATTTATCGCAATGTTTGTGTCATCATTTAATTTGAGCATGTTAAAAAAATTTGCTCTGTGTGATAATTTATTCAGCAACGGTTTTGTTCATTGCAAACATGTTTGTTAAACTTGAAGATCACAAAACAATATCCATTCGATATACATCCCATCCCATCTGATCAAAAATAACTCGAGCCTGACAACGTGTTCAGGGTAAAATAATGCAAACATTTTACACGTGATTATTTGGGGTTCAATGAAAGGTTTATTAAGTCTCCGTAAATAAAATTATTTGTTTAGCTCTTTCCTATATAGCAAAAATATAGAATGATTCAAATCAAACAAGCTGCGGCCTTAGCGCAGTTGGTAGCGCGTAGGACTCCTTATCACGGTGTCCAGAGTTCGATCCCGGGCAGCGGCGTATATCCTTTCCGATATTTGTCTGCCACCGATGCGTAGATTATCGTAAACTTAAATGAATTAGCAGTTGGGGGCCCGGAAAGGTTGTCACGGTAGCGCTGGTGCAAGAAATACCAGGAATCCATTATTAGGTTCTCCAGCCGCCGCGATATGACTGACTTACTATTAAAAGTGGCGTTCAATTCAATCAACCAATCACTCAAATCAAAACAAGAATGCCCTTGAAACAATATGTATTTCACCAAATAACTGCGATTTTTATCACTATCGATGCGAAAAGTAAGAATCACTGCTAAAAGCCTCGATAGGATACTTACCAAATGAAAATAGTTTGTGAAAGGTCTAAATTGCATTGAACAAGCAATTACTCCTTTTCTACCTAATATTACACTTATTACCAAATACTTCAAATCTTCCAATTCTTTAAAATGTCGCCTGCGATCTCTTTCAATTTAGACCAGTCTAAAATTTAGTCGTCTAGTACTGGATTTTACAATAAAAGCATGATGTATTATCTAAGAGATGAAGAGAATATTTTTTTTCATGGGGGTATGAAACGGAAAACTTAATCATCTGTATGAGTACGCGAAGCGGATATATACATAAGTGTGATTAGTTTTTTCGTTTCAGACCTGTTAGAATTTAATGACATCAAGCGAAAAAGGCAGATATCTAACAGATTTTGCTGTATTTATATGGATTTATTTTGTGCACATGTATACAAAATTGCTGCGTACTCAGAATTTTGTTCATGGAAGTATGAATCACTTTTTGGCCAATCAAAGCACTCGTTTCTGATAGACGAAACTAAAAATTAGATTTTAGAATTATGAAGTAGTATTCAATTAAGTAAAATAGTTCGACACAGTTCCGGTCAGTCTGCAGCCACAAAGCAGTTTCTCACAAAATACACTGATTATGTTACAAGTCACAACGACTATAAAGGTTCTTTAAAAGTTCCAAAAAAGTGTTGCAAGAATCTCGTTCACTGATATCCATTAACCCATTCCCATACTGTTCACATAAGAACAACATTCAGTGAAAAATTTATTTCAATTTTATTTAGAGTTACATTCAGAAATAGAATGTCATTAAGTTATTCCACACAGTCCCCTTTTCTTTGGTATATGGGGAAATTCCTCAACGCATTCAGTATATTTTATCAAAATAGGTAGATGGCCAATGAAATGATCAGGACTCTGGTACGATTGGATCTAATGTAGAAATCTATGAAGTCGATCTTGCTATAGCGAACATCAAATAAGCGATCGGTTTTATTAAGCGATAATCACTAAAATTCACGAGAGCAAAGATTCTCAAAATACGTACGTGTTTGCTCTGAGAATTTACCAGCCACGGCTGTCAATCAAGGAATCAATCAACCAATTCTATCATTCATTCCGTCTGTAATTGAGGTTTGAGCTCCAACATTGGCCGCCATTTTCGTGAAACTTTTTTTTATTTTGGGTTTGGCGACTTAAACGCCCTAACTACAATTTATCCAAGCTGTAGTTACGACGTGTAGATCACCAACCAACCATTCTATTTTTTGTTATATACTTCTAGTTATAATTTTTTCAAAATAACGTCGTTTAAAATCGAAGCGGAACTTCCTGTTGGAGTCAATGGGCGGGGCCAAAGGAGTCATTGGGCGGGGCCAGCGATTGGTCGATTATTGATACTCGGTCATGTGTCGATCGATGAGTTCGAACAGCGAAAAATAATTAACAAATACATAACATCTGAAACATGAAACCAAATCGACCAATCTTATATGCAGCAAAAGGGTATTAAGTGCCGTCCCATTATACGGCCTTAGAACACATGTTTGCCCGTCTTTGTTGCAAGTATAATCAGCGAAGTTTTGATGGGTATAAGGACACAAAATACTCTAAAATAGCAAAGGTCACGGTCTTCTTTATAGTTATATCAATTCTTTTTAAAAATGCATTTAGAGTATTGCTAACGTTTAATAAAGGCTGTAAGCTCAAATTGAAGCGTTAAATTGGACAATATATGATGCAAAGCTAAATAGCTTGTTACAAGCAATTTCTCCTTTTGCGACAATGTAACCTTTTATAGAATTTTTTTGTTGTAATTGCTGCTGCTGTGAGAGTCTTTGTTGTTTCTGTTGATGCTTAATCATCAAAATAGTTAATATATACATGTATCACTTTCAACATTTGACATATCTCGGCTGTTAGTCAAAGAAACATGCGATCACCAAATCATTCATTTAGACCGGAAGAACTTCGAACTATATATGGGGAGAATTTCGTTGGTTTGGCGACTTAAACGTCGTAACTACAGCTTATTCAAGCTGTAGTTACGACGTTTATGTCGCCAACCAACAACCAATTTGCATTTTAGGTATATGTTGCTGGCCCACAAATTTTGCGAAACAACGCCGTTTTATACATAAACTGAACTTCTTATCGAAGTTCAGTTGACAAGGCCGGCTATCCGTAAATTGTGACGAGTGTCGTGAAAATATAAAACATCTAGTGCACATAAACCTATCTATGGGAATCGCTATCTAAGCGTTCGTTTTGTGAAGGATTACTCCAAAATCTAATAAAGCCACTTCAAAGGATTACAAATTAGATATGTAAAAAGGTCAAAGAATAATATATTATATGTTTTAATAGATTTTAAAAGCCCAGTAATCCAAATTGAATGATTATAAATTCGTTTTATAAAGGAACATGTATAATCACATGCAGGGGGCTAGGTCAATTTTAACCGTTTTTTTTCGAACCCCTTTCCCGTGCAATACTGACTGAATATTTAAATGCTCCATGGCTTTCGTAGGGACTAAACTGATTACCAAGAGGAATCCTAGAATGTTAAACGGGCAGTCGATCTTGCTAAAGCGAAAACACATTTGGTTTGAGTTGAAGACCCCCTCTATCAATTATTTCAGAATAATTTTCAAAATCATTGTATGTTGCCAATATAAATTAATTTGAAATTTATTTTTCGTTTTCTGTTCGTCAAAGCATTTCATAGTGGGCTTGTGATCTGTTCGGAATTTATTTATAGAGGGGTCTGAAAATAATTCTAACAAATATTTTAGGATTCCTTTTTCTCAGAAATTTCGTTCCTACGAGAGCCTTAAAAGATTTTAAAAGATTTACTTTAATCAAATGTAGTCGAACCTCGACTTTTATATTTGATACTAAACCAAAGAATGCTATATTGCTATATGCTTGCAGTGTGTACATTGAAGATACTTCAAAAAATCAATTAGAGGTAAGTTGCTGAAGTAAACCTATATAATTGTGCGATTTGGATGAAATGTTTCTTTTTATGAAGTACTGGTCTCAATCAATGAGCTCTCTTTTAAATATACTTTAAATATTGTATTAAGCGACCACTCTTTGGGAGGACAAAAGGTGGTCGCTTGTGTGGGTTCACTTAAATCACGTTTTCTGTGAAATACATGTATATGAAGGATTGATTCGATTGCATACAAATAATACAGAATTCTCACTAAATTCTATGTTGTTTGGACTCATTAGAATCGTCTCAATGAGACGATTCTAATGAGTTCCAACAGCATAGAATTTAGGGATGATATATTTTAGCATATACGACCAACTCCTAATGGGAGAATTTGAATTTGATAAGGATTTCGATCGTGGTCGCTTAATGGAGGAGTCGCTTCATAGAAGTGGTTGCTTAAGCAAGATCGACTATATTCCGTCCGTCTTTTCGTAATTCGATTACGTTGCTCGTCATTTTATGTATTTCATTACCCCAAATCTCTTATGCACCGTGTCGGGGTTTTGATTATATTGGGTCCATAATATTGTTCGTCACTGTTTCCTCGTCACACATCACCCCATATATCAATTAACCCTTTCCCATTTTTTTCAAAATTTTAGACTGGCCCAATTTAAAGATGACAATCAAAAGAGGATGCATGTTGAAAAGAAACTAACCTACAGCTTAGAACATATTGTGGGAAAAGAAGACATTGCTCGTTACAAGAAATTTCTTTCTTTTTTCAACAATGTTTTCTCAAGTATAAAATCACTGGGACGTAAAAACAAGGGAGTGTACAGGAAGGGTAAATACTTTCCTAGATAAACCCGGGTTTTTTACGTCACTGTGCTTTTACACCTGAGAAAACACTGTGGAAAAAGGAGAAATTGCTTATAATAAGCAATTTCTCCTTTTCCCCACAGTTTTTTCTACCACATAGGATGGTTTTGTTTATATTTGCATCCAATTTTCATTGTCGTCTGCATCCTTTTTCAATTTGGTCCAGTCTAAGATTTTAAAAACCAGAAAAGTGTTAAATTGGCGGACCGCTGATCCCGCCCACTGGCCCCCATTAGGAAGTCCCTATCGTTATTTAACGGCCCTAATTTTTATCAAAATCTTTGGTCAGTAACGTGAAACAAAACTGTAAAATGGTTGGTTGGAGACTTAACCTCGTAACTTCAGCGTGAATAAGCTGTGGTTACAACATAAAAGTTGCCAAACTAACAAAAATGCTTGACAAAAATGTCGACAAATGTTCGAGTAAATGTTCACTTCGGGTATAAATGTATGAATTGATTAGTCTATCGAAATTTTTGATTGACATTGAGATCAGTCATTTGACGCCATGTTTTGCTCGTCGAAGTATCGACGTTGAACTGAAATATTGAACATTGTAGTGAGTTTTATCCAGTTATGCGTTTCCGTGTATCTTTGGTCTTAAAATGTTCATTTGTATGCATAAATGGCATTGCTTGTCTGCCTGTTATAAAACAACTTCCGTTCGACGTTCTGTAAGGCGGACATAAATACAAGTAGTAGAAAAGAGTATTTTCAAACAGCACGGAATCGAAAATTTGGTAACGAGTGTAAAACATTGGTAATAAGACAGTGAGGATCGCCTGTTTTAATATGTGACCCGTAACGAAAGGAGAGAAAATGTTCATTGGTTTTCGAATTTTTGTCAGCCTTCGCAATCTGACCATGATGGATACCTTATGTCATTTGAAACTGGTCTCTTTTTAGCTCGGCGAGTCAAATATGGAAATATGTAAACAGTATATGTATTCCTTATTACCACAGTAGTATAATCTTCAATCCTGTCTCAACCGATTCCTTCACCATGCCGCTTTTTACGACATTCAAGAAAAAAGGTTTTGGAAAACAGCGTTGAAAATGAAGAAATATTCCACCAACTTGAAATTGCCGTCTGCAATTTCATACTATTTTACTATTTATTGTAACTATTATTTTGTCGTCTGGTAATAGATCAATCTGATTACTGGTAGATTAACCCGTTTTCTTTCAATGTCCTATCGAAGATTGCGTAGTTGTTATGATCGTTCTGACTTTTATCTCTATGCATTGCACGCTTAACCCATTTCCGCACAATGACGCTTTTAAACGCCCCTCAAATAGAAAGCTTTGGAAGAAATTGGGGAAAATGAAGAAATTGCTTGCGACAAGCAATTACAGGCAATTATTTCATTATCCACAATGTTTTCTAACCAGAAAGAATAAATACATGTATCTTAAATTTCATAAACTTTGAAATGTCGTCTGTAACTCCTTTTAATATGGACCAGTCTAAAATTTTGTCGTCTGGTAATGGGTTACGGTTTGAAAGAAAGTGAAATTGTACATAAATTATGAAGTTCTATTTTATATTATTGGCGTTATTGATGTTTTAATGACATTCAACATGACGAAGGGTATAATGGAAAGATTCAAAAAGATATCTCTGAAATTCAAAAGAGTACACAAGGTTATAGCTAAGTAATAGCTGTCTGTCTGCATATCTGAATAACCCTATATCAATTAACCCTTGTCATTTTGAACCCGGAATATCCGTGTTTTGGCAGAAGGCATAGATAAAGATCAGCCTGCACATACGTGCAGTCTGATCTTAGTCTGAGCAGGAGTTGTTCATAAAATCACTTGTCTAAAAGAAATGTTAGTTCTCTGTAAGAGATTCAAGTGCTTAAAGTCCTTTGATTTAAATGTATCTTTTTGAAACAGATTTTATTCAACGTGACAAGATTTAATACAGCACGAAAGCCATCAGGGAGATATAAATGCATTTATCAATAAAGGATATAATAACAGTAAAAAAGTCAGTTTTATTTCACAAATCTGCTTCAATGTTCATATACAGTTCATGTAAAAACAATCATTTCACCGAAAATACACATAGTCAGCCCAATTAGCTCATTTGTAAAGCACTTGACTTCAAACCTCGAGATCGAGGGTTCGATCCCCGGGCTGACCAAAATAACAAGACGTTATACCGAGGCCCCGTGTGACGGTGTTTTACATCGACTACGTTAAAGAACCAGTCGGGGATCTCAGCAGTTTCGTCCTGTATCCTTGCACTATCCACCGTAACAACTAACCGTCTACTAGGGCCGTCACTCATATGGGAATGTGCTACGGTAGCGACGATAAACAAATTGAAATACACACATACCGAAAATAAATGCGAGCGAGTTTTATGAGAACATAAATTGAGAAAGACGTCACATTACAATGAAATCAAAATCAAGAACAGATATGCCTAGAAAGTTTTATACTAATTTTTTCCAGCCTAGTTTTTGTCCCCCAGGAAATTGTAAGGCAAAGAGTTATATAAAGCGCTATTAAATGCCAATGGAGTTTCGTTGATTTTATATTAGAAAAAATCAAGGTTTGTCAATTTTTTAAAACAGTATTAAACCTTTAAGCTATAAAGTATTTCAATTAGTTTTTTTCATCAATATGCTAAACCAGTTTTGAATTCATGAATAAACTTAGGGGAATCACCCAATGTCTGGGTGAGGTCATATTGGGACCCTATGTCCAACTGGCTACCCTTCACTGCAGTTTTGCTAAGGCTTTTATGAAATAAGGCAAGTTAAAATTTAGAACCTTAAGGCTTGTGTGTGACATTGTCAATCTTTACCAATGTGAGTCAAACAAAGACCCTGCACAGTCTGATCTTGGCCCGAGATTACAAAACCTCTTTTTTTAGAGAATTTACTTAAACTTCAAGTTTAAATAAATGCTGTGTGTCTATGTTAACTATAGATTGTGTGTTATAAATGATAATTTATCATTATGTTTCATTTTCATGCAGTAACCGTAGAATTTTACGTAATATACATTTTTAATTACCAATCGAATTTTGAGTAAATTCTCAGTTGAGTACGACAAAAGTTTCAAACCTCAGTCCCAGATTCTTTTCGCGACCAGCCTTCGCTATAGTAGACTTTAATGAAATAAGGCAACATTTGGGCCTCCATGCACGAAGTAAAGGCTCACATCTGATCAGAGTCTTTACTTTACGCTCTACAGATAGATACTCAAACAAAGCTTCTTTATGCGATGAGCAAATATTCAAAATGCCCTGATTGGTTGTCCAGACTGATCCGTGTCTGCTTTTCGTACACTTGTGAAATGGTTGGATATGTCATACAAGGGTTTGTTTTCAGAAGATCCGTTAAAGACAGAACCAATCAGTTGATTTTTATCAGTAAATTTTAGTATATTTCATTTGTAATAAATATGTACATAAACATAGTATTTATAATTCTAGAAAAGGTCGAAACAGCATATGTTAAAGAGCCCCAGAAACCGAACCCTAGATGTTGGACATGAAGACTTGATAGTCCTGGGAAATTGCCATTATCTTTTGGATAAAACAATAGCTTACTGGGGGAGCTCGTCGACCTTACCGCGAAGATGGCGGCCGATACAGTCATACAGTCTTACAAAAATAGTTTGTGGTCTAGTGATATTAATTAGTGGTACACTTCACCATAAAATGTTTCACTTCGTTCCGAATTTCATATATTTCATACATATTCCAAGCAATCTCTTCATCACCCACAATGTTTTCTATCCAAAAAGACGAAAATATTTAAAATTTCATCAACTTGAAATTGTCGACTGCAACTCCTTTCAATCTGGACCAGTCTAAAATTTTGTTGTGGGGGAATGGGTTAATTTGGACCAGTCTAACTTTTGTCCTCTGGTAATCAGATAATTTTCTTTCTCTGTTATAACAATCAATAGTATGAAATTTCAAAAACCCGTCACGCTAAAGAGAACATCTCATCCCTGGTTAATAGTGGCCAATCGCGGCTGTCAATCATAAATCGATTTATCAAATCATTCATTTAGACCGGGAACGAAGTTTGAACTTCGACATCGGTCGCCATTCATGTAATGCATTTTTGTTGGTATGGCGAATTAAACGTCGCAACTCTACAGCTTTCTCAAGCTGTAGTTACGACTTTTAGGTCGCCAACCAACCATTCTACTCTTTTATTACATGCTACTGACTATAAATATTTTGCAACATAACGCCGTTTAAAAGTCGGAATGGAACTTCCTGTCGGAGTCAATGGACGGGGCAAACGGAGTAAGTGAGTGGCGTCCCTATCTGATCAGGGTTGGATGCACGTTTTTAACAATCACCTTTTTGTCTTTCGTGCTTACATGCAGGGATCGACACTAACTTTGCTTCAATGGGATCCCATTGGAATCCCTAGTTATTTCTCCAGGCCCACCCCCCAGATAATCAGAGATCCCTCCTTTATATACATAAACTCCTTCACACACAATGCCGTCCTTCTGAGCCCAACTTGAAAAAAAAAACATTGGAAAACATTGTGGAAAATGAAGACATTGCTTGTCACAAGCAATTTCTTCAATATCCACAATGTTTTCAACAAAAATAAGCGATCAAAAATCAGGAGAATTAGTTGATACATTAAGGTCTGTTGTACTGGAGAAATATTGAAGAATCCTGACGGAATCCCTAGCCTGAGATAGCATGGGTCCCTTCCCATTTTCGGGGACCCACGGGATCCCGGGACACCGCTAGTGTCGACCCCTGACATGTATTGTCATTTCGTTTGCATATGTTATTCCTACTTAGCTCGAACTTAGTTGAATCGAACTTAATATATTAATACGGATTTTCATCCCGGTCTCTTTTCGGGTGTTGTGTCTCATCCATATTTAATGACACTCAATCATTTATCAAACCGGTAGGTCGGGGGATATATGAGTGATAAAACATCGATCAAATTCAACAGAATTTATTAACGTCGTCCAAATATTGGAAATGCTCATTGACCTGTAGAATGATTATTCCACTGTCATTTTAAATGGTACATCAGAGTATATAAATTGTACATGTTCAACTATCAATAGTCTAGACTTTACCAGATGTCTAGATAAGGGGGAGTTAACGTAGGTCTCAAATTCGTTATTTCACAACGAAACCCTATGTTGTAGGTACCCATTGAAATCGTCTCGTCGAGACGATTCTAATGTGTACCCACAACACAGGGTTTCTGTAAATAGTTTTATAATTATTGAATCTAAATTCCAACATGCCCCTCTGTCTGTGAACCTGCTATAAATACAATCTTCCAAATGCAGTCACTTTTCATTAAACAGAAAACAAAGGAAATTATTGCGAAATACTTAAGGATTTCGTTAATTAGACACATCAGGATTGAGTATTAAAATTGCTTACTTGAATTCCGGAACTATAGATTTATAGAAATAAAGTACAAAAAGGAAACGGTGCCGATTCTGGACATTTTCTCTCCATTTTCTACTTTATTTCAAGTGCGGTTCCTTTTAAAGTTATAGCATGCCCGTAACTTTGAAAAGTCTGGACAAGTTTTAATCAGCTTCAAGCATTTATTCGCAATAGGTGGAGTCGATATAACGATAATTGGCGGATAGCTCATCAAACCTCCTGAGCTACCACGGGAAGTTTTCTTTTATATTAACCCATTCCCACACAACAAAATTTTAGACTAGTCCAAATTGAAAGAAGCTGCAGATGACAATTTTGAATGGATGGAATTTTTAAATATTTTGGTCTTTTTGGATAGAAAACATTGTGGATAATGAAGAAATTGCTTGATACAAGCAATTTCTTTATTTTCCATGATGTTTTCCAAAGCGTTTTTCTTGAGGGGCGTAAAAAGGAGGGATTGTGTGGGAATGGGTTAAACGGAGTTATTTTGCAAAATTTATGGCTACTAATATGTTACAAAAAATGGTTGGTTGGTGACCCAAACATAATAACTGCAGTTTAAATAAGCTGTAGTTACAACGTTTTAGTCTCTAAAACCAACATAAACCTTTCACATTTTTGTCAGCCAATGTCGGAGTTCAAAGTTTATTTACAGTCAAAATGAAACATTTGATTGTAAGTGGAACTTCCTGACGGAGATCAGTGGGCGTGGTCAGGGATCCGCTGAATAAACTTAAAACTCTATTCATCATTATCTCAGAATAATTTACATTAATGATATAGATATAAAAACGAAGAAACAAATACGAGTTTTCTGACAAAAATGTCTGCCCTAGTAGGCTTGTCGAGTACAAGGTTATGTTAGAGAGTGCTTAATCTTGCAGTACTGGAAATTCCATGTACACGTGTATTTCCAGATGTCGAAGTGTGCACGATTTGTGAATTAGTTGATAAATCAGTGGGCGTAAACCCTTCCTTATATAATGCCTGATTTGTACGTCCCTGTGATACTGCACGTGAGAAAACATTGTGGAAAAAGAAGAAATTGCTTGTAACAAGCGATTTCTTCTTTTTCCACGATGTTCGCTGACGTAGCGGATAGTTACATTTTGAATTGTACTTTCTTTGTAATGTCCTCTACAACCCATTTGAATTTTGGACGAGTCTAAAATTTTCAGGGCGGAAAAAGATTAACGGGTTAAGCTGTAGTTACAAGGTTTAGGTCCCCCACCGACGAAAAAAGTGTCTCTTTCTAAATTATAGTACGTCACACAAAAGGGAACCAATTGTCATTTCGTGAAGTAATTGTTAACCGTAAGTCGAAAAGTGACCCTCTTGGCCTTCTGTAATACAAATATATGGGCATGAGGGTTAATCCACCAGAGGTCAATTCAGAATTCTATATTCTGGTATAACTGTCATCCTGAATTGAGTGAATAGTCAAAGAGCGAACAGTGAAGACCCTGGTCATCCTGCATAGTACGTGCAGTCTGGTCAGGTTCGATACTTTTAGCTCCTGTGAGAATATTCTTTTTCTCCGGACACGTCACAAATATTTAAGAAAAAAATCAATTGAAGCAAAATGTAATCAATCTTTTCAAATGCAATTTCAAACAAACTAAAATAACAATTATTTTCTCTTATTCTGAAAGTCAATTAAAATGGATAGGTCTCGACCCCGAACAGTGCAAGTAATACGGGTACACTTACTAAAAAACGGTTCCTTCCTCGTGAGACGGATGTCAAATTATTACATATATATCACGCGAAAAAAGGAATATATATGTGAAGTTATGCTTGTTTGAAACCTTACCCTATCATACAGATGACAATAAAAAAAATCCACCAACCAATCAAATCATTTAATTAGACCGGGAGTGATATTTGATTTCCAATATTTAGCTTAAGCATGGTTGATAGTTTGGCGACTTAAATGCTATATTCTTATCAGTAAAGGTTACTGTTGAATCTTTGTAGTCAAACGATAGGCTTATACACTAAACAGAACTTATAAACGGAACCTTAGCATACTTATATCTTCTTGTCTTTTAATAAGATTATTACTTAAAATATGAAGAAATATCATTCGAAAGGCAAGCTTGAAAAATATTGCTAGGGAAATGGTGCGGTATACGGAATGACACCACGGTGTTTTTCAGCATTTCTCATTTCAAATTAAACGTTGGTGGGTGGGGTGATTTTCACCAAATTAGCGTTTGTGTAATGAGTAACAAAATTTCCCATCGTTTTCACATAAAATCTAACAAAGAGATTATCAATTCTCGGTGGCTTCCAAACCCATTGATTCTTAGTTTTGTTTTGAAGGGTCAGTCCATTTTTTCTCCAAATGGATTTGACCTAAGGTTTTTGTTGTTGTTGTTTTAATTGCAATATAGCGGGAATTTGTCGTCTCTCAATTGACAAACTTTGATCTAACACAATGTTGCATTTGATATTAGAAAACACAGTTAATTCAAGAGTCCGTTTATAAGTTTTGCCTGGTGTTTTATTTCAAAATACAAAGAAAGAGTTATGTATTAATCCAGATTAATCTTCATTCAAAGTATAATAAAAAGTACAATAAGGATTAGTAATATCTCTAATAAATTTTTCACACTTTGTGAAGCTTTCGGTATGAAAATCAACTACTAACGCTATGTATAAATATATAGACAGAATGTGTCATGTTAAACATCATGAAAGTTTTTAACCCTTTCCTGTCCAATCCCCGGTTTTTCGTCCCTGTGGATTTGTTATTGAGAAAATATTGTAGAAAAAGAAGAAATTGCATGTAACAAGCAATTTCTTTTCCTTTTATCTACAATATTTCCTACTCTACAGAATGGTTATTTTTCAAAATAAATCCAAATTAAATATTCGTCAGCAAAAACTTTGATTCGGACGGACTTAAATTTTGCAAAACGGGATAGGTTTAAATGAAAGACTTTGACAATCAAGTAATGATATAAATACAAAGTTATCTTTGGGTAATGTCTAAATCTATTTGGCACACGAACCTTCGTCGTTAAATGAACACATTGTAAAGTTATACCATCACTGTCGGAAAATACCTGCTCGTTAGTCCCAATGGTCTATAGAAATAGAGAGCAAAATAATACTCAATTATTAACCCATTCCAGCTCAAGCCCTCCTTTTTACGCCCCTCAATTAAAAAGCTTTTGAAAACATTGTGGAAAATGAAGAAATTGCTTGTATCAAACAATTTCTTCATTATCCACACTGTTTTCTACCCAAAAAGACGAAAAAAATTGAAATTCCATCAACTTGAAATTGTCGTCTGCAGCTCCTTCCAATTTGGACTGGTCTAAAATTTTGTTGTATGGGAATGGGTTAAAATCTTTATTTCCTCCATTGACGGAACACTTGCCCCGCCCACTGATCTCCAACAGGAAGTTCCTCTTCCATATTAAACGGCGTTATTTCGCGAAATTCATGGCCAATTACTTGCTACAAAAAAATAAAATGGTTGGTTGGCGACATCAAACTCGTAACTGTAACTTGAATAGGCTGAAGTTACGGCGTTTCATTCTCCAAACCAACAAAAGCACTTCACATAAATTTCGGCAAATGTTGGAGTTCAAAGATCGCTTCCGGACTAAACGAACAATTTGATTGTTCGATGGATTCGTTCCATGATACAAGCTTGATACACTGGTGTTTTGTAAAGCCGTTTTTCTTTTGGTAAAAAGGCGGGATTGCCAGAAATAAAAACCTGTGTGAAATATCCTTTTTTGCTCTATATTTCCCTGTACGAGTAGAAAAGTCCAGTCTGGTATGAAGGTAAACTGTCCCGACGGTTTTGGCACACACGGCCGTACAAGCAGAGCTGTACCTTCCCTTGTTCAAGGGTACCTTAGGGAGTTAATATTTCTAATCAGGACACTTCTTCGTAGCCAGAGGGCGTCACCAATATATGCATACCGGAGAATTTGTTTGGCAGAGTTTCCATCCATTTTAAACATTTTTCTATAGATTCCCTCTGTTCGATATCGTCAATGTCTTGCAAACGTCTGAAGTTCAAACTTGGTTCAGATGATGAATTCGTAACGTTCGACGTACCGGTACCGTCCGACAAACGTCCACTTCGCGTTACGTCACTTTTATGTTCTGAAATACCAGTATTTTTACGCTTCACCGTCTTCGATGCCGGCTTTGTCACTGCTTTTTTCCATGTTTTCATTTTTTCATCACTTCTAATCCAGGTTGTTTGTCTCCGCGTTGCTGAAATCAGGGAGTCTTGTTTTCGTTGTACTTTAGCCGTCGACATGGTTTCTTTCATTAACAACTGTTTTCAAACAGTTACCAGATCAAAGCTCCTTTTTTACTAGATTTTCACCACAATGAATGGAACGTTGAGAACTTCCTTGATTATTCCAGAGAGTTCGTGGCCGACTGTCATCCAAGGTAAAGTAAATATTGAGTTTCCTCTCACAGCGACTACTTCTGTTTATCTTTGACCAATATTAGCAACTCCCCTTGCTTATTTATAAGTCTCAAATCGATCACAGCACTTAAAACCTCTTTAACTTGTCAGTGTCGATTCAAATTCAATACTGATAAAGCTAAGACGGCTCGCGATATATATTGGAAAAATTGTCAACTTAAGAAATCAATGAACCGGATATCGAGGAATCACCTAGCCAATCAAAATGCCGGTTTGTTTATCGCCCAATCGAAATCTATTTACGTGAATGATGAGGGCATATTTTCGATGTACTTGAAATTTTCCGAACAAAAATAAAAATCACATTTATTGTCACGTTGTTTATAGTTAGATCGGAAATAGCAACTTTAGCGAACAACAACATGAATTTGAGTTTTTATAACAACAACCATGACATGTCGGGCATTGATATGAATTGACTCGTACATCGTTTGGGTTTCTTTGTGTGTGTGGGGGGGGTGGTTACAACACAGGGGCGGATTAAGAAAGGGTTTGGAGGGATGGGGGCTTTTTTGAACCCCCTCGGTAGCCTCATTATTTCATATTCATGGGCCAATTCAATATAAAGCTGGTAATACATGTAAAACGAACACTCACACCCCACCACGCCCACCACCAATCATTAGGTTTGAACCCCATTTGCAGAAATCCTAGAAAGACGATATATGCAATGAAGCTTTGTCTAACTACACTAGCTCAAGATGCCCATAACAATTTTCTTAACCCATTACCAGACAGAACAAATTTAGACTATCCAAATTGAAAGGACTTGCAGACGACAATTCAAAATTTCTGAAATTTTAGATTTTTTGATTCTCTGAGTATAAAAAGTTATAGAAAATGAAGAAAATGCTTGTTACAAGTAATTTCTTCATTTTACACAATGTTGTCCAAATTGTTTTTCTTGAGGGGCGTCAAAAAGCGTCTGTGTGAGAATATGTTAAAATAAACCTTAGTATGCCACAAATGCAGTCTCGCAGACACAAACCTTTCTATGCTTACACTCAGACCTAGAGGTGATTGTTCGGATTTTAAACCATATAATAAAATCCTTTCACAACCTTGAACACGATTCATAGATGTACAGGTTATAGTGAGTGATCAAGGGTCAATTTTGTCTATATAGGTATAGACAAAATTGACCTTTGACCCCTCACTGTAACTTTTATATCTATACATGCAATCGTGAATAACCCTATATTTGATGTTTGAAATTATAACAGGGTGGAATGCATTAAGGATCCGGGCTTTTCTGCTTACGACGCGACTCCGACATGTGAATGCTGTGGTTATGAATTTTTAGTCTCGCGCAGATATTATATCCCATGTGTTTTGTAATTTTTAATGTTAAAACAAAATGCTTCAAGCAATTTCTTCTTCTCTCACAATCTTTTTTCTGTATTATATTGCACCAATTTCTGTATGTATGTTCGTTTATTCGTCGTCGGTATCGAAGCAATTGCCCCCATGAGCGAGACACCAGAATGACTAGGACAGTGAAACTTCCTCTAGAGACGGAAGTGGGCGTGGCTAAGGATCAGTCATTTAGGAATAGTGTGTGTATTTCCGTTTATTTATCGTCGCTACCGTAGCACATGCCCATATGAGCGACGTCCCCAGAAGACGGTTAGTTGTTACGGGGGATAGTGCAAGGATACAAGGATAAACTGCTGATAGCTCCGCCTGGTTCTTTAACGTGCTCGATGGATAGCATCGTCACACGGGGCCTCGGTTTAACGTCTCATCCGAAAGACAAGTTTGTTAGTTGATATAGTCAGCCCAGGGCTCGAACCCGTGAGCTTGAGGTTTGAAGTCAAGTGCTCTACCAACTAAGCTTATCGGGCTGACAATTTAGAAACAGCCATTTTTTTTATTTATTTTCCATTTGGTAATGAGTTGATGTCTCAGACCAGAATACGCAAGTCAACGTATACCTTACCACCATTCCTTGGTCATCTGGAGTCAAGTATCAGAGAAATTAGATAGTTATAACCTCTAGTACATTGAACTGGTTTTATAATCGAATGTGTCAAGTCATTTGGAAAAATTATTCGATTTTCACACCAACAAAAAGTTAAAATTCTTTTAAAATAGAGGTATTCATGTCCAATCCCTGGGTTTTTACGTCCCTGTGTTTATATACATTGAGAAAATATTGTTGGAAAAAAGAAGAAATTGCTTGTTACAACATAGCCCTCATTGTTATATAGATATTTCATACATACCTTGTTCTGTTGTCTGCAATTTCTTTAAATTTTGTCTTGAATGGGTTAAAAAGCCGCTAGTAAAACGGCCATATATATATGACCTAGACGCTTAAATCATATATCCCTACGGTATGTCAGAATTTAGCCCATTACCACAAAGTCATGTTTTTACGACTTTACGAAAAAAGTTTTGGATTAAAACAAATGTGGTAAATGCATAAATAGCTTATCATAAAAAAATCACTTCATTCATTTTCCACATTGTAATTATATCCCCAAAGACTTAGATTTTTAAAATTCTACGAACTGACATTTGTCGTCTGTAACGTCTTTGATCTTGGACCGGTCTAAAACTTTGTTATCAGTTATTGGCTAAACAAGTTTTAGAATTGGTCCCTCAACTAAACGTTTCGACATGCTAGTGAAAGTGTTACCATGGTGGTTAACCCATTCCCACACAAGCCCTCCTTTTTACGCCCCTGAAGAAAAAAGTGTTGGAAAACATTGTGGAAAATGAAGAAATTGCTTGTTACAAGCAATTTCTTCATTTTCCACAGTGTTTTCTTTCCTAGATGATGAAAGAATTAAAAATTCCATCAAACTTAAATTGTCATCTGCAGCTTCTTCCAATTTGGACCGGTCTAAAATTTGGTTGTGTGGGAATGGGTTAAAGACAAATTTGCCTATTACAAGCTTACTATGCTTTTGACTCAAAATATTTTAGGCTACTTGACTCATAATGTTCAATTTGAATGCTATAGAACAGTTTCGGCATTTTCTTCTAATTTTGGTCAGTCTTCAATAGTGTCATCTTGTTATATCGCTTTACTAGATAACTACATTTTACACTGGTCAAAATTCAAAGAAGCTGCAATCGAAATAGTAAGTTGATATTTTCTTTAAAAAAAACCCCACACAAACCTTTAGAGTAGAAATCACAGTGGATAATGAAGAAATTGCGTGTAACAAGCAATTTCTTAATTCTTCACAATGTGTCCAAACCTCCTTTTTTGGGGGGGGGGGGTAAAAAACGGAATTATGTGGGAATGGATAAATGGGTAAACATGTAAGTCGCTATTGAATAGCCTCTTAGAGGTGCAACTGTCGGGTCGCAGCTGTCAATCAAAAGATAGATGTACCAATCAAATAATACGTTTTCAACGGCAGTGATCTTTTGAATCCAGCATTGCTTAACATTTTTGTGGATAATTTTTTGTTGTATTTTGCGACTTAAAATCCTTAACTACAGCTTATTAGCCCTTTTCTGTTCAATCCCTGGTTTTACGCCCGTGCGATTTTATATATTGAGAAAATATTGTTGGAAGAGATGAAATTGCTTGTAACAAACAATTTCTTGTCCCACAATATTTTTTACCCTGCAGGTTGGTTTCAAATTGCACTCACTTTGAATTGTCCTTTGCAACTTCTTCAAATTGGACAAGTCTAAAACTTTGAAAAAAAAAGGAAACAGGAAAGGGTTAAAGCTATTATTACTACTATCAGGTCTCCACTCATTTTTTTTTTTTTTTGTGTTATACTTTCCTGGACGTTTACTTGTAAAATAATGCCAAATAGTTTAGAATTGGAACTTCCTGTCGGAGCTCGGAGGGCGTGGCCAGCGATCCATGTATCGACGTGTTAACAGCGAGAGTTTCTAGTGTTCTAATAGCAAGCTATTGACGCCGATGCGTTAGACATCATTTTCACAGAGCAAAAACTATCCAAATAATAATAATTATCTTTGCGTATTCTTGATCGGTCAAGTTCAATTGTTACAAGGCGAGAAAAGTCCCGATATCCCGTAAATACGGTGTATATGGTTCATTGTTCGGGCCTGATTGAACACACCTATTCGGTTTTAAATTTCATTGATTGAATTTAAATTAATGTGAAAAAAATAATTTCGTATGGCACTCTTCGAAATTAATCGCATTTAGGTTGATAATAATGAAATCTTTGAGAGTAGAAATCCGTATGGGTTTTTTTATTTCATACGCCCAAACTTGCAATGTCTTGACCCATCTACACACTTTCCAGCTTTTTGACATCCATCGAGAAAAAAAACTTTAGACAAGATTGTTGAAAATGAAGAAAGGGCTTGTGACAAGCGATTTCTTCACTATTCAATAATGTTTCCTTACCCAATCCCACCCCTAAACCCCCTTAGAAAATATTAGAATTTCTTCATCTCAAAATTGTCGTCTGACACTATTTTGAATTTAGTATGTGACGTCTGGTAATGGGTTAAATCTTAGACATTCTTTGAGTATACTTTATTAATATCACTGCAATTACTCCCAACATTCGCATCAATAGAGAAGATTGGTTATTAAATGGGGTTTAACGCCGCTTTTAACAGTATTTCAGTCATATCGCGGCGGCTGGAGCACCTAACAATGGATACCTGGTATTTCTCACACCAGTACAACCACTACATCCTTTCCTAGCCTCAAGCTGCTATCCCATTTAGGTTTACGATTATCCACCCATTGGTGAGAGTCACTAGAGAAGACCTGTGTCCATATGCATCTGACGTAATTATATGTCACATATTTTAAGTTTTTGAAAGCGAGAACTTAATAATAGAAGATGGTAGCAACTTACGAATTAAATGTGATTTAAAACAGTACAAAAAAGTAAACTTTTAAGATTACCTTGGAGATTTGTCAACAATATCTTATTCCGCAAAATAGTTTGAAAAATAAAACCTTGGTCGGGAAAAATGAGCCTATAATGCAATAAGGTTCTTAACCCATTCCCACTCAATCCCTCCTTTTTACGCCCCTCAACAAAAAGCTTTGGAAAACATTGTGGAAAATTAAGAAATTGCTTGGATCAAGCAATTTCTTCATTATCCACAATGAGTTCTATCCACAAAGACAAAAAAAATAAAAATTCCATCAACTTGAAATTGTCGTCAGCAGCTCCTTTCAATTTTGACAGGTCTAAAATTCCACTGTGTTGGAATCGGTTAACCCACTCCCTTCAAGAAAAACAATTGGAAAAACATTTCTTCATCTTACACAATGTTTTTACCCCTAAATTTGAAAAAAATCTGAAATTTCATACTGAATATTAATTTGTCGTCTGCAACTCCTTTAAATTTGGACCAGCCTAAAATTCTGCCGTCTGGTTATGGGTTAATCAATCTAAAGTATAATGTAATTTAACAGTTGCTATGTCCTTTGTCACAAGTTATTTAGGATCTCCGGAGATGCTCGATGTTTCCCGTGGATCCGCTGACCTCGTGAGATTGAGCGAAAATATCGGATTATCTTTATTATATGATGTTATTGTCATATTTGCGATATTCTTTATTGTTGACATAAAAACAGATGTTGCGCATGGAAACAAACAAAATAATCGAAGAAGACCTCTGAACAAATGTCTTCATACGATATCTTCTTTTGTTCACAACTGAAGCCACAAATTGTCGTTGGGCGTGCAATGTGTCGTAACTACAGCTTTATTCAAGCTGTAGTTACGACATTTTGCACGTCGAACGACGAAATGGGTGTTTTAATCTATAAACTGCTCTAATCTGAATGCAGGAAGTTTGTTTTTTGATGCAGACAAAATCACTCGTTATACCAAATTTTATTAACTCAGGTACACACATTCACGTATATAAGAAATGACTATTTTCCTGCAAACAACTTTTTACTGGCATTGTCACATGCATAAACCGACTGAGCTCCGACAGGAAGTTCGATTTAGATATCAAAATGCGTTATTTTTCGAAATTTGTGTTCAGTAGCTTATAATAATCAAAGTACTGAAAGTATTGTAAGCTAGCAAAGCATGGTTGTTAAGTAATCTTCTTTGTCAAAGGTTTTCATGATAAACAAGGTTAACCCATTCCCACTCAATGACACTTTTAGACGCTCCCAAGAGAAAGGCTTATAAAAACATTGTAGAAAATGAGGAAATTGCTTGTTACAAGCAATTTATTCATTATCCACAATGTTTACTGCCCAAAAGACAATTATCTCTAAAATTTCATCGACTAAAAATTAACATCTTCATTGAATTTGGAGTAGTCCACCATTTGGTGATGGATGAAGGGTTATGTTTTCCTCTTTCTCTACATGAATCTACATAAACAATCAACAAAGATTCATAACATCTTGTTTTAGTGTGATACAATATGTTGACAAAGATTATATGTGCAATGTTGTTCTGATTCTTTATTTACGAAATTCACTCGAGATTTGGATGAGTTGACTACAAAAAACAACAGAGCTATCATTGTTTTATATTTTTTTTTACATATGGCATGAAATAACGATAAAATAAATGGTTAAAATTTTATCTTTCTCGCGGATTTAAAATCTTGTCTTTGTACTCACCTTCGGATCTGATGGACAAACGACAAATTATTCATTTATCTTTAGATTACTGTTAAAAAAGGGAAATCATTATTTCGCGACCTGCAGTTACGATATTCATGTCACCTACAAAATGTCTACAAAATGACTATTTTCCAAAATGTTTGCCACAGCTGTTTTCTTGAGGGGCGTCAAAATGCATGATTGGGTGGGAATGGGTTAACAAGAAGGTAAATGGTATATTCTTAGTTAAGTAAAAATAAGTTTCGACTGAAAATAGATTCTTACTGTATAATTGTGACTTAAAGATATTAGACAAAGGGGAAAATGTCCTCGGCAATATGGAAGCAGTATAATGAGAATTGCCGGAGAAGTATAGACATAAAGGTGTATCATCATTGTATGGACGCATCCTGTCCGCTCAATCACCTACATGATAAATGGTGAGTAAATTTCGTTACTAGACTACAAGATTTATACTGGTTCAAATTAAAATAAGTTGCTGAAAACAACTGACCAATCGCCGTTGTCATATCATTCAATTAGACTGGACATTTATGCGAACATTTTTGCTGGTTTTGGCGTTTTAAACGTAGAAACTACAGATTATTCAACCTGTAGTTACGACGTTTAGGTCACCAACCAACAATTTTACTTTTTTGTTACTGGCTATAAAATGTGCAAAATAACGCTATTCAATATCGAATTGGAACTTGATGTTGGAGTCAGTGGGCGTGGCCACTGGATTTAGTGGGCGTGGCCTCTAGAGTCAGTGGGCGTGGCCACTAGAGTCAGTGGGTGTGGCCACTAGAGTCAGTGGGTGGGGCCTGCGATTCATCAATTAAAAGAGAGTGTAAATTAGATAAACGATCAAAGAGCATAGGAAATATTGCAAAAGATAATTTATTCCAGTGCCAACAAGCCCTTTTTCGTCTTAACACTTCGGGTATAAAAAGAAGGGATTGGGTTTGATCATGCCAAAATTAATTAATGAGAAATTTGCGGCCAGAATATCAAATGATATTTATAAGAGTGCGAGGTAGATTGAGTCCCCAATTTTGTTCTTGTTAAAGTCATATCAAACGCTTAATCATAGATTGAAGATATCTATATCTTTATTCGTATACATTCCCTTTCGTTTAAGATAACTCATTAAACTTCACGTGATTATTTAAAGAATGTAAATATTTATTTGTAAACCTATTTAAGAATATGCAATGTAATATATTATATGTGACGATGTACTACGTACAAGTCTAAAAATAAAGTTTCTGTCTGTCTGTCTGTCTTTTACCTATAACACGACTCTTTGTACTTATGAGGAGGATAGACGACAAAATTTTAGAATGGTCTACACTCAAGAAGTTGCAGACAACATTTTTTGAAATTGTTAAATCCTTGCCCTTTTCAGATGGTAGAAAACATTGTGAACAATAAAGAAATCCCTAGTGATAAGCAATTTCATCATTTTCCTCAATGATTTCAATAGTTTCATTAGTGGTGTTGTTATGGTTGATGTTTCGTGAGGGGGGTGTAAAAATGAGGGACTGTCTTGGAATGGGGTAAAGCATTCGCGGACTCTAAAGAATCACGTGGTAAGAATATGATGTGTTTACTTAACCCATTCCTAAACGGCAAAATATTAAACTAGTCTAAATTGAAAGAAGCTGAACACGACAATTTCTAGATGATGAATTTTTAAATGTTTCCGTCTTTTTGGATATAAAACATTGTGGATAATGAAGAAATTGCTTGATACGAGCAATTTCTTCATTTTCCACAATGTTTTCCAAGATTTTTTATTGAGGGGCGTAAAAAGCAGGGCTTGTGTGGTAATGGGTTAATCAATGGAATGTTCAACATAAATGTAGCACTGGCTTTGTGGAATATATATTTTTTTCTAAATATTTCTTTTGTAATGATTGTATTACCAATATCTGTATAATGGTTACGAAACAACTCCATCTTGATGTTTAAACCCTTTCCTGTTCAATATCTGGTGTTTACATTCCGTTGAATTTCTAATTGAGAAAACATTGTAGAAAAAAGAAGAAATTGCTTGTAACAAGCCATTTCTGCTTTTCACACTTGAATGTTTTGTTATTGATGTTGTTTTCTTTTCTTTTTTTCCCTTCTTTTAATTAAGTCCGCTTTAAATTTTCCCTGCAAAACCTTTGAACTTGGACAGGTCTAAGTGTTTGCGAAACAGGAAAGGGTTAAATTATTAGGCCATTTTTGTTACCCGAAAAGGTCCAATATGAAACTCAGTAAAACTAATATTTGAAAATAATTCAATTAGAGGAACGATTTTGAAAATGAAATACAATAATTTATAATATAGAATGACAATTCTTGTTTCTGGAAAAAATCAAGGATTGAAAAGTTCCGACCATGGTTAGCCAGTCGGTCAGCCTCTCGGTCAGCCCTCGATCAACCTTTCGATCAGCCTCTCGGTCAGCCTCTCGATCAGCCTCTCGATCAGCCTCTCGGTCAGCCGCTCGATCAACCTCTCTATCAGCCTCGCGTAGTTTATACTTATCGCTTTTCCCAGTAGGCCCTGTTCGCTTGTCAGGTCACATTCAAGAGATGTTGTAATTTACCAATCGCGGCTAACAATCAAAGAAAATAAAATGGCCTATCGAATCATTCATTTTGACCTGAAAGTGAAATTTGAACTCAGATATTGGCCGACATTTTTGTGTCGCATTTAAGTTGGTAAGGCGACTTAAACATCGTAGCTACAGATTATTCAAGCTATAGCTATGAGCTTTGGATAGCCAACCACCCATTTTACTTGTTTGTTCTTGGCAATAAATTTTGCGAAATAATACCGTTGAATTATTTTGTATGCTCAAGGCATCGCCGTCGGCCCAGCAGACATTTATTAAAAGTAAATTTTGGTCAAACTGATAAAGAGGAAACTATGATATCACCAGAATGAACATAAAGTAAGTTTTGGTATATATATATATTTTTTTTTTCATATAGAATAAAAAATATTTCTTCTATAAGAAAAAAAAAGAGAGGAAAAAGCCAATGTCAATTGCTGAAACTCCGGCAATTTTTGACTTTATCAATAAATTCTCCTTCTTAGTCTAATTTGCAAAACTCAATATTTATTTAAGATTATTTGATATACTTTTACTTAAATCTCGATGTCTCAGTAAAAATAGATAAATAAAAAGCGTTTGTCTTAACCGTTTCTCGTTTTTGGAAATTTCAGACTAGTCCAAATTGAAAGAGGTTGCAGTCGACAATGACAACTGGATGCTATTTGAAATGAACCAATCCTATGTGGTAGAAAATATTGTGGAAAAAGGAGAAATTGCTTGTTACAAGCAATTTCTTCTTTTTCCACAATGTTTTCTCAAGTATAAAATCACAGGAAAGTAAAATCCCGTATTTGAACGGGAAAGGGTTAAAGGCCCTATGGCTTTCGTTTTGACAAAATTTCTCACCAAAAGGAATTGGCCAATCGCTACCTCCGCCCACTGACTACCTAGATCCCGCCTATTAACTCCGACAGGAAGTTCCGCTTCGATCTTTTAAAGCGTTATTTGTGCAAATTTTATGGCCAGTAGCAGGTAACAAAAAAGTAAAATGGTTGGTTGGTGACCTAAACGTCGTTACTACAGCTTGAATAAAGTGTAGTTCAACGTTTAAGTCGCCTAACCAACAAATAAGGTCAATAAAAATGGCGGCAAATGTTGGAGTTGATAAGCTCAGGTCCGGGCTAAATAAATTACTTGATTGGTCGGTTTTATTCCTTGATAGACAGCCACGATTAGACAATTCTATACTCTTCGTTGAAATTGTCTACATATCTCTCTATATAAATGATATCAGAATATGTCGCAAGCACACCCTGAAAAGAATTGCCGAACGGAAACCAAAATAATACAATTTTGCAATTTATTTCCGTTTTCTGTTCGGCAACAGCTTTTCGCCTATCCTAAAAGTATTGAAAAAAGGCCTCTAAACATTTTTTACAAAAAAATCAGGTGATAAAATTTGTCCCTTCTAGAATCGTAGAAGCTTTAGATGTCACAATTTTAATCCATTCCCACACAATGGGGCTTTTTACGCTCTTTAAGAAAGACGACTGGGAAAACAAGCAATTTCTCCATTGGTCACAATGATTTCTATCCAGAAAGTTGAAAAAAATCTAAAATTTCATAAACTTTAATTTGGTGTCAGCAACTCCTTTTAATTTGGACCAGTCTAACTTTTTGCCGTGTGGTATTTGATTAAGGATCTGTGCTTTCTATCCAGGGGGCTTTTTACCAGCATGATAGGGGATCAAATACATACTCATCAAAACATTGTACGGTGATAAAGTAATATGATTGATCCATAAGTAGGGAAATTTTGTTCCATATTGATCCTTGTCCACGGTCGCCATCAAATGGACTTTTAGTTTAAAGAATATTGTGCTATATATGTATCGGCGATTTGACTTAAATGATTGCCCTTAACCTATCTATTGTTTACGTAATATTTGGTGAGAAAAAATATTTTAATCACGTAATTATGTTTCGTTTGAACAGATTATATTCTGTTCTAAGTTTTCTTTTAGAAGGAAGAGCATTGACCCTACATTACCTTCAAAAACTAAGCCAAGACCTTATTTTACCCTTAGGCAGTACAATGTATATAGTAATGTATAGATACGTTTACGCAATTTCATGTCCAGATTGTCACATTACATGGAAAATTCTTAAAGATGTATAATTCAACCCTTTCACACACAGTGACGCGTTTTGTCGTCCCGCAAGAAAAGTCAATGGGAAAATATTGTGTAAAATGAAGAAATTACTTGTAATATTTCATAAACTTTAAATTGTCGTCTGCAACGTCTTTCAATTTGGAACTGTCTAATGATTTGCAGTCTGGGAATGGGTTGATCAGTTTGAATAATGAAGTAATACTACAGCAACCTTCTGTATGGTCCAAAGCGTTTATTCTATTAAAAAAAAAAAAAAAAAACCACACACACAATTTTTGAGAATTATTCTGACGGAAAGGGAAAATCTATAACTGGGTCATTTATAATATTTATGTACATCGAGTCATGGGTATTTTGACTACGGGGATTCTTTGTCATAAGAAAGGATTAACCGTTTAATCTTAATACCATCGATCTTAAAGCGAAATCTGTATGAAGTAACCACAGTCAATGAATGGCCAATTTGCAATCTTTTTCTTAACCCATTACCAGACATTGACGCTTTTGGACGCCCCTTAAGAAAACAACTGAGAAAATAGTGCGAAAAATGAAGAAATTGCTTTCATCCTTTTACTCAATATTTTCTACCAAGAAAATTGAAAAAAAAACAATATTTCATAAACATTGAATTTTCGTCTGCAACACTTTTCAATTTGGACCAGTCTTATTTTTTAAATCTGGTAATGGTTTAACTGTCGACTCCTATGACAGTATAATTTGTGGGATTGTTTTAATTATATTATTGTAAAAAAAATACCCCGTTTTTTGCGCATCTGAGTTGTTGCGAAATATTAAAGGCATCCCCTAAGTCGACTCTTTTCGGTATAAAAATGATAGAAATCTAGTAGTTTACCGTTCCGCGTTCATGATTGGACTACTTTTTGTGTTCCCGAGATACCATCACATTACCTTACCACGTTTGAACCACTTTTTGTGTTCCTCAGATAACACCACATTTTCTTTGCACGTTTGGACCACTTTTTGTTTTACACAGATACCATCGCATTACATTTCAACGTTTGGACCCTTTTGTGTGTTCTTCAGATGACGCAAATTACCAGACCAAGTTTGGGCACTTTTTGTCTTTCCCTGATATAATCGCAATACCTTACAACGTTTGGACCACTTTTTGTGTTCCTCAGATATCATCGCATTACCTTTTCACGTTATGACCACTTTATGTGTTCCTCACATATCATCGCATTACCTTTCCATGTTTGGACAATTTTTTGCGTTCCTCATACATCATCGCATTACCTTTTCACGTTTGGGCCACTTTTTGTTTTCCTCAGATACCATCGCATTACCTTACCATGTTTGAACCGCATTTGTGTTCCTCGGATATCATCGCATTACCTTTCCATGTTTCGACCGCTTTTTGTGTTACTCAGATATCATCGCATTGCCTTTCCACGTTTGGACCACTTTTTGTGTTCCTTAGATATCGTCGCATTACCTTTCTACGTTTGGACCGCTTTTTGTGTTCCTTAGATATCGTCGCATTACCTTTCCGCGTTTGGACCGCTTTTTGTATTGTTCGGATATCATCGCAAATATTTTCCGCGTTTGGACCACTTTTTGCGTTCCTCATATATCATCGCATTACCTTTTCACGTTTTGGCCACTTTTTGTTTTCCTTAGATATCGTAGCATTACCTTTCCACGTTTGGACCTGTTTTTGTTTTCCTCAGATATCATCGCATTACCTTTCCACGTTTGGACCGCTTTTTGTGTTCCTCAGATATCATCGCATTACCTTTCCACGTTTGGACCGCTTTTTGTGTTCCTCAGATATCTTCACTATACCTTTCCACGTTTGGACCATATTTTGTGTTCCTCAGATACCATCGCATTACATTACCACGTTTGGACATCAGCTTGCGCTCACTAGATATCATCACATTACCTTTTCACGTTTTGTCCACTTCATGTGTTCTTCAGATATCGTCGCATTACCTTTCCACGTTTGGACCGCTTTTTGTGATACTCAGATATGATCACATTACCTTTCCACGTTTGGACCACTTTTTGTGTTTCTCAGATATCATCTCATTACCTTTCCACGTTTTGACCACTTTATGTGTTCCTCAGATATCACCATGTAACAATATTTCCTGGCGTTCAAATGACTGATTGCTTGCCCCGCCCACGGACCTCCGACATGATAGAATAAGATACATTATTTTGTACAATATGTGGCTATGCACATAAACTGAAAGACAAATTGTTGGTTCCCGACTTAAAAGTCGTTATGACTGCTTGCAAAAGTTGTAGGTACGACGTTCTAGTCGCAAATGTAACAAAAATGCTTATCAAAAATGTTGGAGTTCAATGTTCGCATCAGTTCTATATGAATGACTGTATTGGTGAACCGATTCCTTGACTGGCAGTGGCGATCAATTAACCAACCACTGCTCTCAATCCAGGAATCAGCCGACCAATCAAATCAATTACTCAGCCGGACATGAGCTTTCAACTCCAATCAACTCCAAAATTGGCCGCCATTTCTGTTAACCTTTTTTAATGGTTTGGCGACATAGACATCGTAACTACAGCTTTTTCAAGCTGTAGTTACGACGTTTAGGTCGCCAACTTATCATTTTACTTTTTTGTTACATGCTACTGGTCACAAATTTTGCAAAATCGAAGCGGAACCTTCTGTCGGAGTTAAAGGGCGTTGCCTAGGGAGTCAGTGGGCGGGGCCAGCGATTGGTCAATTAAATGCGTTTTTCCTCTTTTTGCGATAAATCACCAAGATTGTGGAGCTCTATCGAATTCTGTTATTCCGTAAAACACTTGGTCTCAAACGCCGTGTGTAAAAAGACGTTATAACATGTATGATGATGTCACTATCACGTTAACGACAAGGTGTTACGAGAGGCTTCGGATCATATGCACAGGTATATAACTCGTGTAATATCACCCGTTTTATCTTCAAAAGTATTCGAAGGGTTCATTTCACTCCTTATGATGATTCTGCTTTTCATGTAGATCTATTGGCTTTATTTTGTAACAAAAAATAAAATGACTTGTTAGCAACCTAAACGTCGTAGCTACTGCTTGCATAAGCTGCGATCACGCCGTTTTAGTATCCAAACCAACAAAATGCATGTCATGGATATCAAAGTTTAAAGTTTCTTTTGAAGGGTTTGATTGGTGGATCGATTTTTTGTTTGACAGCGATTCTGTCAAATGATGAAGAAATGTTAACACATTCCAGGATAAGAACATTTTAGACTGGTAAAATTTGTAAAAAGTTGCAGACAACAAATTAAAGTTGTTGAAATTTAAATGAAAATAAACTTTGTTATTGGCGGTAGAAAATACCTGGACAATGAAGAAATTGTTTGAGGTATAAAACTTAGTGAATAATGAAGAAATTGCTTGTCACAAGCAATTTCTTCATTTTTCAAAAATGGGTTTTAAAACCCCTTTCTATGGGCGTAAAAAGGAGGGATTATTTGGGAATATGTTAAATCATTTAGACCGTGGAATATTTGAAAATGTAATACATAATAGTCATTCTTAACCTTGAAAAATGAATCACATTTAGGGGGTTCCTCGTGACTTAGTTTAATACCAGATTTATTCGTTCACTTCTTGTGGTATTTATAATAGGGATTAACGCTGCAGAAATGGAAATGACACTTATCCACTTTACTATTTTGATAACTAAGTCAATTCCATTGCTTTAAAAAGATGAAATCGAAGTCAAAGGAGTAGATATGATAATTTGTTTTTAAAATATGTTTCTCCATTACTCTACAAAATGTCGAATCTTCAGTCTTTTTCAAGTCGACGCTTCTTTCACTTTACCTATGCCGCCGTCATAGCGCAGTCGGTAGCGCGTCAGACTCCTTATCTTCAATCATGGGATGTCATGGGTTCGATCCCCGGCGGTGGCACATACTCTTTACGACATTTGTCTCTCACCGGTGGGTGGATAATCGTAAACCTAAGTGGGAAAGCAGCTGGGGGCTAGTAAAGGGTGTAGTGGTAGTACTGGAGTGAGAAATATCAGGAATAAATTGTGAGGTGCTCCAGCCGCCGCGATATGACTGAAATACTGTCAAAAACGGCGTTTAACCCATTCAATCAATCATCAATCCACTTAACCTATACATCATATTTCAGCAATTTGACGCGAAGAATATCTAAAGCTTAGGAAAGAATAGGGGGAAAAATTGTTGTAATATTTTTGTTTGTTTGTCTCATTTTTAGCAATGTTTTTGCAACAATTTGAAAAGTAACCAATCTACAGGGTAAAAAATATTGTGGGAAAAGAAGAAATTTCTTGTTACAAACAATTTCTTCTTTATCATTACTGTAACGCGAACGTAATGGAGTCTTTACTATGACGTAAAACTAGGCACATCCTTAAGAATGGCTACCATTCAAATCAACAGAAGTGAAACGTGACCATTGATCGAATAAATCTAATGGTCCTTTAGAAGTTGACTTTGATTCGTTCTTCTATTCAAGTTTGTGAGGAGCGAAGATTAACGGAATGAAATGACTTTAATAGAAAATCGGTCGGGGTAATTAGCTCATACAATTTACAGAACTTAACTTGACAAAGTTTACACGGATATTTGCATTCTGGCTGACGGATGTTTTTTTTTAACACGTAGATCGGTCTTTGAGTATGGTGGTTATAATATATACGTAATATTGAGTTACAATAGCGACACCAAATTTTGTATTTGCCTTGAGCTGCGGAGGAGTTTTTTTATATTTCACAAGACCGAAGGTCGAATGGAATATCATTTTTCCCCGTAGCGAGAAGCAAATAAATGTACAAAATATTGTATCGCAATCGTAACGTAATATTCCATTTATTATATACCTATTTTTCATTAAATAAATTCGATAGGATAATATTCCATTTATTATATACCTATTTTTCATTAAATAAATTCGATAGGATAATATTCCATTTATTATATACCTATTTTTCATTAAATAAATTCGATAGGATAATATTCCATTTATTATATACCTATTTTTCATCAAATAAATTCGATAGGATAATATTCCATTTATTATATACCTATTTTTCATTAAATAAATTCGATAGGATAATATTCCATTTACTATATACCTATTTTTCATTAAACAAATTCGATAGGATAATATTCCATTTAATATATACCTATTTTTCATTAAATAAATTCGATAGGATAATATTCCATTTACTATATACCTATTTTTCATAAAATAAATTCGATAGGATAATATTCCATTTACTATATACCTATTTTTCATTAAATAAATTCGATGGGATAATATTCCATTTATTATATACCTATTTTTCATTAAATAAATTCGATAGGATAATATTCCATTTATTATATACCTATTTTTCATTAAATAAATTCGATAGGATAATATTCCATTTATTATATACCTATTTTTCATTAAATAAATTCGATAGGATAATATTCCATTTATTATATACCTATTTTTCATTAAATAAATTCGATTGACTAATAATAAAAATCTGTATTTCTACAATCATTTCCCTTCTCCTTTAACATTCTGATTACGTTTATTTGCATTATGACGTCATCTACAGACTGAAAATGACGTCATCTAATACTACCTAATATGGAATCGTAATATTAGACACTATCAAATACGGATTTTTTTCTTGGCATTTCCGATTTATTTTGTCTGTGTGGAATGTATATATTTTACAATAAATGTTAAGGTATATAATAAATCGCGAGAGTTCAAGAGAACGATCGCTATATAACGCGAGAGCACGAAATTACTATTTAGCCTTACAATACCCTCATGTTATAGTTTGAAAATATGACTTGACCTTTATACAATGAATAATTTATCTATGAATAATTGCAATACTTCAAAATAGAGTATTTTCATTGGCCCAAATCGTATCACGTGATCAAATCAATTGCACTTTATACCTCGATAAAAGGCAGAACTATTTTCGACAAAAATAGAAACAAACAAGGTCAGGGAATTCACTTCCAAGAAATACCAAACTTGTTTTGTTACTATTTATAGTCATCACCTTTTGAATTTCGATTTCCTCGAATTCCTTTATACTTCCATGGATTTTCAATAAATAGATAAACAAATAGTGTCCTTATAACAATTATAATGTTCGTTTTAAACATGAAGATTTCGAAAAACTCACATTTATTAGCCGTAAATCCGAGATGTCGAATCGGCTTCGCCACATCAGCATGCATCGTGTCCATGTGGTAGGTTTATATTTCTTGTCTATTACAAAGCATCTATTCATAATTCTAACTGTTATCGACCCAGATATCATAATTTACAGAGTTTAAAGTTAGTATTTCCTCATAATAATTCCAAATAAATCCAACGAATGTTCGAATTTCCATTTCAAAAACCCCAAGCGACGAAATAAAATGTCCGCCGTTACAACGACTCGAGCGATAAACTGTGTCAATGTATCCATACGCCTGTCAAAGAAAAGTAACTCCGCCCACAGTTCGTTTATTTGTTTATTTTCATCTCTCTATCCGATTCGGATTTGAAAATAGACGTATTGCAATTATATGGGCCGAGTGTATTTTTCACTGCGTTTATTGGAGTATAAAGTGCAATTGCCTTAGCACATGGCTTAAACATAACGCCCTACGGGCGTTATTTGCCATGTGCTAAGGCAATTGCACTTTATACTCCAATAAACGCAGTGAAAAATACACTCATCCCTATAATAAATCTGTTTTCAAGGAAAGTCTCGAGTAATCTCGTTCAAACCAAGAGAAATAGAGAAATGGATTATACATAACATAGAAATGATATGTGTATATATCAATCTTCTAATTCAATAGATACTCTAGTACGCTAAGGTCTGAAACAGGCATCACGGGTTTTCTCCAAGAGCAACGTCACGATCAAAACCATGCTACAACAAGAAAGCGTATATGTGCGATACCATGTAACATCGATGAACTCTATCCATCAAAAGGATACCTCTCACTGTAAATAAATTTAAAATGGTGACCCTTGCGTAGCTGTGATAACGTGACATCAAAAAAGAAAGACCACCCTTCCCTCGAACTCTCGACATTAAGTAGGTATCGATTTTTGAATCTCGTGCATTAAATATATAAACGTCACAGTCGACTAGCGGAATAAAACGAGAAACGCTGATGATAATCAGTCAAACGTGTAATTATGCACATAGACGATACGGCGCGCCAGGCTTTGTCATTATCGTTGGTTCATAAAATCATGATCCCGCCATCGTCCGATCGCAATTTCGTCATCGTACTATCGCTCTTTGTGCATATTTGCCTGTTTTTTACGCACATGGTTATTAACAATTTGCACTTTTTAGTCTTGATTTAAAGTGTTGTTTGAGATTGAGTTTCGTGAGCAAATACGATGGCAATAGTACGCCGACAATATCGCTATAGTACGATTACAATATCTCGGTAACAAGGTGGAAAATTGTCACAAGGTACGCCCGTCACGCTGATGGATGTTGACTGGGGAAGGGGATTAAAATTTAAGCCTAAATTCAAGAAAGGGTATCAATTCACAATGATAACTTATGGTTCTAGTGTTTTTTTCTTGTTATCACGAGGTTTTGAAATCCATAGGCTGTTACACTATAAGTGATTTGAAAAAAAAGATATGTTCCTTGGTGATATCTATTAACCTATAAAATTTCATGGTGATAGCTGTTATACTTTCAGAGAAATGCTTCAGACAAAATCCAAGTATGAAAAACAGCAAAGGGGAAAAACTCACAAAGTAGACAAAGAAGAGTTACGGTTATTGTACATTGCACTTCCCCTTGTTGATATCTATCCACCCATAATGTTTCATAATTATAGCTATTACACTTTCAGAGATTTATTCCGGACAAATTAAAGTACATGTATGAAAAACAACAATGGGGTATAATAAAAAAAAAAGGCAAGATATGGTTACGGTTCTTGTGCACTGCACTTCTCCTTGATGATATCTATCAACCTATAAAGTTTCATGATCATAGCTATTATACTTTCAGATATATGATCCGGACAAAATCAAAGTATGAAAAACAACAAACGGGAATAACTAAAAAATAGGCAAGGTAGAGTCAACGGCTCTTGTGCACTTCACTTTCCCTTGACGACATTTATCCACCTATAATTGCAATACTTCAAAATAGAGTATTTTCATTGGCCCAAATCGTATCACGTGATCAAATCAATTGCACTTTATACCTCGATAAAAGGCAGAACTATTTTCGACAAAAATAGAAACAAACAAGGTCAGGGAATTCACTTCCAAGAAATACCAAACTTGTTTTGTTACTATTTATAGTCATCACCTTTTGAATTTCGATTTCCTCGAATTCCTTTATACTTCCATGGATTTTCAATAAATAGATAAACAAATAGTGTCCTTATAACAATTATAATGTTCGTTTTAAACATGAAGATTTCGAAAAACTCACATTTATTAGCCGTAAATCCGAGATGTCGAATCGGCTTCGCCACATCAGCATGCATCGTGTCCATGTGGTAGGTTTATATTTCTTGTCTATTACAAAGCATCTATTCATAATTCTAACTGTTATCGACCCAGATATCATAATTTACAGAGTTTAAAGTTAGTATTTCCTCATAATAATTCCAAATAAATCCAACGAATGTTCGAATTTCCATTTCAAAAACCCCAAGCGACGAAATAAAATGTCCGCCGTTACAACGACTCGAGCGATAAACTGTGTCAATGTATCCATACGCCTGTCAAAGAAAAGTAACTCCGCCCACAGTTCGTTTATTTGTTTATTTTCATCTCTCTATCCGATTCGGATTTGAAAATAGACGTATTGCAATTATATGGGCCGAGTGTATTTTTCACTGCGTTTATTGGAGTATAAAGTGCAATTGCCTTAGCACATGGCTTAAACATAACGCCCTACGGGCGTTATTTGCCATGTGCTAAGGCAATTGCACTTTATACTCCAATAAACGCAGTGAAAAATACACTCATCCCTATAATAAAGTTTCATTATCATAGCTATCATACTTTCAGAGATATGCTCCGGACAAATCATTGTATGATAAACAGCTAAAGGGAATAACTCAAGAATAAGCTAGGTAGAGTTACGGTTTTTGTGCACTGCCAAGTTTCAAGTCAATCGGACTGAAGTTGACATATAGTTATGCTCCAGACAAAGAAGTGAACGCCGCCTGGACATCGAACAACGGACGCCACGGGTGATCCCATAATACGTTGCGTCTTCGACGGGCGTATAAAAATGACGATGCGATGACGGTTTTCAGATAGTTAGAAGACGATATCCCGAGAATACTTTAACAGATAAGATAGAATAGAAGAGAAAGTTATTGCTGACACATGAGTACGATGACACTATCCCTATAGTACGATTACGCTATCTCGGTAGAACTATGACAGAAACACAAACCCGTGATGACGAATTGATTTTTGTTAGAGGACGATATCCCGAGAATACGATAACAAGTAAGATAGAATAGAATAGAACGATATTGCTAACACAATATGACAATACCGCTATAGTACGATTACAATAGCACGATAGTCCCTTTGCGATAACGCAAGAACGCGATGGCAATCTTACGGTAGTTAAAAGACGACATCGCGAGAATACGATAACAAATAGAATAGAATAAGAGAAGAAAATATTACTAATACATGGATACGATGCCGAGACCACGGGATAATCTTTTGTTTCGCTCTGTAGAAAAAAATAGTAGTAGAAAAAATGGCGAGGAAAGGAGAAATTGCTCTATAGGTTATGACTTTTCGCGCAGTTTGAATTGCCGTCTGCAACTTCTTTGAATTTGGACCATTATTTTCTGGTAATTGTTTAAAGTTAATACATGTATAAGATATGTCACTGTAGTAATAACTAATCGTATATTTTCGCATTTAAATGCCGCGTATATCAAAGTTAAAATCATTTACGATCCCAATTTTTCTATGGCGTAGTCCTCCAATAGAGACCTGATTTATTTTCTTTTAATTTTTCCGCTATCTACGTAAAACAGTATTAGGTACGTCAAAATGATCAATGTTAAATGTCATCAAGTTTGAATCTTAATAAAGGAAATTAGAATTCTTTATCTGGTTAATAATACTTTGGTGAAGTGACAATTGTTCAAATGAAAATATCCGCAATTTTATCTCTTTATTGAACATTGACAGTAATCTGTTAAAGTATTCATTACCATGTCTTGTATTCAATTTAATAATTACTATTTACGTCCAAGATATTTCGACAAGTGTATATTGGCAGGAGGACCTTATCCTAGTCCGAAATCAAATGCACCAAACGTGCATTTTCCAGGAAGCAGAATCGAGAGGGATTAATCTAAGTTGGAAGAACTTGTTTCCCAATCAATGTAAAATTAATAGGTTTAAACCAAACCAAACATGTATGGTAAGCCGCTGTATTGGTCTTAGATGGTCCTTGGGTTCTACCGAAACTGAACCAAAATTTACAACTTAACCTATAACTAGATGGCAAAATTTTAGACAGGTACAAATTGAAGGAGTTGTAGAGGAAAATTTGTAATTTGTGAAATTTCATATTTTTTTAAGTTTATGGAAAGAAATCGTTTCGAAAAGTGAAGAAATTGCTTGTAGCAAACAATTTCTTTATTTTTCACATTGTCTTCCCAAATGGTTTTCTTGAGGGGGCGTCCAAAAATCACTATGTGGGAATGTGTTAATTGTAAACACAAATCCGTGCTCAGTTGATTATTTACATTCAAACATAATCAAATGAAACACACACACTAAATAATAGCCATTTACTATTGAATTATTTTTAATTCTTCACGAGAAGTGAACAACAGAGGGTGCCAAATTGCGCAGGTTGACCTGTGTGATATTTCAATCCATTCCCACACAGTCGCGGTTTTTCACGCTTCTAAGAAAAAAGCTTTAGAAAACATAGTTGAAATAAAGAAATCACTTTCGAAATAACAGTTTAACCCATTACCAGACCGCAAAATTTTAGACTCGTCCAAAATCAAAGAAGTAACGGACGACACTTTTTAATCGTGAATTTTAAAAGGCTGTGTCTTTTCGGGATAGAAACATAGTGGATAAGGAAGATTCCACGATGTTTACCAACGCATGTTTTCTTGGTGGTGTAGTTGGCGGGAATGAGTGGTAATGCAATGATCTTGATTTATAAATATTACAGAACGAGAGATTTATCTAAGAGAATTATTAGAGAATAATTTTTTTGTTTTCATGGAGGTATGTGCCGAAAAAACTAACCACACGGTATGAATACGCGAAGCGGATTCATACATAAGTGTGAATTGGTTTTTCGGTGCATACTTCCATGAAAACAAAATATATTCTCTTCAACTCTAATAATTTAATAGCATCGAGCGAAAAAAGCAAAGACTTTAAAAAAATTGATACATTTTTGCATGGAACTATTTTGTGCGGAAGCATACAAATAGCTGCGTGCTCAAAATTTTGTTCATGGAGTTATGAATATTTTTTTCGACCAATCAGAACACCCTTTTTTGATAGAAGAAACTAAAAATTAAATTATTTGTAAAAGATCTAAAAGTAGTAGTCATGCCTTAGTTTTGTGTTCTAGAAGATATGATAGCGAGCTAGTTATTTCTCATGGGTTAAATTCCACGTAACCCGCCCTTTTTAACTCTGGCTAAAACGATCGTATTATCAGTCATTTATAGCGTCGTTGAATTGAATTTATCACATAACCTAAAAATATGTGGAAATTATCTGATAAATAAGACGTAACTACAGAATTAGGTTTCAAATTAATAGCGGTATTATCCAGTTATTTTATCATGTAAACATTATTGAGAGCCTTCACGAGAAAAGGACCTCTAGTGTGTTCCGTAAAGCATATCCTTGTTGGGCATGTAACATGACGTAACTACAAATACATAAATAAATTAAATAAAGCTGTAGTTACGACATTTTGCCCGCCAAACGACACAATACTTTAATAAGAGATTGAATGAAACAGAGATTTAAACGAGGTTGCATTCCGAAAATATTGCCATAGTAAGGTAGAATGGGATTATTAAGAATATATTCAAGAAAAAAATCAACTCTGGTTAGCCTGCGCAGTTGGGTCAGCGTCGATACGTTCCGTACCACCTATGGGGGTCCCTTTTAGCATGACCGGTCATATGTATTTCCAAATTCATTACCTGTAATTAGTTAGCAAAGCTTCAGCTTTGATAGCTTAAGTTAACTGATAAAACTTTGCAGTGATCTCAAAGTTCAACGAGTGCAAACTGCCACTAAATGCTTTACCACCAAATCCATGGAATGCCTACGCCATAAAAAATAGTTCTCATGTATCAGGAATTTTGCAAACTCTATTCAAATTGTAGAGAACTCTGTCAAAAGTATGTTATTTAACCCATTTCCACTCAATTCCACCTTTTTTTAAGTATCTCAAGAAAAAAGCTTTGGAAAATATTGTGGACAATGAAGAAATCGCTTGTAACAAACAAATGTGTCAATGTCCACAATGACTTCTACTCAACAAGGGATTTTTTTTCTAAATTCAACCATGCTTTGCTAGTTTACCTTACTTTCATTACCTCTAATCTAACCTTTTGAAGACTGTAGCAAAATACATGTAACATTGGTGAGCGACCAAAGGATCCTAAATCTTCAGATTATTAAAGCTGTATTCACGAAATATTGGTGATTTTTGTTTTTAATTTTGTTTTGCCTATTTGTCTCAAAGGAATCAGTTTCGAAAAAAAACATGTTATTGTTTGTGACGCAAGCTAAACTATAATGGAACAGATCTTGTCTAAAATGGACAAATCTGTAACACTAACACTTGAGAAAAGTGTTTGCTATTTTGATTGGCTGACAATGTTTTCTTTTAGGTCACCCCAATATCTCGGGTAAGCGATAAGACCTGACCACGTTATTAACACTTTTCTGTTATCAAATTTTGTGACTGATCCAAATTGAAAGAGGTTGCAGACAAAAATAAAAATTGGATGCAATTTGAAATGAAACCTTCCTATTTAGTAGAAAATATTGTGGGAAAAGGGAAAATTGCTTCTAACAAGCAATATCGTCTTTTTTCCACAATGATTTTCCCAAGTGTATAATAACAGCGATATTAAATCCCGGGTTTGTTCGGGAAAGGGTAAACGCAAACGCCCGGTCCAGAAACAGTTGTACCAAACCATTTCTTTAAAAAATGAAATGGTCTAGGGTATTTGTATAAAAAGGGCGGACGGAAGGAATGAAGGAAGGAAAGAAATATCTCGGGGGGGGGGGGGCTTTACCCTCTCTATCCTCAGGAGCGACCTAAAATAATAAGTTCAACAATAAGAAGTTAAACTTGTAGATAAATGTTTGAACAAGGCATTCTGTTTTGACCGGAATTCAGGTCCTCTTAAAGTCAATAACATTTCACATTAAGCTGTAACTTAAACACTCGAGATTTTTTGGTATGAAGTTTCGTGCGAAAAAATGTTTTTGTTATTTTAGGAAAAGTGGGATATTTTTAAATATTTTCAGTTTTATATAAACCCAAATGGTATGTTTATGAATATTTTTCGTCCAGTGGGTAAATTACATTCCTGGTTTGCAGTCCATCCTTATTTTGAGACTTCAAGTAGACCTTGATTAGTCGCGACTGTAAATCAAAATGATAAGTCGATCAATGAAATCATTCGTTTAGAATGGAAGTTCAGTATGAAGTCCGACATCGACCGCCATTTTTGTTGGTTTAGCGACTTAAACGTCGTAACTACAGCTTATCCAAGCTGTAGTTACGACGTTTATGTCGCCAACCAACCATTCCACTTATTTGTATCATGCTATTTGTCATAAATTTTGCAATATAACGCCGTTAAAAATAGAGAGGAAACTTCCAGTCGGAGTCAATGGGTGGGGCCAAATGAGTCAATGGGTGGGGCCAAATGAGTCAGTGGGCGGGGCTGCGATTGGTCAATTCTTGTTTCTTTGAATATAATTCCAAAGCGATGTATAATGCTTTACCCGACTTAACGATCTCTACATAACAGACAGCTCTCGAGACCACCAGCTCTTTTATTGAAATATATACATGCAGTTACATAGGAAAAAGGGATATATGTTTTGGTTTCATAGAGGCAATTAAACGAAAAACATTATCACACTGTATGAAGCCGAAAACGAAATCATACAGAAGTGTTTTTTTTTTTTTTTTTTTTTTTTAATTTCATACGTTAATGATATTTTTTCTCTTCACGTCCCATATTTAACCTATCCCCACACGATCCTGCTCTTTACATTCCTCAAGAGGGGTGTTTTAGAAAACACGGTGGAAAATTAAGAACTTGCTTGTTAATAGTATTTTCTTCGTTAGCGACATTGCTTTCAGTGCAAAAAGACAAAGGGTTCGTTTTTTTAATCAACATAAAATTGTCGACTTCAACTTCTTTGAATTTGAAAAAGTCTAAGATATATCGTCTGGTCATGGGTTAATGTGAATACAAACACATTTATCAAAAATTAAATTGTACTTATAGAATGATAAGATATTTCAATCTGCTATATTTGAAAAAAAACTGAACCCGTATAATCTTATTTGCAATATCATTGAGACAAAACCTTAACCTTGGAGTGGTTATCTAACAATCGACCTTCAAAATTATCACAAAATATGTTTTAAATACCCATTGTTTTACGGGATGAATGTTAATTAATTTTTGGCACCAAAATAGAGGCACAATTACACAATAGACATATAGATTAACACTTTACCAGACGACGAAAGTTTAAAACTCGTCCAAATTCAAAGAAGCTATGGAATCGTTTTCTTTTAGGTTAGAAAACATTGTTGACATTGAAAAATTACTTAATTGAAAAAACAAGCGATTTCTACATTGTCTTGAAAGTCGTAAAAAGCGGTATTGTGGGGGAATGAGTTACCACACTATTCCGCTCTTTGACATCCTGAAGAATATGATTATATAAACTTTGTGGGAAGAGGAGAAATTGTCTGTTACAAGTATTTTTTTCTTTTATTACAAAGTTTTCTACATTCTTTGCACTTATTTTCAAGATTTATTGCACTCCAAAATTGAGTCTGCATTTTTTCTGAATTTGGACTATTCTAAAATTGTGTCGTCTAATAAAGGGTTAAGTAATATAGACACCGTTTCTATACACGTAACTACGGTACACTGAGCTATTGGGCCTGTCACAATAGTAAGCGTATAACCTTTAAACCATTACCAGACGACAAAATTTAATACCGGTCCAACTTAAAAGGAGTTGCAGACGGCAATTTAAAGAGTATGTAATTTTAGGCTTTTTCAACGTCTATGTGGAAAATATTGTTGAAATGAAGAAATTGTTTGTAACAAGAAATTTCTTCACAATGTTTTCCTATAAATTGTCATTATAATTATTGGAATGAGTTAATCATATCTTATTGTTGAGTAATTAAAAGATGTTCCTTAACAATTGTACCAGTTTTTTGTAAGCATATTATGGCTGTCATTTGTATGTTTCAACGCAAATGGTAGTGCCATGCGTCAACGTCTGGGTGGAAAACATTGTCGAATATGACGAAATTGCTTGTAACAAACAATTTCTTCATTGACACAATGTTTTCCTAAAATGGGTCATTGTGTGGGTTAATCATATATTATTATTAATGGGAAATAAAAAGATTTTCTTAACACTTAGACCAGTATTTTTGTTGGCACATTGTGGCTATGTTTTGGATGTGTCGACTCAAATGGTCATGCCATGCGTCAACAACGGATATGTTTTCAGCATTTATACATTTGGCAACCTTAACTCGTCAATATCACAATGTGCAAGTAGGAATGAATTATTATTTTATTGTTCTACCGCCGAACTGGAGGGCATAACATCTACAAAATACAAACATTGAACAAACAAGAACAATCAATAGATTGATTGATTGAATGGAATTAAAGTCACTTTTAACAGTATTTCAGTCATATCGCGGCGGCTGGAGCACCTAACAATAGATTCCTGGTATTTCTCACACCAGTACTACCACAACATCCACTCCTAGCCACCAACTGCTAACTAACTTAGGTACATGGCAACTAGACATACGATGGTAGACAGAAAAATAGATAAGAAAGTTAATAGCCAGAGGTACAACATTTACATAATACAAGGGTCTCCTTCTGCCATGATCGACCAATCAAATCATCATATTCGACCGGAAGTGAACTTTGAACTCTACATAGACTAACATTAAGGCGAGGCATTTTTGTGACTTAAACAGCGTAAATGTCTGATAATTCATGCACGTATGTAACGGTTTAATCTACAGGGGGATAAAATTGAAAGCACGGACATGATTGACTAATCACTGGTCCCGCCTACTGATCCCTTTAGTCCAGCCCATTGACTCCGATACTAATTCCCGCTTTGATCTTTTACGGCGTTATTTTGCAAAATATTTAGCCAGCAGTACGTTACAAATAAGTATTAGGGTTGGTTGGCGACCTAAAGGTCGTAACTATATCTTGAATAAGCTGTAATCACGACGTTTAAGTCGCCAAACCAAAAAAGGGGTTTTACAAAAATGGTGACGAATGTCGGAATTGAAAGCTTAATTCGGGCTTAATGAATGGCTTGATTGGTCGATTGGTTTCTTGATTGACAGCGGCGATTGGTCAATTTTCATAGCGGAATTTTCAGACCCAAGGTTTCTATTACTATATTTACCAAATTCATTGAGGAGGGAATGGGAGCTTACCCAAATCCTAGTTCATACAAATTTAATTCGTATCTGCAAGGAAAATGCATGGTTCTAATCCGCCCGGTCAACCAAACTTCATTTGGCTTTCCTCCGTCTATTATAGGTCTATGAGTGTTAGCTAAGTAATTTGATTTTTTAGTTTCCTCTGTGAAAACGGGCGTTCTGATTGGTCGAAATAATATCCTTACCTCCATAAAGAAAATTTTAAGCATGCTGCCATTTGTATGTTTCCGCACATAATAGTTCCGTACAAAAAAGTATCAAAATTTGAAAAACATTTCTATTTCTGCTCGATGTCATTAAACCATTAGAATTGAAGAGAATAATTGTTTGTTTTTTATGGAAAACCTAATCACACTTATGTATGAATCCGCTTCGCGTATTCATACACACAGTGTGGTTGGCTTTTTCGATTCATACATCTATGAAACAAAAAGATATTCTCTACATCTCTTTAATATCTCATAGCTTTATCAACGACGAAATTGATAGACATGGCTTATGTCAATTGTGAGTGTAATATCATTGAAAAGAAAGTTGCTTATGATATAATCCTAGAAAGTGAAAGGTTGCTTGCAACAAGCGGTTTGTGCATGTCCTAGAGTATTTAATGCATTATGGGAAATAATGGGTGAGAAAGGAGTGAAAAATTTAATTATGGTTTTTGGATCGTGCAATGTCAATTTGATTCCTGTAATCGAATCTAAATGTTATTTTGGGGAAATTGAAAGGGAGAACCTGATTGTGAGTAGCAATTTCTCCCTTTCCACAATAAAAATAGTTCGGAAGCACAAGTACAAAATCCTGGTAGCACTTTTATTATAATTATTTAAATTCCTTAATTGGTTAGAATACAATTTAATGGCAACCGGATGTAGCTTATATACCACTCTCAAAAGAGTTAATTTTCCAATTGTATCGGTGTATCTTAAGCGACCATTCTCTTCAGCGACCACTTTTTGGCCGCCACTTGATGAGTCGCACATTACAAGTTTTACTGCGATGTGGCTTATTGGCAGAAGCTTGTCCATTTAAAAATCAAACGAAATAAAAATTATTTAGGAAAAATTTACACCTCGCGAAACGTTCTTCTCGGTTTTTCTATCTTAACCCTTTCCGGTTCAATCCCTGGTTTTTACGTCCCTGTGATTTTATACGTGAGAAAACATCGTTGGAAAAGAAGAAATTGCTTGCAACTTTTTCCACAATATTTTCTACCCTATTGAATTGGTATTTTTAAATTACATCCACTTAAATTTTCTTCTACAAAACCTTTGAATTTGGACAGGTCTAATATTTTGTAAAACAGGAAAGGCTTAAATGATAGAAATTTTAATCATCGTGGGTTAGGCTCAAAAGCACCGTAGACGGATCAAATGAATTATTATTGTTCCAATGTCTGCAGCTTAATTACTATATCGGACGAGGATAATCGAATTTGTTGAGTACATCCGGAACCAAATCGTCGTTTGGCGAACAGAATATCGTAACAACAGCTTAGATAAAGCAGTAGTTACGACATTTTGCACGTCCAAATACGAATTATTATATAATACAGGTCCATGGGTGCAAACGTGCACTTATCTTTGTTTACAGTATTAGGACATCAAATTAGGGATTTAAAGTGCAGTTCAAGTATGGAAAACCTTTTAAAAAAATTAAACAACTAATTTTGTTAGCTTTGATCTGCAGTAAAAAATAACGCACATAAATTGTAACTTCTTGAAAATCACGGAATAAGAATCTTGCATTATATAATGAGGGGAGGGGGGGGGGGGATTAGGTACATTATAGAACATTTATAATTTTAAAAAATATATAGACTTTGTAAGACATCGGATGCCTTTTTCAAGCATGATTGAATTTCTTTGAAAAATGTAACATTAGAAAGTTTTTTAATGCAAACGATTTCAGTGGCACCAAATGGTATACAATGTGATCGCCTAGAACCAATATCATTAACAGGGTGCTCATACTTACGCTATAGCAGCCGTCATAGCGCAATTGGTAGCGCATCAGACTCACAGTCTTCAATCATCGGGTGTCATGGATTCGATTCCCGGCGGCTCATATCTTTTCTGACATTTGTCGCTCACCAAAGGGTGGATTATCGTAAACCTAGGTTGGATAGCAACTGGAGTCTATGAAAGGATGTAATGATAGTACTGGTGCAATATATACAAGGAATACATTGTTAGGTGCTCCGGTCGCTGCGATATGACTGAAAAGTGTTAAAAGCAGAGCTTAGCAAGAAAGAAAGAAAAATCAATGTTACAATGACGCTGAAAGGCGGCTCGGCGTGAAATGATATACGTTTACACTAGTGGCATTACTCTCCGAGACCGTACAGTAAATCTTGTATTAAGCGACCACTGAAGGGACGACTAAAATGTGGTTGCTTAAAAAGAATGGTCCTTTAATGCGCTTTATTGTGAAAGATGTGAAGGATTGATTCGATTGCATAAAGAAATTATAACAGAATTTTCGCTTAGTCCTATGCTGTTTGGACTAGTTCCAACATCATGGGATTTTTTTGCGATTCATTTTAAGAAAATACTCTCACTGCTTCATAGATTTTGCTTTCTATAGGGGGATTACGGTACGGCATGGTAGTTTAATGGAAGCGGTCGCATAATACACGTGGTCGCTCTAGCAAGATCGACTGTAGTTACTGTCCGAGCTGTTTCTGTGCGAGAGTACTTTTCTTTCAAAATAGCGCAGAAACTTAAATTGACTGCATGACAGAAGCGTTCTATCTCTGTAATATAGTATCATGTGTCTGTATGTTGCAAGACGCATTGCTCCCGTTTGTTTGAATGAGGCTTAACGCCGCTTTTAACCATTTTTCAGACATATCGCTGGGGCTGGATCACCTGACAATGGATTTCTGGTATATCTCGCTCCTGTTTTACCATTACATCCTTTCCTAGCCTCCAGCAGCTATCCGACTTAGGTTTACGATTATTCAACTATTGGTGATAGACAAGTGTTGAAAAGTATATGTGTCGTCACCGGGGATCGAACCCTAAAACTCTATGATTGGAGATTGGGAGTCTGATACGCTACCAACTGAAATATGACGGCGGCAGCGCATTGCTCCCGTTCGTCGTGGAATGACTTGGCAGAGGTGAAGTCCTGAGTATTTGAGGACAGATTGTGGTTAGGTAGACGAACTTGGCAAGTTGTATTGTCGTTACAACTTGTTGATTGCTCAACGACAAAATGATTCAAATAAATTGCCGGAAAAAGTAATGTCGCTCCAGACTGAATGATTTCATTGATCATTCGACTTTCTGGTTTAACAATTTCTACCCATCCCATTCATAAACTATTGGTAAACAAATAACTTATACTTGCCACAATCTAATTGTTTGCGAAAAGTTTAATTTGGCTTTTGTAATGACGTAATTCAAAACTTATTCGTGATTCGCCCCGTGCATGTAGCAATGTTTTGTTTCCGGACATGAGAAAGGTTACCTAAATTTCAAACCAATCTGATTGGGTTACTCTTGATTTGTGCCGGTTCTGCAGCTTATTTTGACTCTCGTGAAGAATTCAATCAAGTGAAATTATCTCTTATCCATACGACCTTTTTAGTTAACCCATTCCAACTCAATCCCCCCTTTTTACGCCCCTCAAGAAAATAGCTTTTGAAAACATTGTGGAAAATGAAGAAATTGCTTGTATCAAGCAATTTCTTCATTATCCACAATGTTTTCTATCAAAAACGACGAAAAAGTTAAAAATTCCATCAACTTGAAATTGTTGTCTGCAGCTTCTTTCAATTTGGACTAGTCTAAAATTTCGCTGTGTTGGAATGGGTTAACCCGTTACCAGACAGCGTAAAAAGGAGGGATTGAGTGGGAGTGGGCTGAAACGTGTTCACCTCTTAAATCAATTACCAAAACTTGAACATGCGTCGCGGAATGTTCTTTAGAGACCCTGTCCGAAAATTGGTAGTTAGATTTTGCTTGGACCATAATATGGTCGTGCCAAGTGTCCGTTATCAATTCTTTAACGGCATCTTCTCCTAGACTTCACAAAAACTTCTTACCAAACTGGATGGTGATATTTAAATGACTTTTCGCTTTTAAATGTTCACGATTGTTTGTTCTTGTTTAATATATGAGCATTCCACGAGTCCTTTTAGCATTAAGTTCTTAAATTCACACATGAAATCAGAGGGCTTTATTGAACCGAACTTGAAAGGAATATCTTTAGTGAGACCTTTCTTAAAGCTTTCTTTGTGCTTTTCATAATGTGCGTGGCAGTTTTTTGTTTGTTTCTTTTGTTGTTGTTGTTGTTGTTGTTGCGCTGAATAATTTAAAAGTATTGCATGAAACCACTAGATTTTTTGTGCAAGATTATGGAAAAAATGTATTCAGTATCTCTTCTTAAAATTAAGTGCCATAACTAGGGTAGAGGCATGGCCATAGTTCTTTTGCACTTTAATTCTTTCAACGTTCCCACCTCTGAAAATCCAAGGCCGATTATAAATTTATAATGACAAACAATCTCATATAATTTATTTTTTAGTTTCTTCTATCAGAAACGAGCTTTCTGAATGACAAAAAAAATCATAACTACATGAAAAAAGTTTTGTGCAAGCAGCTATTTTGTATGCTTCAGCACAAAATAGTTCAATACAAAAAGGTGTCAAAATTTGTAAAATATTTGCTTATATCGCTTGGTGCCTTTTATTAGATATGAAGAGAATATTTTTTTGTGTGTGTGCAACGAAAAACCTAATAACGCTTCGCGTATTCATACATAAATGTGATTAGTATTTTCGCTTCATACCTCCATGAAAACCAACCAACAAACAAACAAAAAATACTCTCTTCATCCTTAAATAAAATAAAACGACTCTTTATCGTTCCCAAAATCATGAGACCTTTCCATCAAATCATTAGCTAGCGACCTGTGTCAAAAAGTGAAATTTTCTGACAGACACTTTACTCATGGGGTACTTGGCAATAAACACGCCCTTCTAGGTACAAACAATTTAATTGAGAAAGTATCGAATAACCTAACAAAGATCCGGCATTTGGTTGTTGAATCTATAAAACTTATTTACTTATTTATGAATGAACCTTTCAATTCATTTTGTAATCAATATTACATTAAATGCCCTGGTGTCTCGTAGTGCAGGGCTCTTTTTTCAAGGAATGGGGATCACACCTCGCTATGAAAGCAAAAGTTCGTAATCATCACCAGTCTCTCACATTCAAACTGACAATTCAAAGCTGCAGATGACAATTTTAAGTTGGTGATTTTTTTTTTTTTTTTTTTTTTTTATCTTTTTGGATAGAAAACAGTGTGGATAGTGGAAAAAATGCTTTATACAAACAATGTCTTCATTTTCTACAATGTTTTCCAAAGTTTGTTACTTGAGCGCGTGTGGTTAACCCATTCCCAACAAATCCCACTTTCTACACCACTCGGAAAATATTGTGGAAAATGAAGAAATAAATTGGAACAAGCATTTAAATTAATTTCCACAACACTTTCTACCTAAAAGCCTAAGTATTTTCTTTCAAATTTCGCCTTCTTGAAAAAGTCGTCTGCTATTTCTTTGAATTTGAATCAGTCTAAATTTTCACCTTTGGTAAATCGGTAAAGGAAAAATTACTTACTGAAGGTCCAATACATGGCTTGTGTTTTCAAAGAAGGTGTTTAACCCATTACAAGATGATAATTCTTAGACTGCTCTTGATTGAAAGAGGTTACAGGCGCCAATTTAAACTCAGTGTCAGATCAGGTAGAAAACATTGTTTGTGACTATAGGAAAAACTGCTTGTGACGAGCAAGTTCTCCTTTTTCCCCGTTTTTTCTTCAGCATTGTGTGGAAATGGGTTAAAAGATATGAAAACTTCTTGCCCCCTTAAAATCCATTCATTCTTAAGTAAGTTCTGAGAAGGCATGTGTTGAAAGGCCAAGAAGTCAGAGAAAAAAAACAGAAGGTATTTATTTTGAAAACCGTTTTGTATCTTGAAGAAAAAATGGAGAGAAAGATAACTGCAATCGGTAGGGAAAGAGGTGTGGGAGAAACCGAGGATCTTATGTCCTTACTGTGTATTTACGTTTATCGTCGTTACTGTAGCACACGCCCATATGAGCGACGCCCCCAGTAGGTAGTGAAGGGATACAGGACGAAATTGCTGAGAGCTCCGCCAGGTTCTTTGCACCGTCACGCAGGGCGTCGGTTTAACATCTCATCCGAAAGACAATTAATTCGTTAGTTGATATGGTCAACCCAGGACTCGAATCCGTGATCCTGAGGTTTGAAGTCAAAGCCCTTTATCAATGGAAGGATCGCTGGTCCCGCCCTATACCTCCATTTGGAATTTTGACATAGGGTTTAAATGGTGGTGTTTTGCAAAAATAATAAAAACAAAAACAAACAAAAAAAAAACTATGATAAGTAATATGTAACAAAAAGTCGTTGGTTGGCTTCCTAAAGGGCTGCAGGCGCTATAACCCATATCCGCAACCTCCCCCCCCCCCGAAGAACTATGATCAGTAATATATAACAAACAGGGTGGTTGGCTTCCTAAACGGCGCTTTAATCTCTTACCAAACGGCAAAATTTTAGACTGGTCCAAATTGAAAGGAGTTGCAGATGACAATTTAAAGCTGATTAAATTTCCGACTTTTTTTACCTTTGGGGTAGAAAACATCGTTGATAATGAAGAAATAATTTGTAACAAACAAGTTCTTCATTTTCCACAATGTTTTCCAAAGCTTTATTTCTTTAGGGTGCATTGAAGCGGTATTCAGTGGGAATGGAATAAAACTTAAGAATGCATATCAAGATATAACATCTCAGGTCGGTAAAAACCGCCGTCATAGCGCAGTCGGTATCGCGTAAAACTCCTAATCTTCAATTATGGTATGTCATGGGTTCGATACCCGGCGGCGGCACATATCCTTTCCGACATTTGTCTCTCACAAATAGGTGGATAATCGTAAACCTAAGTGGGATAGCAGCTGTAAGCTAGGAAAGGATGTAGTGGTAGTACTGGTGAAAGAAATGCCAGGAATCCATTGTTAGATGCGCCTACCGCCGCGATATGACTGAAGTACAGTTCAAAAGTGGCGTCAAATCTAATTCAATCAGGTCGGTAAAGCAATATTCTAGAGGTGGTGTCACAAATAATAAACCTGCTAAAAATGAGGTCCCCGAGTACAGGGATAGCAGAGACATAGCAAAATGTCAAAACATTTAACCCTTTCCTGGTTAATCCCTGGTTTTTACGTCCCTGTGATTTTATAATTGAGAAAACATTGTGGAAAAAGAAGAAATTGCTTGTAACAAGCAATTTCTTCTTTTTCCACAATATTTTCTACCCAATTAATTGGTTATTTTTCAAATAAAATCAACTCTAAATTTTCGTCTGCAAAACCTTTGAATTTGGGCGGGTCTAAAATTTTGCAAAACAGGAGAGGATTAAACGACAAGGACACTGACGCAGACAGGGCTATAGCAATTTCCTCGGATGTTCTAGAAAGTAGCCGAGCTAAAATGGTCGTTTCTTTTTTGACAAATCATCTTTCTGTTTTGGGTTTCAGACAGAGCAAACACGCACAATTCAGTGCGTTATTCCGTGTAGTAACGGCTATATGTAACCAAGTTACACATCCATGAAAAAGTCTTTCAAAATCGACGTTTGATCTTTGAATTTCATAACAATGGATCTAATTGGACGAGACATATGTCTCGTCCAATCAGAGCTCTTGTTATGAAATTTCTAAAGTGAGCCAAAAATTAGACTGGGTGTGTGGAATTCGTACGCAGAACAATACGGTCGCGGCAAAGTGCGATATGGGTCAGATGATTGTGTTTCTTTATTTAGAATCTAATTGAAAACGTAAGGAGTCTGCAATCGAAATAAATATTTGCCCATCTTTTGTCCTACCAATGAACAGCTTCTGAATAGAAGTAAATATCTTTATTAAGAGAGAAATTATGTAAATACCTCGCTAAAAATAATATGGGTTGGAGATCGTTTGAAAATAGGCCATGTTTATTTGCTGAGGTCGTCTCTATTAGTCAGAAAGCTATTGTGAATAACGTACGTAGGCCCTGTAGGTCTATTGTGAGATAATTGAGATAATCCGAGAATTTCTATTATGGCAGCTATATTGTCAGCTATCTTGGGAAAAATGGAAATAATCACATCCTCTAATCCATTCTTACACATAAACGCTCTTTTGATTCCCTCAAGAAAAAAATAGATGGAAACATTGTGGAAAATGAAGAAATTGTTTGTGACAATTAATTTCTTTAATATCCACAATGTTTTCTACCTTACTCGACAAAAAAGAAAAGATTTCATCAACTAAAAATCCTTGTTTTCAACAACTTTAAATTTCGAGGGTGGATTAAAAACGTGAATCATTTTGGAACGATGAGCTGTTCAATCCCCAACTCTCACAAACAAAATATGGTGTGAAGGCTTTGTCGATTGACATCCATTTAGACGACCATCTTGAAAACGGTATCTAGAGATTGGCAAAACACTAATAGAGTAGTTTAAAAGAATGTTTAAAAAAATGAAAAATCTGTTAAAAATGATGAATGTCAAAGGATTTGTCGAATTACGATTAAGAATTTAGAATTTGTAATCGATCGTGCCAAAATCCAGAACTAATCGATTGTCGACCATTTCATGGAACATCTTTGATACGATTCGTCATACTGGAAAATCCAGTTGTCAGCTCATTAGATATGTTCAGAATATCATTTATCAAATTCTATTTCAACTGTCGAGCGATGAGAATTGACTGTCAAAGGAAGGATGGACAGACAAACAGACAGACAAACAGACAGACAAGCAGAAAAAAGTATTGTATGACTTAGCGGCCTACTCTCGTGGGTAGAGGATTAAACATATTCTACGAGTTCGATCCCCGGCTGGGATATGGCCGGGTATGACTGGCACAGCTGGCGAGCCAGCGAGCTGAAATAAGCTGAAATTGACGACCCAGGCCAGATGATTTTTTATTCTATTATATATTTTGTCAATGAGGACTTAGAAGGAGCAATTGTAACACAGAAAAGTATTTGCATTAAACAAAATTACCAAAAAATGCTTTTATTGACTATTTTGCAGTGTTTTTCACAACAAGAATGTAAAAAAGGAAAAATTGACAATTAAAACACAGAAAAAAAATCAATATAAGCAAAATTTGACAATCTTGTTTAATACATATACTTTTCTATGTAGCAATTGCTACTTATCAATAATCATTGACAAATTATTTAATAGAATTATAGAATTCTGGATCGCCAATTTCAGCCAATGCGGCTTGTCAGCTTTACCCGATCCGGGATATGCCTGCCATGTTGGTGACACAATGTTCATCCGGATTCAATAATTGTCAACTGCCTATTTTTGTCTGAGTTTGGCTGGTCAGATATCACAGATATTAATTTCATTGTATAAAACAGGAGAGCACTGGGAACGATCTCATTCAAATTGAAAAAAGCTCCAATTTATTGGAACGACCTCTACTGGAATTTTCTCAATAATTTGCTTAAATAATGCGCCCCGTTGCCATTTTTTACAGGATATGTAATACAGAGTGCTCGTTTCCCCGGGCGTTTCCCCGGGCGAGCGTACCGGGGCTGTATTCTTCGCGGAAAACCACAAATTATGCAAAAAGGTGTCAGTTGTTGACGAACTGTTGTGAAAAGCAACATCGTGTTCGAACTTTTAAAAACATCTCAGCGGAAATTATTTCGGTTTCAACCGCAGTTTTGGGCCGTATGCATCGAGAAGTCATCTTTACACGACACAGCATTGCCATAATTATCCATTTTTCGTTAGAAACGTAGAAAACTAGAGCTGTCGCCCTCAAGGGCTGACGAGAATACCCCCCACACCGCTAAAAAGGCTTTTCTATGAAGGAGTGGAATTTGAAGCTGTTTAATCACATGCATGTCATGGTGGATGAACATTGCCAACCCTCCATCTCTTTCTGATTTTGTGTTTGTTGCTAGAGTTGACTGATTAGGAAAGGTTGGTCAATATGAGCCTATGTTAAAGAAAACTGTGTGAGGAGATGATGACACAAAATTATATCCACGAAAAGTCAATATGAGCCTATGTTAAATTTTTGATCCCCGCGGGGCGGGGTCAAATTTGACCTCAGGAAATAAACCGTTCGATATTTTGTAAAGGTCAACAAGATGATGTTACTTACCAAATTTGGTAACTCCCCTTATGGTTACTGAGTTTTGCAATTTTAAATTTTGACTACTCCCCCCCCCCATTAAAAAGTTCAAAATGGCATAACTCTGAAACTAACGACTGGATCAAGATGAAAATTGCAGGTGCACAACTTCATATGATAGGAAACAACAGCAAAACAATTTCAGCAAAATTGGTCAAAAAATGTGGGAGGAGAAGAGGACACAAAATTATGTCCACGGACGGACGGACGGACGGACGGACAGACGGGCGGACAGACAGACGGACGGACGGACAACCTGATTCCAGTATACCCCCATAACTTCGTTGAGGGGGGTATAAAAATCAAAAGAACCACCGACACCTACCTTTGTTTAGCTGTTTCTAGCCTTTGGACCAACCTCGCGAGTTCCCGGATGTGCGATTGGAACAGAAATTCACTACCTCTTTTTGGAGGTCGTTCCAAACATTACCACCCGTGCATTAAGCACTCACCTAAACGATTTTTCCCCCGAAATTATATAACAATTAGGGCTGCACGCTACAGTTATCACTTATTCTTTGATCAAATTATTATGGTTGAATTCCCTATAAAATATTATAGATAGATAGATAGATAGATAGATAGATAGATAGATAGATAGATAGATAGATAGATAGATAGATAGATAGATAGATAGATAGATAGATAGATAGATAGATAGATAGATAGATAGATAGATAGATAGATAGATAGATAGATAGATGGATGGATGGATGGATGGATGGATGGATGGATGGATGGATGGATGGATGGATGGATGGATGGATGGATGGATGGATGGATGGATGGATGGATGGATGGATGGATGGATGGATGGATAGATAGATAGATAGATAGATGGATGGATGGATGGATGGATGGATGGATGGATGGATGGATGGATGGATGGATGGATGGATGGATAGGATAGATCGATGGATGGATGGATGGATGGATGGATGGATGGATGGATGGATGGATGGATGGATAGGATAGGATAGGATAGGAAAGGATAGATCGATAGATAATGGATCAAAAACTGTAGACGGAACAGCCAATTGTTTTCAACGATATTCTAATTAACTGTACTTGACGTCTGATAAAGCGCGAGGATGTCGACGTCTTGCAAACGTTACAAAACGACGTTGACGTCATATTCTCTATTACATAAAAAAAATGGCTATAACGATCGATCGCAAAGCTATGTTCTCGATATAAAATTTATTTACTATTTCTTGATTAAGGCATCTTGCCGAAATATTAAAAATAAGAGTGATTATGTATAGCCTTAGTGTTAAAACAATTTCAAAAAAGCAGACTATAATTTAAAGTCGGTCTTATTGGAAATATAATCATTCAATAGGGTAGAAAGTATTGTGACAAAAGAAGAAATTGCTTGTTACAAGCAGCTTCTTCTTTTTCAATAATCTTTTCTCAACTATAACAACACAGGGGCGTAAATACTAGGGATTGAACAGGAAATCGCTTCGACGTTATCCTTTCGAAAAGAGAGGGGACAAAACCGCGCTAAACATTCTTTATCTTTACATCAGGATTACCTCCCTTTTAATTCAAAAAGGTTACGTCAAGCTCTGAAATATGCATTCTGGATTCAGGTTGGAAGCATTTCGATTAAGGGAGGGGTGTAATTTGAAAAATCTTCAAACACGGGAAGACCACTTTGGGCCCTGGGGTTTTAACACAATTCACTTAAAAGATGTATGAATTCATTTCATGAGTGCATGGGAGGGGGCCTTCCCCACTGGATCGCCATTCACACAGACCTAGGTATTCTCGGATTCAATATATTTCTTTGAATATAGCTATTGCGACTAAGTAATGTAAAAAGTGAAGTATTTCAGTATTTCAATAGCCTGAGGAAGTAGCGGTTAACAAATATTTTGATTGATTTCATTGAATGGGATTTAACGCCGCTTTTAACAGTATTTCAGTTATATCGCGGCGGCTGGAGCACCTAACAATGGATTCCTAGTATTTCTCACACCAGCACTACCACTACATCATTTCCTTGCCTCAAGCTTCTATCCCACTTAAGTTTGCGATTATCCACCCATTGGTGAGAGACAAATGTCGGAAAGAATGTGCCGCCGCCGGGGATCGAACCCACGACATCCCATGATTGAAGATTAGGAGGCTGACGCGCTACTGACTGCGCTATGAAGACGGACATTTTGAAATAGAGGAACTAAGTCAGAATCAACGATATTTTCTTAGTTTGTAATACTTAACATGGAAATTCATACTTCTATTATCTGGACCTTTTCCTGTTTTGCAAAACTTTAGACCTATCCAAAATTCAAAGGTTTTGTAGAAAAAAAATCTAAAATGCATTAAATTTGAAAAATAACCATTCAGTAGGATAGAAAATTTTGTGGAAAAGAAGAAATTGCTTGTTACAAGCATTTTTCTTTCTTTTTATACAATGTTTTCTCATTTATAAAATCTCAGGGACGTAAGAACAGGGATTGAACAGGAAAGGGTTAACTGTCAAACCATTGAAGGAAGGATAAGTCCATCTAGCTAACCTCGCAAATGTTTCAAATAAATTTCATCCAATGTTGGAGTCCAACGTTCACTTCCATTCTAAATCAACGATTCTATTGGTCGATTGACTCTTTGATTTACATCGCGAACCGTCAGTTGACGACAATTTTTGTTGTTGTTGTTGTTGTTGTTGAATTCATCAAAATACACCAGGCAATGTATGAGGAGTTGGTATTACAGGACACGAAACCGTCTAGTGCTGTAATGATACGTAAAATGGTAAACTTTACGCAATATGTCACATGATGAAAAAAGAATTGCGGAACTTTCATCATCCAAATTTATCCATTATTCCATTCCCACGCAATGACGCTTTTTGACGCCCCAAGAAGTAAACTATGGAAAACATTGTGGAAAATGAACATTGTTTCCGATCCCCAAAGACATGGCTTTTTGAAAGTTTATCAACAAAAAATGTCGTCTGCAACTTCTTTTATTTTGGGCCCGTCTAAATTTGTTTTTTCCCGTAATGAGGTAATGTAGGAGGTGTTATGTTAGCAAGTGATGGACGGTAGGACAGGCGAAGAAGCTGATACCAAAAATACGTCCACCTTCGACATATAAAATCTCAACTCAAGAAAAGACTCTGAAGTAATTTTGATCTACTTTTGTTTGATTGGGGATTAACGCCGCTGTAAACATTTTTTCAGTCATATCGCCGCGGATTGAGCACCTATCAATGGATTGCTGGTATATCTCGCACCATTACTACCATTACACCATTTCCTAGCCTCCAGCGGCTATCCCACTTAGGTTTACGATTACTCACCAATTGGTGAGAGACATATGTCGGAAAGAATATGTGCCGCCACCGTGGAATGAACCAATGACATCCCATGGTTGATGAATGGGAGTCTGATACGCTACCAACTGTGCCATGAGGGCGTCAATTTCAATTCAACACCAGGATGCATCAGTGGCGTAAAATGTGCGTGTGCAGGCTGATCGTTCACACACTGTATTCATATTATGTTGTCCATATACAATATAATATAATACAAAACGTTTATTTCATTTACCCACCACCAAACAACAGAAATCTAGACCGGTCCGAATTAAAAAAAAATGTTGCAGAGGAAAATTTCAAGTTGGTGGAATTTTAAGGGTATTTGTCTTTTGAGGTAAAAAACTTCGTGGGTAATGAAGGAATTGCTTCATACAACGAATATCTTAATTTTCAACTACATTTTCAGAGGTTGTTTTTTTTTCCATTAAGGGGCGTAAAATGGGGGATTGTGTGTGAATTAACAATGTTCACTGCAAATAATCAGACAAATTGAGGAAATACATGGATTACAAGAAGAACATGTCATATACGTGAACATAGCTTTATTTCTTCTAGAAAATGAATGATACAAAAATTTCGCCAAATTAAATCAAAATAAGGGAAATGGTGTATATTGTATACCATATGGCGATTGAAATAACGTTTTACTGAGTGCAACATATTGAGGGGTAGAAAGATGTGGAGAAAAAAAACAACACATTTTCTACATATGTGCCATAATGCCATTTCCTCCATACTTCAGTAATAAGTTATTTGATAGATTTGCTAGCAAAGCGCACTTACTTCGACAAGTGGGTCGACGACAATTTTAAGTTGGTTGAATGTAGGAAATATTTCCTTTGCTGGAAATAAAACATTGTGGACAATGAAGAAATTGCTTGCCACAAGCTATTTCTTCATTGTCCTCAATGTTTTACAAAGTCTTATGCTTGAGATGCTTAAAAGTGGAATTCGGTTGGAATAGGTTAGATAGCATGCTTTTGAAAGAGTTCTCTACAATTTGAATAGTGTTTGCAATAGTCCTGAAATACATAAGAACTACTTTAATGGTTTAGGCATTCAATGGAGTTAGTGGTTAAGGGTCCAGTTTCAGTTTGCACGCTTTGAACTTGGAGAAGACCTCAAAATTTTGTCTGTTATCTTAGGCTATCAAAACTGACGCTTTCCTAGTTAAAAAAGTAAACTGATTGTCTGGCGATCTAAGCGTGGTGACTACATTTTGAATAGCCTTCAATTCTCTAATGACTTTACTTAGTATATTTAATTCTTTTTCGTATAATCCCTTATTTTTACTTTACTGTGATGTGATAGAAAGAACTGAGAAAAACATTGTGGAAAAGAAGAAATTGCTTGTAACAATGTCTCATGAAAAAAAAAAAAAAAAAAACTCTTTTGCAATCATTCACTCTCATTGACCAATCGCGGTTTTTAATAAAATAACCAGTCGATCAGTAAAAATCAACTTTTGAGATCAGACATCTCCGACCTTTTTGTTGGTTTGGCGACTTAAACGTCGTAAGTACAGTTTATCCAAGCTGCAGTTACGGCATTTAGCTCGCCAACCAACTATTCTACATTTTTGTAACATGCTACTGGCCATACTTTTTTGTAAAAATAACGCCACTTAAAATCGAAGCGGGATTTCTTGTCGGAGTCAATGGGCGGGGCTAACGAAGTAAGTTGGCGGGGCCAGCGATTGGTCAATTAAATAGAGGCTACAACAATAATATGCTGGTCCTTCAGGGCGTAGTTATTTGTTTGAATGGTTTTACCAAAATAAGCGCACTTAACAAAACGTTAACAACATTATCACAGCACCAGCATATTCCTTTTGCTGAATTTGAAATATGTTTTTTTATACATTTTTTTCAAAGTAAGTCAGTTGTGTTTTAACCCATTACCAGACGACAAAACTTTTGAAAGGCCAAAGAAGTTGAAGACTTCATTATTGTTTTACGAATTAATTTTAAAATCTTCTATGGTAGAAAGCGTCGTGAATAACGCAGAAATGGATTGTTACGAGCAATTTCTTAATTTTCACAATGTTTTCAAAAGCTTTTTACAATGGGGAGCGTAAAATGGAAGGATTGCGCGTGATTTGGTTAAAGAAATGCGACCAGCAAATTAAGTCTCACAATGGATCGTTAACATATGTATATTTACTTTCTTAACCAATTCCAACACAAGGAAATTTTAGAATGGTTCAAATTAAAAGAATCTGCAAACGACAATTTCAATTTGGCCGAATTTAAGAATAGAAAATATTGTGGATAATGAATGAATAGCTCCTCACGAGCAATTTCGTCAAATTTCAAAATGTTTTCCAAAGCTTGATGAACGTTAGATCGGGTTAACAGAATGCCACTGTAAAGCTTTTGCCTCACATTGGATCGTTAGCAAATGCGTAATTGCTTTCTTAACCCGTTCCCACATAATGACATTTAGACTTGTCCAAATTGAAAGAAGCAGCAGACGGCGATATTAATTTAGCCGAATTTTAAAAATCTTTGTCGTTTAGGATAGAATACATTATGGATAATGAAGAAATTGCTTGTTGCAAGAAATTTCTTCATTTTTCACAGTATTTTCCAAAGCCTCTACACGAGGAGCGTAAACAGGCATGATAGCGTTAGATTGGGACTAATGACTTTTGCGTGACCATAGACCAATATAGTATATTAAGATTTTTTTGTTTTTTAACCCTTTTCTTTTTAATATATAGTCTTTACGTCCCTGTGATTTTTATAATTGAGAATACATAGAAGAAAAAGAGGAAATTGCTTGTAATAAGCAATCTCTTCTTTTTCCAGAATATTTTCTACCCTACCCTACCCTGCTGAGTGGATATTTTTCAAATCAAACCCACTTTAAATTTTAGTCTGCAAAACCTTTGAACTTGGTCAGGTCTAAAATTTTAAAAAACGGGAAAGGGCTTAGCAGGAAGACGATATAAAAGGGTATCTTTGTCATCAAAGCATCAAAACTTGACTCTTGACTTATCTTAACCTGTAGTAACGTGTATTTCCGTTTATTTATCGTCGCTACCGTAGCACATGATCATATGAGCGACGCCCCCAGAAGATGGTAAGTTGTTACGGGGGAATAGTGCAAGTATACAGGACGAAACTGCTGAGAGCTCCGCCTGGTTCTTTAACGTGCTCGGTGGAAAGCACCGTCACACGGGGCCTCAGTTTACCGTCTCATCCGAAGGACAATTAATTTGTTAGTTGACATGGTCAGTCAGGGACTCGAAGCCGTGATCTTGAGGTTTGAAATCACGTGCTCTACCAACTGAGCTAATCGGGCTGATATAAACCTGTACCAAAAAAGGCAAGACACGTGGCAGCTGTTGAAACACTAATAGCTTATATGGTACCTCCACTGACAATAAAATTCAAATTATCGGCCCTATGAGAAGATGTCACACCTTGCTATGTGTATCATGTATAATAATTCGTCATTAAAAATTTTCACAGCCATGGTTAATTTGCATCACTCACCCCATCACCAGACGGTAAAATATTAGACCAGTCCAAATTGAAAGGAGTTGCTGACGACAATCTAAAGTTAATGATTTTTTTTTTTTTTATTATTATTATTTATTTTCTTTTTTTTTTTTTAATTTTCTATGTAGAAATATTTGTAAAAAGAAGAAATTGCTTGTTACAGTCAATTTCTTCATTTTTTGCACAATGTTTTCTCAATCATTTTTCATGCGGGGCGTCAAAAGGCTTCACTGCGTTAAAATGGGTTATTGTCAGTAGCACATGTAATTTCAATGGTCCGTGTTGTTACTCCGTTCCGATTTTGACGCCGCCAAGCTAATAAAAACATTCGAAAACCATTGTGGAAAATCAAACAATATCTTTATCACCCACTTAGTTTTTAGCCATAAAAGACAATTTACAAAAGAAGGAAAAAAAAAAAAACACTTAAAATTATCAACTGCAACTTCTTGGATTTTAGAACAGTCTAAAATAATATCGTCTAGTAATTGGTTTAAGGGGCTCTTCAACCGATTTTTATATGAAAAGTTGATATAGGAAAATTGCCTGCTTTTTCGTGTAATATCTACTTTATTCCGTATCATTTAAATTTAATCTAATATATTGCCTATGCCCTACTTTGAAACATCAGAATTGTTTGGATAATGACGTTTTTCGGCATTATTTTCGACGCAATGAAAAAATAACTTATTTAACAGATGAAATCCAGTTCCATTCGAGTTTGTACTCAGTTGACTAATTTGGCGTCTTGTAAAGCGAAATTCGTTTCTTCCTTTCTTTCATTTTTTTAAGTTTTGAGCAGCATTTTAAAATCCTAGCTTAATCACCTCCTTTCAAATGTCTGAAAGCACTAATGTTAGAACTTCGAAAATGGAGAGCCAAATTTTCTTCTATAAACAATGCATGAACCGCTCTAGAATTGTTAGATTTTCCGATTAATATGTCATAATGTCATTGCGTTAGTTTTACGTCTTTTCTAACAGTTTAAGAGATAGTAACTTGTTGGTATATGAAGAAAGAACTGTTTGTAAATTGTGTTACATGTACTGTATGTTTTTGTCCGTGCTGTTGCTCTAGTCCATTACTAGACGACACAATTTGGAATGGTCCTAATTCAAAGGTGTTGTCGACCATAATTTTTGTTAATGGATTTTGATCCTTTTTGTCTTTTATGGTAGAAAACATTGAAGGATAACGAAGAAATTGCTTGAAACAGGCAATTTCTTCATTTTCCGCAATGTTTTTCAAAAACCCCTTTCTTGAGGCGTTAAATTGATATTGTGCGCAAATGGTTAAAGAAAGTGGTTTTATTGCCTACTTACTCGGTCTTTTTTTTTCAATCTTATGGTTCTACTGCAAACCTGTATTTAGTTAGTTTGTGATGTAATAAAATAATCATATAAAAATATCCTAAAAAATAACAAAAAAAAGTGAGTTGGGGTTTTGAGGAAGTAAAATACAGGTGTTTGTTATATACCTATCAGTATTTCCAGTAAAAATATACATTCTGCATAAACAAATCGAACACATCTGGAAAAAAATCCGTATCTGACAGTGTAAAATATAAGGAAGTATAAGATAACGTCATTTTCAATCTATAGATGACGTTCCAATGCGAATTAATGTCATCAGAATGGAAATACATGTACAGATAATACTTCCCCCCCCCTTATTTTATCAATTTTATTACAAAAAATGTAGGTACATAATAAATGGAATATCACATTACGATGGTGATACAACATCTTGTATTTGAGTGTCGCTGCGGCGGAAAGTTGTAACGCAATGACCTTAATGCGTTATTGCTTGTTACTAATATTTTAGACTGGTCTTGTTGCTCTGTAAATGTTAAAGAATATTTCCACTGCATAAAATTAAAAGGATGATAGAACCCGGTATTCGATACATGTAGAACATGTATCGAACTTGTAAACAATGCATAATGTTTATTGTTGTCCATATTCCTGGTAAGTCAAGCATCCATTGTTTCTGGATCCTTGTTCCTGGTCCCCTACCAGAGTGGTACCATTAGAACATTGTATAAATAGGGGTGGTTAAGCCGCATTCAGTAGGCAGGCAGTTTTTAGACAGCGATTTGGCAACTTGTTGAATCCAGTTCTCGTTCTGTACATATGTAAATAAACATGTAGGCTATACTGCGTATTGGTGTGTTGAGTTGATACCGTCACCCCCTGAGCTGCCGCCGTTGTTGCAGGGCTACAAAGTTTGATATTCCACTCTGAAGTATCAAAAATTTCCTAAGCAGCTCAAAGCAAAATACAAGATGCTGCATCGCTATCGTAACATAATATTCACTATGCATTTAACTCTTAAAGTTTTCGTACTCTTTATTGAGGAAATTGTTGCATATTTTCGTTCGTTTTGCATCATTTCCGATGTTACAAACACAGTACTATACATACAGTTCCGCCAACCGAGACTGACAGTGACGAAACCTTGTGTTTGCGAGTCTTAACCAAACAAATCCATGCATATATTATACATCCTTTTATGCAAGTGGCCTTTGGTCTTGAGTGGTTCTTTTGTACAATAGTTACACGTGTCGTGTGATCCCGAGGGTCCAAGAAAAAAATGGAAGGGAAACCAGCAATTACCGCCAGGATCCTCAAATATTTCTCATCAAGTACAATAGATCTTAATCTATCAACTAATACTCCTGATTCGCTGAAGACGTTTTAGTAAATTTCTGCTTGTTCTTTCTTTGACATTTAACCAATTGCCGTAATTTTAGAACGGTCTAAATTCGGAGAAGTTGCATGCAACAGTAATCATGAGATAAATGGAATTCTAAAAAAAGTGTTGGTTTTTTTTTTGTAGGAAATTTCTTTATTTTCCACGATGTTTTCTAAAAAAATTTGCAAGTAGAGCTTAAAAGTAAGCCGTGATGAGTTATTTTACGCGTGTATTAAGAAAGGGTCCATAATTATCCGAAAGAAACGCTAGTGTAATATAATAAGAAGGGAAATAATAAAATCATAATCTCAGAAGTCGTTACTCGATTTGACAGAGTCGAAAAAAAATAAAATAAACAAAAAAATAAACAAAAAAACACACACACACACACACAAAAAAAAAACGCAAACAAGCAAACACACACACAAGTGTATAAGAGTATAGTCTTTGATTGATTGACTGAATGGGGTTTAACGCCAATTTAAACAACGCGGCGACTGGAGCACCTAACAATGAATTCTTGGTATTTGTCACACCAGAACTACCACTACATTCTTTCCTATCCTCAAGCTGCTATCCCACTTAGGTTTACGATTATCCACCTATTGGTTTCTTGTCCCAAAGACAACATTTCTTAAAAATTATATCTACTTTTTATTGTCTTCTGTAACTTCCCTGGTATTTCGACAGGTTCGAAATCCATTCGTCTGGTAAAGGGTTTCGCCTACATTTAGGTGATCAGTCGAAATGAAAATATTTTCACATGTTGATATTCGGGAATTTGAAATGAAGATGTCTCCCGCAACATTTTTTGAATTTTGACCTGTTTGAAATTTTCTCATGGTCTGGTAATGGGCTAAGACAACTCTCACTTTTGAAAAACGTTCCGAGCGGTCCACAAGTGCACTTTCAGTTTCTGGAAAATGCCTAACCGGAAACGCAGTCACCTCGTATTCACCGAACCGAACGTTGGCTGTGCGATGGAATATTTACATGTTTACTCAAATATAGATGAACAAAAAAGATAAACAACAACAACTAATTTACTAATACTATTTTAACCCTTGTCATGCTGAATATTTATCCTCTTTTCACTATACTTTAAAACTGTGACATAAATAGATCGATGTTGAGTTCCAAGATTTTCTCAACACAACAGGAACAAGCAGGTAGCATGCGAAGAAATCTCCTCCACTTTAAGTTTGCATTGGCTAACGGACTTAGCGTTATCGATACACCTTTCTTGCAGCGGCCAGTCAATGTGAAATAAACCAGACACACATTAACTTTTAATTAACGGTCAGTAGACGACCACCTCAATAAAGGGATAGAAATATGCCGTCTGTAGTTTTAATCGATTGATGATTCCGTTTTCATCCGTAATTCTCAAACAATTATGACCCGGATTAACCAATTACCAGACGATAAAAGTTTGGACTGATATATATAAATTGAAAGAAGCAACATATATAAATTCAAATTGTTTTGGAGCTGCAAAGAAGGGGATAAACACCGTACAAATATTGTGAAAGAAGGAGAAATCGCCTGATTACAGCTAATTCTCCTTTTTCACATTTTTCCTAAATTTAATTTCTCACGGGTGTAAAAAGGCGGGATTGTGTGGGAGTGAATTAAGCCTCGCAGAACTTTGACTGTTTACATAATAATTAACGACATCATAAATCACATTTTTTTCTTTTTTTTTTATCAGAATTATTTTTTAGCTAATGATTGGAATATGTATGCCGACATTACTTAACATACTTTTTTTCAAAAACGGACTAATGATATAACATAAACATGATCAGAAAAAGGGGAATTATTTATTAAACCAACGGTCAACGAGCCTCCGAAACGCATTAACTAAGGGGAATTTTAACGCGTGGTTAAGAGGTAAAGTATTGGCTTCACGATCAAAAGGTCCAGAGTTCGATTCTTTTGAGCATCTGTCGACATTAAGTCTGTTATTTGCCCACATAAATGGTGCGGGTACTGCTGTTTCTCCAGGAAGCAGAATCGAGGCTTGAAAAGCTTGTTTCCCACTCGATGTAAAATAATAGGTTAAATTCTTATCCAATTTCTGCTCAGCTGTAGTTACGTGGTTTCATCAGCCCACCAAATGGATATGGAATGAATGTTAGATAAAAACGAGTTTTTTTCTATCTAAAAAAATGCCAATGGCATAATCACCGATTTTGAGCCAAGTAAAATAAAAATGATAATAAAAGTAAAACATATCGTCTGAAATTCATGAGGAAAATGAATAAATAAGAATGTAAAATATTTATTTATACTCAATGGTAAATTAATAATTGTTTGTAATTGTAAACGGCGGGCTATTTGACAATTTGAAAGATCTGTGTAAATAGTGGCTTTACTTAATAGGATGTTTAAAATGAGTCCCAAAGGAGATGGAGAAGTGTGAGTTGCTAATTAACTGGTTCCCCGTAACACTCAAATAGTCAAATTCAAACTGTAGTTCATACTTTTTGGTCTTGGTATATTTATAGTAAGTATGGATCTTATTAATTCCGATTGAATCTATCAAAAAGTGTATCAAATATCGCAGTTGTGCAACCAAAATGTCGCAAATACAGCTTTTATTCAACATGTGTTTACTATATTTCGGTCGCATTCTGACAATATCATATCCTCCTTGACAAAAAAGTATCTGTATACTTGTGCATGAAGAAAAGAACTCATTGGAGGTGAAATGGGCTGCATAAGCTCCGAGATCCAGATCTTAAATAGAGGTAGGATTAGCGATCAACATAGAATCTGAAAAAAGAACAAAGATTCGACCACGGTCAACCTTTATAGTTGGCACAGTCTGATCAGATCGAAACATTTAGCAACTCATTTCTTGTATCTTTTTTTCCGGAACGATTAACATTTCTCCATATTATCTGAAATTACGGGACAACTGAACACTTTGCACTTTATTTATTCTATTTTGAAAATAAAGATAATAATAATAAGAAAAAAAAAAGTTTGGTCTTGCGCACGTGAAAGAGGAAATGCAATCCAAACTGAAAGCATAGTCTGCATAGTCAGGTAGGTGGAAAAACTCGGTAAAAAATATAAATTTTTGATGCCGGAAAGCCCGCGCAGTGTGACCATGGACGACGTTTAAAGGGCGAAGTCCCGATATGTCAGTTTGGCGGATCACAAAAACGGATCATCTCGGAAGAGCAAAAAGTTTCGTTTGTTTTCTGACCTACTATTCTGGGTACGCAGGCTGACCATAGTGCAGACTTTTCTCCTTTCAATATTTCAGTCATAGAAAGGACATTCTACCTTGATATACATTCAATTTTGAAAAGGAAACAATTATGATTGGCTTGTGGAAGGTTTCGAGGCCTAGTCATAGTTCACGGGCAAGCTATATGTTGTCTTGGACATGAATTGTGAACAGGCAACATTTTGGATGAAGATCTTAAAGTCGTATCTGCGGGTTGAATGTACTGTAGTTAAAACGTTTAGGTCGTCAAACCAACAAAAAAGCAAAGTTCACACCCGGCATAAATGGACGATTTTATCGGTAATCCATATTTGATTGTCAGACGTGGTCCGTCACTTTACAACCCTCCTTGTACTGAATTGGTTTTCCATGCATCTTTTAACCCTTTACCAGATGTCATTGAAAGAAGTTGTAGGCAGTACATGAATATATCATGTAAGAATAACCATCTCGATATGTCGACTAAGACAGGCGATCACTTGAAGATGAGAAAGAATCGAGAAGGGACCTAGTTATTTCGGACAGCATAGTTGGTTCCCATGGTAACTCAAATACGACTGTCATTTTGATAGTGATGTATGTTTGTACGATCATTAAATTCTAATGTCTAAAGCATCTGGTTTTGTATGCACAGAGTGCAGAGATAGTTCTAATACATGTTACTTAGCGAAAGTCGTTCATTTCGCGTTCTTATTTTTATCTAAAACTAAAATCCTTTGAGTTAAAAAACTATTTCCAACAATTTCCGGTTGTAGTTCTTTGGTGTAATCGTCCAATCATTTAATGATGAATACCGGCCATGAGAGATGAAATGCCTCAGAGAAAGTTGTTATTATTGTTGTTGGGGGGTGGGGTGGGGTTTAACGCCAATTTTGATAGTATTTCAGCCATGTCGAGGCGGCTGAAGCACCTAACCATAGATTCCTGATATTTCTCACACCAGTACTAATACTAAATCCTTTCTGAGCCTCCAGCTGATCATCCCATTTAGGTACTATCAACCAACCATTGATGGGAGACTAATGTCGGAAAGGATATTCGCCGCGACAAGGGATCGAACCCGGGACCCCTTGACCAGGAGTCATACGCGCTAACACTGCCCTATGGACGTGGTCAAAAAAGAAGAAGTGGATATGGTGTAAGAGAGAGCAGGCTGAGAGTATGTGTTTGTGACGGGGCTTAATATAGCTTTGAACTATCGTAGGGAAACTCACTTCCAAATCAGAGATAGAGAGAGGGAAAGAGAGAGAGAGAGAGAGAGAGAGAGAGAGAGAGAGAGAGAGAGAGAGAGAGAGAGAGAGAGAGAGAGAGAGATAAAGAGGCAGACAGAAAAAAGCAAAGAAAAAAACTTATAATATTAATCGTTTGAGGACGACCAAACTTTGTTCTGGTTCGATCCTAGATGCAGCGGGAAATTTTCGAAGCAGTGTAAGTTTTATCTAAGAAAAATAATCGTCTTTTTATTCATGCTTTTTTTTTCGCCCCCAAATCTTTTAAAGCCCCGGTGACATTATGGCTCGAACGGAATAATTTGAAAAATGCTTCATATTTTAACGTCTTATCCCAGCATTAGATAAATAAAGTATCTACAAGCTTAATTTTGAATTCAAAAACTTTGAACATGAAATATGCTGAACGGCAAATAGGCATTAAATATTCGGGCCAAACTAAAAGTTACTTGGACTTTATACTAACCGGGTTGTTATGATTGGAAGTAATTTATGTTATACTCGTTCATGATATACATAAGAGCGTGAAAACGAAACATATTTTTTCAAATTTTACTCAGTTTGATTATCAATGGACATTGCCCCAACTTCCAGGTGCCTAGAAAAAGGGTATTTAATGGTCAGACACTCATTAGTTTAGCGTATGCCAGTGCAATGGGACAGTCTTAGAGGTGTTTCCATGGTAACGGGGCTCTATGGTAGCATTCTTTGATTACCAAGCTAGTGGAGATATTTACACATTTCTTTCCTAACCATGTAAAAGCATTACTTTTTCCGCATGGATGTCCTTGAATCTGTTTGATCTGCATTTTAACTAGCATGTATCCTCTTTGACCAAGTTAAAATCGTAACTAGCATATATCCTCTTCAGCCAACTTAACAATGTAACTACAGCTGCTCTGAGACACAATGAGAGAGACAGACAGACGGTTAGAAAAATAGATCGGATCCAGCACAAACCATCCACATAGGTGGTATTTCAAAATTGAGTGTATATCAAGGTAGAATAACCAATCTACAATTGTAATTAGGCGATAGGGAGAAGTCTCGATCCTGGTAAGCCTGCTCACTCCGCACAGTACCTCTTAATGCGACGGAAACTGTTTGCGAGATTATCCATTTTTGTCTTCAAAATTCATCAAACCAGCATAAATTTGCCGGCGGCGGATCTCAGGACTCACGACGAATTTGAAGTTTCGTGTATGGTCTCCCTGCGCAGACTGACCGGAGGTGAAAACATTTAACTTTCGCCGTGTTTTCTTTAATTGCTGTTGATGTTGTTAAACCTCACGAACTCATTTTACTCTTGGACTTCATTATAAGAAAATATAGAGATGTCTGAATCGTCACGGGAGAAAAGTAGTTGCGAAAGTGTACGATCTGATCAGACTGAGCGAACTATGACGGCTGATGGTTGTCTTCTTTAACCCTGATTTATTATATGTCCCCTCATCTTTCAAATGTAGGATGAAAACTATTTAGTAAAAGAATTGCACCCCGGATGGTTATAGTTTGAAGTACTATATTTATGAATGACTCATTCGCAATATCGCAAAATTCACAATATGTGTCGTACTTGTTCATGACTGAAATAAGAGCTTGAAACCCAAACACATTTTCTCTAGGTTCCACTATACCCCAGTCATTCTCTGTGAATGCTCCAACTTCCAGCTGCCTGGAAAATTGGTAATTAATGGTCATTATTTTTGTGTATATCAGTGTAAAGTGCCAGTCCAAGATGAGTTTCTATGGTAACATTCCTTGATCGCAAAACTAAATATTCTCGTTTTCTCTAATATATTAACCTTTTTAGTCTGTCTATCTGTATGTTTATCTGTCTTAACAGAAAAATCAAGATACTTGCCATTGAATTATATATTCTTTATAGAAATACAACATACGACTTAAATAAATGTCACAAAATACTCTCTCTCTCTCTCTCTCTCTCTCTCTCTCTCTCTCTCTCTCTCTCTCTCTCTCTCTCTCTCTCTCTCTCTCTCTCTCTCTCTTTCGTTGGAACGAATAACTTGGATAGTGAAGAGTAACATGTTTCTTTTGTTGTTTTCTTTCCATAAGTTCTACAAAACTATCTCTGTTTGCACATGTAATACTCAGAAAATAGCAATCTTTTTAGCCGTGTCGTCACAGATGGCGCATTGGGTTTTCATGGCAAATCGGATTTAAGTGTTCCACATTTGTTCCACCTTTATTGCGTTCTTAACACTTTAGAATTGATCTGCAGACAAACAACTGTACAAATTAGTACAATAACATATCATTCATAACAAAGCGTTATAAATTTAAATAAATTTAAATAAAATGACAATTACAATACTTTGTCTTACCATCTTAAGTGATTTATCAAATGGAAGTGACAACAAAGGATTTATAAGAAAGTGTTAGCATTTATTTTGGGAAAAGTCAATACATAGAAATGGTGATGAAGGATTGTAGCTAGACCCGCTCCCCGTCTCACTGATACCTATATTTTAGTTGAAAAGTTTCTTTTCTCTAGCTGTTATCTTTTTCTGTTTTGCTGATCAGTTTGTGAGACGTAAGGGGGGTAATTTAAAGGAATGAAATGTATTTGCAGGATTGATGTATCTTAGTTACTTTCAAACCTAAGCACTTACTGACAGCCTGGAAGACAGGCTAGTTTGTAGCTAGCACATATCCTCTTTGACCAACATGACGAAAACTAAATGCATTTTCTCAAAAACTGATTTATGCGATAGACCAATCTATCTTTTCTGGCAATTTCTCATTAATTTACCTTTGTTATTAAAAATATTAATATAAAAAAAAGGAAAAGAAAAAAAATCGGAAATGTTTTTCTTTGAAGTGTGCTCGTTCAAAGAAAATATTTCGGCTATTTTCATACCAGTCACTTCCAACCAGAAATTTCACGAAGAAAGTAATTGTAAATGAAATTTCTTTGTTCATCTATGACCAATCCCTGTTTTCTGGCTATTTCTCATTAAACTACCCTTGTATATTGAATCGTATTAAAAAAAGCGGGAAATGTCTTTCTTTTAAAATAGTTCGGCTATTTTCATATCAGTCACTTCCAACCAGAAATTTCCCGAAGAAAGTAACTGTAAATGAATTTTCTATGTTCATTTATACTAACTTGCCCTCAATTCACCCATGGTACAAGATAGTTTTTTCGTGGCCCATGATGTAATGTTGAGTAACTAGAATAAAACTGCTGGTTTTCTAAAGGAACTTAAATCATTAGCTATCTACAAAGCGAATAGTGAGGGTTCTGGTCAGACGGTGCGGCATCTTATCGTACCAATAGCGTCGAACGTTCTACTTTTCTAAAAGATATCTAAAATATTAGAGGAAAAGATGATCTCGATATCCCTTCACTAATGAGGATGACGGTGTGGATGCACATGATTATCTGAGCCTTTATTTGGCGTTCATGGGAAATGGGTGGAAAGGCAACGCGCAGACTCACATAAACTATATACGACAAATTGATTTAGGAAATTAGAGCTGATATTCGATGCCCCACTGAACGATCAATAAAACTATTGTCGGTGGGTTATCATTCTTACGAGTGAAGGGATATCGAGATCACCTTTTTCTCTAATATAGATAAGTAGAACGTTCGCTGCCCTTTGTACGACAAGATGGTGGGTTATACAAGCAGGTACCAGACTTACGACACTTACTTGTGTTTAGCCCGAGGGATGAAGAATCTCAACAGAATTGTTTGCAAAACCTAATGGCCCTAGATTTTCTATCTTAAACCTGTTTATTCCTACAGAACTACATTAGAATAAAAAAAAACTTCTTTGGTATGATGGTTAAGATAGATATTATAATAGAAGATATATCTCGTCTATTGTATACACGGGCCCAATCTCGATTTCTTTGCTTTCAACACTTTCATATATCGTCGTTGGGCGATCAATGATCAAGCTGTGGATACGAGGTTTTGGTTGCCAAACGACGAAACAGATGGACTGTCGTTATTATTTATAACAAATGAAGCTTTTCATCTTTAACTATCAACTTGAGCAACTCACATTTCACCTTAACCTATAAAAATATCCATCTTGTACTATATTTGTCCTCAGTATGAAAACTTCTTTTATGTATTCTTCACTAAATTGATATTTCAATCAATTCTAAGCATAGGAATAAGTTAATGCATTCATTGAACTAATTCTAATGATATATTTCTTTTAGGGGGTCGGGGTTTTTTCGGGTATATGAATATGTATCATAAATAGATAGATTATGAAATTCATCTTTGATTGCGTGTGTATTGCGTATCAAAAGTTCTTTGATAATTTTGTCCTATTATTTTTATGTCTCCCTGATTTAATTCGACAAAATGTTACGAAACTCTGAACTTTTTAATAGAAGTATAGTAGACCATTTCAATAGCTTTCAAATGAGTATTTTGGTGAAAATAGTCAATCAACCTTGGTTTGAAGATTTCACAAGAAATCTTACGATTGACACAGAATGTGCAGGGTGGCCAGATTTAAAACTTCTTGTGACAGTTCTGTAGAAAACGACCATCCGAAAGCCCTATGACACAAATATTTAAGATATGTCATATTCAGCAGAGGTCAATTAGGTTCATAATTAGTGCAGTCTGATAATAAACTCGTCTCAGTTCTAATCCCTGTCTGTCTGTCTCTATCATATTTTTTGTTTGAGTTTAGTTACTGACCATCGATAATCAAAATAAACTAATAATAATAGTAATAATAAGGCAAATATTGTAACAATCATTATAATAATGTTTATCGCGCTAGACCTGGGTTGAGATGGGTTATGGTAGAAAAATTATCTTAGTCGAAAGTGCTACATACCTGACTTAGAACCAGACTTCGGTTAACGGCCCTTTTACGACCCTGCAGGTAATTAAAATTGAATCAATTATTTCGAGAAGGCATCTAGCTATTCGCTGCCGACTTTTAATGAGATGTTAACGGACAAATAGCTAGATAGGATCTTTTGGCTGCAGTTTCTTAAAGTGGACTTTTGGTACTTACTTTTCTTGGCATGGTGTAGGCTAAGACCAGACAGCACATATGTGCAGGCTGGTCTTAGTCTATACATCTGCTAAAGCCATTACCTGGATCAGCATGACATCAAGTGCTGTACTGTAAATTTGATTTCAGTTAGACTAATTGAAAACCGTGTTATTGCTAGATTCAGTAGGCTAGTCAATGAACTCTTTCCTTTAAACCTGTCCAATTCAAAGATTTTACAGACGAAAACTTAAAGTGGATTCAATTTGAAAAATAATCATTCAGTAGGATAGACAATATTTGGGACAAAGAAGAAATTGCTTGCTACAAGCCATTTCTTCTTTTTGTACAATGTTTTCTCAATCCGATATAAATTTACATGGACGTAAAAACCAGGGATCGAACAGGAAATGGTTAAATTTATCGTTTGGATGATTTTGTAAGTCTCGGGATCAGTCCTTGTCAAAGTGATAGTTCAAATCTTTGATTACATTAAATGTAGTTACCTTCAACTTCCACAGGGAGGTATACACACCTTAAGATATTACCGGGCGTTTTTCGTTTATTCATTTTACTCTGTATCTAAATGGTTTGTTTTTTTACTCACAGGTGTGTGTATGCTATATTTTGGTTTCTTAGCTAATTAAGCGATGTCTTGCTTGAAACTGCCTGGAATGATTTTCAGCTGGACCATCGAAAATAAACAAAAGGGCTAGGTATCGTAGCCCTTTGAATAAAAACAAAATATCCTAAATTACGCGAGGTTCAGTACAGACACTTTGCAAACGATCCCCGGCTTCACGGACCCTAAATTGAACTTATGTTGTTTTTTTTTTTTTACAGGGGGACAGATATAGTAGATAAAATGTGATTCAACAAACGATCAATTGGGTAAAAAATCGTGATCTCGAAAACCTTCACTCGTGAGGATGCATGATGATGTGCCCCAATTTAACATCTTACCCCTTCAGTCATTGTATTTTTTATAATGCTTGTAAACATTACGCATTCCAAAATTGTTTGGGGACGTCTCACAGAAACAGTCAGAAGAATCGAATAATACCCCATAACAGGTAAAAAAGAGAAGGTTTAAAATATTGTTAATGTAAAATTTGATAAAACCACAAGCAAAGGTATTTTTAGAAGGTTAAACATATATTCCAAATGGGAGAAAATTGTTTGACAATAGTTACCTAGTTTTCGGACAACTTTAGTTTTTCGGGTAATCGTCTTGATACATATATGATGTTAGTTAACTGGGGAACCGGTCAGTTCGTTCCCTTGTAAACCAATCGAATGCAGATAGAAGTGAAAAAATAAATAGAACAAAAAAAATCTGATTAATTGTCTCTTTGTTGCTATTTTCAGTCACACTCTTTTAGGGTTTTACCTAATAAAAAGGAATGGGTTTAGTACATTGATTGGGGGATACCCTTGACAATATCCTAACAAAATCCAATCGAAATAACGTCATTAGTATTTCCCTGAAGAAATGATGTCATCTAAACAAAGTGAATATCCTGTCATTTGAATGTCTCAAAACATTGTTACCAATGACAACGCAATAAACAGTTTAATCGAACTTATCTTGGAAGAGATTTATTTTTATTATATAAACGATTCCTTTTAATATTTGTTTAAACATAGGTTTTCTTCATTTATTTCAACAAAGACTTCTTATTTTTGAGTTGAATTGCGAAAGAAAATCTCTGGTGAAAATAAAAGACGATGGAAACTCGTTGATCATGTTAACGACTTTTGATGCTTTGATGACCGGAAGTAGAAGCAGAATTAGTATTAATCTTATTTGTTCTCTGTTTTCTATTATATTTATTGTCACACATTTTATCTAGAAGCGGGAAAAGCCGCAAAGTGCCCTTCGGATACTTTGCGTTACTTTTCCCTATCATCTTCGATTTATCAATCCTTGTTTAAAGTTTACAATCTATTAGATAACTTTTATCTTGTTATAAATTCTTATTTGACCAGTTATTGTATTACAGACAAAGCAAATATAAATTTCCGCAACCTAAAGGAATTACAACTATGTGGATATCTGACAAGGATCATATTTATTGATTTATATGACATACATGTGTGTATGGGATTTAAAGTGTTACCTATTAACTGATGTAGTGTTCTTTTAACACCTTATCTTATGACAAAACAGTCAACCAATTACAAGACAATACAATTTGAGACTGGCTTTAAATGAATAAGTCCAAAGACAATGTGAAGTTGATAAAATTGATAGTAAAAAAAGCCAAAAGGGTAGAAATATTTTGTGAAAAGGAGGATATTCATGTCTGAATAAAGTTCCAACTATGTATTACACAGCTGTATCTAGAAAAGAGCCAAATTTTCTTCTTTTTAAAAACCAAAACTCAAATGAATTTTTTAGAAATGTAAACATCTGAGGACACTGCAAGGTGTCTTATAAATTAATTTGAAACAAAAGCCAAATAGGGTAGTCAATGTTTTAGATACAGGAGAATTTTAACCCTTGTCAAGCTGTATAAACTACCTTAATGAATTGCTGTAAAATCAAAGGGCCGAAAGTATTGATAGAAATTGCTGTTCAAAAATCTGTTTTTTTTCCCAAAATCAACTTCATAACCAACCCTGACAGGAAAAGTACAAGCAGGAGGTGTAGATCAAGATCAGCCTGCACTTATGTGTAGGCTGATCTTGGTCTATACCTCCTGCCAAAACCAGAATATTCCAGGTTCAGCATGACAAGGGTTAATATTTGAAATAACTTCTCTTTTTCCTTCAATGAAATTTCAGCAATAAAAGATTGTCTTCAACTTCTTTTCAATTTGGATCATTCTAAAACTTTGTCATATGGAAATGGGTTGAACTCATGATTGATGTATCATGTAAATGAAGTAATACACTATCATTTTGAATACGATATTCTGAAAATTAATTTTGCATAAAATAAGAGGTTGTTTATCAAAGATAAACAGGGATATTTCCCTTAAAGCCTACATAGGCTTTCAATCTATTTTTAGATAATGTCTTTACAGTTGAAATGAATATTGGGACATTCATGTTGTGCATATAACCATTTGAACCACACAATCAGTTTGAATTCACGCAAACCAATGTCATCACAACGTCATCAGGAGTTATTTTCTTTAGCAGATTTTCATATATGTAAAAATAAGTTCAAAACTGGTGCAAGAGTTAATGTAGATATGGACCTAACTGTAGTTTTATTGTTTTGCCCCAACCAATTGATGTGACATAGTTCAGGAATTTGGTAATGGTTGTTTCCCTCATCACTTTGTTATCTTCTGTAGAATTATGGTCATATGCAAAAGAGGTCATGTCATGTTGTTGAAAGCTGAATACTGTGATTTCTAAATATAAAATGGATTTCCACTGAACTATTCCTAGATAACAACAAAAAGCCACTTTTAGCCCATCAGATTATAGCGAAGACAATATCGTACTCATTTTTAAGTATAAAATGTTCGTTTGATTGTACTTTGGGGCATTTGGGAATTTTTTCTTATCTAGGTTTCACAAACATGGATAACCTCTCTTTAACCCATTCCCACTCAATGACGCTTTTAGACGCCCCCAAGAAAAAAGCTTTGGAAAAAATTGTAATAAGCAATTTCTTCAGTATCCACAATGTTTTCTACCCTAAAATTTAAGAAAATCCAAAATTTCATAACTTTGACTTTGGACTTTTCAGAATCTCAGGAGAGCGATCCAGGGTAGGAACGGCCCTCTTTTTTTTTAACTATGATGTCCTTTGACTGTATTTTTTATTAGTTTATAAAATTGGGGAATGTTACTGTCTAAAATGTTGAAACACTTCACATAGAATTTAAACGTTGTACAAATTTCCCTAAGGCATAATAACAAAAAAATAGAATGTTAAAGCCTATCCAAACAAGAGGGTTTGGACAATAATTAGATGTGAGAATTGGTAAGTATCTTGCTTTTTATGGGTAGAATTTAAATCTTGTTGGACGACTTACAAAATTAACCCTTGTTATGCTGAATTGAAATTCTATGCAGAATTGCTTTAAAATGAAAGAACTAATAACCCTGGAAGGTTTTAATGAGAGTCAATATTCTTTTTGAAAATTGATCATTTAAACAACTCTGGCTAAAAAAGGACAATCAGGAGGTGTATACCAAGATCAGACTGCACTTATGTGCAGGCTGATCTTTGTCTATACCACCTGCCAAAACAGAAATATTCCAGGTTCAGTAAGACAAGGGTTAATTTCGCTTCTTCACACAATACATAAATGTATTGAAGACTAAAAAGTTGTAACAGTTTATGAAAGGCAGGGTTTGTGCTAGTCTACAAAATTGAGGAGTCGTTGAAATTTTAGGGGTCAAAACAAATTTTTAAAGGGCCAAAAACCACCCTGATGTGACTGAAATACTGTTAAAAGTGGTGTTAAACCCCATTCAATCAATCAATCAATCAATTAAAGGGCCAAAACAAGAAAAAGATCAAACCATTTACATAATTTTCAACAGGACATGAGATGCATTACTGAAAAATTTAGGAATTGAATTTCCCCTTTGATCCTTATAAATTTTATCTCAAGGGGTCAAAATCGATGATCAAAACCAGATATTTTCAGATTTTTGAGAATCATAACACTCGTTTATGAGCCAAATAATAGCTCTGATACAGGGGTTGACACTAACAGTGTCCCGGGATCCCGAGGATCCCTGAAAATTGGAAGGGACCCTAGCAATCTCAAGCTACGGATTCCGTCAGGATCCCTCAATATTTCTCCAGTACAATAGATCTTAAAGTATCAACTAATGCTCCTGATTTTTTATTTACTTGTTTGTGTAGAAAACATTGTGTATAATGAAGAAATTGCTTGTAACAAGCAATTCCTTCATTTTTCACAATGTTTTCATAATTTTATTTTTCAAGTTGGGCTTAGAAGGGCAGGATTGTGTGTGAATGAGTTAATGATTATCAAGGAGGGATCCCTGATTATCTTGATCTTGGAAGTAAACGCTGAAGTAATAGGTAGGGATCCCACTGAAGCAAAGTTAGTTTCAACCCCTGTGATATGGTTAATTTGTGCACATATTGATTCCCTGTGTTCAAAGTCCCATATTATATAAACTGCTGCTTGATCTAAATACGAGGTGTTCATTATGGATGATTGAATTTGCAAGTGTAAACCTGTAGCAGGTTAAATGGAGCAAAACCGACTATATTTAAGGTATTAGTAGTGCTTTTTTTATTTTTCAATAATAAAGATATTATATGCGTTTGTCACCACTTCAAATGATTCCTTTCTTTGATACAGTTTACTGTAGTGAGGACTCATTTGAGGTGTTGTAAATCTACAACCAATAAATGGAGAAAAACTTACTGTTTTTAAGGTATTTGTAGAAAATTTTTCATTTTTCCACATAAAATTTTTACATGTACATGTAACTGTTGTTAATTTGTAAAAACTTTCTTTCAGAAGCTTGACACTGATGAGAAATGATTTGAGATTTTGTGAATTTATTCAAAGTTTACATTAACCCTTTCCTGTTTAATCCCTGGTTTTTATGCCTCTATATTTTTATACTTGAGAAAACATTGTGTAAAAAGCAATTTCTTCCTTTTCCAAAATATTTTCTACCTTACTGATTGATTTTTTTTCAAATAAGTACAACTTTTTTTTTGTCTGCAAAACCTTTGAATTTGGAACAGTTGAAAATTTAACCCTTTCCTGTACAAATCATGGGATTTTATGTTGCTGTGATTTTATACTTGAGAAAACATTGTAGAAAAGGAAGAAATTGCTTTTGACAAGCTATTTATTCTTTGCCCACAATATTTTCTACCACATAGGATGGTTTCATTTCAAATAGCATCAATTTTTCTTTGTTGTCTGCAACCTCTTTAAATCTAGACCAGTCTAAGATTTCAAAATATGGGTAAGGGTTAAAAAAATGGGAAAGGCTTAAGGAGTAGTTTTCATTTTTTAACAAAAAATTGATACATGTATTTGTTGTTATTGTCTTAACCCATTCCCAAAGGATAAAATTTAAGACCAGTCCAAATTCAAAGAATTTGCAGATGACAATTTTAAGCTGACAAACTATTTTGAAATCTTTAACTTATGGGGAAAAAACATTTTGGATAAGAAAGAAATTGCTTGTAACAAGCAATTTCTCAATTTTCCACATTTTCTCCCCCAAATTTTCATATTGAGGGGCGTTTGAAAGCGTCATTTTGTGGAAATGGGTTAACCCATTCCAAAACAATCACACTCTTGACACACCTCAAGAAAAAGTTGTTTGAAAACATTGTTCGAGAATGAAGAAATGAATTGTTGCAAGCAATGTTTCCATTATCCACAATGTTTTGCCTCAAAGTGCAAATGATTTAACAATCTATCAACTTGAATTTGCTGTTTTCAAAATCTTTGAATTTGGACCAATGTAGAATTTGGTTATTTGTGAGGTGTTTGATTTATAAAGTATATGTTCATCTATCCCTCAAATTCTTACCATGAGAGATTTTTTTTCCAGAGTTCATTATCCCTTGTCACAGCAAATATACTTTACAAAATTTGTCTCACAAAAATGGATGGATAATCATTAACTAAAGTGGGAAGAGTAGCTAGAGGCTTGGAAAGGATGTAGTGGTAGTATTGGTTTCAGAAATACCAGGAATCCTTGGTTAGGTGCTCCAGCTTCCACAATATGATTGAAATAATGTTAAAGTGGTGTTTATCTGCATAAAAACTTTAAAAGGAACAAATCTATTTTGGCGAGTTAGCTTGTCAGTTTGTTTATTTGTCCTGATGATGTTTTGTCAGTCTTAAGGTTTAGGGTGTCTGCCAATTTTCTCCTTAAATACCTGATGGATTTGATTCAAATTTCAATTGCACTCTGTTACATTCACTTTTCTTGGAGTTATGGTCATTTGTTGAAAAATCTGAGAAAAAAAGGTTTTATTACCTTGGCAATTTTTCTTTAACCCATTCCCACGCAGTGATGCTTTTAGACCCAAGGTAAAAAGCTTTGGATAAACATTGTGGAAAATGAAGAAATTGCTGGTGACAAGCAATTTCTTCATTTGCCACAATATTTTCTACCCAGATAGTTAAAAAAATCCAAAATTTCATAAACTTTGAATTGTCGTCAATAACTCCTTTCAATTGGGACCAGTCTAAAATTTAGCCATCTGGTAATGGGTTAAGACAGAGCCTTAGGGGGTATTAGAATTTCAATGATAGTCAAGTTGTTATTGTTTTATTGGAGGATTTTGGAAATAAATGATTTAGGAGGGCTTAAACCCTTCATATGAAGAATTTAATATGTTTTATAACTACACTTAAGCCATTCCAACATTACAAAATTTTAGACTGGTCCAAATTCAATGAGGCTACAGACGGCAATTTCAAGTTGATGTAATTTTGGTCTTTCTGTATAGAAAACATTGTGGAAACAAGCAATTTCTTCATTTTCCATAATGATTGTGTGGGAATGGGTTAAGAGTAATGTAGGTAGAACTCATTATGATTATTACAGAAATTTTAGTCTTATCCTAAATTTTCATTCAAATTTAAGAAAGCAATCAGGGATGAACATTTGTCTTTTTTCTTGACAGTGACTTTGAAAACTACGCATATTATTAGTAAGCATGAAAGCATGAAACATAATTATAAACATAACTTAGTCATAGAAAAGTTATATTTTGTATACATATGTAGGCCTATTCTTTTATAGAATGAACTAACCCATTACCAGATGGCACAATTTTAGACTGGACCAAATTGAAGAAAACATCGACAATTTAATGTTTATGAAACTGAAGATTTTTTTTTCAACTTTCTGGGTAGAAAACATGGTGGAAAATGAAGAAATTGTCATTGGGGAATTGGTTTAACCAACTTACATGATACATTAATTTAACCCTTTCTTGGATAAACCCGTGATTTTACGACACTGTGATTTTATACTTGAGAAAACATTATGGAAAAAGGAGAAATTGCTTATAATAAGCAATTTCTCCTTTTCCCACAATGTTTTCTACCACATTGGATGGTTTTATTTGGAATTGCATCCAATTTTCATTGTCGTCTGCATCCTCTTTCAATTTGGACCAGTCTAAAATTTCAAAAACCAGGAAAGGGTTAAGACCGGTTAAAATTGAAAGAAGTGACAAACAACAATTGTGGTGTCAAACCAAAAGCATTTGACCAATCAAATCATTTATTTAAGTAGGAAGTGAATGTTTATCTCCAACATCTATATCAAGTATTTTTGTTCTTTTCACAGCTGAAATGCCGTAACTACAGTTTGAATAAGCTCTAAGATTTTTGTCAGAAACAAACAAATAGCTTTTGAATTACTGTTTGTGAAAAGTTGGCTTTAGCCAGTGATCAGCCCAGTGATCACTCTTTATAGGTCACAGTCAAGAATACAAACAAATATACCACAAATTTAACCCTTTCCCTTATTTTGAAATTTTTGGCTTGTCGAAATTGAAAGAAGTTGCAGAAGACAATGAAAGTTGGAAGCAATGCGAAAAGAAACCATTCTATATGGTAGGAGAAAGGAGAAATTGCTTGTTACAAGAAATTTCTTCTTTTTCCACAATGTTTTTATCAAGTTTAAAATGGGAGTGATGTAAAATCCTGGGTTTGTACGGGGAAGGAATAAATGTATTTGAAGAAAAGAAGACAGGACTTATTGCATGAGGTATGAAATTCATACTCTTGTGAGTGCTTAACCCATTACCAGACAACAAAGTTTTAGACTGCAGGGTTTTCAATAAGTATTGGGACAACAGATATAATTTGGAAACCAACAGATTGGCCATGGATTAAGGGGGCCGCCTTAGGGGGCCCAGGGGGGCGAAGCCCCCCGGGCTGAAAAAGAATTAAGGCATTTCTTAATCCATTTGGAGAGCTCTCCTTAGTGTTTTACATTGCAGATTTTCTTACATCTTTAACTCATTTAAATGATAATTGTTACCAACACTGCCTAGATCTAGTCAAGAAAATTCTCAAACTACAAGACATTCATGGTTAAATAATTATTTCAATATACTATTTACAAGTTATGGTCTTTTTTATCTCGTTGAAATGTGATAGCAATTAAGTAAGAGACTGTAAAGTTTGAGGGAGAAAATACCAAGTCTCTAAAACGCATTTATTGACCCAAATTACACTTCAACGCAAAACTATATGCTTCAAAGCTCATAAATGATTATATGTCAAATTAAACTAATCGAAATCATCGTCCTTTTTTGAATGCAAAGTCGAAGAAACCACGTTTGTCTTCAACAAGCAATTTCTTCATTTCCAACAATGTTTTCTACGCATTCAAAGACATCAATTTTTTAAATACCATAAACTTAAAAAATGTTGTCAGCAACATCTTTCAATTTAGATTAGTCCAAAAAATTGTTGTTTAGAAATGATTTAATGAAAAAAAACCCAACTATTTTGGACTGGTCCGACAGTTTGTTTGTATTTCTGTTTATTTATTGTCGCTACCATAGCACATGCCCATGTGAGCGAGTGTCGCTCAGAGCAACATTCCCAGAATATGCTTAGTTGTTACGGGGGTTAGTTCAAGGATACAGGACGAAACTACTGAGAGCTCCACCTGGTTCTTTAACATGCTCTATGGATAGCACCGTCACACAGGGCCTTGGTTTAAAGTCTCATCTTAAAGACAATTAGTTTGTTATTTGATTTGGTCAGCCCAGGGCTCTAACCTTTGATCTTGAGGTTTTAAATCAAGTGTATTACGAATTGACAGATGTTACAGACCACAATTTAAAGTTGATGGAATTTGAAAAATCTTTGTTTTTTTGGGGTAAAAAACATTGTGGAGAATGGAGAAATCGCTTCTTACAATTTCTTTATTTTCCACTCTTCACAAGTTTTTCGGACTTGTTTATTTTTGGGGTTAAAAATATTTATGGGGTTAAAAAAGAGGGATTGTATGGGAATTGTTTAAAAAGATAAATGATGTTGAGAAACAGAGGTAATATCATTGAAGTGTGACAAAACACAGTAACATAGCTGTTTGTTTGATGGCTGACAGACTATATGACAATGCCAGAATAATGTACATGTACTATAAACAGTAAGATACAATGTGTTCCTTCCTTTTCAGAATCATTTAGAGATCATGAGAGATAAACCCTTTCCTGTTTGGCAAAATTTTAGACCTGTTCAAAATCAAAGGTTTTGCAGACTGAAATTCAAAGTAGATTTAATTTGAAAAATAACCATTAAATAGAATAGAAACATTATGGAAGAAGAGGAAAAATTTCTTACAATCAGTTTCTTTTTTTTCTTCAATGAAGGGACTAGGTATGAGAAAGTAGAGTAGCAGATTTTTGGGTCTATAGGTCAGTGCAAAACAGTTGAATCTGCCCCAAAACACAGAATGTTTTAACTGTTTTGCGCTGAATCATTGATGTGGTTATTGAAAACAACATTGGTTTAATCTTTTATGAATCCTTTGCAATGCACAGTCAATCTAAGACATCAACAAAAATTGAATTCAGTTTCAAAAAGGTTTTGCCAAGAGAGTCAAGATCATTAATGAATGATTTTTTCCCCCAAAATGACAGTTAAGAAGATATATGAGCCCATGCGTGACATTTCCAACAATTACACATGTGCGCCAAGTAAAGACTCAGATCAGCCTGTGCATCTGCACAGTCTGATCAGAGTCTTCACTCTGCGCTCTGTAGATAGATACTGACCCAAAGCTTCTTTAAACAATCAGTGAATGTTCTAATTGCCCCGAATGGCTGTCTATGGTGCTCAATATGTGCCAGTCACTCACATGCGAAATTGTTGGAAATGTCACACATAGGCTCATGTATGATTTTCAACTTGTCAAGATTTAAATTCAACCCGCTACCATTAAAGTGAAGAGATCTATTTTGAGAAGACATAGTACGTATAGTTAACCAATCCCCACACAATTTGGCTCTTTGACGCAACTCAAGAAAATAGCTAGGGAAAACATTGTGAAAAATAAAAAAAATGCTTTTAACATTCAATTTGTTCATTTCCCAGATTATTTTCTACCGAAAATGACAAAGGTTTTAAGATTCGATCAACTAGAATTTGATGTCAGAATTTTTTGAGTTTGGACCAGTCTAAGGTTTTATTTTTTGGTAATCATAGGTTAATGTTTTCTACCCTTCAATATAAACATTATGATTATTTTTCTATATGTATATAATATATTAAATGAATCATCATTGAGATCTATTTGGAACAATTTCAAGATTTGCCCTGGTATTTATTTGTCATAAAAGACAAGAAGTAGTATCCGGTTAACCAACATGATCATCAAAAGGATAAAGGAGCTGTATATTTTGAGACCACATTGTAGTGTGAAAGCCAATAAAAGTCCCCTGATAGAGGTTATGCTGGTTTCTGTTTTCAGGTTGTTCAACATGACTGTCAAGAAGATATGCTGTATAGGGGCAGGATATGTAGGGGGACCAACATGTAGTATGATAGCCTATAAATGTCCCCAGTTAGAGGTCACTGTGGTTGACTTGAGTGAAGCCAGAATTTCTCAGTGGAACTCAGAAAAACTCCCAATATTTGAGGTATTTCCTGCCTTGCTAAAGCTAGCAGAATTTGATAAAAAAAAAAAAACATTCCGTAGACAATTGACAAATCGCCGGCTCTACCCACTGAGCATGCCCACTGACTATGACAGGAAGTTCCCCTTTGATATTGAACATCATTATTTTGTAAAATTTATGGCCAGTAAAATGTAACAAAAAGTGAATTTGATGGTTGGTGTCCTAAATGTCCTAACTACAGCTTATATAAGTCGCAAAACCTACAAAAAATGTTAAACATTAATGTCAGTCAATGCTGGGGTACCAAGCTCACTTCTAGTCAAAATGATTTGATTTGATAGGTCGATTAATATTTTGATTGACAGCTGTGATTTGTCAATTTTAAGGCTGGTTCAAATAGAAATTAGAAGTTGTAGGCAGGATAACTGTATACCTGGTTCTATATTTGGTTACAGAGCTGGTGTGGTGTGAGATAAAAATATAATGTATGATAATCTATAGGACTCTTAGAAGTCCAAAGTGAAAGATGAGAGAGACAAATTTTTAATCTTTTCCTGTGGGATCCCTGATTTGATACAAATACACACAATGTTTATGTCAGTTTCAGTAGATTTGCATAAAATTACACATGTGCACTGAAACTGGTCGCATAGTAGGTAATTTACGGATTGTTGACCTCCGACATGACAGTTCGACTGAAGTAAAGTAATGATATGTAATAAAAAGACAAAAAGTTGGTGAACTCTTTCCTGTTTTGCTAAATTTTAGACCTGTCCAAATTGAAGATGTTCCTGGCCAAAATCTAAACTTGATTTGATTTGAAAAATAACCATTCAGTAGGGTAGGAAACATTGGGGAAATAGAAGAAATTGCTTGTAACAAGCAATTTCTTTTTTTTTTCCAAAATGTTTTCTCAATTATAAAATCTCAAGGATGTAAAAACCAAGGATTGAACAAGAAAGGGTTAATGTTCTAAACATTGTTACTACAATTTAAATAGGCAGTAGTTTAAACTCAATTATTCTCACAAAATCCAACATTTTTAGGCACCCTAGGAAAAAAGGTTTTGAAAATATTGTGGACAAGGAATAAATTGCTTGTCACAAGCAATTTCTTCCTTGTCCACAATGTTTTCTACCCTTAGAGATAAAAGATTTTTCAATTTCACCAAATTAGAATTGTTGTCTGCAGCTTGGATCAGTCTAAAATTCTGTCATCTGTTAATGGGTTAAGTTGTTCAACCAAAGGTGCTTAGCATTAAATATCAGAGTTCAAAGTTTACATTCTAAATTAATAATTTGATTGACCCATTCCCACACAGTGACACTTTTAGACGCCCCGAAAGAAAAATGATTAACAAGCAATTTCTTCATTTTACCCAATGTTTTCTATCCAGAAAGTTGAAAAAATCTGTAATTTCATAACCTTTGAATTGTAGTCTGCAATTCCTTTCATTTTGGACCAGTCTGAAATGTTGTTGTGTGGTAACTAGTTAATCAGTGAAATTTTTATTGACAGGATTGATCCATTAGTTGGCATATTGATGGGTCGGCACAAAACAGTTGTAACTGCTTATATATTTATACATAGTTACGACTGTTTTGTGCTGACCCATCAATGTGTAGCACCCTTTTCATTTCATTATTTCATAATTATCACCATTGTATGACTTGTTTTCAGCCTGGTTTAGATGAGATAGTGAAATCCCGTAGGAACAAGAACCTCTTCTTCTCCACAAATATCAACAAGGGTATACAAGAGGCAGACCTTATATTTATCTGTGTTAACACTCCAACAAAAAGCTATGGGGTAGGCAAGGTGGGTAGAATTGTAGCAATAAACCTGAGTATTTTATCTTGCACTTCTTGGTAAAAATATCAGATTATGTGACAAGGTCAAGGTAATTTCTCAAGAGCAAACTTCTGCAAAACTGAACATTAAAATTTCTTCAGGCGTATTCAACATACAAGGATCATTATTTACATCATGATTATAAATCTCTTCAGATACCTAGGTTGAGGTCAATTGACAAGGATAAGGTAACATGTAAATAAAGGCTTTGTGCAATTATAAACTAATCTTGTTGTTAAGTTTTCTGAAGGAAAAATATAAAGTTTCTTCATGTGCCCATGCTTAAGTTCTGGCTTCAGGACCCCATGGTACTTTAGTTACCTTTATCGTCCCGGTTATTCTCAAAATAGAAGCATCTTCTTTTCCAAAATAACCCATTACGTCCTTGTGATTTTATACTTCAGAAAACATTGTGGGAAAAGAAGAAATTGCTTGAAACAAGCAATTTCTTCATTTCCCACATTTTTTCCTAACCTCTTGGTTAGTTACTTTTTCAAATGACACTCACTTTTAATTGTCGTCTGCAACTTCTTTCAGATTGGATAAGTCTAGAATTTTGAAAAACAGGAAATGGTTAAGAAAAGACTTCAGGAAAAAAATTCCTTCTTACTAACTTACTAGCAATCTCTTCACTTCACTTCCTTGAAGGATAACTAAAATTTTATCAGTTTAAAATTGTTATCTGCAACATTTATGGGTTTGGACCAGACAAAACTTTTGTTTTTGAATGGGTTAACCCATTACCAGACAACAAATTTTTAGACTGATTCAAATTGAAAGGAGTTGCAGACAACCATTGAAATGTTCTGAAATTTTAGATTTTTTCAACTTTCTGCGTAGAAAACATGGTGCTTGTTACAAGCAATTTCTTCATTTTACACAATGTTTTCTCATTTATTTTTTTCTTTTTGGGCGTCCAAAAGCGAATGGGTTAAATGAATTGTTCATGAGAAGTAATTTTCATTGAATACACACCACACATATAATATCTTGTCTGTATTTGGCTGTTTTAGGGAAGAGCAGCAGATTTGAAGTACATTGAATCAGCAGCTAGAATGATAGCGGAAGTGTCAACGAGTTCCAAAATCGTAGTGGAGAAGAGTACTGTACCAGTAAAAGCAGCTGAAAGTATCATAAATATCTTAAAGGCTAACCAGAGACCTAATGTCAAATATCAGGTAATTTAACCCAGCGCCTGACAACAGTATTTTGGACGAATTGAAAGAATGTACATGTAATTTCAAGTAAATGAAATTTAAATAATCTCTATCTTTCGGGTTGAATAAGATTGTTAACCCTTGTCATGCTGTATAAGTTACCTTACTTAATTGCCGTAAAATCAAAGGGCTGAAAGCACTGATAAAACTTGTTGTTCAAAAATCAATTTTTCTTTTAGAGATCAATTTCATAAACAACTCTGGCAGGAACATTACAAGCAGGAGGTGTAGACCAAGATCAGACTGCACTTATGTGCAGGCTGATCTTGTCTATATTTCCTGCCAAAACCAGAATATTCCGGGTTCAGCATGACAAGGGTTAAGAAAGAAATGGATTTTTACAAGCAATTTCTTCATTTTCCACAGTGTTGTCCAGAAAAAATCTCTTGAGGTGTGTAAAAAAAAAGTTGGATAGTGGCGGAAATGGAATGATAAGCAATGTTGTTTACCAGCACTGAACACTTTTTAATCCATTACCAGACAACAACATATTAGACTGGTCCAGATTCAAAGAAGTTGAAGATGGTTATTTTTGGTTGATGACATTTTAAAAACCTTTTTTGTTTGGGTGGATAATGAAGAAATTACTTGTTACCAGCAGTTTCTTTATTTTCCGCAATGTTTTCCAAATATAGTTTTTTTCTTGAGAGGCATAAAAAGCAGGATTGTGTGGGAATAGTTTTTCAAGTAAAGCTTTTCACTTTAACTGAATACTTTTTAATGGTCAAATGATTTATATTGAGCTTTTTGAAGAAAGCAGCAGGTAGCTCAGACTTATGTGGATATTCTAGCATGAGAATCAACCAAAACTCACACTTATCTATATAGGCAATAGATTTATCTAAAGTACTGTTAAAAGTGTTGTTAAATCCTATAATAATAAAGAAATCTGAGTTTTCTGAGACCTTGCTGGTACATTCTTTGGGAGTATATGGGGATGTGGTTTCACAGGTCCTTATGCTTTTATTAGCTTGGCTGTTTTTCGGAGAAAACCCGAGGTATTGTGATAGCCTTGGTGTCGTTGTTGTTGTCATCGTCATGCGCAAAACTTTGACATTTTGTGGTATCTCTGGTTGTACTTAAGGCATTCACTTGAATCTTGGCACACTTGTTCACTATCAAAGGAGCAACCTATACTATCAAGGGGGATAACTCTAGATGCATTTTGTCCACTATCCAGCATCCACCAGTCGAGCTTAGCCACTCGTTGGATGGTGACTTTGTTTATTTAATGCACAGACTTTTCCCAAAATTGATGAAATTCTTATCATTAGCCCCTCAGGGGTGAAACCTCATTGAGGTACAGACCTGTGTAATTAAAAAGGGCTTCTTTGAATGACATAGTCTCCAAAGCATATTTGCCAATTTGCGGCAAATTTTTCTCCTTGCTAATAAGGCTGATTCCCTTCAGGGCTCCCCCTTGGAAATTTTATTCTGGGGCCAATGAAATCGCCAATTGCAAAAATTTGGGGCCACTTGGTGCCAATTGGAGACAAAAGTGAAACCAGTATGAATAAGTGAACGAAAGAAATCTACTATATTGAAAACAAATAACCTGTTATCTATATACATGTATATTATGTTGAATGAATTGGGTTAAAAGGTGCAAAAATAGAGAATTGTCATTTGAAATTAAAATGCCAAGAACACCTAGAGCTATGCCGGTGGACAAGTCAAATATTTGGGAACCCACAGTACTTTGATTACTAATGTCCGCAGTACTTTGATTACTAATGTCCGATATTTCTCATTTCTCAGAAATTCACTTGACTTTGTTACTTAAATCACCAATAGATAATCAAAATGTTGTCTTTGCTTTTAATTTGGCACTCTAATGAATCACAAAAAGTGATCAAGGAATAAAGATCGTCGATTTTTAGCCCAAGCGATGTGACTATCTGCTATCGTGTGTCTCCAAAACATATAAGCAGATGTGTGAATGATAAAGTTGCGCGTTGGTAATCATTTTAATGGACTCAACATCCCTTTGCCTTATTTTGAAAGTTGTCGCCAGTAAAATCGCTAATTCGCCGATTTTGGAGCCAGAATTTTTATTTTGTTGCGTTTGGCCCCATTGGCAATCGGCAGCGGGAGCCCTGCCCTTGATATTAAGCATTTGTGTATAAACCCTACATGAACATTTCTCAAATCACAACTCTTTGATCTCCATGGCCAGAACTACAGTTAGATTGAGGCCTATGATAAAAAATTGGTTGTCTGATTCTGTGACATATTCCTTTACTTAACCCTTGTCATGCTGTATAAATTACCTTACTGAAATGTTGTCAAATCAAAGGGCTGAAAGCACTGATAGAACTATTTATTAAAGATCAATATTTCTTTTAGAAATCAACTTCATAAACAATTCTGGCAGGGAAAGTACAAGCAGGAGGTGTAGACTAAGATCAGCCTGCACATAAGTGCAGTCTGATCTTAGTCTACACCTCTTGCCAAAACTGGAATATTCCGGATTCAGCATGACAAGGGTTAACATTCAGACTCTGACTCAGCTAGTAACGCCCATTGACTCCAACACGAAGTTTCACTATGATATTAACATTATTTTGAAAAAAATATGATCATTAACCCTTGTCATGCTGAACCCAGAATATTCCGGTTTTGGCAAGAGGTGTAGACTAAGATCAGACTGCACTTATGTGCAGGCTGATCTTAGTCTACACCTCCTGCTTGTACTTTTCCCGTCAGAGTTGTTTATGAAGTTGATTTCTAAAAAAAATATTGATTTTTGAACAACAAGTTCTATCAGTGCTTTCAGCCCTTTGATTTGACAGCAATTAAGTAAGGTTACTTAGGAAATTTATACAGCATGACAAGGGTTAACATGTTACAAAAAATAAAAATGGTTGGGCAGTGTTGGAAAGCTACAGCGTTTAACCTGCCAATCCAACAAAATTGCTTCACATAAATGTCTACCAATGTTGAGCTCATAGTTCACTTTAAGTCTAAATAAAGAATTATGATTGGTTAATTGATTTTTCTATTGACTGTCTCAATAGGTCAATTTCAACTGGAATATTGAATGTAATAAAACCTTTGTTCTAAGTGATCACACACTTTGTCTGTTTTATATTATATGGCAGGAGCATTGAATATTGCGGTAATACTTAAACTGATATTTTTTCAATCTGTTTCTAGGTGTTATCCAATCCAGAGTTTCTAGCAGAGGGTACAGCGATTAAGGACCTATTACAGCCAGACCGTGTTTTGATTGGTGGAGAGCAGACCCCAGAAGGACTGGAAGCCATCTCCTCACTGGTCTGGGTATATGAACACTGGGTACCAAAAGAAAGGGTCATTACAATGAACACATGGTCTTCCGAACTTTCAAAACTAGTATGTATCATTTGATCCAATATCATACAGCAGAATTTCTGAATTGAACAGACTTACCAACTACAACCGTTGATGGAATTTAGAAAATATTTTTCTTTTGGGGTAGAAAACATTGTGGATAATGAAGAAATTGCTTGTTACTGGCAATTCCTTCATTTTCACAATATTTTAAAAAGCTTTTTTCTCAGGTGCACCAAAAAGTGTTATTGTGTAGGAATAGAATTACCCATTTCCTCACAATCCTACCCCTCAAGAAAAAAGCTAAGAAGACACTGTTGAAAATAAAGGAATTGCCTTGTGACAAGCATTTTCTTTGTTGTCCACAATGTTTTCAGTCCAAACGGATAGAAAATTTCAAATGCCATTGTCTAAAGATTATTATCTGTAACTTTTTTCAATTTGGACAAGTCTAAAATCTAGTCGTCTTTGGTTAATTAGCCAAACTGAGAGAGTCAAATTCTCTTTAGCTCAACTATTCGAAGAAAAGGGGGTCTATTCCAGTCACTCGGGCATCAGTGGTATTGGTTTTGTTTAACCTTATGTTCAAATGTCATATCTCTGTTTCTACTAATGCTATTGCTCTTAAACTTTGCAAATGCTTTTGTGGCAACAATATCAGCCTCTAGACACAGAGTAAATACTTTGACATTCATTTTAGTTGAATTTTAACCCTTTTTGGACTTGAGTAAACCTTGCATGCAACTATCATAAATCTTTAATAATTCTTTTTCTACCAATTAAATTTACTCTGCAACTTTGCATATGCTTTTGGGACCATCATATCATCTTCTAGGCAAAGATTCATTTATTATTCCCTGCCGTTTCGGCGAAGGGGATATACTAAAGGTCTCCATCCGTCCTTCCATCATTCCGTCCTTCCGTCACTAAACTTGTCCGGAGCATATCTCTGAAAGTGTAATTGCTATCAACTTGAGACTTCATAGGTCGATAGATGGGATTGAGGAGAAGTGCAGTGCACAAGAACAACAACTCTTGCTAGCACAATTTTTGAGTTATTGCCCTTTGTTGTTTTAAAGACTAAGATTTTGTCCGGGGGATATCTCTTAAAGTATAATAGCTATTAACTTGAAACTTCATAGGTGTATAGATATTGTTGAGGAGAAGTGCAGTGCACAAGAACCACAACTCTTGCTTGCATAATTTTGGAGTTATTGCTCTTTGTTGTTTTGAAGACTTAGATTTTGTCCTGACCATATCTCTGAAAGTATAATAGCTATTATCAAACTCATTGAAAGGAAATGCAGTGCGCAAGAAGCCTAAATCTATCTGGCTTTAGTTTACCATCAAGCTTTTAAGTCAGGGGATGGCCATGTTCGACATGGCTCTTGTTTACATTTATTATAGTGGAGTTTTAACCCTTTTTGGACTTAGAAATTTTTGGTTAAGCCTCATGTGCAACTGTCATATATCTTTAATAACTCTTTTTCTACCAATGCTAATACTTTGAAACTTTGCACTGATTTTGTTGCAATATCATCTTCTAAGCAAAGATTCACTACAATTACATTTATTGTCAAGCCCGCTTGTGGTGAGCAAGACATAATTGTCACTAAAACAAGTTGGTGTATGTGCGTTAGTTAGTTCGTCTGTCCGTCTGAATTTGTGCGGACAATTACTCCTACATTTATGGATGGATTTCAAAATAACAGGGCGCTATTATTCTCCATCATGAGTGGATGTGCCATTTGAAAGAATTTTTGGGATAGTTCTAATGTCATTAAAGTTGTGATTGTCCGGACAATCACTCCTACATTTATGGATGGATTTTTAAATAACTTGGCACAATCGTTTTCCATCATGAGTAGATGTGCCATTTGAAAGAATTTTTTTGATAGTTCTAATGTCAAGGTCATAGCTCAAGGTCAAACACTAAAATTGTGATTGTCAAGAGCGTTTCTCCTACAATTATGGATTGATTTTTAAATAACTTTGCACAATCATTTTCCATCATGAGTAGATGTGCCATTTGAAAGAATTTTTTGGATAGTTCTAATGTCAAGGTCATAGCTCAAGGTCAAACACTAAAATTGTGATTGTCAAGAGCGTTTCTCCTACAGTTATGGATGGATTTCAAAATAGATTGGCACAATTATTTTCAATCATGAGCAGATGTGCTATTTGAAAGAATTTTTGGATAGCTTTAAGGTAAATGCTCATGGTCAAACACTTAAATTGTGCTTGTCTCGAGAATGATGCCTACAAAACTTTGCGGGCTCTACAGCAGTTGTCCTGGGACAACCATCTAGTTATAGTGGAGTTTTAACCCTTTTTGGACTACAAATTCCTTGGTTAAACTTTACATGCAACTGTCTTATATTTTCAATAACTCTCTCTCTACCAATGCTTTTCCTTTGAAACTTTGCACAATTCTTTGTAATTACTTACTCAGAAATTCATTTTCATGGAATTTTAAATCTTTTTGGACTTAGAAATTCTTAAGATTTAAAATTAAAATTTTGATTGAGAGATTTTTATCTCTATTACAACTTGGGTATTAGGCCTTATGTTGACATTGAATTGCTGTTACTATCCATCACACAGAATTATTGAGTGCTGCTGTCCTCTGACAGTTCTTGTTTGATCTAGCTGTAATTGTTGTTTGACATGTGTCAACATCTTGTGTGAACTCTAGAGGCCACAATTCTAGCTCAAATTTCTTAAAAACTTGGCCAGAAGGTTTGGTTCAAAGAAACCTTGGACAAGATGGATATTTGGTCACATAGGATCAAAAACTATGTCACTAGGTTACATCTTTAAAAAAACAACATGTGTTCACTTTAGTTGTAACATTTTTGGCTCAAATGCCTAGATAGTTGGTCAGAATATTTGTTTTAATAAGTTCTGTATTTGGTCACATGGGGTCAAAAAGTAGGTCAAAAAAGTGCTCCATTCCCCATCTGTCTGTGTGTCTGTCCATCTGTCCATGCATCTGTCTGTTTACAATTACCAAAAAAATCTTCTCCTCCTAAACTAACCACGCTTTTTCAAAATACTTCAATGAATTGAATACATGAAGAACTTAGGTTGCCATTCTCCTTCCAAACAATATGGCCTAAAGAATTGATTTTTGACATAAATCATCATCTATTGACCCTTTACCAAAATACTTTAAAGAATTACCGTACTTTGAAAATTAGCCCTTTTCTGTGCAATTCCTGATTTTACATAGAACTGCAGAAGGACATTTTTGAAAATCTTCTCCAAAATCATAAGGCCTAGAGTTTTTATATTTGGTATATGTCGTCATCTATTGACCCTCTACCAAAGTTCTAGAGAAGGAATTACCATACTCTGAAAATTAGCTTTTTTCTGTGCAATCCCAGATTTTAGATAGGAATAAAGAAGGTAGTCTTTGAAAATCTTTTCTTCTCCCAAACCATAAGGCCTTTAACATTGATATTTGTATCTGTTAATGCCTATTGACCCTCTAACAAAATACTTCAAAGAATTACAGTACTATGGAAATTAGCCCTATATTGTGGGATCTTCGATATACCAAGGATTTAAGGAGAAATATTAAAAATCTTCTTCTTCAAAATAATAAGGCATAGAGCTTTGATATTTTATGTATATCATAAAGCCTTGAGCCATCATACTCAAAGCAGCGATATAGTACCATCAAGGTGACCTGTTTTCATAATTACTTTATCAAATTTAATATTGGATCATGTTGGGCTTAAAACTAGGTCACAATGTCAAATGTTAGATTAGCCTTGTGTGGACTCTAGAGGTCATATTTTTGCCTCACATGTCTTGATAGAATTTTAATTTAGTATCTCCTTTGATGAAAAATTAGGTCACTTGTGCTTTTTTGGCCATTTGTTGCCATTGACTGAGGCAAGTGCTTCAAGGTTAATGACACTCTTGTTGACTTGTGGCCTAAACTAGAGTTACTCTATTCATTTGTCTTGTTTTCAACTCATTTGGCTTGGTCTAACCCATTCCCACTCAAGCCCTCTTTTTTACGCCCCTCAATTAAAGAGCTTTGGAAAACATTGTGGAAAATGAAGAAATTGCTTGTATCCAGAAATTTCTTCATTATCCACAATGTTTTCTACCCAATAATACAATTTTTTTTTAAATTCCTTCAACTTGAAACCAGTTTGGGCAGAAATGTTCCTTAGGTGCCTTCTTTTATTTATAGCCAAAGGAATCAGAGTCTGTTAAAAACTCTGGTTGCCTTGGCAACAGAAGTGAATTTTTAAGAATATCTTTAAAAAGTCTTCTCCTCCAAATCCAGAAGGCCTAGAGTCTTGACATTTTGCATTAATCATCAGTATATTGACCTCTTTAAAAATAGCTTAAATCTTTACAATTCAAACCAAATATGGCAGAAATGTTGCTTAGGAGATCCTCTTTCACAAAAGCTAAATTAATACTGCCAAAATTTGTACTTTTGGATCCCCATGTACAAAGCCTATGTATGTATAAAGTATGGTATGCCCACTTTTATCATAAACCTAGCCTTAACCCATTACCTGATGGCAAAATTTTAGACTGATCATAATTGAAAGGAGTTGCAGAAGATAATTTAAAGTTTATGATATTTTAGATTTTTCAACTTTCTGGATTGAAAACATTGTGTAAAATGAAGAAATTGCTAAGCAATTTCTTCATTTTACACAATGTTTTCTCAATTTTTTTCTTGAAAAGTGTCCAAAAGCGTCATTGTGTGGGAATGGGTTAATATTACATTTAACTATTCAAAGAAAAAATACCTTTAATACAGGTTAGTGTGCCCCTTTTTTCTTTTAGTGTAGATTAACCCTTGTTTTGGCAGGAGGTGTAGACCAAGATCAGCCTGCACATAAGTGCAGTCTGATCTTGGTCTACACCCCTGCTTGTACTTTTCCTGCCAGAGCTAATCATGAAATTGATTTCTACAAGAAATATTGATTTTTGGACAACAAGTTCTATCAGTGCTTTCAGACCTTTGATTTTATAGCAATTCAGTAAGGTAATTTTTACAGCATCACAAGGGTTAATAATGTGACAAAATGATTTCACTGGTCCAAAATTTCCACAATTGGACACTTCCCAAAATTGTTGATAAACATATCCTTACCCTAGTCAGACAGTGCATCACCATAATACAGATACACTTGTATTAAGTGACTACTCCAGGGACAGCCAAAAATTAGTTGCTGACTACATGGTTGCTTAACATGATATTTGTTGTGTAATTATTACTTTAAAAAATTTGCTTGCATACATAAGTCACTGCTGAATTCTCACCCAATCCTTTTTTTAACCTTTTTTAACAAGCAATTTCTCCTTTTTCCACAATATTTTCTACCACATAGAATGTTTTCTTTTTAAATGACATCCAGTTTTCATTGTAGTCTGCAACCTCTTTCAATTTGGACTAGTCTAAAATTTCCAAAAACAGGAAAGGGTTAAAACTCAATATGTCTTATGGTTTTAGTTAGTAAAAACTATACAGGATTTAGCAAAATTTTATTAGAGGTTGTCCCCTGAGCAAGATTGACTGCCCTATGGCCACAATTTGTAGCATTTCTTTTTCAGGCTGCAAATGCATTCTTAGCCCAGAGAATCTCCAGTATAAATGCAATGTCAGCAATATGTGAGTCCACTGGGGCAGATGTGTCTGAGGTAGCCCATGCTGTGGGCACAGATACAAGAATAGGAAATAAGTTCCTTAGAGCTAGTGTGGGTAAGTCAATTTCAACTTTGAATGCCTTCCTGCTAAGCCCTTTAGATTTATAAAATGTGTCCATACAGTGGCACAGGTACAGGAATTGGAAATAAGTTCCTTAGAGCAAGTTTTAGTAAGTCAATTTCAACATCAACCCATTACCACACATTAGAATTTTGGACCAGTCCAGATTCAAAGAAGTTGCAGAAGACAATTTTAAGCTGATGAAATCTTCAAAACCTTTGTCTCTTAGGGTAGAAAATATTGTGGGGCATGAAGAAATTGCTTGTAACAAGATATTTCTTCATTCCCACAATGTTTTCCATAGCCTTCATATTGAGAGGCATTTAAAGCTGTCACTGTAAGGGAATGGGTTAAATGCCTTCCTGCTAAGCTAGGTACATTTATATGGCATAATGTGTCCAAGGGACATTATGCTATGGGCACAGTTACAAGGATTACAAATAAGTTCCATTGAGCTAGTGTGGGAAAATCAATTTCAACATTAACCCTTGCCATGCTGTTAAAATTACAAAAGTACTGATAGAAGTTGTTGTTCAAAAATCAATATTTCTCCAAGAAATCAATTTCATAAACAACCCCGGCAGGAAAATTATAAGCAGGAGATGTGCAGGCTTATCTTGGTCTACATCCCTGCCAAAACCGGAATATTCCAGGCTCAGCATGACAAGGGGCAAAGGCTTTCTTGCTAAGCCAGGTACATTTATCAGAAATGATTAGTTTAAGGTAGCTCATGCAATTGACACAGATACAAGGATTAGAAATATGTTCTAATTTTCTAGGTAATCCAATTTCAATATGGCAAAATTTTAGACTGGTCCAAATTGAAGGAGGTTGCTGACCAGAATTTAAAGATCATGAAATTTAAGATTTTTTCAACTTTCTTGATAGCAAACATTATGTCAAATGAAGAAATTGCTTGTTGCAAATAATTTCTTCATTTTACACAATGTTTTCCCAATTGGTTTTCTTGTAGGACATCTAAAAGCTTCATTTTATTGGAATGGGTTAAGAGATAGTGTGAGTTGGTCAATTTTGACTTCAAGTCCCTTATTCTAGATTTTTACTTTCATCAAGCAAGAAAATACACAAGTATACAATTTCCAGCTTTTTTGACTCTACTGTTGATAATGAAACTATCTTTTACTGTCACAAGACAAACATATTTTGGTTTATTCTAAACTGAAAGATATTTAACAAATATCAAAAAGACAATTTTTTTTCAAAAATAATATGAGCCATTTTTCTTCTTATCCACAGTATTTTTTATCTTATCTATTGCTCTTTCAAAGATGGACTTAAGTTAACCCATTACCAGACTACAAAATTTTAGATTGGTCCAGATTAGAAGAAGATGCAGAAGACAATATTCAAATTCCTGGAATTCTGACAATCTTTGCATTTTATGGTAGAAAATGTTGAAGAAAATGAAGGAATTACTTGTAAGAAGCAATTTCTTCATTGTCCACAATGTTATCCATAGCTTTTTTCTTGAGGGTCATGAAAAAGTATGATTGTGTCGGAATGGGTTTAAGTAATACCAAACACAAAAATTGGAGGCTGGTGTATTCGTTCAACATTTTCAAAGTAAAATTTGAAAATATGAAAATATTTTAACTTAAAGAAAGTATTCATAATGATAGCTAAACCTTGTCATTATGAATTAAAATTCTATATAGAATTGATTTAAAATCAAAGGACTTTCAGCAACTCTTCGTGAATGCATTGTGATACTGCTCCAACATATTTTCTTGGTTTTGGGATTTAACCCATTCCCACACAATAAAAGTTTAGACCAGTCAAAATTCAAAGAGGTTGCAGCCTACAATTTTAAGTTGATGAATCTTTAAAATCTTTGTCTTTTTAGGTAGAAAACATTGTGGATAATGAAGAAATTGCTTGTAACAAGCAATTTCTTCATTTTCCACAATACTTTCCAAAGCTTTCATATTGAGGGGTGTTTAAAAGCATCATTTTGTGGGAATGGGTTAAAGCATTGTCACAGAAAAAGTAGGCTTAAGATCAAATTTGAATTTTCATTAATATCTCCTTTATACTTTACCCCAAGATATTGAAATTCCACAATTATGTTGTTAATCAAAATCCTAGGGTGTTATTCACTTTATACAAGCCATTTTTTGTGACAAGCACATTTCGGGAAGCACTATCTGTCCCCTGACAAGTGAACCATGAATTTATACTTGTCCAGGATTAAAGTTAATCCTTGTCATATAATCCTGCTGAGAATTGCATTAACCCATTCCCACACAATCCCTCCTTTTTACGCCCCTGAAGAAAAAAGCTTTTGAAAACATTGTGTAAAATGAAGAAATTGCTTGAATCAAGCAATTTCTTCATTATCCACATTGTTTTCTTTAAAAAAAAAGACCAAAGAATTTGAAATTCCATCAACTATAAATTGTCGTCTACAGCTTCTTTCAATTTGGACCAGTCCAAATTTTGTTGTGTTGGAATCGGTTAAAATCAAAGCACTAAAAGCACCAGTGGCACAAGTTGCAGGTCAATATTATTTTGAAAGTTGATTTTATAAACAATTCTGGCTTGAAAAGGGGTAAGCAGGTGGTGTAGACTAGGATCAGACTGCACAAATGTGCAGACTTACCTTTGTCTGTACCTCCTGCCAAAACAGGAATGTTGCAGGATCAGCATGACAAGGGTTAACTTGTCTCCCAAAAATAATGATCAAAATTTTGCGACAATAATGTTGTTAACCCATTCCAACTCAATCCCTACTTTTTACGCCCCTCAATAAAACAGCTTTAGAAAACATTGTGGAAAATGAGGAAATTGCTTGTTACAAGCAATTTCTTCATTATCCACAATGTTTTCTTTTCAAAAGATGAAAACATTTAAAATTCCATGAACTTGAAATTGTCGTCTGCAGATTCTTTCAATTTGGACCAGCCTAAATTTGGTTGTGTGGGAATGGGTTAATATAGATAATGCTGGAAGCCAGTGTGTAAAAATGGGCTATCCCACTACATGATGACAATTTTTTTAGACTGGTCCAAATTGAAAGGAGCTACAATTGGCAATTTAAAGTAAATGAAACTTTTTGTTTCAAGTCTATGGGTAGAAAAAAACAGTTTTCACAATTGTTTTCCTTTAGGGGCATCAAAAATCATCATTGTGTAGGAATGGGTTAACAATACTGTAATCAAACTGCAATGAATTCTTAAAGCTGTTTAGTAGAAGATATGATGGCCAATTACAGGAATTTTATTATGGCTCTTGGTTATGAAATGAAAGAAAACGGTTATAGAAATGGCTTGTGACAAATAATGCATGTTAATTTTTTAGGCTCCTGCTATGTTATGGCGACCATTATTATGGAGTTACAGTGTTCTTTGGGTGGGTGGGTGTGTTATTGTGTGGGTCGCATTCTTGTCAGGAGCATAGTCTTCTTCATTAATTAATGGATTGCATGGCATAGTTGTTCCCCTTTAATAGTATTAGTGTTATGCATAATGTTCTGTTGGGCACTCCCAAGTTCATTGTCACAACTGAAGGTCATTGTGAGAAGCAATTATGTGGGGTATACAATCATGTCTGTGATACATTTCTAGTTAAGCTAGAGTGGGTCTCCTATACAAGTGGTCACTAAACGAAGATAGTGTCCCAAGTGAAATTAACCCTTGTCATGCTGAACCCAGAATATTCCGGTTTTTGGCAGGAGGTGTACACCAAGATCAGCCTGCACATAAGTGCAGTCTGATCTTGGTCTACACCTCCTGCTTGTATTTTTCCTGTCAGAGTTGTTTATGAAGTTGATTTCTAAAAAAAATTGTTTTTTTAATGACAAGTTCTATCAGTGCTTTCAGACCTTTGATATTGCAGCAATTCTGTAAGGTTATTTATGTAGCATGACAAGGGTTAATATCATTTCCTCTGGTTCATCATTATGAACAATGTACACAGTTTGACCCATTACCAGACAACAACATTTTAGACTGGTCCAAATTGAAAGAAGTTGTAGACAGCATTTTCAATTGCTCTGAATTAAAAAAATAAAGGCAATGCAGTGTAGAAACTTAGTGAGAAAAGGAGAAATTCCCTGTGGCAAGCAATTTCTCCTTTTCCCGTAAAGTTTTGCATGAAAGTATTTCTTCAGGGTGGCAAAAAGCATTTAGAAAATAAGGGAAAACAGTGTAGAAACATTGTGAAAAATGTAGAAATTGATTGTGACAAGCAATATCTCCTATTCCCAGAAAGTTTTAGATGATACTATTTCTTCAGAGTGGCAAAAAGCAGCATTGTGTAGTAATTGATTAAAAATAGTGTGTCAATATTGATCATGGTTCATTAAGTCAGTTGAAAACTGTATTCATTATATCAACCCATTCCAACATAGCAAAATTTTAGACCAGTCCAAATTGAAAGAAGCTGCAGACAACAATTTCAAGTTGATGGAATTTTGATTTTTTTTTGTCTTTTTGGATAGAAAACATTGTGGATAATGAAGAAATTGCTTGATACAAGCAATTTCTTCATTTTCCACAATGTTTTCCAAAGCTTTTTTGTTGAGGGCCGTAAAAAGGAGGGATTAAGTTGGAATGGGTTAACCCATTTCCATTCAGTGATGCTTTAAATACCCCAAGAAAAAAAAAGCTTTGGAAACATTGTGGAAAATGAAGAAATTGCTTGTTACAAGCAATTTCTTCATTATCCACAATGTTTTCTACCGTAAATATAAGAACCCCCCAAAAAAACATAAGCTTTAAATTGTCATCTTCAACTTCTTTCAATTTAGACCAGTCTAAAATAAATTTGCTGTCTGGTTATGGGTTAATGTGAAGAATGTTAAGGTTGGAAGATTTCACACCACCATAAAAACCCATCGTGTGATTCACATGATTTGTTATCCAAGAAAACTTGTCAAACTGACATAAGGAATGAAAATCTTGGAGGAGCAATAATTACTGTCATACCCTTGGATATCGGCATTTTTTTCAGAGTTTGTGTCTTTGTTAATTTTCTTATCTCTTGGATAAGCTTTCATTTGAGATCAACACCCATGACTCCTTGACAGAGTGACCTTAACCTAGTTTTAAAAAAAATGACCTTACCCTTTCCCACACCATGATGCTTTTTGACGCATCTATAGAAAAAGAATTGGTAAAACATTGTGTAAATTGAAGAAATTGCTCGACCCAAACAATTTCTTAATTTCTCACAATTCTATCAACCAAGAAAATTGAAAAAATGTAAAATTTCATTTACTTAAAATTGTCGTCTGCACCTCTTTGATTAAGACCAGTCTCAATTTTTGCTGTCTGGTAATGGTTTAACTTACTTTTAAAAAACTTCAAGTGAAAACTTTAACCAAAAATTTACCTGACTTATATTTTCTGAATACTTCTAGAAGTATTTGATATGCATACTCACCTAAGGATAGGTTTTCATTAACAACTATGAACCATAACCCAATGACCTTTACCCTTAACCTTCTTTTTAAAAAATTAATGAAAAAACTTTTATCTCAACTTTCATCTGCCTTACATTTTCTGAATGCCTTTTACACAGTGCTATCATGTTTGACATATGTACTCATCAATGGATTGACTTTCATTAACAACTATGTACTATGACCTTGTGACCTATACCTTGACCCTTAACCTACTTCTCAAAAACTGTAACCAAAACTTTCACCTCCTTATATTATCTGAATGCCTTTACATAGGGCAATCATATATCACATAATGTACTCTTCTAAGGATATGCTTTCACTTACATCTATGTCATTTGACCCAGTGACCTTGACCTCGAAATCATATATCACATAATTATGTACTCTACTATCGATAGACTTTCACTTACAACTATGTATCATGACCCTGTGACCTAGACCCCTAACCTACTTTTTAAAACTTAACAAAACGTTAGCCTTTATTTTATTTTCTGAATGCCTCTATATAGGGCAATTGTATGTGATATATGTGTTTACCCAATTATAGGTTTTCATCTCATGCCAAGTTTCATTACCTTTTGATTTAGACCTTGTTATCTGACCTACTTTCCAAAGACTTTTATCTTTGCTAATAATTTCTTAACGCTTATACGTAGGATCATCATATTGATATAAACACTAGCAAAATGATAGGCTTTTGTTTTAGTCCAAGTACTATGATTTTGTGGCCTTAACCTTTGACCTTACTCATATTTTCTGACTCCCTCCTAGAACTTTCAAATTTAATAAATACTCTGACCGAAGGATATGCTCTTATTTGACATTGAGTAACATGACCCCCTGACCTTTGACCTACTTTCACCTCTCATGCTTCGTGGACCTTTATTGTAAAGGGTTTATACTGTATGACATGTGATTTCTTTTCATGTTATCATCAATAAAAATGTGGAATTGTATGTGAAAGGGTATAGCAAACATGACCTTGCATATGTTATACATCCAGGTTTTGGAGGGAGCTGTTTCCAGAAGGACGTTTTGAATCTGGTGTACCTATGTGAATGTCTGAACTTACCAGAGGTAGCTGATTACTGGCAACAGGTATGCATTTACATTGGCCAGAATAAGTTCGAAGACAGTCCCATTTTCTCAGTTTGTAGACTTCAAACCTATAGATCCAGGGCTCAAAAAACCACTGTGCTAGTGTCGCACGAAACGTTTGGTGTGGTACTGACCTTATTCGGAGCATAACTTCTACATTTATGTATGGATTTGATATGCACAGTTGTTTTTCTTGCTGACAGCTAGTGTCACACAAAAGGTTTGTTGTGATACCTTCAAGGTCAAGGTCACATTGGAAGGTCAAACGACAAAATTGACCTTGTCCGGAGCATAACCTCTACATTTATGGATGAATTTGAATATAACTTGGCACAGTTGTTCCTGTTGATGAGTGCTAGTGTCAACGATTGTTCTAATATCACCTAGCTCAAGGTCTCAGTTGAAGGTCAAAGAATAAAATTGACCTTGTCTGAAGCAAACCTTCTACATCATAGATGGATTTAGAAATTACTTGGCATAGTTGTTCTTCTTGATGAGAGCTAGTGAAATGGGAAACATATGTTGTGATACAAGGTCAAAGCTGAAATAGAAATGACAAAATGGACTTTGTCTGGAGCATAAACTCTACATTTATGGTTGGATTTGAAATTAACTTGGCTTAGTTGTTCTTCTTGATGAGTGTAAATGTCATATGATATGTGCAAGGTTAAGGTCACTGTTGAAAATGAAACAACCTTGTCTGGAGCAAAACTTCTACATTTATGGATGGATTTGAAAATAACTTGGCATCGTTGCTCTATATGCTGATTGCTGGTGTCATGCAAAATGTTTGTTGTGATATGTCCAAGGTCAAGGTCAAAGTTTTAAAAAAGAAATTCTGTACACCGCATTCTCTGTACAAATCAGGGGCTCAACATGTTGTCCCTTGACATCTATTTCTTGTTTTCATCATTCATTTCAACTATAAATGAATTATTGAGTCGATTTTGTCTAATCAAATTTTGCTTGATTGTTTTGATTTCTTAATGTCACATAATATGCAGACTCTTTTTGTATTTGAATTTTTATTTGTCTAGGTTATAAACATCAATGAGTATCAGAGAAGAAGATTTGCCAACAAGATAGTCGAGTGTCTATTCAACACAGTTGCAAACAAGAAAATTGCCATGCTTGGTTTTGCCTTTAAAAAGGACACAGGTGACACTCGAGAATCTCCAGCTATATTTGTAGCTAAATACTTAATGGAGGAAGGGGCCAAATTAAGGATTTATGATCCAAAAGTTGAAACTTCACAAATCTTCAGGTAAATTTTGTCTTAGATATTAAATATGGCAAAACCTTTTAGGTTTCCTTAACTAACATGGCAGTGCAGGCTTGTCAGACTTAGTGAAATTGTGAAATAATTCTTTAAACATCTTGCTAAGCCTGCTAAGCCACTTTGTCGATTTGGACCAAATTTTGCTGGAATGTTCTTTGGGAGACCCTTTCCAAAACATGCTCTTGAAATTTTGACCCCCCCCCCCAAAAAAAAATATAGTTGTGGCAGAGCCGGATTTATCATATTAAATCATTCTCCGGTGAGCATGTTAGGGCCATATTTGCCCTGTTGTTAGCTCACCTGAGCATGAAGTGCTCTGGGGGAGCTTTTGTGATCGGTCATCGTCCGTCGTCTGTCCGTCTGTTCACAATTACAAAAAAATCTTCTCCTCCTAAACTAACTATGGAATTTCAACAAAACTTCACAGTAATGATCCTTAGGTCATGCTCTTTCAAAATACTTCAAAGAATTGAAATCCATGAAGAACTCTGGTTGCCATGGCAACGGGTTGAAAAAACTTAAAATATCTTCTCCTCCCAAGTGGTAAGGCCTAGAGCTTAGATATTTGGTACAAATCATCATCTATCAACCCTCTACCAAAATTCAAAGATTTACTGTATTATGAAAATTAGCACTTTTCTGGGCGATCCCTGATTTTACAAAGGAATAAAGAAGGAAATCTTTAAAAATCTTCTTCTCCCAAACCAAAAGGGTTAGAGCTTTGATATTTGGTATACATCATCATCTATTGACCCTCTACCAAAATACTTCAAACAATTACCGTATTTTGAAAATTAGCCCTTTTCTGGGCGATCCCTGGTTTTACATAGAAATAAAGAAGGAAATCTTTAAAAATCTTCTTCTCCTAAACCATAAGCCTAGAGCTTTGATATTTATTACAATCATCATCTATTGACCCTCTACCAAAATACTTCAAACAATTACCGTATTCTGAAAAGTAGCCCATTTCTGGGCGATCCCTGATTTTACATAGAATAAAAGAAGAAAATTTTTAAAAATTTTCTCCTCCCAAGCCATAAGGCCTAGAGCTTTGATATTTGGTATACATCATCATATATTGACCCTCTACCAAAATACTTCAAAGAATTATCATACTCTGAAAGTTAGCCCTTTTCTGGGCGATCCCTGATTTTACAAAGGAATAAAGGAGCAATTTAGGACCATCATGGTCCTCTTGTTTTCACATGGACCTGTTTAATCACATTTAGTGATTGCGTACTATGCTTTGTTTCAGGCTGTGCCAGTATTATATATAAAAAAAAAGGTTCAAAGAGGCTTTCTATTTATCCATTTGTGAAGCCTTGAATAAGCTTTTCTCGCTCTAAAGATTTTACATATATTCACACAATAGTGCTTTTGAGTTATATCACAACTATTCTATCATATTCAAAGGTTAAGATTGGTAGTGTGACAGACTCCTAGTCATTGGGTCTTGGATCCGATCACTGGTTTTAGCAAATATTCTTTCTGACATTTGTCTCCCACCAATGGGTAGATAATCCAAACATATGCTGGATCAGCAGATAGAGCCTTGGAAAGGATGTAGTGGTAGTACTGGTGTAAGAAGTACCAGGAATATATGGTTAGGTGCTCCAGCCAGCGTGATATTAATAAAATACTGTTTAAAGTGGCATTGAACCCCATTCAATCAATCAATCATTTCTTACAAATAAGCAATCACCAGACAGAAAGGCTTTAGACTTAACATGATTTAACCCATTCCAACACAGTAAAATTTTAGACTGGTCCATATTGAGAGAAGCTGCAGACGACTATTTCGAGTTGATGGAATTTTGAATTTTTCGTCTTTTTGGATAGAAAACATTGTGGATAATGAAGAAATTGCTTGTATCAAGCAATTTCTTCATTTTCCACAATGTTTTCCAGAGTTTTTTTCTGGAGGGGCGTAAAAAGGAGGGATTGAGTTGGAAGGGGTTAAAGAGGTTGTAGATGACCTTTCACAAATCACTGACAATGCAATATCTGAGAAATTTATTCATTTAAGATGTCTGAGACCACCATTTTGTTTACCCATTACCACACAATGTTGTGTTCTAATGCCCTGAAGAAATACAATCTTGGAAAACTTTGTCCGAAAAGGAAAAACTGAGTGTAACAAGCAATTTCTCCTGTTCTCAAAATGTTTTCTATCCCATTTGGTACTTTTTTTCCACTTTCAGCACAAATAGAAATACAGTATCATCTGCTACTTTTCATTTTAGGCCAGTCTAAAATTTTGGCATCTGGTAATGGGTCAACTTATTGTCAGGAACTTATTAGATAAAGCTATGATGTTTAAGTTGCCCATCAATGAAAAATTGTTAAATGAATATCGCAGGTCAACATTTCACTTCCATTCTGAATAATAAATTTGATTTGCCAATTGAGTTTTTGATTGAAAGCGGCAGTCTATCAATTCAAAGTGTGTTTCAGTTCTTCAATATATTAAATGAAGGTATTAATCTTGAGAATATCAAAATAAAGGATTTTGTGGTAATTGTAGAAAATTAAATGCAGTGACTGCAAACAAATTGGATACTGTTTAAAGATGAAATTTCAATTTTCCCAAAATCTGTCAAAGGATGTCAATCTCAGGGTTAAAAGTCAAGATTGTATAGCAATTGCAACTATGATTCGATTTTTTTTTCAGTGAGTTAACCCATCCATTTATTTCTGAGAGTCCAGAAAAAGGTTTGTTTTCAATTATGTCAGTCTCTTTTTATGTCTGTGCCATAAGATGGCAGCAGGCATATGGAGTTATCTCTGTCAGTGAGTGAGAAGGTGTGTCCAACTTGTCCGAAGTATCTTCTGCATTTGTTGATGGTTTCAAAATTATTTGGCACGGTTGTTTCCATTGAAGAGTATGTGTGCCATGTGTAAGGTTCAAGGTCACAAATGAAGGTCATGTGAATAAATGTGGGCGTGGCAGGCGGGGCTTATTTTCACTTTAAAATCTTTAAAAATCTTCTCCTCTCAAACCATTTGGCCGATTTCATTGAAACTTGGCATGAATGTTCCTTGACTGACCCTCTATTTAAATTGTTCAAGAAATTTTGATTGACCCCAGAATATAGGCATGGCAGGGCGGGGCTTATTTTCACTTTAAAATCTTTAAAAATCTTCTCCTCTCAAACCATTTGGCCAATTTCATTGAAACATGGGGATAATTTTCCTTGGTTGACATTCTTCTTAAATTGTTCAAGAAATTTTGATTGACCCCCCAAACATTGGTGTGGCAGGGCGGGGCTTATTTTCACTTAAAAAACTTTAAGAATCTTCTCTCAAACCATTTGGCCGATTTCATTGAAACTTGGCATGAATGTTCATTGAATGACCCTCTACTTTGATTGTTCAAGAAATTTTGATTGACCCCAAATATGGGCTTGGCAGGGCGGGGCTTATTTTCACTTTAAAATCTTTGAAAAAAAAATTTGCCTCCCAAACCATTTGACCACTCTCAACAATGCTTGGCATGAATGTTTCTTGGGTGACCCTTTACTTAAAATGTTCATGGAATTTGATTGCACCTCAAATATGGGGGTGGCAGGGCTGGGCTTTTTTTACTCTTAAATCTAAAAAAATTCTACTTCCAACTTTGTTTACCAAATTTCAATGAAACTTGGTATCAATATTCTTTAGGTTACCCTTTACTCAAATTGTTCATGGAATTTTGATGGGCCCATTAATATGGGTGTGGCAAGGCGTGGCCAGTTTTCACTTTGAAAACTTATAAAATCTTCTCCTCCCTATAGATTGTTCTAATTTCAATGAATCTTGGTATGAATGATGACCCTTTACTTAAATTGTTCCTGAAAATGTTTTTAGAATAGTTTAGTTGTTGCAATCACCTAAATGCTGGTATTGTTGGTATTGTTGGTAAAGGGTATGTGGGTTAGGGGTAATTAAATATTTGGCAGAATTTGGGTCAGACCCAGTAAATCATCAAAATAGTTGTAAAGAGACCTCAAAATGCTGTTTTCAGTCAGAGTGAGCTTTATTTAGTAGAAATATTAATTTATCACTTTTAAACATGTAAATGCAAAGAGATGTAAATATTGTGTAAGTTTACATGTGTAGGAATAAATGAATTGGTACATTTTCTAGAACATTGATCAAAAGGTGATAAATGCATCTTATGAAGCTATAGAATTATTTCTTATTACTTCCCTTACAGATTTGTATATGCCAAATACCTAACAAAATCATTGTGATGTACTGACAATAAGAAATGAAAAACATTGTAGCTAAAATTAGTCTGCTATAAATTGTTTGAATTCAGATTAAACAAAACCAAAATTTTCAGGTTATTGGAGAAATATATTTATTCAACAATTTTAGTTGTGAGAGTGCTATTGTCATGGCGTTGTCTGTCGCACGTGTTTCGTCAGTGTGTGCGTCTGTCTGTCTGTGTGTAAACTTTTTCTTTAAACATCTTCTTCTGCCAAACCAATGTACTGATTTCAACCATTCTTCTTGCATTGTAAAAGAAAGAATACTTCCAAGTTAAAGGTCTCAGCTGAAGGTCATTAGACAAGCACTTTAAGCAGGAGCATCCTTTATCTGTGACCAATTTGTAGTTAAAACTTATTTTCTTGTGAGCGTAATAACTCATGTTTGTGTTGGAACGGATTAAATCATAAACTTTTATTAAAGGTCAGTGGAAGAAATGCATGTAAAAAGGATGAATTAATTTTCATGCTTTTCAAGAAAGTGACTATATAATTAGATTTGTAGCCTTTTACAGCACAAAGCATTACACACTAGTCTTGTTTTAAGAATTTGAAGGCATTTAGTTAATGTAAACTTTAATCCATTACTAGACGACAAAATTTTAGACTGGTCCAAGTTGAAAGGAGTTGCAGTCGACAATTCTATAGTTATGTGATTTTTTCAACTTTCTGTGTAAAAAACTTTGTATGAATTGAAGAAATTGCTTGTTCATTTTCCACAATGTTTTCCCAATTGTTTTCCTTGGGGTGTCCAAAGGCGTCATTGTTTGAGAATAGGTTAAAATGGTAGATATTTTCTTCTCCCCCAGTTATTTTCCCAGCTATCGCTCTTCAGAATGTTTCACATTGCAGGATATATTGTAATGGTTCAATAGAATTGTTTGTATTTCTCCACAGTACAAGAGCTAGTAACTGTATGTCAAGACCCATACTCTGCAGCTGAAGGTTCCCATGCTGTTGTTGTCTGTACAGAGTGGGATGAGTTTGTGGTAAGACGAAGAAAATAATTCTTGGATTGCCGTACCTTCCCTCTGAGTTCCTACAGGAAGTTTCCCTGAGATATTCAATAGAATTGTTTTGTAAAAAGATACTATCTGTAAAATGTAACAAAACAGTAAAATACATGTAGTTGGTTGGGGAGCTAAACTTTGTAACTACAGCTTGAATAAGCTGTAGTTACAAAGTTTAAAGCTGCCGTCATAGCCCAATCCGTCAGACTCCTAATCTACAACCTTGATATGTCATGAGTTCCATCCCCGGCGGTGGCACATATTCTTTCTGACATTTGTCTCTCACCAATGTTTGGATAATTGTTAACCTGAATGGGATAGCAGCTGGAGGCTAGGAAAGGATGTAGTGGTAGTACTGGTGTGAGAAATACCAGGAATCCATTGTAAGGTGCTCGAGCTGCCGCAATATGACTGAAATACTGTTAAAAGTGGCATTAAACCCATTCAATAATCAATCAACAAAGTTTAAGTCACCAAACCAAGAAAAATACTTCACAAAAATGTAGGCTAATACTAGAGTTCAAAGATTTTCCTGATCTATGGGAATTATTTGAATGGTTAATTGATTCTTTGATTGACAACCGGAATTTGTCATTTGTTTCAGTGTAACTTTGATTTATCTTCTATTTTGGTAACAATAATAGCTATATGCTTTCACATTACAATGAACAATTAGTCCTCTTCTTAAATGCAAATGTGGGTATAACAATCAAATCAGCAAGATTATCATTTTAATAATTTCATTGATCTTCATTCATTAACCATCAAGAAATCTCAATAACTCAATTAAAATCATTAAAGAACTTGTTTATGCCTCATTTTTATGCTTCTCCAAAGTTGGTGGCTGCATTAAATCCAGAAGACATGGAACCATGATATTTTGCATGAAACATCAGTATACTGACATTTTCAAAATAGTGAAAGTCATTACTTCCGGGTCCCCAGGAGCAGAGCTCCAGTTTGTGTGTGTGTTTCTATATAGAAAAAAGAATAAATTTTAAAAAACAACAATACCTCCCAAACCATCAGCCATTTTCAACCAAATATGGCAGAAATGTTCCTTAGGTGGTCCTCTTTCACAAAAGTTAAATGATTATATTACTAAGATTTTGACTTTTAGATTTCAGGTACAAAAATATGGTTATGTCAACTTGTTTCATAATTCTAGCTTTGATATTAAATTTCACTAGTGAAAAGAAAAGAGCCGTTATCTTGGTCAAGCGCACCAGGGTCAATGGCCCTCTTGTTTGAAGTCAAGACTTGTTTGTTTCTTCTGAACCCTTTCCTGTTTTGCAGAATTTTGGACAGGTCCAAATTCAAAGGTTTTGCAGACAAAAATTGGATTTGATTTGATTTGTTTTGTTTGTTTGAATGGGGTTTTACGCCGCTTTCAACAATCTCTCAGTGATATCGCGGCGGCTGGAGCACCTTACAATGGATTCCTGGTATTTCTCACACCAGTACTACCATTACAGCCCTTCCTAGCCTCCAGCTGCTATCCCACATGGGTCTACGATTATCGACCCATTGGTGAGAGACAAATAGTCGGAAAGGATGAGTGCCGCCGTCAGGGATCGAACCCGGGACCTCTAGATTGACAGTCCGACGCGCTACCAACTGCGCTATGACTGCGGCCCAGGATTTGATTTGAAAAATTACCATTCAATAGGGTAGAAAACATTGTGGAAAAAGAAGAAATTGCTTGTTACAAGCAATTTCTTCTTTTTCTACAATGTTTTCTCAATTGTAAAATCACAGAGAAGTAAAAACCAGGGATTAAACAGGGATGGGTTAAAAAATGGGTGGCTTCTTACTCTATTAGACAATAAACAGTGGTTCAAATAATCCTAGTTTTGCAAAAAGTTAAAACTAGAATGACACTAAACGTATTCAGGTCCAAGTGTTTAAGGCTATTGTGTCCAAGGTAAAATAACTGATCATACCAAAGGGGAAATCCACTCATTGCACAAGATTCATACTAGTATGCACACACAGTGTTGATTGCAAGGTACTAATAAAAGCTGTAAGGGGTTTTCCAACCGGTATGTGCCACGGCCATAATGCAGAGGTAGCACTTAGGACTCCTAGTCATGGGGTCCTGAGTTCGATCCTGGTCGCAGCGAATATCATTTCCGTCATTTGTCTCCCACCAATGGGCAAATAATCTTAAACCTAAATGAGATCAGCAAATGGAGGCTCAGAAAGGATGTAATGGTAGTACTGGTCTGAGAAATACTAGGAATCCATTGTTAGGTGCACCAGCTGCCTCAATATGACTGAAATACTGTTAAAAGTGGTGTTGTTGAACCCCATTCAATCAATCAATTCAACTGATATGTCAATGTATTGAATAAAAACATACAGGGACTCTGCTCATTCCTTTAAGGAAACATTTGTGTTGGTGTCTGAAAACAAGAATTCTGTTATGATGCATGAGTTAACCTATTTCCACACAGCAAAATTTCAGACCAGTCCAAATTCAAAGAAGTTGCTGACAACAATTTTAAGTTGATGAAAATTTTAGTTTTTTTTTGTCATTTTGCAACAAGCAACTTCTTCATTGTCCACAGTGTTTTCCAAATCTTTTATATTGAGGGGCGTTTAAAAGCGTCAAAGGGTGGGAATGAGTTAATCTATTCCTAACAAATAAGTGTAACTGAAAATGGTGGCGCATCAGATGTTGATCAAACATGATTTGACTGTCCTTCTGCACTTCTGTGTCATTCAGCATCCACCTTTATTTCATTATTCCTTAACCATTTACTAGAAGGCAGAACTTTAGACTGGTCCTAATTGAAAGGAGTTGCAGACGACAATTTAACCCATTCCCGCACAACAAAATTTTAGACTGGTCAAAATTGAAAGGAGTTGCTGACGACAATTCAAAGTTGATGAAATTTTAGATTTTTTCAACTTTCTTGGTAGAAAACATTGTGAAAAATGAAGAAATTGCTTTTAACAAGCAATTTCTTCATTTTACACAATGTTTTCCCAGTTGTTTGTATTTAGGGGCGACCAGAAGCGTCACTGTGTGGGAATGGGTTAAAGTTAATGAAATTTTAGATTTTTTTTAACTTATTGGGTAGAAAACATTGTGTAAAATGAAGAAATTTCTTGTTGAAAGCAATTTCCTCATTACACAAAGTTTTCCTAATCGTTTTTTTTTCCCCTGGGGCATCAAAAAGTGTCATTGTATGTGAATGGGTTAACCCATCATAAGAGGACATTTTTAGACTGGTCCAAAAAAATTAAATAGGTCTCACCTTTTGACGTCCCTCAAGAAAAAAGCTTGGATAAACAATGTTGAAAATAAAGAAACTACTTGTTGAATGCATTTTCTGCAATTTTGATTTTTTAAATTCCATCAACTAAAAGCTGTGCTCTGCAACTTTTTCAATTTGGAACAAGCTTAAATTTTGTTGTAAAATATTGTACACAAGCATACAAAATAGCTGCTCAAAATTTTTTTCATGGAGGGATGATTTTTTTTATCAATCAGAACACTTGTTACGTTAAATTATTTAACTGTATTTCCAGGGCTATGACTACCAGAAGATTTATGACAAGATGTTAAAGCCTGCTTTTGTATTTGATGGACGTCTCATTTTGGACCACCAGTCCCTCATCAATATTGGCTTCCATGTGGAGACTATTGGAAAGAAACTTTGTAGAACAAATGTCCATAGACCAACTGCTTAGTTTTTATGTTTCTTTAACCCATTACCAGAAATACTTGTTCCAATTTAAAGACAAAAATGACATTTCAAAATGTGAAAATGTAACACTAAGAACATTAACCCATTCCCACACTGTAAAATTTTAGACTGGTACAAATTGGAGTTGCAGACGACAATTTATAGTTGATGAAACTTTAGATATTTTCTGGATAGAAAATATTGTGTAAAATGAAGAAATTGCTTGTTACAAGCAATTTCTTCATTTTACACAATATTTTCCCAATTACTTTTCTTGCCAGGCGTCAAAAAGCGTCACTGTGTAGGAATGGGTTAAAGGGTAGAAAGCTCTGTGAGTAAAGGAGAATTTGATGGTATCAATAACATTCTTCTTTTCCCACAGTTTTTCCTCTGTATGTTATCTAGGGGCATCAGAACTTAGATTGTGTGGTCATGAGTTGATATAATATATATACAATAAAACACATGCTTTTTCATCCCCTAAAAATCAATTGGGAAATTATTGTATAAAATGTTTTCTTCTCAGAAAGTTGAATAAGTCAAATTTCATAATTTTCAATTATTGACTATAATTCCTTTCAGTTTAGACTAGTCTAAAATTTTGCCATCTGGTAATGGGTTAAATATAAAGCCTAAAGCTCTTGATACGAGAACCCTGAGCACATTTACTGTACCTGCACCCATTTAGTATTGTATGATGTAAAACATAAAAAGATACCATTTCTCTTGTTTAGATTTTAGAATACATTTGTCACAAATTGATTTTTGTTCTGCCTCCTAGACTTGCCAGTAAAATCCCAGTTAAAGGTTATAGTGCTTAACCAAGATTAGAAAATTTTGGACTGTTCAAAAAAAAAAAGTGCCAGTCAGAACAGAAGTAATTGTGAGCAAATAAGAAATTGCTTGTAAGAAACAAAATTTTCTTTTCTCACAGTGTTGTCTACAATTATTTTATCTAAGGGCGTAAAAAAAAGTTGAATTTTCGTCGTTATGAATTAAATAGTTTCATGAAAAAAGTCGAAAATTGTTTCCTAGCAGGTTCCCACACAACGAAATTGGTCCAAATTGACAATAATTTCAGTTTCAAATTGACAATAACTTCAGTTTGAGGGATTATTTTTCTGCTTTTTGGATGCAAAACATTGTTGGTGATAAAAAAAATTGCTTGATACAATTTCTTTCAAAGCTTTTGTCTTGAAGTGCGTAAAAAGGAGGGAATGATTGGGAAGGGATTAGATATTGTAGTCATTACAAGATCAAATCTTTATTTTTTGGAGAAGTGACTTTTATGGGTGCTTTGATCATTTTATGCCCCCGCCATGTAATGGCAATTGGCATGTAGAGTTGCCTCTACCTGTGTGAGTGTGCAAGGGTTGGAAACAGTATGAGTGTTTAACCCATTTCAACTCAATCCCTCCTTTTTACGCCCCTCAAGAAAAAAGCTTTGGAAAACATTGTAGAAAATGAAGAAATTGCTTGTATCAAGCAATTTCTTCATTATCCACAATGTTTTCTATCCAAAAAGACGAAAAAATTCAAAATTCCATCAACTTGAAATTGTCATCTGCAGCTTCTTTTAATTTGGACCAGTCTAAAATTTTGCTGTGTTGGAATGGGTTAAATCCATTACCAGACGACAAAATTTTAGACTGGTCCAAATTAAAAGAAGCTGCAGATGACAATTTCAAGTTGATGGAATTTTGAATTTTTTCGTCTGAAAGGAGTTGTAGACAACAATTTTCAGTATATCAAATTTTAAATTTCTTCATTTTTCTGGGTAGAAAACATTGTGTGAAATGAAGAAATTGCTTGTTACAAGCAATTTCTTCATTTACACAATGTTTTTTTCCCAATTGCTTATTTTTAGGGACTTCCAAAAGCGTTAATGAGTGAGAATGGGTTAAGTTTACCAGTTTTTGTTCTAGTATTACAAAAAAGGGGGGTTCCAGCGCAAAATCTAAAGAATTGAGAAATGTCTGGTCTTTCGTACCTTTTGTTCATAGAAAATAATCCCCCATCAACGTTGAAAACATGGGGTATCTTTGAAAAAAAGTGGGGGAATCCCACAATCCCCCTGTCCAGAATGAACACTGGTGTATGTGTCTCATTCTTATCATATCTTGTACATTAAACCGTTCCCAATATATCCTGTTTTTGACGCCCCTAAAGAAAAGGCTTTGGAAAAAATTATGGACAATTAAGAAATTGCTTGTAAAAAGCAATATTTTCGATGTCAACAATGTTTTCTACCCTTAAAGGCAGAGATTTTCTGAATTCCACCAACTTCAAATTGTCGTCTGCATCTTCTTGCAATTTGTAAAAGTCTAATTTTGTCGTGAGATAATGGGTGTATTGATTTCAAAATGACATGAAACAGTTGTTCCCCTTAAAGACTATTAGTGTCATCTGTAAAGTTGTGTTTTAAATTCCCAAGTTCAAGGTCAGAGCTGAAGGTCATGTGACAAAAAAGCAATTTAACATGGGCATCTGTGCCTGTGACTCATTTCTGTATTGATCCATTACCACACAATAAATTTTTAGACCAATCCAAATTCAAAGAATTAGCGTACAACAGTTTAAGTTAATGATACCTGTAAAATCTTTGTCTTTTTGGGATGGAAAGCATTGTGGATAATGAAGAAATTGCTTGTCACAAGCAATTTCTTAATTTTCCAGAATGTTTTCTAAAGGTTTATATTGAGGTGTTTAAAAACATCACTGTGTTGGAAGGGGTTAAAGAATCAGCTAAATAATAGCACTAACTAACTAATACATAGTGGTGTTTTTTTTAGTCTGCTTGAGTATTATAATTACAAATTATGCAAAAGTAAAGCACAAATGCTGACAGCTCAGGTAGAACAGAATCAACTCTCCTCACTTATGAAGTGGAGGGGGTGCAGATTATGTGAATTTAAACTGGTCATTCTACCCTATTAAACCCTCATTATAAGTCCCTGTATTAATAGATTTTGGGGGAAGGGGTAAATTACTAGATAAAAAATTTGCCTTGTCTGTTCATTAGTTTGTCCATAACATAATCATTATTAGGCATTCAAAAAAATTACATGCCATTGGCCAAATACATGCATGTAAACATTAGACGTGACAACACTAAGCAATGAATAACTTGAGACATGAAACAACATATTTGAACATTAACCCTTGTCATGCTGTATGAATTACCTAACTGAATTGCTGAAAATTCAAAGGGCTGAAAGCACTGATAGAACTTGCTATTAAAAAAAGCAATATTTCTTTTAGAAATCAATTTCATAATAAACTCTGACTGGAAAAGTACAAGCAGGATGTGTAGACCAAGATCAGGCTGCACTTATGTGCAGGCTGATCTTGGTCTTCACCTCCTGCCAAAAAACTGGAACATTCGGGGTTCAGCATGACAAGGGTTAATAACACAAATAAACAGATATAACCATATTTTGTATCTAATCATCAGTTTTGTAAAAGCAATTTCTTTATTTTCCAAAATGTTTTCCATGGCTTTTTCCTTGATGGGCGTAAAAGATTGGGGATTGTGTTGAATGGCTTGAAATGATACAAAATTAAAAAACTTTAACCCTGGCAAATACTTAAGGAAGTGGGTGTTTATATGTTACAAGTGCCTTTCTGGCTGTAAGAAGGTTAAGGTCATCTGTTGATGTGAAGGTCATTTTTCAAGTGTACATTTTAGACTTAAACAATTACCATAACTTCAACATGTTGAGCTGAAAAGTGTTCATTTTTCAAATTTCATGTAATGTGTTCCTTGTGATTTTGACCTTTGTATAAGTATCAAATTCAAGGTCATCTGTCAATGTCAAAATCACTTTTAGAAAACCATAAAGCACGGTCATCTCCTTCATGCAAATTCACTTTGGCTGTAACTTTTGAATTGTATATCTAGTTGCCGGCTATATTGTTTAGTTCTCAGGTCAAATTTTAATACCAAAGGTTTAAGTCATTTGTATGATTAAAATATATATTGTTGAAACAACAAATACTGTTGACTGTATCCCTGATATTTATCTCTTGAGATTTATGGCCAGTCATCCAAATATAATTTCATTTTAGTTTTTTTTCTATCAAAAACAAGCATTCTGATTAGCTGAAAAAAAATGTACCTCCATGAACAAATTTTGAGCATGTAGCTATTTTGTATGCTTCGACACAAAAATATTTCCATAACAAATGTATCAAAATTTGTAAATTATTTGCTTTTTTAGCTTGATGTCATTAAATTATGTGAAATAATTAGAATATTATTGTTTTCGTGAAGGTATGAAATGAAAAAACTAATCACACTTATGTATGAATCCACTTTACGTATTCATACAGTGTGATTAGGCTTTTATTTCATACCTTCATGAAAACAAAAATTATTCTATTTATCTCATAACCATTTCCTGTACAAACCCGGGATTTTATGTCACTGTGATTTTATACTTGAGAAAACATTGTAGAAAAAGGAGAATTTGCTTGTAACAAGCAATTTCTCCTTTTCCCACAATATTTTCTACTACATAGAATGGTTTCAATTCAAATTGCATCCAATTTTAATTGTAGTCAGCAAACTCTTTCTATTTGGATCAGTCTAAAATTTAAAAAAAACAAAAGGTTTAAAAGGATCTTGGAAGTACAAAAATTGTTAACCTTAAACAGACTACATGGACCTTGTAGGGTCAAATCTATTTAATCTTTGTGTATTTTGTCTTAATCTAGAGTGGTCATTCTACCTTATCATATTTTAATTCTAAAGGAACTTAAGCTAATTGACTACTGCTGGATCCAGTATCTTTTTCAAATATTTGCTTCAAGGACTTCCTCTTGGTCCCTTCTTGTGTGACAGATCACATTTGTTAACCTATTCCCACAGAATGACGCTTTTGGATGCCCCTCAAGAAAAATAACTCTAAAATCATTGTGTAAAATGAAGAAATTGTTTGTCACAAGTAACTTCTTCATTTTACACAATATTTTCTACCCAGGAAGTTGAAAAAATCAATAATATTCTAAACTTTCAGCTGTGATCTGCAAGTCTTTTCAATTTCGACCAGTCTAAAATTTTCTGGTACAGTAATGGGTTAATTGAATTTTTAGATGGGTATTATTCATGTGAGAGTTCATTATGTATACATTATGATTATTATTAAACCCATCACCAGAAATGAAATCTAGACTGTTCCAAACAGAAAGCAGCCTCATTGTGAGAAAAAGAAGATACTGCTTGTTTAAGCCTAGTGTTAAACAATTTTTCCTTTATCTTCTTAATTTTCTTCAGTGTGTCAAATATGGGAATGTGTGGTATTGGGTTCAGATTGCATTGCACAATCATTTACCTAAGTTATAATTATGTATATAAGTGGGGCCACTCTTACGGTGTATTAGCTCACCTGAACACAAGATGCTGGAGGTGAACTATTGTAAACTGATGACCTTCTGTCCGTTAATCAGTCTCTGTAAACATTTACCAAATAAATATCAAGTTTGAAAATGGCAATCAGATTTCAACTTAACTTCACAGTAAGTTTCTTTCAAAGAAGAAAGAATAGATAACTCCATAAAGAACTCTTATTGCCATGGTGCTAAGTGAAAATAGGAAATAAATTTCCTCCTTGCCTACTACTAGACAGCACTGAAAGGTCTTATTGAGGGTCAATAATTCTTTTGAAAATTTATTATTTAAACAACTATTGGTTAAAGGGGACAATCAGGCAGTGTAGACTAAGATCTGACTGCACTTATTTGCAGACTCTTTGTATATAACGTCTGCCAAAACAGGAGTATTTCGAGTTTAGGATGATAAGATTAACTGTTAAAAGCATATCTTTTTTTAATAGAAAGTTGGAATCAAATAACGTTTCAATTTTTCAGAATCTAGATCATAAGGAAATTTTTTTAAGATTGAACACATACATTAACCCATTCCAGAATGATAAAACTTTAGACAGGTCTAAAGTGAAAAAAGTTTCATATGGATAAAAAAGTGTGTTTTAATTGAAACGTATCAGCCATATCAGCTAGAAAACATTGTGAGAAATTGCATGTTACAGGCAATGCAATTTCTTCTCTTCTCACAGTATTTTCCATAGCTATATTTCTTGAACACCTAAAGATCTTGGAATGCGTGTTATAATATGTACTGCCTTGAGTAAGTATTGATTTTGTAAGATCATTAATCCATTACCAGAAGACAAAATTTTCGCCTTTTATAAATTGAAAGAATTGCTTACGACAATTTTCTAGTTGGTGAAATTTGGAAAATATTTGCCTTTTTAGGGAAGAAAGCATTGTGAACATTGACAAAATAGCTTGTAACCTTTCATTGCATTACATAGCATCTCAATGTTTTCAAAGCTTTTTATTTTTGTAAGTGTCAAAAACCAGTATTGTGTGGGAATGGGTTAAGACAAATGCCGATTAGACAGCGTGTATGTACAGGCAGGTATTTATGATGTAGTAAGGTTCAAATGCTTATATCGAAATAAGTACTCTTTCTCCAAACTACAATATAAAAGATTTCTGTCAACTAATGCATTGTTTTTGTGTTCACTTTTTGTATAATTGCTTCTTAAGTGTGATTCTTTTGCTCTCTATATATTGTTTTTTATCTAGATTAAATTTATTTTGCATAATTAAAGATTATTTTGGAGATTAAAGTTGTTTGTATAACTGTAACCCAATACAAAATAACAAAGACACTAAGGCAGCTGTCATAGGGTAGTCCGTAGCGCATGAGACTCCCAATCCTCATTCATTGGATGTCACAGGTTTGATTACAGGCGGTGGCACATATCCTTTCCCACATTTGTCTCTCATCGATGGATGGATAATTGTAAACCTAAGTTGAATAGCAGCTGGAGGCTAGGAATGGATGTAGTGGTAGTACTGGTGTGGGAAATACCAGAAATCCATTGTTAGGTGCACCATCTGCTGCAATATGACTGAAATAAGTGGTGTTAAACCCCCTTCAATCAATCAACAAAAAGACTAGGGATCACATATACAATGTAGTTACCAGCACAGTCCTTGAATTTAAGTGCCTATCATATTTATACTTGAGAAATCATAGTGAAAAAAGAAGAAATTGCTTTTAACAAGCAATTTCATCTTTTTCCAAATTTTTTTTCTATAAATTAGGATGGTGACTTTTGAATTGTACATGTACTTATTTTATAATGATGTCTGGTACTCCTTTGAATTTGAACAAGTCTAAAAAAATTTGAAACAGTAAAGGGATTTACTGTAATTACCAAACTCTGTAACATTTGCATCAGTGAGGACAGGATTATTGTTCAAAGATGAAAATTGCTAGTTCTTTGCTCTTTTTCCAAGTTGTTTTTAGCTCACCTGAGCACAAAGTGCGAGGTGAGCTATTGTGATCGGTCGTTGTCCGTCGTCCGTCCGTCCGTCTGTCCGTCCGTCCGTCTGTCCGTCCGTCCACAATTTCTTTAAAATCTTCTCCTCCTAAACCAGAAGGCCAATCAAGCTGAAACTTTGCAGGGATGTTCCTTGGGTGAAGTTCTACAAAAGTTGTTAAAAGAATTTAATTCCGTCAAATCTCTGGCTGCCGCGGCATGTGAAAATGGGAATCTTTAGTAAATCCGTAAAAATCTTTAAAAATCTTCTCCTCCTAAACCAGTAGGCCAATCAAGCTGAAACTTTGCAGGGATGTTCCTTGGGTGAAGTTCTACAAAAGTTGTTAAAAGAATTTAATTCCGTCAAAAACTCTGGCTGCCGCGGCATGTGAAAATGGGAATCTTTAGTAAATCTGTTAAAATCTTTAAAAATCTTCTCCTCCTAAACCAGTAGGCCAATTTAGCTGAAACTTTGCAGGGATGTTCCTTGGGTGAAGTTCTACAAAAGTTGTTAAAAGAATTTAATTCCGTCAAAAACTCTGGTTGCCGCGGCATGTGAAAATGGGAATCTTTAGTAAATCTGTAAAAATCTTTAAAAATCTTCTCCTCCTAAACCAGTAGGCCAATCAAGCTGAAACTTTGCAGGGATGTTCCTTGGTTGAAGCTCTTCAAAAGTTGTTAAAAGAATTTAATTCTGTAAAAAACTCTTGTAACCGTGGCATATGAAAATGGGAAATTTTAGAAAATCTATGTTGTCTTTTTTCTCACAGACTACAAGGCCAAAGGCATTTATATTTTATATAGAGCTTAATCATATGGTTCTCTACCAAGTTTTTAAATATTTAATCTCTGGGGTCTAAAATGGCCCCGCCCTAGAGGTCCGAAGTTTGGAAATATTATTACTTAGAGCAATTTCAAAAGACTTCTCCTCTTAAACTATAAGGTCTAGGATATTCATATTTGGTATTGAGCATAACTAGATGGTTTTGTACTAAATCACAAAAAGTTGTCTTTCTCAGGTCAAAAAGGCCCTGCACTAGGGGTCAAAAATTGGGAAAAACGCAAAATTTCAGTATGTTGAAAAAAGTCTTCATTTTAAGGAGGAGGGCATTTATATTTTGTGTGTAGCATAGCCTGGCTGTTATCTATCAGTTTTGATCAAATTATGCCTGTAGGTTAATAAACACCCTTTCCCTGGATGTCCAAAGTTTGTAAAAAAGCTCCATTAGACCATGTTCAATAGTCTTTTCCTCCCAATCTACAAAGTCTAAGGCATTCATATTTTGTATATAGCATAACCAGATGGTTCTCTACCATGTTAGCTAAAATGTTAGCCCTGGGATAAAACATGGCACTGCCCCAGAGGTAAAATTTTTCTGAAAACACTCAATTAGAGCAACATCAAAAGTCTTCTCCTTCTGAAATATAAGGTGAAGGGCATACATATTTGGTATGTAGCATGACTAAATAATTTTGTACTATATAAGAGGAAAATATGCTCTTAGGAAAAAAATGTCTCTGCTCCTGGGTTGAAAATTGCTTTAATTGCATTGAAAGAACTCTTCTTAAATATTGGCTCTAGAGCATTTACATTAAAAACAAAGGATAACATTATTGTTCTCTACCATGTTTATATCCTTTGGACAAACATGGCCCTTCCCAAGGCATCCAAAGATATGAAAAATGCTCAATAAGAGCATGTTCAAATATCTTCCACTCCTCATGTATAAGTTGTAATGCATTCATATTTTGATGTATAGTACATCCAGATTATTCTCTACCAAGGTTGCTAAAATTACACCCATTGAAGTTGCAGACAGTAATTAGAGTTTGATTGAAATCTAAATACAAAGAATTTCAGGTAGAAAACACTGTGAGAAATGGATAAATTGCTTGTCACTCCCTTTCTCACTATGTATTTTTCAAACCTATTTTCCCTGAGGGTGACAAATTCTGGGATAGTTTGGTAATGGATTAAACTATAAAGCCAAAGGCATTCATTATTATTGTAAAACATTACTGGATTGTTTTGTACAAAGCCCAAAATCTTATATATCTTTTATAAGTTGTGCCTTTTTTATAGTAAAAAGTACTGTAATTTGCAGATGCCTCAGGTGAGCGACTTAGGACCATCATGGTCCTCTTGTTCATAGCTTCATGTCTTCAATGTATCCAAACGAGAGACTGTGACAATGGGTTAAATCATTACATTACTTCTGAGTTCTTAGGTAGATATGAAGAAAAATATTGTTAGAAGAGGTGGAGCTATTTATTAAAGATCATCTTTTTTTGCACCCTTAAGGGCAAGCATATAGTCCCCTCTTCAACTGTCTGTACATCCAACTGTCCCTCATAGTTTGACAATCATTTCAATTGCGTTCTGGGCAAACACGATAAATCACATTCAATCAGCATTCAGTCAGGTTCAGATCACAGTTTTCCAATCTATCCTTAAAAAAAGTGTTTAATCAACAGCAGTCAATATTTTTGATAATTAACATTGCCATATTGGTATTGGTGATTAATATTTTCATTAAAATTAAATTCCGTGATTCAAATTTTAAAGATAATGATAATATTATCATGTAAGATAATTTCTGATATTGTAGTAATTGTAACAAATTTTACAATTATTGAACATTGGCATCTAAGCAAGAAAGTGTTCAATCTGCCCAAAGTGAAAAAGTGATCAGTATTCAATCACAATCATTCAATCAAGTTAGTGTAGTGTTTAACGTTCAATCTTGTTGCAATCAGATTGTCATATTAATGATGTACTGTACTTCATAATCTGTCCTTCAGGAGTGACTTCTCCATAACTCCATGGCAAAATGGAATAAAACTTCACATATGAACTTTTAAAGATATAATACTGATGTCTTTTTCTTGATTTCCCAATTGAAGGCCTTGTCACAAAAAATGGGGTTATGTCAAATTTGGATTTTTCACATGTCTTGAAATTTGGTAATTCTATAGTTTATCTGGAGTAAGACATTGTGCACTTAATTATACCCTCCACCCACAAAGAAGAGATGTCTTTCTTTTTTGGTTTCACCTTGTCTGTCTGATCATTTATCTATTTGTCTTCTAAAGACTTTCCTTTTTCATGCTTTGAATATTAAGACCAACTGACCCACAACCATAAGTCTTCATGAAATTGTTGCCAAGGAAGTGACCTATTGATTTTGGGTAAAGAGCACAACTTAATTCTGTTCATTTCTGTATGAGCAGAAGATTTTTACAGTAAATTTAAGGGTTATTTTTTTGCAGATTTAATTCTGCAGTGTCGTCCATGACTGTAGATACAGCTGAAATAAAGTCCGTCCAGAAAAAAATGCTATAAGCTATTTTATCAATAACATTTAAAAAGGGCATAATGCTTATAAAATGCTATTCAAGCTGTAGCTACAAAGTTTAGGTCAAAACCAACCATTCCACTTTTGTATTAAATAATACTGGCCATAGATGTTACGAAATAAGGCCCTTTCTGTCAGAGTCAGTAGATGGGGCCAGCGGAGTCATTTGGTAGGGCCAGTGATTTGTAGATTGTGCTTGGCTTGATTCAGGATCCTACTTTCAATGTCACAACTAAAGGTCAAACTTTGACATTTCCTATATCTCTATCCTGTGGCCCCGTTCTCATAATATTTTATAAGCAACAAGCAATTTCTTTATCTTCCAAAATGTTTTCAAAGGCTTTTTAGGTCACTAATGGTGACCTATTGCGATCGTGTGTTGTGTGTCGTGCTTTATCTTTTTACATTTTCAACTTCTTCTTAAGAAACCCTGAATGGATTTCAACCAAACTTGGCAGGAAGCATGCTTATGGGAAGGCGCTTCAGATTTGTACACATCATGGAGTTATCTCCCCTTGGGGCTCCATAAGGGGCCAAAAAGGATACATCTTTAAAAATCTTCTTGTCATGAACCGGCTGTCAGATTAGATTTGGTATTTAGAGTCTTTAGGGCAAGGACTATCAAGTTTGTAAACGAAGAAAAATCTGTCAAGAAATGGCTGAGCTGGGGGGGGGGAGGGGGGGGCAAAGGTGTTTGTTGGGTACATAAGCTTACATAGTGACAACTTTGAAAATCATTTTTCTACTGAAACTAAAAGACCTACAATTCTGATATTTGGTATATGGCATCATCTAGTGGACCTCTCTCAATATTGTTTCAATTTTAACCCCAGGGTCAAAATTAGCCCGTTCCCAGACATCACAAATTTTACAAAGGCTTATATAGTGAAAATTTTAAAAATCTTCTTCTCCAAAACTAGAGGGCCTAGAGTTTTTATATTTGGTATGTAGCATCATCTGGTGAGTTTCTATTAAGATTATATAAATCATGGCCCCATAGACAGAATAAGGCCATTCCTGGGTGTCACAAGTTTTACAAAGGGCTTATAAAATTAAAGTGAAATTTCTACAATTCTGATATTTGGTATATGTCATCATCTAGTGGACCTCTATCAATATTGTTTCAATTTTAACCCCAGGGTCAAAATTAGCCCGTTCCCGGACATCACAAATTTTACATAGGCTTATATAGTGAAAATTTTAAAAATCTTCTTCTCCAAAACTAGAGGGCCTAGAGTTTTTATATTTGGTATGTAGCATCATCTGGTGAGTTTCTATTAAGATTATATAAATCATGGCCCCATAGACAGAATAAGGCCATTCCTGGGTGTCACAAGTTTTACAAAGGGCTTATAAAATTAAAGTGAAATTTCTACAATTCTGATATTTGGTATATGGCATCATCTAGTGGACCTCTCTCAATATTGTTTCAATTTTAACCCCAGGGTCAAAATTAGCCCGTTCCCAGACATCACAAATTTTACATAGGCTTATATAGTGAAAATTTTAAAAATCTTCTTCTCAAAAAATAGAGGACCCAGGGCTTATAAAATTATAGTGAAATTCTTTGAAAATCTTCTCCCAAACAGGAGGGAAAAGAACTTTGATATTTAGTTTACAGCATCATCTGGTGGACTGCTATCAAGATTGTAATATTTATTGCCTCAGGGTTAAAATAAGCCCATTCCAGGATGTCACAAGTTTTACATATAGTGAAACAGGAGGGCCTAGAACATTGATATTTGGTAAACAGCATCCTCTTGTGGACCTCTATCAAAATTGAACAAATTATGGCCCTAGGGTCATAATTAGTCCATTGCCTGATGTCACAAATTTAACAAAAGTTTTACATAGGGCTTATATAGTGAAAATTTAAACTCTTCTTCTCCCAAACAGGAGGTCCTAGAGCCTTAATATTTTGTAGCATCACCTGATGGACCTCCATCAAGATTGTATAAATTATGGCCCCAGGGTCAGAATTAGCCCATTCCAAGATGTCCCAAGTTTAACATAGGCTTGTTTAGTGAAAACTTTTAAAAATCTTCTTCTCCCAGATGTCACAAATTTAACATAGGCTTATATAATGAAAACTTAAAAAAACCTTCTTCTGTCAAACAAATAGGCTTAGAGCTTGGATATTTAGTATGTAGCATAATCTGGTAGACTTTTATTTGCTTTTGTGCTCTTTGGACTCAGGTGACCCATAAGGCCCTATGGGCCTCTTGTTTCTTGTGGGTTGTTAAAAAGCAGAATTGTGTTGGAATGACTTAAATTACAAAATGATTGCTGCAAACATGCAGGGTATATATTATTAGGAAAGGAGAAAATGTTTATAATAGTGAATAACATTTCTTGTTAATTTTGTATAGTGGCAAAATGTTGAATTATGTCAAAATTGCAGTTGAATGCAAACCCATGGGGTCTTCTGATAACATTAAAAAAAAATCTTGATTTAAAGTTCATGAAATTTTGGATTATTTATTTACTTTTTTGGTCGAAAACATGCTGGATAATGAAGAAAATGCTGGTAACAAGTAAATACTTCAATTTCCTCAAAGTTTTCTTAAACTTTGTTTCCTTGGACTGTCTAAAAGCGTCATCAAGTGGTCATGCCACAATCTAGCTCAGGATTTTGAATGTAAGTAAAGTATTCAAGAAAGAGCTCATGTATTCATCCAAAGCTAGACTGATTTTAAGATGATTTGTTATAGGGAGTGTACTTTAAAACTTTGTTGACATTTATTTGTTTCTTTAATTATCTTCATTTCTTTAACCACAATTTAACATACATTTAAACATACTGTGAAAACACAGACATATGTTACCATACATTAAATTCATGTATTGATTATTTAGTTATCAATTATTTTCCATCATAATTTGTGGTATCAGCTGTGAATTATGAACCTTTTTAAGATGAGAAAATCTCAGAATTGCTTCAGCAAGGTATAAAAAATTGACAATTTGCAATGTCCCTGACAAAAATGTGGCCTTGATGAAGCTGTTTGTAACAAGCAGAATTTTTTTTCTCCATATTTTCTACCATTTATGGTTCATATGTTAGCTCAGCTGTTTTGTAACAAGAAGTTACGGAATTTTCTTCACCTTGTTGTTTGTGTGGGTGGTGTTGGCATATGCATATGCATAACAATCAACATTGCTGATATCTTGGAACATTTTTGTAGCTCCACTAGCTGAAAGCCAGCAAGCTATTGTCATCGCCTTGTGTCTGTCAAGTATGCATGCATCTGTCCATCCGTACTTTTTTACTATAAAAATCTTCTGCTATGACGTTATTGAATGGAATACAAACAAATTTCACAGGAATGATCCTTAGGTGACCCTTTTTCAGATTCCATCAAAGAATTTTGATTGGATGAAAAACTTGGCTTTTAATGGGCAATGCTTATTTGCACATATAGTGAAGAATTTGAAAGATATTCCTTTCAAAACCAGTTGATGGTTTTCAACCATATTTCACAGGAATGATCCTTTGGTGATCCATTATCAGATGCCTTGAAAGAAATTTTATCAAATGGAAAAACATGCCTTTTATGGACGTAAATAATATCCATTTATTGTAAATATCAAAAACTTTAAAAATTCCTTTTCTCAGAAACCGGCAGAAATTATCAAAGTTATTCAACGAATTTTGATCGGATGAAATACATGGCTTTATGGGAGGGGCTATAACTCCTATATCTGGTATATATTGAAAATTTTGGATTTTATTTAGGCTCCATTTCATGCATTTCAACCCAATTTAACAGGAATGATCCTTTATTGACTCTTTGTCTAATTCTTTTTGTAGAATTCAACTGGTTAAAAACAAGGCTTTTATGGGCCGGACTTATATCCATATATGGTATGTAGTGACAGTTTTGTTAATCTTGTTCTGGGAAATACTTTTATGATAAGTAAGTTCAAGCCGATGGAGCAAATCAGGTGCTCAAACACTTCCAGTTTTCACTTCTAGCCCTGGCCTGCATCCCAGTATGGTATCCTTATGCAGTGCAAATCCTTGTTCAAACAACACCAAGTCTTGAATGTTGTCTGAAAAACATATCTAGTTCATCCATTCTAAACTTTTATTGTCTGGTAAGAAGCCAACCCATTAACAAACGACTGGTCCAGTAGGTGAAAGATGTTGCAGACTACATTTTCAGGTTTGTGAAATTGTAAAAATCTTAGTCCTTCTTGGTAGAAAACATGGTGGAAAATGAAGTAATTCATTCATTTTCCACAATGTTTTTGCAAAGCGTTTCCCCTGAGAGACATAAACAAGCAGGACTGTGTGGGAATGCGTTAATAAAAAAGCCTAATTCACATGGAATGACAGCTCTCTGGCCATATCCACTGAAGCCGCCGTCATAGCGCAGTCTGTAGCGCTTCAGACTTCTAATCTTCAATCATGGGATATCATGGTTTTGATCCCCTGCATTGGCATATATTCTTTCCGACATTTGTCTCACACAAATGGGTGGATAATCGTAAACCTTAGGGGATAGCAGCTTGAGGCTAGGAAAGAATGTAGTGGTAGTACTGGTGTGATAAATACCAGGAATCCATTGTTAGGTGCTCCAGCTGGGCAATATGACTGAAATACTATTAAAAGCGGCATTAAACCCAATTCAATCAATCAATCAACCACACCCACTGAGCTCAAACCAGAAGATCCTCATAGAGATTAACCCAGACTGGTCAAAATTGAAAGAAAATTGCAGATTACAATTCTAAGTTGATGAAATTTCAAGGTCTTTGCCTTTTAGGAAATAAAATTGTGGATAATAAAGAAATTGCTTATTTTAAGCAATTTCTTCATTGTCAATATTATTTTTCAGTCTTTTCTTGAGGGGCAGAAAAAAGTAGGATTGTGTGGAAATAGGTTTAAACAGCATTATTTTGTACAATTTTTGGTCAGTAAATGTAATAAAACAGTAAATTGTTGGTTTGCAACCTATTCTTATTTCTACAGCTGTACTTACGGTGTTTTTTCCTACAAAATATCAAGACAGTGAAAAAAAATGTGTTTTCTAGAGTGTTAACAAGATATTCAAAGTTTCATTAACTTGAAATTGTTATCTGCAGCTTCATTGAATTCAACCCATTCCAACACAATGATGTTTTTGACGCCCCTCTAGAAAAACATTTTGGAAAACATTACATAACATGAAGAAATTGCTTGTGACAAGCAATTTCTTCACTTTACACAATTTCTGCAAGAAAGTTGAAAAATCTAAACTTTCATCAGTTTTAAAATGTCAGCAACCCCTTTCAGCTAAGAAAAGTCTAAAATTTTGCCATCTGGGTTAAAAAGAAAAAATTTACCTGTGAGTTAACCCATTACAACTCAGTCCCTCATTTTTACGCTCACCAAGAAAAAAGCTTGTGAAAACATTGTATCAAGCAATTTCTTCATTATCCACAATGTTTTCTACCCAAAATGATGAAAAAAATTCAAAATTCTATTAACTTGAAATTGTTGTCTGCAGCTTCTTTCAATTTGGACCAGTCTAAAATTCAACTGTGTTGGAATGGGTTAATGGTGAAAGTCATCAGATGACCATTCTTTATTTGACATAGATGTGGAAAAAATGTGTCAAGCGTGTCAGGATCAATAGCAGGTTTGGTTTCTTTCATTTGCCATTCTCTTTCTTTAAAATGGTAAGTTAATATTTTTTTTATTTAAATCTCTTTCATGAGTTTTCACAATGATGAAAGAACTAATGAAATAGAAATAGTGTAATATACCTACTACTGCATACAACATATCTTATTAATCCTGATTAATCCAGACTGCAAAAATTTAGACTTGTGTGAAATCAAAGAAGTTCCATACAGCAATTCATACTTTATCTTGTTTTAAAAATCCTAGAAAATATTGTAATAAAATGAAAAAAATCCTTGTAACAAGCAATTTCCTCATTTTCCACAATGTTTTTGAGAGCTTTTTTCTTCAGGAGTATCTAAACTCAAAGGTGCTATGTAGGGCACCAACTGGGATTTTTATTAGCTGTGACATTTTTTAGTTGATGGGAATTTCGATTGTATTTTATTTTAGGTAGAAAACATTATGGATAATGAAGAAATTGCTTGTCACAAGCAATTTCTTCATTTTCAACATAGTTCTCCAAAGCTTTCTTTTTTTTGGGGGGGGGGGGGAGGGGCATCAGAAAGGGTTATTGTGTACAGTGTGGATCCAAGATTTCTATAAAGTAAGTGGTACAAGCTTATCAATAGGGGGTTCATTTTCCTACCATTGCCAAATTTTATTGGATTTACCAATGAAAATGAAAAAAAAAATATAGCCTACATTGGGTGGTTCAAATCCCCCCCCCCCCAAACCCTGTCTAAATCCACCACTTTGTATGGTATTGAGATAAGTGTTACCTTGTTCTTCTTATTCTGCAGGTATATTGAAGCTAGTGTGAAGATGAGCAGTTATTCTATCATACTTTTTGTTTTAGCTGTCACAGCAACAGTTACAAACAGCAGGGCCCAAGGTGGTAAGATTTACAAATTATGTCTGACCCTTAGTGTAACTATCTAGAAGCTTAATTTTAATGAATAAAATTAAATAGAGAACAAATGTTTCATTGAAACATCCAAAGACAGATCTTCAATTCATTGAACAAGAAATTTAATATTTTCATGTGTAGTGGAGTTGTATTCTTTAGTCCAATCCCTGAATTGGAGATTACAAAAAACAAAGAAAAGAGGAGGATTTAGTATTACCCTATTCTAGATTAGTTTAAGATCAACTTGTCTAAATGAAAGTCTCATGATGTCTTATGTTTCAGGTAACTTCACACCACAAAGTGTGACAGTAGTTGAAGTTGGTTCCATTATAGTAACAAAGGATAGTGGTACGTTGAACTTTCCTGATGGAATTGACATAGATCTGGTGATAGATGGTATCACTGTTACACAGTCTAGAGCAACAAGAACTAACTATGTTAGACCATTACAGGTCATTGACAGCAATGGAGTGAAAGTTGACAACACATATCGCTGGGTCAGTGTGAAACTATGGTACCGTATTTTCCCGATATGTTCGGACACCCGAAATTTTCGGACACTATTAATTATTTTCAAAAATAATTTATTTTTTGTCCCTAATTTCGGACACAGAATGGATTTGACATCCCTTAATTTTCGGACACGTACTTACGAAGTACAAATCTTGTCAACGACGAAAGACGTACCTTACCTGTTTAACCATTCACGAGATCGTCTATATTCCTGTAAGACGTATTTCTTTGTTTGCCATTAGTTAATCTCCTGTTAATTAGTTTGACACGTTGATATTCCAGTCAAGCTTTACAATACGTGACATTATAAATTAACACCTACGGACAAACTTTTTATGCAAAACTAAACATTCTTTTAAGGTATAGAAAGAACTACGACGAACAGTCAAAGAGACTCGGGAGTAATCTTAACGGAAGGGTTACTTCATTACTAAATTTAATCGTCGTAACCCAAAGCTTGTTCATGTGAAAGACGCCTTGTTCTTATTTATCATATTGTGTTTAATCAATTTAAAATCGGGCTAGTAGACGACGATCGGATATATGCTTCCTAGACTAGCGCACAATTGGCGGTGGTTAACAAATTGGACCGATTCATTTAGTAAAAGACGGTTAAGCAGACCTCGGTGTCAACATGCCATGATATGTCTAGTCGTCTAACAAGTAAAGCGATAACGCCGTATGTTTATCGATACACGTAAAAGATGCGTTTATATGCTTTACATAACTGGACAGTGTTAGTAGTTCGACACGTCACCATGGAGACGTCCCGATCGAGCGTCGCTGAAAGTTGGACGATAGCCAAGATTTACCCTTACCTTATTCTAATCCGAACACAGAGAAAGATTTTTTACCATCTTGACATAAATTGATTTTGCATAAATCTGTTGTTTAAGATGATGAAAAAAAAATCTTAAATGAAAAACGGTCGTATAGGTGGCTGTCTTTCCTTCGCCGTCGAAAGGCAACCAAAAATGTCGTAACTACAGCTTATTCCTGGAGAAGTTGCGGCATTTAATCGCCCACCGACTATTTGTGTTTGAATTGAACGCTTTCTGATTCTGTATCCTGTTGCCTTTCTTTTCATTGTTATAATTTTCCTTTTCAGACAGAAGTGATGGCCGAAAATCACAGAAATGTATCAGCCGATCTATTGTCTATTTGTTGTATTTATCGAATAAAATATTTGAAAGTGAAACTAGTCCTTGTTATTTATTTAGGGACATGACATAAAACTTCAGAAAAACATCCCAAACGAAATCACGCATTTAGGACGTGGTCCGTCGTCTGCCAAAACGTCGTCATTACGGAGAATTGTATAAATACAATGCTTTGTTTGGATGTTGCAGACTCATCTGTTTAGTTGATTGGCGACAAAAATGTTGTGACTACAGCTAGATATAGCAGTAGTGATAGTATTTTCCGTCGACCTACGGGGATAATGATTTTATAACCACCTGGAACCATGTAAAGGTTGAACAACATAACGTAGGATTGATCTCCATACGAAACAAATAAACTCATATGCAATTTGTTCTGAATTTTATTTTAATGAAATATTTTTGAATCTTCATCTCCCATCAGATTACTTCTCGAAAAGTACACAGTCACCTGAAAATAAATGAACAAATATATTATTCAATCGGATTACGTACAAATAAATTCCATCAAATATTTAATAGATCGAGTAGGGATAAAGGTCAATTATTGCATCATCTAAAATCATCCGGCCCTATTTGTTTTTTAACTGTAATGTTATTTTTGTGAATCTGTGTAAAGCTGTTTCATATTATTGTAGTGTTTAGCCGCGGATATTTATGAGGATTCTATTACTGGAAACTTTAAATGAGACATTTTTTTTTTGGATTAATCACGCATTTGTCGGCGTTTTAAGAACCCTTCGACTCGTCCGTAAATCTCCCGCCGTGAGCATTTACCCATATATATGACGGACTTTCGCCGCAGTACAGTTGTAACCCTAAAAGTTCGGACACTAAGGAAAATAATTTCCTTAATTTTCGGACACAAAAAATATTAATTATTTTTTCCTGTCCGGACATTAAGGGAAAATACGGTATTTAAGTTTTACAAAATTTTACAGGAGGAAGAAAAAACTATCTATCTTAGCCAATAATGATTCAGTCGAAATAAAATTATTGTAATATGTTCATTTCTAAACCTAATGCTTGGTGTAGAGACTTAAACAATTTCATTAAATAGTAAAAAGAGTTCTATCTTACAATAGTTCTACACCAACTTTTTTATGATTCTCAAAATGTTTACTCAATTGGAAACTATTGTATGTGCATTCTTTTCTGTTAATATTATGTTGAATAATCATCATTTTTCTCTTTAAATATGTATAAGGGACTTTAATATTGTTTTAAACAGTTTCAAGTAGTTCTGATACAAACGTCTCGGCCATCAGATAACTTCAAGGTGATATATTTTGGTTAAACTTCTGAGAAAATTCTGATATTATGGGCATTTAAGTGTTTCACAAACACATCTTATCCTGAAAATAAGTACGAAAATATATTTTTATAAAATCTTGAATAAATTTGAAATTGGGTACCTCAGAGTTTAAAAATAGGTCAAATCTAACCTAAGGTAACCAATGTTGTCATTCCAGGTCCAAACTAGGTCACAATATCAAATGTTAGAAAAACTATCGAAACTGTAGCAGCCACATTTTCTACTCTATGACCCAGTAAAGGACTAGTTAGCTCAGTTGAGTAATTAAGGACCAGGCCTCTGCATCTCAGTCACTAACTCATTACTACAAAACTAAATTCAAAGAATAGCCTTGCAGTTGACAATTTCTTGTTGATATTTCTTTTGTTTTTCTTAAAAACATTGAGTATATAATGACGAAATTGCTTGTTTCAAGTAATTTCTTCATTTTCCTCATTATTTTCCAAATCTTATTCTTTTTTTTTGGTGTAAAAGAGTAGGATTGTGTTGGAAAAGGTTAATTGACTTTAGACTGTTGTTGTTATTTTGTTCGATCAAAGCTTGAACTACAAATACAGTTTTAACCCTTGATACGCTGAATATTATTTCCTGTTTAGAACTGCATTAAAATCATCGGACTCAAAAGCACCGCAAGGCTCTAATTGTGGGTCATTATTTGTTTTGGCAAATGATTTGAAAAATAACTCTGATTTAAATAAGCCATACAGGGGGTGTAGATTGATATCAGACTGCATAATTATTATATGTGCAGGCCAGGGCTCCGGAAATTTTGAAATCTAAATCGGTCCGGGACATTGCCCCCCCCCCCCCCCCGCCGGCAAACCCGCCCCCCCCCCGGTACGCCGACAAAAACGAATACCCCCGCCTTTATTAACCTTTCCCGCAAAAGGGTTCATCATTCTTTCAGTAGTTTCCTTCTTTTTCAAATGTTCCGAAGATGATTATAATCTTCAACGAGTGGAAGATAGATGAAAACAACTGACAGATCCTACTTTCATTTTGTTTTTGAAAATTCGGCTGAGTATAAATTGCAATTCCGGTAATGTATGGCAGTCCACGAAATTCCAATACGTTGTAAAAATTAGAGACAAATAAATTACATTATTAAATTTTCCGAGTTTACAGAGTACCGCCGATTTAATTATAGTGAAGATATACTTTTTCATTTACATAAGCTAGTTATCCAAAGCTCTGTTAATTTAACACAGTCATGTCGATTTTCTCTCAATACGAGCGTCTGTTGATGGAAAAACACAGCTGACGTCATAAAAATGTCGGGTCAGTCCATTCTACCCCATGGGATCACAGAGTCGTGACGTACATCAAAAAGACCGACCAGACAAACTCGAGTGGGTCGCCCACGTGTTGCATAATTTTCCTAGAGTGGAATTTGTTCACAAATCTCGGTCATTTACTTATTGCAGTTGATTTCCGATTTATAATTCGGACGTTTCCCACTCCTGAAGTAAGATTTAATTTTATTGACGGAACTAGAGATTTCAAATTATCTGTATTCTGCGGATTTCCATTTATTGTTTGAATTCTATCGGCTATGTTTCTTACCGTGAACTATAAAACATATATTAACGTGACTTTTTCATATAAATTTCAAACCCAGTCTCACGCGCTTACTTGTGATAAAGTAATTTCATAAAAGCCTTGTGCTGAGCTATTCCGACTTTGAACGAACGGCAACTGAAGCCTGTTCATGTCTCGATTTATATACGCATCCCATGTTATAGTAAAAGAATTTAATTTCTCGAGTAACGGCAATTTAAATCGACGCAGTATAAGATGTCCATTTCTTCGAACGTGTGTAAGTCAGACTGATTCTCCATTTCAAATAGTTTACAAAACTCGATACCCGAAGTTTTGTCAAGCGTGAAACTGCAAATTAGTGCGGATGGGTATTAGACTGGCCGGCGGGTAAATTAATTATCGATTTTTGGCACTTTTGTTTATCTCTTAATCTGCAAGTAACGTGTGAAACCCTTTAATTATTTCGGTTTCAAGTGGATTTTGATACATGGTGGGCGAGTTTATCAAATATGAACGAGAAATTTGATGAAAAATTCGGACCGATTTTTGTGTAATTTTTGGGATTCCAATCGGTCTGGCAATTCAAAATTCGGTCCAGACCGGCAATTTATCGGATTTCCGGAGCCCTGGTGCAGGCTGATCTTACTCTATACATCCTGCAAAAGCAGGAATATTCTAGGCTCAGCATGATTAGGGTTAAGTTCACTACAAACAATGTGGTATGTGTGAGTGTGGAATTGCCTGTACATATGTTTTAGATTGTATTTTTCTCACAATTTCAGAGAGAGGCCTTCTATGTTGATAATACAGGATCTTATATTGTAAAAGCTGTGGAACATGAAAACGGAACGATTACTACAGAAATTGTGAGTTGACAGACTTTAACCAGTATATTTAACTCATTCCCAGTAAACATCTTTAGTTTTAGACTGTTCCAAATTGGAAGACGCTGCAGATGGCAATTTCAAGTCAATGGAATTTCAAATATTTTCGTCTTTTTTGGAAAGAAAAAGTTGTGGAAAAGGAAGAATTCTTCATTTTCCATTATGTTTTCCAATGATATTTTCTTGATGGGCGTAAAAAGAAGGGATTGTGTGGGAATGGGTTAACATGAAAAGAATATGTTTGTGACCATTTGAACAAAATGAGGGCCATCTGAAACATGCAAAAAGTATTAACCCTTGTTAGACTCTTCTGAACAAGTTCAATAAACCCATTACCCATCACAGAATTTAAATCTGGTCCAAATTCAAAGATGTTACAAATAGCAATTCAAATCCATGAAATTTTAAAATCCTTTGTGTTTTGGGGTTGAAAATAATGTTGTTATAATGGGAAATAATGGGTGTGTGTCCAATTTTTGTCCGCAGAATATCATCTATATTAATTGATGGATTTCAAAATAACTTAGCTCAGTTGTTCGCTTTAACCCATTCCAACTCAATCCCTCCTTTTTACGCCCCTCGAGAAAAAAGCTTTGAAAAACATTGTGGAAAATGAAGAAATTGCTTGTATCAAGCAATTTCTTCATTATCCACAATGTTTTCTATCCAAAAAGATGGAACAATTCAAAATTCCACCAACTTGAAATTGTCGTCTGCAGCTTCTTTCAATTTGGACCAGTCTAAAACTTTGCTGTGTTGGAATGGGTTAAAAAGTACAAGTGTCATACATAAAGTTGTTTTGGATACTAGTTCTCCGAAGTTCAAGGTCACAGTAACTTAAGGTCATGTAAAAAGCAATTACAATAAGCATTTAACTCATTCCCAGACAAAAATGCCTTTGGAATTGCCCCTCAAGAAAAAAAAATTGGAAAATATGGTGTAAAATGAAGAAATTGCCTGTTACAAGCAATTTCTTTATTTTACACAATTTTTTCTGCTTACAAGGTTGAGAAAACCTAAATTGTCATAATTTTAAATTGTGATCTGCAACTCCTTTCAATTTGGACCATTCTAAAATATTGCCATCTGATAATGGATTAAGCAGAGGCATCCTTGTCTATGACACATTTCTAATTATTTCATTTTCATACTGATCTCGCATCCCTTCCCCAAACCCCACCCCCCATTTATGTTTTACCCTGAAAGTTGATTCTTAAAATCATGTGATTAGTCATACATCTGACAGTTGATAGATCATGCTTGTCAATCAAAAAAAGGACTATATACAAATTACATTATACATTTGGACTGGAAGTGAGCTTTGAACTCCAACATTGGCAATTATGTGTAGCATAATGCTGAAAAACAATAATGTGAGTTATTGAGTCAGCAAAAGAAATGTAAAATGACTGTCATCCATTTATAATGGAGCAATAAGTGAAAATAAGCTTCAGTTGTTGACCAAATTGACCAATTGCTGGCCCTGCCCACTGACTCCCTAGGCCCCGCCCATTAACCCCCACAGGAAGTTCCCCTTTGATTTTTTACAGTGTTATTTTGCAAAATTTATGGCCAGTAGCATGAAACAAAAAAGAAAAATTGTTGGTTGGTGATTTAAATGTCGTAACTAAAGCTTCAATAAGCAAAAAAGATTAACAAAAATGGCGACCAATGTCGGAGTTGTAAGTTTTAAATGATTTGAATGGACTAATAATCTGCCAAGAAATCTCGATAACCCCCCAGAAAAGTATTAACCCTTTCCTGTTCAAATTTGAGATTTTTCTGTAACTGTGACTTTATACTTGAGGGCACATTGTTGAAAAAGGAGAAATTGCTTGTAACAAGCAATTTCTTTCTTTCCCACAATATTTTCTATCACATAGGGTGGTTTTATTCAAATTGCATTGTGATCTGCAATCTCTTTCAATTTGGACTAGTCCAAAGTTCAAAAAACTTGACAGGGTTAATGAAAGATATCCAATCAAATTGTGATAATTGATAAAACTCTACCTTTGACTGATATACCATATTAATTTTTACAGACAGGTGTATTTCATGTTAGACCTATTAGCTCAGTTATTTGAGAATTAGACTTCAAACCTTGATCCCCAGGCTGACCAATACTAACAAAGTAATTGTCTTTCAGATGAGACGGGGCTCTCAGCAGTTTTGTCCTGTATCTTCGCACTACCTCCCATAACAAATAATGGTTTTCTGGGCCCGGCATCACTCATATGGGCATGTGCTGCTGTAGCAGCGATAGATAACAGTGAATACACATTCTATTTACAGACTGGTTTGTTTCATCTAGTAGACCAAGATGTGACGTGTAATCTACTTGCTGACGGTAGATGCATCTGTGCCAATGACACACAGAATCACCAATTAGGGGAATGTGTCAGTATTGATCCGCAGGATTATGATAATGGTACGATGAATTTTAACACTAGACATGCTGACCCTGGAACATAAGTGCAGTCAGATCTTAGTCTACATCATCTGTTTGTTCTTCTTAACCCATTACCACATGGCAGAATTTAAGACCGGTCCAAATTGAAAGAAGTTGCAGACAACAAATTTAAAGATGATTAAACTTTAAAATTCCTATATTTGGTTAGAAATCACTGTGGATAATGAAGAAATTGCTTGTAACAAGCAATTTCTTCATTTTCCACAATGTTTTCTAAAGCATTTCTCTTGAGGGGTGTCAAAAAGAGTCACTGTGTGGTAACAGGTTAAGGACAAATTTTTTATGAAATAAAATTTCAACAGAAATATCAACCACAACTAGTGCCTCCACTTCTTTCAGCCCTTTGATTTTAATCCAAATTTGATTAGGGTTTTATTCAGCATGACAAGTGTCAATTTTATTATTTTCTTTATTGACCCTTCACAAAAAAATACAAATTTAGACAGCTCCAAATTCAAAAAAGCTGCTGATGACAATGTTTTGTTTATGAACTCTTAAAAGTCTTAATCTTTTAGGGTAGAGAACATTATTCATAATGAAGAAATAAGCAATTCTAACAAGCAATATCTGCATTTTCAACAATGTTTTCTAAAGCAGAAATTGAATGGGAATTGTTTAACGGAAGAGAAACTGATGTGAATTATACATGCATATATTATATGATTTGATGTTTCATAAGAATGAAATATGTATTTCAAATCACAATTCCCACACATGACGGCCATTTAACAAAATTGAGACTGGTTCAAATTCTAAGAAGTAGCAGGCAACAATTTCTAGTTGAGAGAATTCATTCTGGGTGAAAAAAAAATATTTTTCCTTTTTCAATCATGGCCATCTTGTTTCATATCTATCAAAAATAAAGAAGACTTAACATTGATTGTCTATATAAATCTATTTTCCCATTACAATACAATAAAATTCTAGACTGGACCATATTGAAAAAAGTTGTAGACTATGATTTCAGTATGATGGTTTTTTAAAACTTTCGTCTTTTTGAGTAGGAAACATTGTCAGAAATGATAAAATTGCAACTTCTTTATTATCTACAATGTTTTCAAAAAATTATTTTTTGAGGGTTGTAAAAATCATGATAATATGGCATTGATTGAACCCTTTCCCGTTTTTTGCAAATTTAGGCTGGTCCAAATTGAAAGAGATTGCAGACCACAAATGAAAATTGGATGCAATTTTAAATGAAACCATCCTATGTGGTAGAAAAAAATGTGGGACAAGGAGAATTGCTTTTCCCACAATATTTTCTCAAGTATAAAATCACAGTGATGTAAAATCCGAGGTTTGTACAGGAAAGGGTTGAATAGTAAAATGATTTATGTTTCTGGGGCATCAAATTTAACCCTTTTCTGTTCAAATCCTTGTTGTTATATCCCTGTGATCTTATAATTAGGAAAACTGTGAAGAAAAAAAAAATATTTGTAACAAGCAATTTCCTCTTTTCCACAATGTTATGTACTTAGCTGAATGTTTTTTTGGGTTTTAGCGGTTTGTTAGGAAAAACCGGTATTTCATATCGATCAACCGGAAACAAGTTCTCACGCTTTTCTGCTCATTTCCAAGCATGCTCATAAACTTGAAGTGAAAATCTTTGTGATCGCCTCCACCTTGTTTCATCGCTGATAAAGAAAATAACTTACTTGCTGAATGCCAACAGCTTACTTTTAGTCATGAATATCCAGGAAAATGGTTTAAAACTTTGACTTAATATATCCATGGTAAATTGTCTAATGAATTGTCAAAATGAGAGAAATAATTTTCCCCGCGTTTCAAGATAAAATCTAGGCCAGTGGTTAGTGGAGTTAGCGAATACATGTAAACTGTCTGCTTGTAAACTGTGTTTTGACCTGGCAGGGCTAAGCAAATTTACACCCCTTTACACAGTATATGTAACAAGTTACAACCTTGTTATAGTCGCATTAACCCCATCGAATAAAACACCCTTTACCTCTCGAATTCGACTAAATCTTTGAAACGGACATGTAGTACTTCAATTGTGATAATAATATGCTCAACAAAAAATGAATTGAATTTAAGCTTGTATTTCTTTACCTTTTATCATTTAACCTTTTACCACACAACCACAAATTTTCACGCACTAAAGAAGAAAACGTTGTGATTAAATCAAAATAACGATTTCAGTTGTTAACAGTAAGGGGTCATGATTGATTGAATAGAGTTAAACGCAACTTTCTATAGTATTACAGTTATTTCGGGGAGGCTGGAGCTCCTAACCATGGATTCCTGGTAGTTCATACACCAGTACATCCTTATAGAGCCTCCAGCTGCTCCTCCTTCTTAGGTGTACGATTTACTTTCTCACATTGATTAAACATATTGAGCGTGGTTACTGATAAACCAGCAAAACCGCTCTCAGGACTTTCAGTCCTTTGATTTAAAGTAAATCCAATTCAAATTTTTGTCTGCAAAACCTTTGGTTTTGATAAGGTCTAAAATAAATTGGACATTGGTCAAGTATACCTTCCAACTCATTTCATTTTATGACTATAAAGAAATGAATTCAGGAAAAGCAGTTTCTTCATTTTCCTGAATGTTTACTAGCCCAATAGTCAAAGATTTTAAAATTTCATCCACTCTATTTTGTCATCTGTAACTTCATTGAAATTTTACCAGTCTAAAATTTGTCATTTGGTAATAGTTAAACCCATTACCTGACACTAAATTTTTAAACTAGTCCAAACTGAAAGGAGATGCAGATGACGACGTAAAGTGTATGAAATTTTAGTTTTTTTAAACTTTCTTGGTTAAGTAAACATTGTGTAAAATGAAGAAATTGCTTGTTACAAGCAATTTCTTTATTTAACACAATGTTTTCCTAATTCTTATTCTTGAGGGGGCATCCAAAACCGTCAATGTGTGGGTTAATATGTATGATGCAAAATTTTATTTCAGGCTCGTCATCCGAAAGAAAAAGACAAGTTGGGGAGAGTTACACGGACTTTAATGCATCTGTGGCTTTGAGATTAGTGTATGTTATAGATAAAACCATGGTTGATTCGTAAGTATTATTTATTTAGCATTAAACCATTCCCACACAATCCCCCTTTTTTACCCCCTGAAAAAATTACATAAGAAAAACATTGTACAAAAAGGAGAAATTGTTTTTAACAATCAATTTCTCCTTTTCTCACTATTATTTAGTGTATGTCATAGATAAATTCATGGTTGATTGGTGAGTATCATTTATAAAGCATTAACCCATTCCCACACAATCCTGCTTTTTTACACACTGAAGAGAACACATTTGAAAGACATCGTACGAAAAGGAGAAATTGCTTTTAACGATCAATTTCTCCTTTTCTCACTATTATTTTGAGTATGTCATAGATAAATTCATGGTTGATTGGTGAGTATCATTGATAAAGCATTAACCCTTTCCCACACAATCCTGCTTTTTTACACACTGAAGAAAATACATTGGAAAAACATAGTACGAAAAAGAGAAATTGCTTTTAACAAGCAATTTCTCCTTTTCTCACTATGTTTTATATCTCATATGGCCCTTATTTTTCAATTTCAACTAACTAGGACCAGTCCATAATTTTTTTGTTGGGGAATGGGTTAAACCATTACCAATTTTTTTTAATGGTCCAAATTGAAAGAAATTTCAGACAATAATTCAATTTGTACAAAAATTTGAAAATAAAGTACCAAATTAGGTAGAAATCTTTGTGAAAAAAGGAGAAATTGCTTGTTGAAAGCAATTTTTCCTTTTTCCGACAAAGCTTTTCTAACCATATTTCCTCGAGGCATTGAAAAATGGGATCTTGTGTGTAACCCTAATTAACAGATCACCCCTGTGATAATAAACAAGTGGATGACGTATTGCAATGCAATACAGGAGTCCTCAACCAGATTTAATAAAGTCATTTTTACAATAAATCTTTTTCCAAAAAAGACCTGGTTTTGACATCTCTAAGAGTAAGCTTAGGACACCATTAAGAGAAAAGAAGAAAAAGCTGGTAATTAACATTTTCTCTTTTTCAATATTTTCTGTACTTTAATGTTCATTATTTCCTTATTTAAAAACATTCATCTGCAGTAGCTCTTAATTTGGCCTATTCTCAAGTTTTCGCTGTTATGGAAAGGGTTAACAAAATTTTGAATGGTATACAAGATTGAGAAGACAATGAAGGCAAAACCAACAAAAATCAATAATTCAAACAATGGGCATGTGTGAGTAACGGTTCTTGTACATGACACTTCTCCACACTTCGATCTTTAAGTGTATAAAGTTTGAAGTTGCTTGAAGCACTTATGGTTAAGGAGATATGTTCTGGACAAAATGCTAATACAACAATGGGCAATAGTAGAGATGTGATTGGTCAATTGATTTATCAATTTGACTGTACAGTTTGACTGTTATTGGATTTGTTTCTTTTCCTGTCTGTCCACCAGCCTGTCTGTAGACTTATTAGTAGCTTGTAAGCTCTGAATGCTCCCAATGCTTCTTTAGAACTTTAGACTTTTGGCTCGTTAGCTTTGCTACACCTCAGTAATGTAACTTGTATGCCCTTAGCCTTTTACCATGATAATAAATTTTAGACTGCTCTAATTTGAGAAGGTGCAGACAGCAAGTTAACGAACCAGCATCATTGAGGGTAGGGCTTTGTGGAAAATGAGGAAAATGCTTGTTAAAATAATCTCTTTGTTATCTGCAATGGTTTCTGAAATGTTTTCTTAGAAGCTTTTTCCCCATAACCAGATAGCAAAATCTTTAAGATTTGTCAAAATTAAAAGAAGTTACAGACTAAAACTTTAAATCAATGTAATTTTAGATTTTTCAACTTTCTTGGTAGAAAACATTATGTAAAGTGAAGAAACTGCTTGTTGCAAGTACTTTCTTCATTTAACACGGTATTTTCCCAATTGCTTTTCTAGAAAGGCATCAAAAGACCTCTTTATGTGGGAATGGGTTAAAAATAATCTGAAATCCCAAAAAGAAGACAAGTCCAAATTGCAGAGAACTTACAAGTTTGAAAAACAAGCATCTTCTAGGACATGAAATATTCTTGGAAACTAAAATATTGCTTGTCAGAAACTATTTCTTCTTCCCTACAAGACTTTTCTGTATATAACATCTAGCAATATTAACTTTCTTTCTCACAATCCTAACTTTCATGCCTCTGGAGAATCATATTTTACCAATTCCCACGTAAATAACACCTTTTGATGCCTCCAAGAAAAAAAGCTTTGTAACTTGGCAGTGTTGAAAATGAATGAATTGCCTCATTTTCCACAATGCTTTTTACCCAGAAAGAGAAAGATTTTTAAAATTCTATCAAATGCAGTAATGAATCCAATTTAAACTATGTGAGAATCTTGTGTATTTTGTAGGTTCTGTGATCTTGCAGACTCGGACCAAGAAGCTATTGGCATGGCCCTGAATTATTTCACAGCTCTCACAAATGAGGTGTTAAATTTTATTTTTCGTACCCTTAGTTGTTATTACATAGTAACACCTGTCCAGTATCTGGTGACTAACCCTCACTACCTGTTGTAGCGGTATATTGCATATATATGTATTCAATTTAAATTAATTTTATCCACCATCAACCACCTTTCTTTTGTGAGCTTCTTCTTTTGAGTTGTAGTTATGACATGTAAGTTGGCAAACCAACCAAGAAAGCTTCACATAAATGACAGACAATGTCAGAGTTCTAAGTTTATGTTGGGTCTAAATGCATGATTTGATTGGTCAATTATTTCAATGATTTACAACTGTGATCAGTCAATACACTATGGGTTACAAACTTTCATCCAATTTTTAGCTTGGCTGTTTTCGGAGCCTCAGTGCCGTTGTCGTCGTTATTGTTTTTGTCATGTGAAGACTTTGACATTTTGTGATATCTCTGGATCTACAGAAGGCATTCACTTGAAACTTGGCACACATGTTCACTATCAAAAGAGGAACCTATACTATCACGGGGCATAACTCTAGATGCATTTTATGGGAATTATGCCCCTTTTTCGACTTAGATTTTTCACAAAAACTTTGAGATTTTGTGAAATCTCTGCAAATTATGCCCCTTTTTAGCTCACTTGAGCACGTAGTGCTCAAGTGAGCTATTGTGATCGCCTTTTTTTCCGGCGTCCGTCCGGCGTCCGTCCGTCGTGCGTCGTCCGTCAACAATTTCTTTAAACGACATCTCCTCTTAACCATTGGGCCAATTTGAACCAAATTTGGCAGAAATGTTCCTTAGGTGGTCCCCTTCAAAAATAGCTAAAAGAATTGAAATCCGTTAAAAACTCTGGTTGCCATGGCAACAAAAGTGAAATTTTAAAATAATCTTTAAAAATCTTCTGCTCCTGACCCAGAAGGCGTAGAGCCTTGATATTTTGCATGAAGCATCAGTATATTGACCTCTTTCAAAATAGCTAAAATCATGATCCTCGGGTCCCCAGGGGCGGAGCCCAAGGGCGTCGGAGTTTATATAGAAATAAAGAACGATTTTTTAAATGACATCTCTCAAACCACTGGGCCGATTTGAACCAAATTTGGCAGAGATGTTGCTTAGGTGGTCCCCTTCAAAAAAAGCGAAAAGAATTGAAACCCTTTAAAAACTCTGGTTGCCATGGCAACAAAAGTGAAATTTTAGAATTATCTTTAAAAATCTTCTCCTCCTGACCCAGAAGGCAAAGAGCCTTGATATTCTGCATGAAGCATTAGTATATTGACCTCTTTCAAAATAGCTAAAATCATGATCCTCGGGTCCCCAGGGGCGGAGCCCCAGGGGGATTGGGTTTATAAAGAAATAAAGAACGATTGTTTAAATGACATCTCCTCTCAAACCACTGGGCCGATTTGAACCAAATTTGGCAGAAATGTTGCTTAGGTGGTCCCCTTCAACAATAGCTAAAAGAATTGAAATCAGTTAAAAACTCTGGTTGCCATGACAACAAAAGTGAAATTTTAAAATAATCTTTAAGAATCTTCTCCTCCTGACCCAGAAGGCGTACAGCCTTGATATTTTGCATGAAGCATCAGTATATTGACCTCTTACAAAATAGCTAATATCATGATCCTCCGGTCCCCAGGGGCGGAGCCCCAGGGGGGTGGGGTTTACATAGAAATAAAGAACTATTTTTTAAATGACATCTCCTCCCTATTCACAGGGCCAATTTGAACCAAATTTTGCAGAAATGTTCCTTAGGTGGTCCCCCTTAAAATTAGCTAAAAGAATTGAAATCAGCTAAAAATTCTGGTTGCCATGGCAACAAAAGTGAAATTTCAAAATAATCTTTAAGAATCTTCTCCTCCTGACCCAGAAGGCGTACAGCCTTGATATTTTGCAAGAAGCATCAGTATATTGACCTCTTACAAAATAGCTAAAACCATGATCCTCGGGTCTCCAGGGGCAGACCCGGGGGGGGGGGGGGTATAGGCATGAAGCATCAGTTCACAGACTTCATTCTAATTTCTGAAATTATAACCCATGGAAAAAGTTTTTTTAAATCTGCACTAAAGCCTTAGAATTTGTAATTTGGACTTTTGGATTCCCAGGTTCATAGTCTTTATATGTAATTGTAGCCCACTTGTTTCATAATCCTAACCTTAACATGGAATTAGACTGTTGAAAGAAAAAGAGCCTTTATCTCAGGTGAGCGCCCCAGGGCCAATGGCCCTCTTGTTAGACTTTGATTTTTTATCCACTATCTAGCACCCAACCGCTGAGCGTAAGAAAATCAATAGGGAAAGCATTATAGAAACTGAAGAAATTGCTTGTTGCAAGCAATTTCTTCATTTTCCACAATGTTTTCTTCCAAGAAAGTTGAAAAATCTAAAATTTTATCAACTTAAAATTGTAATCTATAACTCCTTTTATTTGGGACCAGTCTAAATTTTTCTGGTGTTGTAGTAGGTTAAAGAGGTTCTTGTTTGCCAAGCGATGACTAATGTTTGTTACTTGTATTTTCAAAGTCAACTCTAGATGAATGATTTATCTCTTCTTCAGGTCAACTATATGTACCGAAGTATTAAAGAAGACTCTGGCTCTAACACTGATATTACAATATTTGAAGCGGGTGTGTTTTATCCTGCAGTAAGTATTCAATTCTTTTTTAGCTAGCAAAGCGTCAGCTTAAGTAAACAGACTGAATTTCAGGTCGTCTCAAAGTTCAATGAGTCCAAACTGCCACTGGAGGCTTAATCACTATATCTGTTAAATGCTTAAGCCATAAAAAGTAGTTCTTATGTATTTTAGGAATATTTTAACTATGCATGCAAGTTCATCTACTAGATAGTTTTGGCTGACTTGAGCACATCATGTTTAAAATGACTCTGATCACAGTCTTCAAAGAAGTTGCAGACGACAATTTCAAATTGTTGAAAATTCTAAGATATTCATCTCTTTAGGTAGAATACAATGTTCAACATTATTTTCTTGAGGGGCGTAAAAAGGAGGGATTATTTGGGAATTGGTCAACTCCTTGGTTGCTTCAACCTCGGTTCTTTATCATGACAAAGAAGATTACTGAACAAACTGAAAAAAACACACAATGTTTTGCTAGCTTACAGTACTTTTCAGTACTTTGATTAATGTTCAGTGAATGAATTACAAAGATTTCTTGTTAGATTATCACTGGATCATTTCATTTACAGACCAGGGAAATATAATAAGAATGATAATCTCACTGTTTAGGGTTAATTTTGCCCCATTTTTGAAAACCGAGTGTAGGCTGTATGCAAAAGCTGCTGATAAAGTCACACAGATACATTTTTAGCTCAACTTGCTGAAATCCAGCGAGCCATTGTCTTGTGTCTGTCGTGCCTCAATCTGTGTGTCCACCTGTTCTTGAACATTTACTTAAAAAATCTTCTCCTCAGAAAGAACTCAACAGAACTCAACCAAGTTTCACAGAAATGATCCATAGGTGACTCTCTATCAGATTCCTTCAAAGAATTTTGGTCAGATGAAAAATATGGCTTAAATGGGTGGGGTCAATATCAATATATGGTTAAACCTTTAGAAATCTTCCTCTCAGAAACCAGACAATGGGTTTTAACCAAATTTTAAAGGAATGTTCCTAGGGTAACCCTCTATCAGATTCCTTTAAAGAATTTGATTAGATGATAAACATGATTTAAATGTGCGGGGCTAATTTTCATATACGGTGAAAGCTTTAAAAATCTTTTTCTCGGAAATCAGTTGATAGATTTCAATCAAATTTTACAGGAATGATCCTTGGGTGACCCTTTACCAGTTCCTGCAAAGAATTTTGATCGGATGAATAGGGTGGCTTTAATGGGCGGGGCTTATTTCCATATATGGTGAAATCTTTGAAAATCTTATTCTGAGAAACCAGTGAATGGATTTCAACCAATTTTCACAGGAATTATCCTCTGCTGGCTCAGATTCCATCAAATAATTTTGATTGGTTGAAAACATTGCTTTTTTGGTTGTGGCTTCTGTCTATATATGGTATCCATTGAGTTTTTTAACAAATTTGTTAATACCTTTTTCATCTGACTTAGTAACTGAATTGACTTTTGTAAAACAATGAAAAGTTTGAAATATTAAAATACAACTGCTCAAGCACCTCTAGTCTTGATATTTGACCCAAAATCTCAAATTTTGTCCTAAACTTACTTGTAACATCAATATTCCTTTTGTTTCATAATCAACACAAGCCACATTTTCATGTATGGCTCAACCACTCTTAAAAAAATATGTCTCTTGATGTTCATGCTATGAAAGCTAAAGTACATACATGTATATACAGGGGTCTAAAGTTTTAAAAAAATATTTAATGACACTTAAAAAAAGTCTTGAATTCCAAAAGTTTAAGGCCTCTAAGCCCCCTTCAAGAAAAAAAAATTTGGAAAACATTTTTGATAATAAAGAAATTGCTTGTAACAAGCAATGTCTGTATTTTCCACAATGTTCTTTTCCCCAGAAGACAAAAAAAAGAATTTATATTAACCCTAGTCATGCTGAACCTGGAATATTACTGTTTTGGCAAGAGGTACAGGCAAAGATCAGCCTGCACATATTATGTGCAGTCTGATTGTAGCCTTCACAACCAGTCCTGTTTGGCATATCCAAGCCATTGTTGTTTATAGCATAATATTTCAAAAGATTGACTGACTGATAACTTGTACTTCCAGTGTTTTCATCATTTGTTTTCTATGCATTTCAGAATAGGATTCTATTCAGCTTGGCAAGGGTTAAATGGCACCAACTTAAAATATTTTTGCCTGTTTTTTTTGTGTGTGTGTGAATTGGAACCTGCAGTCTTAATTCTTGTCATTTGGTAATTTAAACCTTAATTAATTGCTTAATAGTAGTTCAAAATATATTAGTCTGACCAATAAATTTCCAGCAATTTCACATGAGCATAAAGCAAGCACAGTAATGGGGCCTCCAATTTCACAGATTGCATTTAGAATTTTCAATGATCTTTTAAACCATTCCCAAACGACGGAGTTTTTGTACTTGTCTGAATTAAAAGAAGTTGCAATCTTCATAATTGTATGAATTTAAAAAGTCATTGTCTTTTAGGGTAGCAAACATTGTTGATTATGAAGAAATTACTTGTAATTTTTGCATTATCCACAAAGTTTTCCAAAGCCTTGAATTTTTCGGGCATCAAAAAGTGCCATTTTGTTGAAATGGGTTAACCCATTCCCAATCCCTCTTTTTCATGAGCCAAAGAAAAGGCTCTTGAAAATTTCTTCATTTCCCACAATTTTTTCTACCCAATCATCAATTTTCCTCAAAATTTCATCAATTTACGATTACCTTCTGCAGCTAGTTTGAATAATCGTAGACCTATGTGGGATCAAAGCTTGAGGCTAGGAAAGGATGTAATGGTAGTACTGGTGTGAGAAATACCAAGATTCCATTGTTAGGTGCTCCAGCCGCCACGATATAACTGGAAGATTTTTGAAAGCGGCGTAAAATCCCATACAAACTTTGTTTTCTGTTAGTGGTTGTAACAAATTTTTAATCTGTATCCATAGTGAAAACTGATCAGGTAACACAGATCAGTATCAGTAGAAGCTTGAAAACAGGATTAAGACCAGTGTTAACCTATTACCAGACAGCAAAGTCTTAGACAGGTCCAAATTGAGAGGAGTTGCACACAACAATCTAAATGTTATGAAATTTTAGATTTTTCACCTTTCTGGGTAAAAATATTGTGGAAAATGAAGAAATTGCTTGTTGAAATATTTTTTCTTGAGGTGTGTAAAAAAGTGGGATTGTGTGAGAATGGATGAAAATGAATTGTTTTGTTATGAAAAAATCTTTTCCTTATAGATTGGTACAGATTTATCAATCCTGACACCCTTCATTACTGGGAACCAGCTCAATGTAGTAGGAGAGGGAGTTGGTGCCCTGTCTGCCTTTGGCACCTGGGTTGGTGCTGGAAACCTGAATGAATTCAATCCTTTTGATACTGCAACTTTATTTACAAGGTTTGTTATAACCCATTTCCAAATATTAATGCTTTTTGAAGCCTCTCTAGGAAAATGATAAGGAAAACATTGTGTATAATGAGGAATTTGCTTGCAACAAGCTATTTCTTCATTTTACACATTGTTTTCTACCCAGAAAGTTGAAAAAACAACGAAAATGAGATATACATGTACTTTAAATTGTTGTCTGCAACTCCCTTCAATTTGGACCAGTCTAAATTTTTTGTCTGGTAATGGGTTAAATGTTGCATTTGCTTAACCAAAGACTTGTCCAAATTAAATTAATGGTTTGTATGAATTGAAAAGTTTATGATAGAATAGAAAAGGTTGGACGGAATGCAGAAATTACAGCGTCATTACAAGCAAATTCTCTTTTCTTGTAATGTCGACACCAATAGATTAAAAGGGAAGCAAATGTAATGGTACATGTACTCTGCTTATCTACTGTAATCTTTTACATGATTGGGAATAACTTTAGATACGTAAGAGATAGAAAATTCATATTACACATGTATACTTCTTATGGCAAGATTTTTCTGTTAGGACCAGGTTCATAGTCATATCAATGTAATATCAAGGTCACTCTTAAAGGTCAAATGAATGCAAAAAAACTTCCATATTTGCTATAACTTTTGATACCTAAATATTTCACATGCATGGCCATTGTAGTAAGACCTTGAATTTAAAGAAGATGGAAATGAAAATTCTTAGGGTATGACATTTCTAAAGTCTGTAAACCCATTTCCACACACAATCACTCTTTTTTAAGCTGCTGAATAAATGTATTAAAGAAAACACAATGTTTTCTACCCTGTCTGGGTTTTTAAGTTTTCAATTTCAAAGCCATTTGAATTGCCGTCTGTAACTTCTGTCAGTTGGGACTAGTCCAAAACTTTGTCAAGTAGAAACGGGTTAATTTTGGGAAGAAAACATTATTGAAGATGAAGTATTTCTTGACTGAAGTACTTCTTCATTTTTCACCTTGATTTCCTAAACGTCATTGTTTTACACTGTATGTAATATAGTCTTGTGCTAACAGCACTACTTGCCCATGTTAAATTTCAGATTAGATCTGGCTAGAAAATCTGTTGAAGATGTAGATACAAGTACCATAGGTAAGATAATTGATTCTAGCATATCTGAGTCTAATGTGGTCTGGGAAGCTATTATGTGATCTCTGCTATCTCTTGTCCATCTGTCCTTTCATGTGTTTGTCTGTGAACAGATTTTTGATCTCTTCCTAAAATTAAAACAGTTTTCACTGAAGTTATATAATAATTAACACTAGGCAAAGCTCTTTCATAATATTTCAACTTGTTTACACCACACACTTTCGGGTGCCCCTAAGAAAAACAATAAAAAAACTTTTGGGGAAAGTGAAAAGTGCTTGAAACAAGCAATTTCGCCTTTTCTCACAATGATTTCTATCTTATTTGGTAATGATTTTCTGATTTTAATGAAATTTGAAATATCGTCTGCAACGTCTTTATTTGGATCAGTCTGAAATTTTTGTCATGGGTTAAAGGAGTGGGTTTTATGAAGGAAATTGTAAGAATTTTTTCTGAATAAAAGTTATTACCCCGGTAAAATAGGCTTCTAAATTGTAAGGCCATGATGTTCTAAATTTCCAATTTACAATTACCTTTTGGTGCTTGACAAAAACATTTCAAGTCTTAACTCTATGATCAATATAAGCTTCTCTAAATTTAGATAGGTTTAAAATGTAATTCTAAACAAGGATTGTATCCAGCATGACAAAGATTAACCCTTTCCTTGACAAACCTGGGATTTTACCTTGCTGTGATTTTGTACTTGTGAAAACATTGTGGAAAAAAAAGAAATTGCAACAAGATATTTCTCCTTTTCCCACAATGTTTTCTACCACATGGGATTGTTTCAGTTCAAATTGCATCCAATTTTCATTGTCGTCTGTAACCCCTTTCAATTTGGACCAGTCTTAAATTTCAAAAACAGGAAAGGGTTAAACTGGAAGAGGTGGGTTATCAAACTGTTACTTCATTGACAACAAAATTTAGACTGGTCAAATTCAAAATTACATACATGTATGTTTGAAATTGTCGTCTGCAACTCCTTTCAATTTGGACCAGTCTAAAATTTTGCCGTCTGGTAGTGGTTTAGCCCATTCTCACACAATGATGCTTCTTGACGCCCCTCAAGAAAGACAATCAGGAAACATTGAGTAAAATCAGGAAATGTCTTGTTACAAGCAGTTTCTTCATTTTATACAATGTTTTCTACCCAGAAATGTGAAAAAATCCAAAATTACACAAACTTTGAATATTCATCTGCAACTTCTTTCAATCTAGACCAGTCTAAAATTTTGCCATCTGGTTTAATTCTATTTATAGCTTCAGATAAGAGGGAATAATCACAATTTCTTTTTTTCTTCTTCATATCCAAATGTTTTGGGTACTTTTTAGCCTGAGATTGCGTGAAAAATATGTAACGATATATACATGTAAATATATTGTTACAATACCTCAACAGGATGAAAATTATTGCAGGCAGGTTGTGTCCCCTAGCGCACAAATTGGCAGATCTGCGCATAATCAACAGTAGGTTTGGGTAAAAAGTGGCACATCCAATAATTCGAATGTCAAACTTTTTCTGCCCAGATCATATATCTCCTGTATACATATCTCAGGCTTTCAGCGCTTTCAGCGCTTTGATTTGAATTGCCTTTGAGAGATTTATCAATTGATTACCCACAACTTAGGGTTTGAAGGACAAATAATGAAATTGACAGGTTACTTGCCCCTTATTCATCTGAAATCCAACAAGACATTTGTATGATATATGAATTGTATAATCTATAGTTATAAGACAAACATAAAATCATTGGTTTGAGATCAGAACATCATAGCTTGACATAGTGATCTATCCATTTTATATTTTGATCTTATGATCACTCCCTAAAGTCCATTAGGGCACTGCTACATCCAGATGGCCCCCTAACCGTTGTCATAATGGACCCGGAATATTCCTGGTTTGGCAGTAGATATAGACAAAGATCAGCCTGCACTTTTGTGCAGTCTGATCTTAGTCTACACTTCCTGTTTGTCTCCTTCAACCCAGAGCAGTTGATATGATTTTTGACCTTTAAATAGTGCTTCAAGTGCTTTCAGGCCTTTAATTTTTTATGCAAAATTAGACAAGCATTTATTCAGCATGACAAGGGTTAAACCATTATCAGACAGCAAAATTTTAGACTGGTCCAAATTGAAAGGAGTTGCAGAGAACAATTTTAAGTTGATGAAATTTTATATTTACCTTTCTGCGGTTAGAAAACATTTTGTTAAATGAAGAAATTGCTTGTTACAAGCATTTCTTCATTTTACACAATGTTTTCACATTATTTTCCTTAAGGGGCATCCAAAAGCGTCACAGCCATCGTCATAGTGCAGTTGGTAGCGCGTCAGACTGTCCTGGGTTCGATCCCCGACGGCGGCACTCATCCTTTCCGACTATTTGTCTCCAACCAATGGGTTGATAATCGTAGACCTATGTGGGATAGCAGCTGTAGGCTAGGAAAGGATGTGATGGCAGTACTGGTGTGAGAATTACCAGGAATCCATCGTTAGGTGCTCGAGCCATCGCGATATAACTGAAAGATTTTGAAAGCGGCGTAAAATCCCATTTAAACAAACAAACAAACCAAAAGCGCCACTGTGTGGGAATGGATTAATGCATGACATCTCATTCAGTATTTTTCTCTGCAGGTATTGCCTTTACCGGGACAACATGCACGAATGACACTGATAGGAAAGTCAGTATTATAGAGGACCTCCATGCCAACACAGCCTGGACATTAGCTCATGAATTAGCTCATGGGTAATCTATCTCTTGTCCAACTTGATAGTAGAGGGGAATCCTCTTAACCCTTTCCTGTGTAACAAAATTTTAGACCTGTCCAAATTCAAAGGTTTTGCAGACGAAAACTTAAGGTGGATTTAATTTGAACAATAACCAGGTAGAAAATATTGTGGAAAAAGAAGAAATTGCATGTTACAAGCAATTTCTTCTTTTTCTACAATGTTTTCTCAATTATAAAATCACAAGTACGTAAAAACAGTAATTGAACAGGAAAGGGTTAATTGCAATTCTGATAATAGTAATTCAAAGTTTAATTGCAAATGACTTAACCCTTTCCCAATTTTTCAAAATTTTAGACTGGTCCAAGTTGACCAACCTACAGGTTAGAAAATGTTGTCTGAAAAGAAGAAATTTCTTATAACAAGCCATTTCTTCTTTTCCCGCAATGATTTTTTCAAGTATAATACCAGAAGGACGTAAAAACAAGGGATTGAACAGGACAGGGTTAGCACACAAATTTGATATAAAGAACAAATAGCTCCTTTTAGTAGCAACTTTTGGGTGATTGAAACAAACGTGTTGAAGAATTGGTGTTGCAATGAACAGAACTATATTGTACTATTATAAGCAACCCATTCTGAATATTTCTTCACTCGTCCCACTTTTTGACGCCCTGCAAGGGGAAAACTTTGGAAATCATTATGTTTAATGAAGAAACTGCCACAATGTATTCGATCCTAAATAACTGAGATTTTTGCACCAACTTGACATTGTTGTCTGCAACTTCTTTCAATTTCAGACCAGTTAAATCTTTTTTCTTATTTGGTAAAGGGTTGACCTGATGTCTTGTTGAATCCAGAAGATTACTGTTTCAGCAGGTGGTATATAGAGCAAGATCAGACTGCATATGATTATGTGTAGTTTGATCTTCGTCTACTCTATGTGTTTATCTCTTTCGAGCCAGTGATTCATAAAATTTATTTTTGGACTACATGTACTTATTGAATCACAATTAGTGCTTCAAGCACTTTTATCCCTTTCAATTAAATGCAAATTTTATTCAGCATGGCAAGGGTTCATTCTTGCGCAGGCTGACTAAGGTTAAAACTTACACTTTTCAGATATTTTCTGAATGTACAAGGGTTTTTGACTTCATTATAGTCTAAGACCCCTGCATTGATAAGATTGCGGGCATATTGTTTTACTGATGTCTGTCTGTCTGTCTGCAACCAGTAATCTTAATGAAAAAAAAACTCACCATTTTGCTATAATTCAAACATTGTTCTAGATACATCGCTTGTATTTTGGACAAAAATTCCATGCATTGACAGGTATCAGATGGTGATAAGGTAAAGGTCATCTATGAAGGTCAGGGTCACTGTCAGGTTCAAAGCAAAAATTTAACATTTTGCTGTTATTCAAATACTGTTGAACATACATGACTCATATTTGGGATAAAATTCTTTGCATCAGTTGGTTGTAAGGACTAAGTCATTAAGGTCATTAAGGTCACATTTCCCAAAACGCTTGTTATGCTGGCATGGTGTTTCAAAAATATATCTTATTATTGCCTGTATTGTAAAATTTCAATATGGTCCCTTTTCACATCACAGGTTTAATATTTAACTCATTACCAGACAACAAAAAATTTAGACTGGTCTAAATTCAAAGATGTTGCAGACAACAATTTCAAGTTGATGGAATTTTAATTTTGTGTCTTTTGAGGTAGAATACATTGTGGACAAGAAGAAATGGCTTGTTATGATATTTTTCTTTATTTCCAAATTTTTTTTTCTTTGGAGCTTCAGATAGGGTTATCCTGTGGTTATCCCATTAAAGATTTTGATTGATTGATTGAAATGGGGTTTAACGCCACTTTAAACAGTATTTCAGTCATATTGTAGCGGTTGGAGCACCTAACCATGGTTTCCTGGTATTTCTCACACCAGTACTACCACTACAACCTTTCCTAGCCTCCAGCTACTATCCAACTTAGGTTTACGAATATCCCCCCCATTGGTGAGAGACTAATGTTGGAAAGAATATTTTGAAGATATTACACCAATTTCTCCTTTTCCAGTTATGTTAATGAGAATTTATCAGGTTTATGAAAATAAGTTTAACATGCTTATTACAAAGTCTTTAAAGTTACCCTGCCATCTAACCCATTACCACACAATAACACAACAGACACTGAGCAACTTCTTCATTTTCCATAATAGTTTCTACCTAGAAAGTTAACCCTTTCCTGTTTTGAAAAATTTTAGACCTGTCCAAATTCAAAGATTTTGCTGAAGAAAATTAGAAGTGGATTTAACTTGAAAAATAAATAATTAGAAGGATAGTAAATATTTTAGAAAAAGAAGAAACTGCATTTAACAAGCAATTTCTCCCTTTTCTACGTTTTCTCAATTTTAAAATCACATTGACATAAAAACTAAGGATTGAACAGGAATGGTTTAAGAAAACCCCAACTTTCATAAACTTTAACCCATTATCCGACCTCATAATTTTAGACTGGTCCAAATTCAAAGGAGTTGCAGACAACAATTTAAGATTATGAAATTTTGGATTTTCTTTACTTCTTGGATAGAAGACATTGCAGATAATGAAGAAATTGCTTGTAACAAGCAATTTCTTCATTTTCCACAATTTTTTCCTAAGCATTTTTCTTTGGGGCGTCTAAAGGTATCACTGAGTGGGAATGGGTTAAATTGTCGTCCGCAAATGCTCTCAATTTGGACCAGTCTTAACTTTTTACATTTGATAATGGGTAAAAAGTATTTTTTTCCCAATTGTGTTACAGAGAATTATATCAGGCCTATGAAAATAACATGCTTATTACAAAGTCTTGAGTGTTACCCTGTCATTTAAGACTTTCCAAGATATACATGTAGCTTGTAACAAGCAATTTCGTCTTTTCTCGCATTATTTTCTGCCATATAAGATGGTTTCATTTCAAGTTGAAATTTCTTTTCATTGTCACCTGCATCCTCTTTAAAATTGGACTAGTTGAAAAATGGAAAAGGGTTCAATGAAAAATAAGTGTCAATTTGATTAGAAAACTTTGTGAGAATAGCAAAAATTGCAAAGTTTTCCTTAACTCACCAAAGATGTGAGAATACATATGAAGTGTGGGAATGGGTTAACATTTTAGACCAGTTCAAATTTAAAGACGTTGCAGGTAGCAATTTCAAGTTGACAAAATTTTATATTTCTTTTGGTCTTTGAGGTAGAAAACATTCTGGATAATGAAGAAACTGCTTGTGTAATGCAATTTCTTTTTTAACAACATGTTTTCATCAGATTTATTTATCGAGGGTGTCAAAAAGCTTGATTGAGGTGGAATGAAGAATTAACATTGTTTTTCATATTTCAGTTTAAAATGTTTTACAGTCTGTCAGCAAGGCATGACAGCAAGGGAAATCCATGTGCTATAAACACCAACCTGATGTCCCCAACACAGTTTGATGTGACCTTCTTTTCGAGAAATACTTGGAACAGATTCTCAGCCTGTAGTATACAATATATTATGGACCATCTTAAGTATGTATATCTTCTTTTAACCCTTTCCACACAATGATGCTTTTTGACGCCCCTCAAGAAAAAAAACTTTGGAAAACATTGTCGAAAATGAAGAAATTGCTTATATTAAGCAATTTCTTCATTATCCACAATGTTTTCTATCCAAAAAGACAAAAAAAAAAATTCATTCAAATAGAATTTGTCGTCTGCAGATTCTTTCAATTTGGACCAGTCTAAAATTTTGCTGTTTGGGAAAGGGTTAACAGCGGAACCTTGCATTGGTGAGGAGCATATACAGAATACAGATACCTCTGTCTGTGCATGCATGTGTAGGAGTGTTAGCGTGTTGATTTAGCGTGTATGTGCAATTGACTAATTGCAACTGTCAATCAAGGAATCAATCAACCAATCAAATCATTGAGCTTTGAACCTCAACATTTGCCGCCCTTTTTTGTGAAACATTTTAATTGTTTTTTTATGATTGAATTGGGTTTAACATGGCTTTTAACAGTATTTCAGTCATGTCGCGGCGGATAGAGCACCTAACAATGGATAACTGGTATTTCTAACACCACTACTACCTCTACATCCTTTCCTAGCCTCCAGCTGCTTTCCCACTTAGGTTTACAGTTATCCACCCATTGATGAGAGACAAATATCGGAAAGAATATGTGCAGCTGGAAGGGAGTGAACCCATGACATCCCATGGCATTTTAATTGGTTTGAAAACTAAAACGTCGAAACTACAGCTTATTCCAAAAAATCCGGCTTTTTTTACGCCACTCAAGAAAAACGCTGTGGAAAAAATTGTGGAAAATGAAGAAATTGCTTTTTACCATCTTTGTTAGACCTCACACATAATTTGGAATTATATTTCAACTCTCAGGCAAAGATTCAAGATTTCAGTTTGAAAGAGTTCTAACTCATTTATAGATACACAGAGATATAGAAACACACAGAAAAAGTTTAGACTGGTCCAAACTGAAATTACATGTAGTTGCAGACACCAAATTCAAGTTTTTGAAATTTTAGATTTGTTCAACTTGCTGGGTAAAAAGCACTTGTGGAAGATGAAGAAATTGCACAATGTTTTCTCAACTGTTTGTTTTTGACGGGCGTCAAAAAGCGTCATTGAGTCGGAACAGGTTAAACTTTATCACTTAGAGTTTTAAGTGCAAGATTTTCTACCAATATTTTACCAATATTTATAATGAAGGTAATGGTTTGAAACTTAGGCATGTGTTCAGAGTCATCATTGAAAAAATTATTTTGACATTTATGCAGTGGAATTTGATATTGATTAACTCTTACGATCAGAGTAGTCTTGCATTGCTGTCCACTAACAGCACTTGTTTCGATAATTTCAGGTTTTTCTTGTGTTATTATGTAGTGGTTACCATTAAGTTAATCTCATTAATTCACCGGAAAGCATTACAAACTATATGTATCATAGAAGCGAGAGATTGATTGATGGTGTAAATTAATCAATTCCTATACAGTGGAATCTGCTTAATTGCAATCCTAATAATAGCAAATCACTACTTAATTTCAACTCACATTTTGCACAAACATTAGATTTATAGAACAAAAAGCTCCTTTTAATGGCAACTTCTGGTTAATTACAACAAAAGCTTTGACAAATTGTTGTTACAGTAAGCAGGATTCCTTTGTACATGTAATAGTTTCTACCTAAGACAATTGTTACAAGGTGCTTGTTGTCTATAACAGTATTTTAAGTCACCAGTTTGATTGGGAGTCGGGGGCATATTCATCAATATCTGTCTGTCAATTTCTAAAACTTTTCCGACGCAATCCGTCAAGAAAAAAGCATTGGAAAATATTGCGGAAAAGGAAGAAGTTGCTTGACTTAAGCAATTTCTTCATTATCTACAATATTTTCTATCCAAAAAACGGAAAAAATTAAATTCCATCAACTTGAAATTGTCGTCTGCAGCTTTTTTAAAAAAGTCTAAAATTTTATTGTGTGGGAATGGGTTAAACAAAAAAGGATACAGCTTATTTTCACCTTTTGGTCTGTTTCATCAATATTTTACCTTATGATATATGGGTTTTATGAAAGAGTGCTTTAATCTCTTGATAATTCATACATAATCAGCAATCAGTAAGTTTAACCTATTACCAGATGGCAATATTTTAAACTGGTCAAAATTTGATTGATTGATTGAATGGGGTTTAACGCCACTATTAGCAGTATTTCAGTCATATCGCCGCGGCTGGAGCACCTAACAATGGATTCCTGGTATTTGAAGGCGTTGCAGACAACAATTCAAAGTTTATGAAATATTAGCTTTTTTCAACTTTCATGGTAGAAAAGATTGTGTAAAGTGAAGAAATTGCAAGCAATTTTTTCTTTTTACACAGTGTTTTGCAAATTATTGCATCAAAAAGCGTCACTGTATGGGCATGGATTAACATAATTGAATAATTATGTAATGTTATTTCATTTTTTTCCAATTCTTTCCATTATATTTTGATAGACAGACTTTGAAAACGTGAAAAAAAGAAAATACTGGTACATCATTTACATCATGGCCTTTTCTGTTCTCAGCTGTCTTTTTTAAAAATTGCATTTATGACTACATTTGTTATACCTTCCTAAGTCTCTTTCAATTTTGAAAACACTTGCCTTACAGTTTCAGAGGAGAAGATTTTTTAAGAATTCCTTAGAAATTCTTCCTGGTTGCCACAGCAAGCAGAGTTATCAACCAATGAAGATTCCTTGAAGTAATTTCCAAGACCATCATCCAAGGATAATTTCTGTGAAAATATAAAAATCTGACGGGTAGTTCAGGAGGAGAAGATTTTTAAAGATTTGTTCACAGACGGACTGATAGACGGACAGTGAGTGACCACAATAGGTCCCTAGAGCACTCTTCGCTAAAAAAACGTAATGTGTGGGAATGTGATAAAAGATTTCACTGTTTTTAACTATTTCTTCCAGTGCAGAAGACTGTCCACTGGGGGTATCAGAAGATGACTTCTATGACCATCTCTGTCTTGGTACTAGAGGTGAACTTTTTGACATCAACTTCCATTGTCAAAGGAAAACTAGTGATAACACGTCTACCGCTTGCCAGGTATGAAATGTAGCTGTCGCTATCAACCCTTTCCTGTTTTGCAAAATTTTAGACCTGTCCAAATTGAAAGGTTTTGCAGATGAAATTCAAAGTGGATTTAATTTGAAAAATAACCATGCAGTAGGGTAGAAAATATTGTGGAAAAGGAAGAAATTGCTTGATACAAGCAATTTCTTCTTTTTCCACTTTGTTTTCTCAAGCATAAAATTGCAGGGACGTAAAAACCAGGGAATGTACAGAAAAAGTTAAATTGCATTACCATTATAAAAGCATCAATTATGTTTATGGTGGAATGTGTTTTTTTTTTGTCAGCCCGTTTAGCTCAGTTGGTAGAGCACTTGACTTCAAACCTCAAGATCACGGGTTGGAGCCCTGGGCTGACCATATCTACTAACAAACTAATTGTCTATCGGATGAGACGTTAAACCGAGGCCCCCTGTGACGGTGCTATCCAGAGCTCTCAGCAGTTTCGTCCTGTATCCCCTGTAACAACTAACCGTCTTCCGGGGGTGTCGCTTATATGGGCATGTGCTACGGTAGCAATGATCAATAAACGGAAATACACACAATTTGTTTTCTTTGGCAATACTTGTTTAGGTAAATCTTCAATGTTTGATACAGTAGGTCGTTGATAATTTTAACAAATTTTTATAATCCATTCCATCACAATCCTACTTTAATGCCCCTTAAGAATTTTTTGGTAAAACATAGTGGAAAATGAGGAAGCAATTTCACAAGCAAATGTTTCACTAGTTTTGAGAAAAATATCATGGATCTGTATTGTGCGTAAACATACAAAAAAGCTGCTTGCTCAAAATTTTGTTCACTGCAGTAAGAATTTTCTCAGCCAATCAAAATGCTTGAATCTTGATGGACAAAACTAAGATTAAATTATTGTTTATCAGCCCACATCAATCACAACCAATGGTGGTAAGGTGCCTGCCAATGCCTGCTCGTTCCCTGAGTTAGTAAAATGCTCTACCAGCAGCGGTTGTACAGCGGACATATTTATGGTGTATGATGGTATTCCATGTGTAGGAGACACGGCAGATGATCATGTAAGTAAGATGATTCCAGGGTACATCTGATAGTTAATCTTCTTCATCTGGATGGGTCAGCGCAAAACAGTTGAAACTGCCTATATAGGCAGTTACAACTGTTTTGCACTGACCCATCAATCTGGTACCACATAGTCCCATATTCCCCACATATTAATGCACTAGATAAAATTAGCTCTAGATATTATTTGGAATTAGAAAAGTGTCGCAGACACAAATGGCCCAACTTAAGTGCTTGTCACATACCCTACAATTGTGACCTTGTACTTGGGAGTATCCAATTTAAATTTACACACGACACTCAGGAAGTGAAACAATTATTTGCCAAGTCATTTTGAAATCTGCTAATTAATGTAGAAGATTATTTACTGGACACTAATTGGACACAGGCATACACACCAAAGGACAGATATAACCTTCTATATGCCCATTGCCATTACGATGGCCTAAAGAAAAAAACTGATTGTAGTGAGTAATATTTCCCTTTCTGAGGATGTTATTTTCATCAGCAATGGCACTTATTCAAACCACCTTTCATTTATTCCCTTTTTTTTTTTATTGAATATCAGCTCTACTAGGGATAAAAAGTTCTTAAGTCTTTCAGTTTTTCTTTTGGGCTAGAAAATATTTTAATGAAGAAATTTCTTGTAACAAATGTTTTCAAGAGCTTTTTTATTGAGAAGCGTAAAAAGTTGGATTGTATGCGAATGGATTAAATTGACATTGTGCATAATCTTTCTGTAATAACACATTGTACTCATCGTCCCTGAAAAGAATGGTATCTGAATGCAATTTTTTGTGACTTATGATGGATCGAATTGCTCACATACATAAATTTTTGCAGAATTCTTACTCAATCCTATGTTGTTTAAACTAATGATGATCATACTGAGATAATTATTATGAGTACAAATAACATAGCATTTAGTTAGGGGATTTTTGTTTTGCAAATTCATCAACTTCTCAAATTCCTTTGCTTTTTAGAAAGGGAAATTTGATTTTGGTTGCTTAACCCTTGTCATGCTGAATTATAAATACTATAGAGATTTTAAAATCAAAGTGCTGAAAACACTAAAAGCGACAATTGTAGGTTGATATTTCTTTTGAAAATTTGTCTAATAAACAGTTCTGGTTTAAAGGGACAAGCAGGTGGTGTAGACTAAGATTACACTGCGCATATGTGCAGGCTGATCCTTGTCTATACCTCCTGCCAAAGCAGAAATATTCCGGCTCAGCATGACAATGGTTAATAAACGATGTCACTTAATACAGGTCGTCTATTAAACAAGATTGATTGATTGGAGTTTAATGCCACTTTTAACAGTATTTCAGTCATATCGTAGTGGCTGGAGCTCCTAACAATGGATTCCGGTATTTCTCACACCAGTACTACCACTACATCCTTTCCTAGCCTCTAGCTACTATCCCACTTAGTTTTACGATTATCCACCCATTGGTAAGAGACAAATGTCGGAAATGATATGTGCTGCCACCAGGGATCGAACCCATGACATCCCAAAATTGACTTGCTACCATCTGGGCTTTGACGGCCGCTCTATTAAGCAAGATATTTTTATTATCATTTACACTTCTTCTCTCACAAACAGGTCTGTCATAGAGGAGCTTGTGTTAGAAAGGCAGACATCTGTGCAACACGGCCTCAAGCTTAACCCATTACCATATGACAAAATTTTAGACTGATCCAAATTCAAAGACACAGCAGTTGTCAATTCTAGGTTGATGAATTTTTAAAGTTGATTGTCTTTTAGGGGAGAAAACATTGTGCAAAATGAAGATGCATTTTACAAGCATTTTGTACATTGTTCACAATGTTTTTCAAAGCCTTTACTCATGAGGGGTGTGAAAAAGCAGGGATTTTGTTTGAATGGGTTAAGTGTCTGCAAGAGTAGCTTGTGTTGAACCTTGTCCCAGCCCTAATGGAAAACTTGAGTTATTAAAGTGCTGTAACTGTCTGGATCTTCAAGCACTTGCTGTAGGAGTTGTGTTGGTGTTGGGACCAACTGTCGACCAAGACCTGCAGATCAATGTATATCTGTCCACCTGAATCCATTCCAACACAATCACACTTTTTGATGCCCCTCATGAAATATGCTTTAGAAAACATTGTGGACAATGAAAAAATTGCTTGTGACAAGCAATTTCTTCAATATCTTTAATGTATTCTACCCTGAAACGCAAAGCTTTTCTTATTATATCAACTGGGAATTGTTGTCTGCAACTTCTTTCAATTTTGACAAGCCTAAAACTTTGTCATGTGGTAATGGGTTAACCATTCCACCTCAATTTGGATTTTTGATGCCCGTCACGAAATCTCTAAGAATAAGTTTTTTGGGCAGTTAAGAAAAGTAAATACTTCAGTGACCACAATATATTGTACCCTGCAAGACTAAATAGTAAAAGTTCACCAACTTGAAATTGTCATCTGCGATTTCCTTTAATTAGAATCAATCTAAAAAAAAATTGTCTTATAATTGGTTCTGTGTACAATAAATTCCTCTTATTGTGGTACAATTTATCCAAGGGGACTAACAAATATACATATATTTGTATTCAGTTTGTTCTCCTGATTTAACCTACTACCATATTTCAAAATTTTAGATTTGTCCAAATTGAAAGGAAATGAAGATGACTATTCAAAGTTAATGAAGTTTGAGATTTTTCAACCTTCTAGGAAGAAAACATTTTGGAAAATTAAGAAATTTCTTGTTACATACGAGCAATTTTTTTTATTTAACACATTGTTTTTCCATTTGTTTTTCTTGAAAGTGTCATTGTGTGGAAATGGGTTAACCCTTTCCCATGCATCAAAATTTTAGACTCCTCCAATTTGAAAGAGGCTGCAGATTGTACGGGAAACGGTTAACCAAGGGGACACTCACTGACTTAACTCAAAGAGTTCTGTACTTTGACAGTTACCCTATTACTGCACAATCCTACATCCCCCTATCCCTCCTCTGAGGAACTATATTAAGGAAAACATGTGAGAAAACGAGAAATTGCTTGTAACAAGAAATTTTTTTCTTTCTCACAATGCTTTCTACCATATGTGGAACTACTTTTTTCTATTCATGCACAGTTTGAAATGTTGCCTGTAACTTCTTTGAATTTGGACCAAGAATGTATAGTACACAAAGTGAAAGAATTGCCCCCTGTAGGATGGAATTACCTCTTTTAACCCATTCCCACACAATGACACTTTCTGAAGCCCCTTCAGGAAAAGCCTTTGGAAAACATATCTGAGTATTGCCATAACTCTTAATTCCTTTCTTCTTAATCCATTTCCACATAATCTAGGTTTCAATGCCCCCAAGGTAAAAAAACAAACTTGGAAACATTTTGGAAAATGAAGAAATTGCTTGTTACCTTCAGGCATATAATTATGGTGTAAACTCATTTTATTTCAAATTACATATTAACAGTGGTCTTTTAACACATTACCATTCAGTGACGCTTTTAGATGCCCTCAAGGAAACAAGAGGGCCGTTGGCCCTGGGGCACTCACATGAGATAAAGGCACTTATTCTTTCAACAGTCTAATTTCATACCAGGTTAGGATTATGATACAATTGGGCCATACTTACACAAATAGACTATGAACCCATGGATCCAAAAGTCTAAATTACAAATTCAAAGGCTTTAGAGCAAGTTTGAAAGAAGGAATTAACTTTTTTCTCCCTCTGGATCCATGGAATATAATTTCAGAAATAAGAAAGAAGTCTATGAACTGACACTTCATGCCTATAACCCCCCTCCCAGGGCTCCGCCCCTGGAGACCCGAGGATCAAGATTTTAGCTATTTTGAAAGAGGTCAATATACTGATGCTTCATGCAAAATATCAAGGCTCTACGCCTTCTGGGTCAGGAAGAGAAGAGTTTTAAAGAATATCTCAAAATTTCACTTTTGTTGCCATGGCGTTTTTAATGGATTTCATTTTTTTAGCAATTTTTAAAGGGGACCACCTAGTAATTTAGGAGGGAATGTTATTTAAAAGTTGTTCTTTATTTCTATAATGACCCCATTCCCCTGGGGCTTCGCCCCTGGGGACCGAGGATCGTGATTTTAGCTATTTTGAATGAGGTCAATATATTGATGCTTCATGCAAAATATCAAGGCTCTATGCCCTCTGAGTCAGGAGGAGAAGATTTCAAAGACTATTTTAAAATTCCACTTTTGTTGCAATGGCAACCAGAGTTTTTAATGGATTTCATTTTTTTAGCAATTTTTAAAGGGGACCAACTAAGGACCATTTCTGCCAAATTTGGTTCAATTAGGACCAGTAGTTTGGGAGGTGATGTCATTTAAAAATCATTCTTTATTTCTATATAAACTCCATCCCCCTGGGACTCCTCTCCTGGGGATCCGAGGATCATGATTTTAGCTATTTTGAATAAGGTCAATATACTGATGCTTCATGCAAAATATCAAGGCTCAACACTTTCTGGGTCAGGAGGAGAAGATTTTTAAAGATTATTTTAAAATTTTACTTTTGCTGCCATGGCAACCAGAGTTTTTAACGTATTTCATTTTTTAGCTATTTTTAAAGGGGACCACCTAAGGAACATTTCTGCCAAATTTGGTTCAAATTGGACCAGTAGTTTGGGAGGAGATGTCTTTTAAAGAAATTGTTGATGGACGATGCACGATGGACGGAAGATGGACTAAAGGTGATCAAAATAGCTCTTCGTGCTCAGGTGAGCTAAAAAGCTTTGGAAAACATTATGGAAAATGACTAAATTGCTTGTAACAAGCAATCTCTTCATTTTCCACAATTCTTCATTTTCTTCCTAGAAAGTTGAAAAAAAATTCATAAACTTTGAGTTGTTGTCTGCAACTTCTTTCAATTTTGGCAAGTCTAATATTTTGCCATCTGGTAGTGGGTTAAGTCTACACACCTGTATAGTTTAACTCTTTACCAACGACAAGACATCGAAATCTGAAACCAGTCGAATTGAAAAGATTGCAAACAACATAATGATGCTGTAGAATCAAAGAAGCTCCAAAGAAGGAGAGCACATATTGAGAAAAGGAGATTGATTGACTGAATTTGGTTTAACGCCACTTTTAATAGTATTTCAGTCATATCGCGGGGGCTGGAGCACCTAACAACGGATGCCTGGTATTTCTCACACCAGTACTACCACTACATCCTTTCCTAGCCTCCAGCTGCTATCCCACTTAGCTTTACGATTATCCACCCAGTGGTGAGACACAAATGTCGAAAAGAATATGTGCAGCTGACAGGGATCGAACCCATGACATCCCATGATTGAAGATTAGGAATCTGACATGCTACCGACTGTGCTATGACGGCAGCCCATTGAGAAAAGCAGAAAAAAGCTGGTAATCATATTTTTGTTATTATCCATGACTCTTTTCAACAATTCATTTAGTTAGTTTTTGGCTCAGAAAAAATCCCATCGTCTGGGCCAGATTCAAACCTGAGACCTACTTGTCCTGAGTGAGTGTCTCTCCACTAGAACACAGACAACATAAAGTAAGCTGCAAAGTTCAGACTCAGAGAACATTCACCTATTACCACACAATTCTGTATTTTGACACCCTTATAAAATAAAATCTCGCTAAAACATAGTGAGAAATGAAAAAGTACTGGCTTAAAAGTACAAAATTTATCTTTTCACAAAATGAGAAAGAAAATAAGTTAAAACACATGAGTTAGATTTACTATTTAATTAGAATATACATCTAAAATACATATTTATTTGGAATCACTTCAGCAGGGTTCATGTATGAAGCACAAGCCAAGGTTTTGGGGCTCAAAACTCTGAAAATATTCCATTTTGACCCTTACAAATTTCTGTCCAGTTATTTGAACCCTTGTGAGAAAGTTATAAAGGTCAAAACAAGATATTAAACATAAATTTTCAATGATGTATCTTATTTACTAATGAAATAGTACGAGTTACATATTTGCTTATTTTGTATATTTACAAGGAAAGGACAGTTGGCCATTAGCCAATACCCACAAAACAACACTTTTTGCTGAAAAACAGCCTTGTAAAATATTGTGGAAAATGAAGAAATTGCTTGTTTTGGCCTCTTCAAAATCTTTTTCAAGCAATAGAATTTCATGGTCATGGACTGCATGACTCCAATTTCAAATACTGGCATAAGCCCTACTTTAGTGCTATAAACATGGACAGAAAAAATGACAGGAAGATACTGACAAAGTATAACAAGTATATTTATCATTATATACATATAAACTATCCCAGGCCTTATTTCGGCATCTGATACAACTCGAAAGAAAAACAAGAGGACCATGAGGGTCCTATATTGCTCCCCTGAGTGTAATGACTCAAGGCTTAATGATATTAACAAAATATCAAAGCCCTACACCTAATTATTTTGGAGAAGATTATTTCAAAGATGTTCCATTTAATCTAAGGTTTATTGAAGGTCCTACCATTTAGAGCTAATTTCCTGAGTATGATAATTCTTTTAATTATTTTGGTTGAGGGTCAATAGATGACGATTTATACATAATATCAAAGCTCTAGGCCTAATGGTCTAGAGGGACAAGAGTTTCAAAGATATCCTTCTTTACTCCTTTTTAAAATCTTAGATTGAACAGAAAATGGCTTATTTTCAGAATACTGTTATTCAACCAAGAATTTTGGTAAAGGGTCAATAGGTTTTAATAACCACCAAGTATTAAAGCTCTATGCCTTATGGTTTGGGAGAAGAAGATTTTCAAAAAATATTTTCTTTATTCATATGCAAAATCAGGGATCATAGAGAAACTGGCTAATTTTAAAGTTCGGTAATTCTTTGAAGTACTTTGGTAGAGGATCAATAACTGATGATTTATACCAAATATCAAAGCTCTTATGTAAAATTTTCTAAGTCAGGAGGAAAGGTATTAACAGGATTTTCAAAATTTTCATTATTATTATGTTTTTTAAAAGAGCAAAATTCTATGAAGTAATCTGACAAAGAACCACCAAACAATCGTTTATATGAAATTTGTTTGAAATCCATCAACATGAATTTTTAGAAAAATGTTTTCAAAGTTTTCTGTTTTTCATATAAGGATATAAGCCATATGCCCATAAAAGTCATGCTTTTCATCTGCCCAAAATTCTTTGAAAAATAATGATATATAGGGTCTCCAAAAGAATAGTTTCTGTGGAATTTAGTTTAAATCAATCAACTGATTTTTGAGAAAAAAAGATTTGTTAAGTTTTCACTATATACAATATATGAAAATTAGCTCTGTCCATGAAAGCCATATTTTTTTACATTTTTTTCAATACTCTTTTAAGGATACTGATTAAGGATAACAAAAGAATCATACTTGTGAAGTTTAGTATAATCTATCCACTGAAAGCCATGTTTTTCATCCTATCATAATTCTTTGAAGGAATCTCATAAAAGGTCACCAAAGGATCGTAATTGTAAAACTTGGTTGAATTTCAGCCAATAGTTTCTGGAAGATAATTTTTCAAGAAAAAATTTACAGACAGTCACACGTATATATGAAGGCATGACTGACACAACACCATGACAATAGCCACCCTGGCCTTTGGCCAGTGGAGTTAAAAGCAGAGTTATGAAGGGATGGGTCAGTCATTTATAATTGTTCACAAACTTCAAGTCATACTTAACAAGTTCATTTTATCTTCTTTTTTTCAAATTGAATAACTTGAATGCCACAACTGAAACCAAACAACATGGAAAAGAGAGAACAAGCTGGTAATCACATTGTTTGCTTCTATATAGTGGGACATTGCCTATTATTTTATCCCTGTTTGTGTTAATATAAGTGTCATAAGAATATTTTAATTGTTTTTTCAAAGTTCTACTTTATCAATAATATTTGGTTTTTGTTGGCTACAGATATAGGATATTACTTTGCAAAAATCTTGCAAAGACCAACGTTTGCTAACAAGGGTACCGTTCAAGAGTTTTAATCTTTCCTGTTCAATCACTTGATTTTCCGTCCCTGTGATTATATGATTTAGAAAAAATTGTAGAAAAAGAAGAAATTGCTTGTAACAAGCAATTTCTTCTTTTTCCACAATATGTTCTATCCTACTGAATAGTTATTTTCAAATTAAATTTACTTTAAATCTATGTCTGCAAAACCTTTGAATTTGGACAGGTCTAAATTTTCCCAAAAAGGAAAGGCTTAATAGTGGGTAAGATTAATAAAGCCAAAAGGGGTTAAATCTGTTAAAAAAACATTTAGAGTTTTGCCCCTTGTTTGTATAGATTGCTCTTTTGACAGTGAACATATATTCCAAGTTACAAGTGAATATGTTCAGTAATACCAGAGATAGTACAAAATGTCAAAGTGTTTGGATGATGACACTGACATAGGCACAGGCGCTGACATGGCCATAGCATTACCTCCGGTTTTCTCATGTCAAGCTGAATCTCATTAAAATCAAAGGATGTAAAGCACTCAAATTACAATATTTCTTTTGAAAATCGAATACAAATACACCCCTTGCTTGAAAGGAACAAACAGGGAGTGTCGACTACGGTCAGCCTGCACATTTGTGCAGACTGATCTTCGTCTATACCTCCTGCAAAACAGAAATATTCCAAGTTCAGCACAAGAGTTAAAATCACAAGTGGTGTAAATTACATAATGCTCAAAACTATATGTTGATTCCAAGTTCAGCACAAGAGTTAAAATCACAAGTGGTGTAAATTACATAATGCTCAAAACTATATGTTGATTCCAAGTTCAGCACAAGAGTTAAAATCACAAGTGGTGTGAATTACAAAATGATCAAAACTATATGTTGAGTTAGAAGTTTTGGATAGTTTTATTATGCATATAGGTTACAATAAATTTTAGTAATGGTATATTGGATACAATATACAACAATATACAAAATTGGATTTCATCTGATCCTGACCCCTGTCATTAAAATATATCTAATTCCCCTTAGAATAGCATGTGTTATATTCAAAATCTGCTTGATGAATATCTTTTTATCTAATTCAACAAACTAAACTTGTTATCTTGCTATACATTTTGTATTGCAGTCATAGTTCAAATGACTAGCATGTTACCACTGTCTTAATGTTAAGATATAAAGAGAATATTTTTTGTTTTCATGGAGGTATGAACCAAAAGAACTAATCATACTGTATGAATATGCATAGTGTAACTATGTTTTTCAGTTCATACCTCCATGGAAACAAAATATTTTTTTTTTCATTTCTTATAATTAATAGCATCGAGCTAAAAACAAAAGCTTTACAAATTTTAATACCTTTTTGTATGGGACTTTTTTGAGCGAAATCATACAAAATCATTGCGTGCCCAAAATTTTGTTCATAGAATTATAGATAATCTTTTCGACTAATCAGAAAGCCCGTTTTGATAACGAAACTAAAAATCAAATTATTTGTTGTTGAATGGAAAAAGTGAGTGTGGAGCCCCTACCCACTGTATTTTTTTATCACTAGAAACAAATTGAATGTAAATTGCTTTTATTATACTCGATCTACTTGCGTGAACTTGCATAAAGTCAAGACATGCTTGAAGTTCTTGAACCTGTATCTATCCAGAGACCTGCATATTTGGATTCAAAGCAATATTACTGAATCATCCTTATCATTTCCTTCCCCACCCCCACCCCCCAAAAAAAAAAAAACTTAGTCACTGAAATCTATGAAATACATGTAATTCCAGAAAAGAATTTCAAAATAATCTTTATTTCATAAAAGTCAAGTTTTGTAAAATTCATTTACTATGACAAGGTTTCAATATTTTCTCCTCATACCACAATGTCATACAAACATAAGCCATGCCCTAAAAGCCATGTTTTTAAACAAAGCCAAATTCTATGAAGGATTTGACAAAAAGTAACCAAATAATGATTCATGTGAAATTTGCTTGAAACCTACCAAAATGATTTAAAGAATAAGGTTTTCAAAATTTTCAGTACCTACCTTTATGGAAATACCCCCCACACCCTAAAAGCCAGGTTTTTATCTGATTAAAGTTCTTTGATAAAATATTGAAGAGATCAGCCCTGTGAATTTGGTTGAAATCAATGGACTGGTTTCTGAGAAAAAGATTTTCATAATTCTCACTGTATACCATACAGTATATGGAAATTAACCCCATCCATAAAAACAATGTTTTTCATTTGATCGAAACTCTTTTAAGGAAACTGATTCGGGTTCACCAAAGGATCATTTCTATGAAAGTGGGTTGAAATCAATATACTGGCTTCTGAGAAGATGATTTCATCTTTTCAAAATTCTTTGAAGAATGTTATAAATTACCACAGAAAATGTGAAATTGGGTTGAATTCTATACTACGCTTTCTGAGAAAGAAATTTTTTATGTGAAATTTACCGGACATACAGAAGGATCCACGACTGTATGGACACTTGAAGGAAACAATGCCATGACAACAACCTACTGGCTTTCAGCCGGTGGAGCTAAAGATAAATAGCATCAAAAAAGTATGTGCAATCCTTGCTAAAATACTGAGTACTTTTGTGAAATTTGAATCAAATACAGCTGGAAGTTTTGGAGTAAATATGCAGCAAAGAAAAGCTACAGATCAAATATATTTACAGCATAAAGGCCAGGATCAGGTCTAATTAAGCCTATAATAATGTTACAATGAAACAAAAAGAGTGTGACAAGAAATGTGAAAGAGGCTATTGCACTGATACCCATTGACCTAAAAAGTTTATTGTAATACTGTACAATCAAATGTTTTAGAGAGAAAAAGCTATGGAAAACATAGTTAAACACAATCACCTGAGTCCAAAGAGCACAGATAAAAGTCTAATAGAAGATGCTACATACCAAATATCAAAGCCTTAGGCCTTTCTGTTTAGGAGATAAAGAGTTTTTAAATTTTTCTCTGTAGAAGCCTATCTAAAAAGTGTGATGTAAGGTAACAGGCTAATTTTGACCCTAGGGCCATAATTTATACAATCTTGATAGAGGTTCATTATACGATGCTGTATGCAAAATATCAAAGCTCAAGGCCCTCCTCTTTGGGAGAAGAAGATTTGTATAGTTTTCCCCATAGAAGCCTGATGGGATGATTATGACCCTTGGGGCCATAATTTATAGATTTATATTTATTGTTAAAGATTTTTAAAATTTTCTCTAAAGAAATCTTAAATGTGTCACATCAGGGAACAGGCTAATTTTGACCCTGGGGCCATTATTTGTACAATTTTAATAGGGGTCCTCCAGATGATGCTACATACCAAATAGCAAAGCTCTAGGATTTCCTGTTTGGGAGAAGAAGATTTTTAAAGTTTTCACTATATAAGGCTATGTTCATCCTTTGACGTCCCGTGCGTACGGCTAATTCTGACCCAGAGGCCATAATTTATACAATCTTGATAGAGGTCCACCAGATGATGCCACATACCAAATATCAGAACTGTAGTCTTTTAGCTTGGAAGAAAAAGATTTGCAAAGTTATCACTATGTAAGTTTATGTGCCCCACCTTTGTCCCTCCTTCCCAGCACGGCCATTTCTAGACAGATTTTTTTTCTTGTTCAAACCTTATAGTCCTTGCCCTAAAGACTCTAAATACCTAATGTGAATCCAATCCCACAGCTGGTTCATCAGAAGAAGATTTTTAAAGATGAACCCTTTTTTGCCCCTTATTGGGCCCCCAGGAGAGATAACTACATGACTTGTACAAATCTTGAGCGCGTTCCCAAGGGGATTTTTCCTGCCAAGTTTGGTTGAAATCCATCAAAGGGTTCTTAAGAAGAAGTAAAAAATATAAAACGTTAATGCACTGCACATGACAGACGATGACTGAGGAAACACTATTGCAATAGGTCACCTTGACTTTTGGCCAGGTGACCTAGGCATGAGAAATTGTTTGAAATTACCATATATTACTTCCTTCTTGATATTTTCAACCCATGGTATATACTTTTCAAAAACAATTTGAAATGTGGTCTGCATATTTTTTTCAATTCTGACATCTTCACACTTATTTTATCACCTGGTAATATATCAATTTTAAATGCCCTATCATTGTAAAATATTTTACAACAAAATGCCCACAGCAAATGTAATTCTTTGCAAATGTGATAATGGTGACTGTAACCTTTGACCTGGCATAATTTCCAACTTGCTACCACATGAAACACCTCACTACATGAAATTACCACAAGAAATCCTTATCTCTTACCATTCAAACTTTTTTTGAATTGTCTTGAGAATTAACCAATAACAGCTGTCAATCAAAGAATCACTGAACCTATCAAATGCTTCATTTAGACTAGATGTGAATTTTGAACAGTGACATTTTCCTACATTTATGTGATTTTTTTTTTCGGGGGGAGGGGGGGGGGTTTGACAATTTAAGCATCTTAACTGCAGCTTAATTGAGCTGTAGTTACGACATTAAGGTTACCAACCAACCGTTTCACTTTTTGTTACCTACAATTGGCTGAAGTTTTGCAAAATAACACAGTTTGATATTCAAGTGAAACTTCCTGTCAGAATCATAGGGCATCTCCAGTGGGGTCATTTGGCGTGACAAGCGAGATGTCAATTGATCTTGACTGATGATTGAAGTTAGCACTAAAAGAAAGCCAAAAGGTCATGTCAAAATTCATATATTAAGCTCTATCACATATAATCAAAAAAATATGTCAAATTATAACATTTTTTTATAAACAAGAGGGCCAGAATGGCCCTAAAATCGCTCACCTGATGTTTAAATATTTCTAAGTAAAAAAATACCCCACCCTGCCACGCCCATTTTGAGTGTCATTCAAAATTTCGCCAACATCTTTTGAAAAGGGTCACCGAATGAATATTCATTTCAAGTTTGGTTGAAATTGTCCCAATGGTTACTGAGGAGAAGATGTTTAAAAATTCAAAAGTAAGAAAACTGCCCGCCCTGCCATGCCCATATTTGGGCGTAAATCTAAATACCCCAAACACCTTTTGAATAGGGTCACCATAGGAACATTCAAGCCAAGTTTTGTTGAAATTGGTCGAATGGTTACTGAGAAGATGTTAAAAGATTTCAAAGTCAAAACCGCCCCACCCTGCCACCCTCATATTTGGGCCTCAATCAAAATTGTGCAATCACCTTTTAAAAAGGGTCGACCAAAGAACATTCATGCCAAATTTGGTTGAAATTTGCCCAATGGTTAATGAGGAGAAGATGTTTAAAGATTTCTTAGTCAAAAACTGCCCCACCCTGACATGCCTATGTTTTGGCTTCATTCCAAATTTTGCAAACAACTTGTGAAAAGAGTCACCCAAGGAAATTCATACCAAGTTTGGTTGAAATTGGCCCAATGGTTACTGAGGAGAAGATGTTTAAAGATTTCAAAGTCAAAAACTGCCCCACCCTGCCAAGCTCATATTTGGGCATAAATCAGAATTCCACAAACAAATTTTAAAAAGGGTCACCCAAGGAACATTCCTGCCAAGTTTGGTTGAAATCTACCCAATGGTTACTGAGGAGAAGATGTTTAAAGAATTGTTGAAACCTTCCGACGAACAACGCACGACAGACAAAAGATGATCACAAAAGCTCACCTTGAGCATGTTGTGCTCAGGTGAGCTAAAAATATGCATATTTGTGAATGTTATTTTTTTATTTTATGAGCAATTAGACAGATAGGACAAAAAGTAGTATATGTATTTTAATTGAACAGGTAAGATCTGCAAGCTGAATTTTAACAATCAAACACACAGAAAACATCTCTAGAATTTGTCAAGATCAATTAAACTACCATTACATCCTTTCCTAGCCTCCAGCTACTATCCCACATAGGTCTACGATTATTGACCCATTGGTGAGAGACAAATAGTCGGAAAGGATGAGTGCCGCCGTCGGGGATCGAACCCGGGGCTAGCAATTTAGACAGAGGTGAATATACTGATATTTTATGTAAAATACCAAGGTTCTATACCCTCTGGATCAGGGAAGGAAGATGTTTAAAGATTGTTTTAAAATTTTACTTGTGTTGCCATGGCAACCAGAGTTTTCAATAGACTTCAATTCTTTTAGCTAATTCTATAGGGGACCACCTAAGGAACATTTCTGCCAAATTTGGTTCAAATTTGACTAGTGGTTTGGGAGGAGATGTTGTTTAAATAAATTATTGACGGACAACTGATGATGCACAACGGATGGATGCCTGACAAAAGGTAATCACGATAGCTCGCATAAGCACTTTGTGCTCAGGTGAGCTAAAAACACATGAGCTACCATTTTGATTACCCACCCATGATAAACTATTTGATGCTCTCATTAAATCAATGGACTATCTTGTAATTATCACCGGGAGAGGATTAAGATTAAATAAAGTCAAACAGGAAACGGAAAGCCACATATTGGTAATGGCATGTATGTTCAGCATAAATACTATAAAAAATCGTAAAATCTCAAAATAACTTACAGAGACTATGGAAAGCCCAAGCTTAATGTGTATAAGCCCTTGGAGTTTGGCCCATTCCCACTTTTATATGCCCCCAAGAAAAAAAAGTTTTGGAAAACACTGAATGAAAAAATTAGTTGTGACAAGGCATTCTACCCATAAGTGAAAAGATTTTCAAACTAACTTAAATTTGTCTTCCATAAGATAGATATAAAAAGCAGGATTGTGTGGAAATGGGTTAACCATTTAGACGCCCCTATGAAAAAAAAAAGTTATGAAAACTTTGTGGAAAATGAAGAAATTGCTTGTTACAAGCAATTTCTTCATTTCTTCATTATCCACAATGTTTTCTACCCTACAGGACAAAGATTTAAAAGATTTCATCAACTTAAAATTGTTGTCTGCAGCTTCTTTGAATTTAGACTAGTCTAAAATGTTATGAGTGGTAAAAGGTGAAATAAACAAGCACCTCTTTACTGTGAATCTAAACTTATATATTTGAGAACTGTCATTCAAAAAAAGGATACAATCTCTGTATGGTGAAAGTATCAACACCAACACCAACAAGACAGCATAGATTGGGTGCGCAGACTAGGAAATGAATTTTTTCTTTTAGTAGATTTTATGAATGTTGAGTGGTCCTGTTATCCTTCTTACAATTCATTTTTTTAAAATCCATTCCTGTTCAATGCCTGGTTTTTATGTCCCTGAAAATATATTGAGAAAGCTTTTGTACCAAGCATTGTAACAAGCAATTTCTTCTTTCCTTCAATATTTTTCTACCCTACTTAATGGTTATTTTTCACATTAGATTCACTTTTATTTTTGTCTGCAAAACTTTTGAATTTGAACAGGTCTAATTTTTTGTAAAACAGGAAAGAGTTGAGGGATGTTTTAGTGGAAAACTTTATTTCACATTTATTCTGTAACAATAAGGTAGTGTTACAAAAAATCTTTGTGTGTATTTTAAAAAAAAGTTATATATTTTTTTTTCTTTTTTCTAACTACCTTGTCTTTCTAAAGAATGTCTTTTCATATTTAATAGACACTTAACCCTTTCCAACACAATAACACTTTTAAACGCCCCTCAGTATGACAGCTTTGGAAAACATTGTGAAAAATGAAGAAATTGCTTGTCACAAGCAAGCAATTTCTACATTATCCACAATGTTTTCCATCCCAAAAGACAAAGATTTTAGAGATTCAGAAACTTCAAATGTCGTCTGCAACTTCTTTGAATTTGGACTTGTCTAAAACTTTATTGAGTGGTAATGGGTTAATTTGTTACTCCTCTAAGTCTAAGCATTTGTCATCTGTGATTGGGTTGACGAGCTAGAACCTATTTGATATATAATGCCAAAACAGTACAACAACCCCTACTAACCATGACAGCATTCCCTCAGGTTCTGAGTTATGGCCCTTATCTGTGGAAACAGTGGCATTGATTAGAGGTGTATCTTCCAATGTTATATAGCATAAAGTTTGAACACTACAAGGTGAATTCTCCAGCTCTATAAGGATGATATCATTTACTCCTGTTTGTAGGGAGAATTTCGGTATGTACAGACGCACTTGTGGTCCTTTCTTTGGCCAATATCTTCCCATGTTTTCACCATTTACAAATAGTTGCCCCTGAAAATATCAATAGTATTATGAAAAAAAATCAAATATATCATAAACCCTTGTCATGCTGTTTAAATTACCTTACTGAACTGCTGTCAAATCAAAGGGCTGAAAGCACTGATATAACTTGTTGTTCAAAAATCAACTACATAAACAACTCTGGCAGGAAAAGTACAAGCAGGAGGTGTAGACTAAGATCAGCCTGCACATAAGTGCAGTCTAATCTTAGTCCACACCTCCTGCCAAAACCGGAATATTCCGGGTTCAGCATGACAAGGGTTAAGATTTTTTTAATCAGCCTTCATCTTTAGTATTAATAATAAGAGCAATTCATCTTGTGTTAAAAGTTTTCCTGGAATGACCCTTTGTCAATTAACAAACAAGGTGCCAAATTGTCACAAGATACGCCCGTCACACTGCTTAATATTAACTGGGGGTTTGAATAGAACTGATGTTATTTTGTATGAATATTTTTTGTCAAACGTAAGTCAAAGTGCAATAACTCAAAAAATAGGCCAGGTAGAGTTATGGTTCTTGTGCGCTGCACTCCCCCTGGTGAGATCTATACATCCATGAAGTTATATAATCCTAATTATGATACTTTTAGAGATATACTCCGGACAAGATTCAAGTATGAAAAAAAAACAAAGGGCAATAACTCAAAAAATAGGCCAGGTAGAGTTATGGTTCTTGTGCACTGCACTCCCCCTTGGTGAGATCTATACACCCATGAAATTTCATGATCCTAGCTATAATACTTTTAGAGATATACTCCGGACAAGATTCAAGTATGAAAAACAACAAAGTGCAATAACTCAAAAAATAGGCCAGGTAGAGTTATGGTTCTTGTGCACTGCACTCCCCCTTGGTGAGATCTATACACCCATAAAGTTTCATGATCCTAGCTATAATACTTGTAGAGATATACTCCGGACAAGATTCAAGTATGAAAAACAACAAAGGGCAATAACTCAAAAATAGGCCAGGAAGAGTTATGGTTCTTGTGCACTGCACTCCATATTGATGAGAAGAATATAACTGCCAAGTTTAAAGTCAATCAGACTTATGGTGACAGAGTTATCCTCCTGACAAAGAAGTGGACACCGCCCGGACGACCGGACGCCTGGATCGGACACCACAGGTGATCCCATAATACATCCCGTCCTCGACGGGCGTATAAAAATCAATTGGGAAGTGTAGACTTATTCAGAGTGCACATATAATACAAAGACATTCCAAAAGCATCAAAATATACAGGGATTTTTGAAAAATAACAAATTATGACTGTAAGATAGAGAAATTTAGCCTTTATCTGAGTTATGAGGCTCAAGGAATAATTCCTTTAGTTTATACTAATTTATTTTAGTTTGATTGCGTCGAAAGATAAAAGCTTATAGAGTCGCTCTCAAACAATCATAACCAAGATATATTCACGCCCCTTAACCCTTTCCTGTTTTAAAAATTTTTAGACCTGTCCAAATTCAAAGGTTTTGCAGACGACGATTTAAAGTGTATTTTATTTGAAAAATAACCTATCAGTAGGGTAGAAAATATTGTGAGAAAAGAAGAAATTGCTTGTGACAAGCAATGTCTTCTTTTCCCACAATGTTTTCTCAAGTATAAAATCACAGGGACGTAAAAACTAGTGATTGTATGGGAAAGGGTTTAAGAGAGGCATTTTCTGAATACCACTGCTACCCCCTTTTACAGCTGGGTAGACTTAGGCTGGATTTTAATTGTCTTACCCATGAACTCTTAAGAGATGAAGCAAATATTTTTTGTTTTCATGGAGGTATGAACCGAAAAACTAAGCATATTGTATGAATAAGCAAAGCATATTCATACATAAGTGTGATTAGGTTTTTTGGTTCATACCTCCATTAAAAACAAAAAAACATTTTCTTCAGTTCTTAGAATCTAATAGCATTGAGTCAAAAAGCAAAAACTTTACAAGTTGTGATACTTTTTGTATGGGACTATTTTGTGCGGAAGCATACAAAGTAGCAGCATGCTCAAAATTTTATTCATGGAGGTATGAATATTTTTATTTGACAAATCAGAACGCCTGTTTTTGATAGATGAAACTAAAAATTAAATTATTATCTTACTAATCTATTGGAAACAAAGGTTGACCTTCCAGAATGATAGAAAGAGAGGATAAGTTTGTTTTAACTAGAACTTGTCACAGTATGTGACTTTATACCCCTGCAAGTGCTTTCAGTGTAGTGAGAGCTTTAACAATACAAGGACATAGCTGCTGGCATTCACGACACAAAATTGGTAGTATAATTAGCTGTATATGTCTACAAAGCATAAATAATGTCTAAGTTCAAGGGAGATGATTCTTGAACCAGGGGGAATAAGGACTTCAAAATTATTACTTGCATTACTTCAATATGTGGTTAATCTTTGTATTAAGTTTCAATGGTATTGAAGCAAGACTGAAGGAGGAGTTCACAACACAAAATTGATAGTACTTTGTACACAGATATACAGACATACGGACAGACAGGCTGATTCCAGTATACCCCCAAAAACATTTGTTTTGCGGGGGTTTAAATACAAAGGCTATTCAATTTATTGATGAAAATGAATACCAAAGAAGCAATATTTATTTGATAAAGCAATATGTTAACCATGTCACTAGCATTCCTCATGTTTATTTCCCTACAAACAATATTTTTGCTAAACATTGTGGTTAATGAAGAAATTGCTTGTCACAAACAAATTCTTCACTATCTCCAATTTTTTCCACCCCAAAAGACAATTCAAGAGCTGCAAAATATTGTCCGCTACTAGTTTCAATTTAGACCAGTCTAAAATTTTGCTGTTTGGGAATAGATTAAAGAATATGTTATATCAAACTGATATTCTATCTTGGGAAATCACACAAGATTATACAATTTCCACATGATCCCACTTTTTTATGCCCTTTAGGAAAAAACTTTGGCAAACATTCAGGACAATGCAGAACTTGCTTGAAACAAGCAATATTTCTTCAAAGTCCACAATGTTTCTATTCTAAAACACAATTTATATGTAAAATTTCATCCACTTGAAATTGTCTGCATAAAATTCAATTTAAACCAGTCCAAAATTTTGATCCCACACAATCCCTCCTTTTACGTCTCTCAAGAAAAAAGCTTAGGAAAACATTATGGAAAATGAAGAAATTGCTTGTCTCAAGCAATTTCTTCATTATCCATAATGTTTTCTACCCAAAAAGACAAAAAAAAAAAAGATTTAAATTCCTTCAACTTGATATTGTCGTCTGCAGCTTCTTTCACCTTGGACCAGTCTAAAATCTTGTTGTGGGGGAATACGTTAAGTAAGCAACACACTAAAAATGTTCGTAGAATATCATTGGAAGAACATATTGAATGCCATTAACCCTTGTCATGCTGAACCTGGACTATTGTGGTTTGGGCAGGAGTCACAAACTAAGATCAGCCTGCACTTAAGTGCAGGCTGATCTTAGTCTTCACCTCCTGCTTGTACTTTTTTATGCCAGAGTTGTTTATGAAGTTGATTTCTAAAAGAAATATTAATTTTTAAACAATATGTTCTATCAGTGCTTTCAGCCCTTTGATTTTAAAGCAATTCAGTAAGGTAATTTATACAGCATGACAAGGGTTAAACTGCACCATGACTATAGAACCAGATTCCCGTCAGGATGGAATAACTAATTACCAGCCTGCAATATCTTAGACACATGAAAATGGGAGGAATCAGAGACAGAAATTGTCACAAAACGGACTATCAATACCCCAACAAGAGCTTTATCACTTTAGTAGAACAGTTAATCTTTGATCTTCATTGACAATAAATAATGGGTCATTGGAAACAATTGTATGAAGTTTCAAGGTTGAGGGTCAAGGCTGAGGGTCAATTGGATCTTGAGTTGGAGCACAGAAACAAAAAGTCTATGGACGGACAGACAGGCAGACATGGTGAACCTGATATACTCCCCTTGTTGACAAAGATTTCTGAAATTTCATTAAGTTGAAATGTTGTCTTTAGCTTCCTTTAATTTGTACTGAGCTAAAAATTGTTGCCTGGTTTAACTCACCTTTGTCCATTGAGACATGTCCAGGTAAGTGTCCTCTGGTGGTCCAGTGATGGTAAACTCACCCAAATAAATCCCCGGCAAGGTGAAGACCTCATCTGGTATAAATCGGAGACTATCACCAGATCTAACATAATCACTGATTTGATCAAATTTTACTGGATAGTGGATCCAGTTTGTCATTTTTTCACCATCCAAGGTAACATTAGATATTAAACCCTGAAAATATAATGTGATGTTTGAGCAAAGCAATTAAAATACATAACCTCTTACCAGATGGCAAAATTTTAGATTAGTCCAAATTCTAAGATTTTGCAGACAATGAATTTAAGTTGTTATAATTTTAACTTTTTTGTGTGTGTGTGTGTTTGGGGGGCGGGGATAAAAAACCAGTTTGAAACAAGAAACTTCGCCATTTTCCGTAATATTTTCCATAGTTTTTTTGTTTTTCTTTTTTTGATTGGGGGAAAAAGAGGGATTGTTTTGGAACGGATTAAGCATAGAAATCTTTTGAGAAAATTTTCACAAAAAAATACATTTCATCCCATGTCATGCTGTATAAAATGCCTTACCGAATTGCTATAAAATCAAAGGACTGAAAGCACTGATAGAATCTGTTGTTGAAAAATCAATATTTCTTTTAGAAACCAATTTCATAAACAACTCCTGGCAAGAAAAGTAAATGCAGGAGGTGTAGATCAAGACCAGTCTGCACTTATGTGCAGACTGATCTTGATCTACACCTCCTGCTCAAACCGAAATATTCCGGGTTCAGCATGACAAGGGTTAATGGAATGATAATTTGAAGGGGGTAGTATCTTCATAAGGATACAACAACTCTGAGTTTCAGTATAATGTTAGAAAATATGGAGGGTGAAGCCACAGTGGCAGATTTACAGGGTTTGGGAGGTTTGTTTTAACTCCTCTCTATAGCCTAATTGACCAATCACGGCTGTCAATCAAGGATTCAACCGACCAATCAAATCATTTATTCAGCATGGACATGAGCTTTTAGCTCCGACATTGGCCCCCATTTTTGTTGACCATTTCGTTGGTTTGGCGACTTAAATGACATAAATATAGCCTATTTAAGCTACGAGGTTTAGGTTGCCAGCCAACTATTCTACTTTTTTGTTACATGCTACTGACCATAAATTCTTCAAAACAATACCGCTTAAAATTGAAGAGGTACTTCCTGTGGGAGTCAATAAACAGGGCCAAACAGCATTTTAGGCTTGTCCTAATTTAAAGAAGTTGCAGGTGGCATTTCAAAGTAGTAAATTGAAGAGTAAGTGTGGAATGGGGTAGAAACATAGTGAGAAACAAAAAGCTTGTTGCAAGAAATTTCTCTTTTTACCAATGAATTTCCTTAATATTTTTCTTGATCACGTAAAAATTCAAGATTACCTGGGAATCCAGGTTATCCTCTCACAAGATTCAGAAATTTGTCTGCCTACAAAAGCCATGATATACAAACAAATCAAATTTCTTGAAGAAATCAGATATATTACCTTTCTGTTATTGTTGATTTGTGATCCATAGTTAATGCGTCCCTGATTCTCTATAAATATAGCCAATAAATCTCCTTCTTTCCCCGACACCTCTAGGGTTGTGCTATTGGTCTCCCGCTCTACAACTCCAATGGCAATCTGGATAATCATATAATGTGTGTTTATGTACCACATTAATCTCACATTAGGAATTTTTTCTAAGCATGATCCATTATTAAATCTTGACATTTTATTAACCCACTCCCACACAATCCATCTTCAAGAAAAAACTTTGGGAAAACATTGTGGAAAATGAAGAAATTGCTTGTTACAAGCAATTTCCTCATTATGCCCAATTTTTTTTTACCAAGAATGAAAAAGAGTTCAAAATTCCATCATCTTGAAATTATTGTCTGCAATTTCTATTAGTTTGGACCAGTTTAAAATTTTTGTCATGTGGTAAAGGGTTAACCCATGCTCATACGATGACGCTTTTAGGAGCCCCCGGAAGGAAAACAATTTGGAAAACATTTTGCAATTGAAGAAATTGCTTTGTCCTGAGAATTCAATATTAATCATTCATTCTCAAGGAATCTGATACAGGGTCACCCAATGATCAATCCAGTGAAATTTGTTGAAATTTTTCGATTGGTTTCTTAGAAAAAGATTTTTTAAGATTTCAGCTTATATTGAAATTAGCCCCGCCCATTAAAGCCATGTTTTTCAACTGATCTTAATTCTTTGAAGGAATCTGATAAAGGGTCATCTAATGAGCATTCCTGTAAAATTTCATACAAATTCATCAGTTGGTTTCTTGGAAGAAGATTTTTTAAGGGTTTACCATGTGACCCGAATCTCGAGCTTGGCTAAGATAACAGGAAGACTAACATTTGACAAAATATCATTTGATTTGAGCCAGATTGGACGTCTAGAGTGTACATAAGGAATTTCTAAGAAATGAACTAGAGACCTAGTTTTTGACCCTATGTGACCCAGTATATGAATTGTCCAAGGTTTTATGGATACAAACATTCTGACTAAGTTTCAAGACATGTAAGCTTAGATTATGTCCTCTAGAAAACACACAAGATGTTTATCAATACCTCATGCTGGACACAGCTAGATCACAAAAGCTCACCACGACCACTTTGCGGTTAGGTGAGCTGAAAACATCTCCTTAAATCAGGCTATATCCAGCTTTGGTTTTGAGCACAATTCAAATTCAAATTGAGTAGTTTGGCTACTGTTTGGGATGCTACAGTTCTCTTTGCTTTCAAGATTTGGTCAAAGAAATCAATTTCCCTAACCAATTGTGGGATTGTAAAATTTCTATTTTTATAAATCAGGAAATCAGCTGTATACTGCAGAGGTGATTAGCCATTCTATACAACATAGAAAGGTATGGACAAACTAAAACAGTTTCAGTATGTTGTACATATTTTCAAAAGGGATAAATGTCTTTTTATTATTTGAATTTGCCTTTTAAGCTACCACTGGAGAGGGTTTAAAGATATACAAAATCTCTCATTTGTTTCATGTAAGTTATAATTTTCAAGAATTTGCTAAATTTATTTGATCCAAAGTTCTTAAATGATATGGTATTCCTAGTTTTCTATAATTTTTCAAAGCAGAACATAACCATGTATAAGTCAGCCAACTTTACAGGCAAAGCACGTATCATTCTTTTGCGTGTGAGAGACAAATGATGCATGCAGTAATGGCAGTTATTTTTGTGGAACTTGGAATCAATTTCAGGACATAAAAAATCCTGTATTACCTATTCGGCCGGGATAGGCGATATGCTTTGCTTTAATAAAATTATCTATATGAAAAAAATACCATTTCAACACAAAATTGGACACATCCCTCTATTATGCAAACAAGGACTTCACCATCTGTACTTTCAGATCTTTGAATTCAGGGAGGCAACTTTCTTTTATCTAGCAATTATTATCAACCAAGTAATATAAATTACTTCCCTTGTATCACTATGATGGTTGAAAACATCCTCCCCTAATAGAAAAAATGATTTTTATAATGTTCAATATATATAATATATGGGCATTAACCCTACTCATAAAAGCCATGTTATTTAACCTAGCAAAATTCAATGAAAGAATCTGATAAGTAGTCACCAAAGAACATCCCGAGCATTCTGAGAAGAAGATTTCTTAAGTTTTCACTAATTTCAATATTAGCTCAATAAAATCAAACCCATCAAAATTAACCCTCTACCGTTTTTGGAAATTTTAGACTAGTCCAAATTGAAAGAGGTTGCAGACGACAATGAAAACTGGAGTCCATTTGAAAAGAAACCATCCTATGTGGTAGAAAATATTGTGGAAAAAGGAGAAATTGCTTGTTACAAGCAATTTCTTCTTTTTCCACAATGTTTTCTTGATTATAAAATCAAAGGAACGTAAAATCCCGTATTTGAACGGGAAAGGGTTAAGGGACCCAAAGGATAATTCCTGAGAAATTTGATAAATTCATCCGCAGACGAAAATTTTCAATGTTTCACAATGTACCATTTCAGAAATATAGCCCCATCCATAAAAGCCTTGGTTTTCATCCAGTCAATTTCTTTGAAGGAATCCTATACCGGGTCATCTAAGGATCATTCCTGTGAAATTTGGATAAATAAATTGACTAGTGTCTGAAAAGAAGACTTATAAAGTAAGTATATAGAAGTTAGCTCCATGCATTAAAGCTTTGTTTTTTATCCTATCAAACTCTTTAAAAGGAACCTGATAAAGGGTCAACCAAGGATCATTTCTGTGAATTTTGATTGAATTCAATTGACTTGGTTTTTAGCTGAAATTTTCAGATTTTTCATCTCATATGAAAATTAGCTTTGCCCAGTATTTTCTAAGGAGAAGAATTGAAAGCAAAAGCTTATGGACAGACAAACACATGGAGACATGACAGATACTCTGCCATGACAATAGCTTGCTGGCTGTCAGCCAATGGAGCTAAAAACCTATGATTACTTAATAATCCTCCATTTCCTCCCCTCCAAAGATCCCTATAACAAACAAACAAACAAAAAAAAAAACAAACCTATTTTGACAAGTCTACATTTCACATTTAATACATTTACACGTTACAAAAAGGATAAGATATACAAGATTGGTAACAGTTTGAGCCTGAACAGTAAAAATGTTTTTTATGCAAATACAAAATAAAACTGTGTAGTGACCCCTGCTTTACTAATAACATTAAAGGAACATACTGTAGAACCTTTTGGTCCCAGACTAACATAAGCCCTGTCTCTAACTCCACTCAGGTCCAACTTTCCACCATTGACATCTTGTTTGAGTACAGTCTGGTACAACATAAACCCATAGTACTGTAATTTCAAACCTACACTCTTAGTATTGAAAGACTACAACCAGTTGAACAAACATTGTCGTCAATCAAGAAATAAATCAACCAATCAAACAATTCAATCAGTCCATAAATGAGCTTTGAACTCTGACAATGGTCACCATTTTTGTGAAATATTTTTGTTGGTTGCTGACTTAAACATCTTAACTACAGCTTATTCAGGCTGTATATAAAATGCTTACATCGCCAACCAACCATTTTACTATTTTGTTTCATGCTACTTGGCCATACAGATAGGAAAATAACGATGTTTCAAATCAAAGCAAAATTTCTTTACAGAGTCAGTGGGCAGGGCCACCTATTTGTCAATTATAACTGAAGCAATGAAATGAGCTTCAAATATTCCTACTAAACACATGTTTTCATTACCATCTAATTGTGTTGATTAGAAATTGCTACCACCGAAAGCACTAGCTAAAATAAACAAAAGGAACGAAAATAATTCTGCAATACAACTGAGAAACAAAGTGATAGTTCTTCTGTTTGATTGCATCAAAAACATTACATTACCATTGAAATTGACAGTTTGCTTACCAGCACACTGACCTCATTGTGGCGATTTGACTGAGATATCAATCTGTTAGTTTGCAAAGTTTATAGCAATGGACATAAAACAGCAGGAGTTGTGTGCAGACAAAATAGCTTGACCTTCTGGGTGCCCATCTTCTGATGAGTGCATTTGTGAAATATGAGCACCTTACTATGAAAAGAGGCCCATTGGGCCTTATTTGTCACCGGAGTCCAAAGAGCACAGAAACAGATAAAAGTCTACAAGATGATACAAAGCTCTAGGCCTTTCTGCTTGGGAGAAAAAGATTTTTTAAAGTTTTCAATAAACAAGCCTATGTAAAACTAGTGACATCAAGGAACGGGCTAATATTGACTCTGGCACCATTATTTATAGAATCTTGACAGAGATTCATCAGATGATGCTGTATCCAATCAAAGGACTGAAAGTCCTGAGAGCGGTTTTGCTGGTTTATCAGTAACCGCGCTAAACAAAGCGAGCATGTTTCATCAATATGAGTAAGTAAATCGTACACCTAAGTAGGAGGAGCAGCTGGAGGCTCGATAAGGATGTAGTGGTAGTACTGGTGTGTGAACTACCAGGAATCCATGGTAAGGAGCTCCAGCCGCCCCATATAAGTGAAATACTATTAAGATTTGCGTAAAACCCTATTCAATCAATCATGACCCCTTACCGTTTACCGAAATCCCTATTTTGATTTAATCACAACGTTTTCTTCTTAAGTGCGTGAAAATGTGTGGTCAAAGTTTGAAACCATTTTCCTGGATATTCATGACCTAAAAGGAGGCTGTTTGCATCCAGCAAGTAAGTTATTTTCTTCATAAACGATGAAACAAGATGGAGGCGATCACATAGATTTTCACTTCAAGTTTATGAGCATGCCTGGAAATGAGCGGAAATGCATTAGAACTTGTTTTCGGTTGATCGATATGAAATACCGGTTTTTCCAAAAAAAACCCGCTAAAAATCAAAGCACTAGGCCCTCCTGTTTGGGAAAAGATTTTTAAAATGTTCATTATAAAAGCCCTTTGAAAAATTCATAACGTCTGCGAATGGGCTAATTCTGACCCTGGGACTATAATCTATACAATCTTGATAGAGGTCCACTAGATGATGCTACATACCAAATATCAAAGCTGTAGACCCTCTATTTGAGAGAACAAGATTTTTAAAATTTTCACTATTTCAGCCTATGTTAAACTTGTGATGTCTGGGAATGGGCTAATTCATACCTGGGGCCATGATTCATATCATATTGATAGAGATCAATCAAGAAATAGATCTAACAGATGATGCAACAAACAAAATATCAGAGCTGAAGGTCTTTTGGTTTGGTAGAAAAAGATTTTCAAAGTTGTCACTATCTAAGCTTATGCCCCCGCCCCAGCATGGCCATTTCTTGACAGATTTTTTTTCTTGTACAAACTTTATAGTCCTTATGGCCTAAAGAATCTAAATACAAAATGTGAATCCAATTAAACAGTCAGTTAATGACAAGAAGATATTTAATGATGTGCCCTGTTGAAATCTGTCCAAGGGTTCTTAACAAGTAGAGCAAGAGCACAGCCTATGGGTGCCTACGCTTGGTTATTGGGTTCTGGGTAGAGAATAAAAGCACGAAATGCATCTAGAGTTATCCCCCTTGATAGTATAGGTTGCTCTTTTGATAGTGAACAAGTCTGCCAAGTTTCAAGTGAATGCCTTTAGTAGAACCAGAGATATCACAAAATGTCAAAGTTTTCGACAACGACGACACCAAGGCTATAGCATTACCTCTGGTTTTCTCCGAAATAGCCGAGTTAAAAAATGTAAAAAGTTCACGCACAATGACGACGGACAAACATGATCGCAACATGTCAGGTGACCTAAAGTTGACCAAAAATGAAAAAGTGGTAGGTTACAGTTTTTATAAGGGTCTATTAAAAAGACAACTTCATATGGTCACAGGGTCATGGTAATTACCTCAAATAAAAGTCCATCTCTTAATGAGTTCATGAGACAAATATGAGTACCCTAGGATGAAAAATATGCAAAACAGAATAAGTTAAAGTAATTGTTTACAGTTTTATATAACAGGTTAAACGTGAGGGTCATAAAATCAAAGGATCAAGGTCATTGTCTAAAATGAAATCCTATTTCCTGATAAGAGCATGTTTGAAGTACGAGTCCCTAGGTTGAAAAGCGACATAGAAAAAGTAAAAAAATTGGTTTAAGTTTTTTTTTATAATACGTCAAAGTTCAAGGTCCTAAGGTCACAGGATTAAGGTCATTGTCTCAAATGAAAGCCCACTTCCTGATAAATGCATGTTTGAAACATGAGGCTTCTAGAACTAGTTGTAAGAGAGATATAAAAGATTTAACAAAATGTATGATAATAGTTTTTCAGGCACTTTCTTCCCTGGCAAGCTAAAAAGCATGACAAGGGTTGCAATTGACTTATATGATCAATATATGATCTACTTACATGATTTAGCTTCTCCATATTCAAGGGATATTCAGAAGCCTTGCTTGGGAAACTTTCTGCATAGGTTCGTAATTTCAATACCTACAGAGAAAATGAATTTGTGACATATCATAGTGATAAGGTAACATAGGTTTGTAATGTCTTGACCTGTAGAGAAAATGTATTTGTGACATATCATTGTGATAAGGTAACAAGGTTTGTAATGTCTTAACCTGTAGAGAAAATGTATTTGTGACCCATCACTGTGATATGGTAACATAGGTTTGCAATATCTTGACCTGCAGAGAAAATGTATTTGTGACATATCATTGTAATAAGGTAACAAGGTTTGTAAGATCTTGACCTGTAGGGAAAATGTATTTGTGACCCATCACTGTGATAAGGTAACATAGGTTTGTAATATCTTAACCAACAGAGAAAATGTATTTGTGACATATCATTATAATAAGGTAACATAGGTTTGTAATGTCTTAACCCACAGAGAAAATGTATTTGTGACGCATCACTGTGATAAGGTAACATAGGTTTGTAATGTCTTTACCTGCAGAAGAAATGTATTTTTAACCCTTGTCATGCTGAACCCGGAATATTCCGGTTTTGGCAGGAGGTGTAGACTAAGATCAGACTGCACTTATATGCAGGCTGATCTTAGTCTACACCTCCTGATCATACTTTTCCTTCCCGAGTTGTTTATGAGGTTGATTTCTAAAAAAAATATTGATTTTTGAACAACAAGTTCCATCAGTGCTCTCAGTCCTTTGATTTGACAGCAATTCAGTAAGGTAATAATACAGCATGACAAGGGTTAAGATAAAGCAGTCGTTACATTGATTTTTAAGCCATTATATAAGAATCATAAGAATATTTAAACAGAATTTAAGCAAACTAGCCATTGCCTTAAACAAGTAGCCTTAACCGCTTTTAATGTTTTGATTCAAAATATCAAAATCATACTTCCCGGGATCTTAAAAATCTTAATTTGTGGGATTTTTCATCTGGATAAGAAGAACACCCCTAAGGTGACTAGGAACATTCTGTAAAATTCTTTTTCTTTGACACAGTCTAAAATGGTAAAACTGCAAAAATTAGCAAATGATTAGGGTACTGTGAATATTGCGTGAAAATTTTATTCAAATTTTTCAATAAATGTAGGAGGAGATGAGTAAACAATTTTTTCAATAAGATGCCTTTTCTTTGACACAGCCTAAAATTACAGAATCCCAATAATATTTGCCTGGTCAGGTGACTAGGAACATTCTGTGAAAATTTTATTCAAATCCATTCATGAATGTAGGAAGAGGTGAGTTAACAAGAAATGAGACAGACATACAGACAGACGGAGAAGATGATACCAATATATCCGGGAGTATAAAACTGATGAGCAAAATATGTCTGAATGCAAATTCTCACATTACTGCTATTTTATCATTCATGATTTAAGTATTGAACAAAAAAAACCTTCAATATAATAACATTGATTTTGTTCATGTTAAAATCAAATTAGAATCGGAATTGTCTTTATTGGGTTTAATGCCATTTTGACCATCATTCAGTCATACTGCATTAGTTCTTGCTGCCTGTCATTTTTCACAACAATACAACCACGATATAATCTGAGCCCCTCTCATCCCTTTTAAGTTCGTCAGCCCGATTAGCTCAGTTGGTAGAGCACTTGACTTCAAACCTCAAGATCACAGGTTCGAGCCCTGGGCTGACCATATCAACTAACTAACTAATTGTCTTTCGGATGAGACGTTAAACCATTGCAAGGCCCCGTGTGACGATGCTATCCATCGAGCACGTTAACCCTTTCCCGTACAATCACTGGTTTTTACGTCTTTGTGTTTTTATACTTGGGAAAACATTGTGGAAAAAGAAGAAATTGCTTGTAACAAGCAATTTCTTCTTTTTCCACTATTTTTTCTACCCTACTGAATGATTATTTATAAAATAAATTCATCTTTGAACTGTCATCGGCAAAACCTTTGAATTTGGACCTGTCTTAAATTTCAAAAAACAGGAAAGGGTTAAAGAACCAGGCAGGGCTCTGAGTAGTTTCGTCCTGTATCCTTGCACTATCCCCCGTAACAACTAATTGTCTTCTGGGGGCGTCGCTCATATGGGCATGTGCTACGGTAGCGACGAAAAATAAACAGAAATACAAACAAATCCCTTTTAAGTTAAATACTTATCCTTTGAAAAATGTTGAGTCAAATCATGAATTTTCTTTTGACTTTTGTTAAATATCAAAGAAAGTATTTGGTGATGAGCAAAGTTCAAACTGCAGAATTCACAGAACAGGGCTTTATTCAATGGGCATAACTCATTCCCACACAATAATGGTTTTTGATGTCCATCAAGAAAATCATTTGGAAAGTAATTTCTTCATTTTCACAATGTTTTCTTCTAAAAAAGTTGAAAAATCTACACTTTCATAACTTTAAATTGTCATCTGCAACTCCTTTTAGATAGGACTGGTCTAAAATTTTCTTGTAATTGGTTAACCCTTTCCTATTCAACACCTTGGTTTTACATCCCTGTGATTTTGAAATTGAAAAAAATATTGTAGAAAAAGATGAAATTGCTTGTACAATATTTTCTACCCTACTGCATGGTTTGTTCGAAAACAAATCCATTTTAAATTTTTATCTGAAAAACCTTTGAAATTGGATAGTTCTAAAATTTTGCATAACAGGAAAGGGTTAAATGGCTTGAGAGAAAAAATATTATTTGATCAGTTAAATTCTTCTCCTAAGGTCCATTAAATAAAAATGCTCTTTATTCATAACCAGATACTTAGTGGGTTGAGGGGGGGGATACAGAGGAGTATTATCAAAGAACCACCTAAATCAAATTACAGGAACATACAAAACTTGAGGCTCTTAATGGACCGATTCCCTTCAGCCACTTGACATACATATGATACAGGTAATTCAATAGCCACAACAAATAGTTTTTTTAAGTAAACAAATTCATTGAAGAAATCAAATAATGATCATCACTGTGAAATGTTGGTGCCCTGCAAAATATTGGTGAAACACATTATTTGGACTTTAATAAGAAAAGTTTCAATGATTTCACTATACAATACACAATATTTGGAATACTGGGAAGCCCTGCCTATTAATCTGATCAGTTCTTTTTAACAAGAATATTGTAAAAAGTCACCATAAGACAACTCCTGCAATATGTCATTGAAATTCATCCACCGGGTGCTCAGAAAAAGGCTTTCAAAGTTTTCAATATACACATTTTATCGCAATTAGCCCTGCCTATTAAAGCCATGTTTTTAAGAGATCAGATTACTTCAAAGGAATCTGATAAAAGGTCCCCAAGGATCATACCTAAGAATTTGGTTGAAATCCATGAAGCACATTCTATGGAGAAGATTTTTAAAGTAAAAGTTAAGGACACATGTATGGACAGACACCCAAAGGATAAACCGCCATGAGAATAGCTTGCTGGCTTTCAGCCTATTGAGGTAAAATGTGGATAAGCGAAAACTAAATTAGACTGCAGATAACTATCCAATACAAATTTAAATCTATGAAAGTGCACTTTTTCATTTCCTAACAATATAGAAAATATAGCAGAGACATTCTTATAAATTCTACAAGAAAACTTGAGAAATGGAGTGGATATTTTTTGTTTTCCTAGAAGTATGAACCTAGCAACTAAATCACACTGTATGAAAATGCAAAGCTGATTTATACATTAGTGTAAGTTTTTAGGTTCATACCTCAATGAAAACAAAAAATCACTTCATTTTCTTAGAATTTCATTTCATCAAGAAAAATTTAGCAAATATCGTATTAGTTTTGATTAAATTTTTAAGAACCATCTTTGTGCAGAAGCATACAAAAAGGCTGCATGCTAAAAGTTTAATGCTGGAAGTGTGAAAGAAAATTATATCCAATCAAAATGCTTGTACATAAATACTGTAAATTATCTTCATCAAAAGGTAAAAAAAATAGATTTATGTTCTTTTTCTTGATGAACTCATTTCTTCTGAAGAATATTCTTGTTGTATTGTATAAAATAAAATAATTCAATATCGGGGAATTGTATTAGAAAATACAAGAGAGACATTTTATTACAATTTTGAGAACATATACTCACAAAGTATAGCATAACTTTCCCATATGCTTTCTTCACTGTATTTGGTGGAATGGGTATGTCTGGTAAAGGTTTGTACTGAAATATGATAAAATACTGATTTGGTCATAAAATAATAGCAAATGATTTATTTGTTAGTTTCGTCTATCAAAAACTAGTGTTCTGATAGATAGGAAATTTTTTTTTTAAACCTACATGAACAGAATTTTTAGCATGCAGCTTTTTTATATGCTTGTGCACAAAATAGTTCCAAGAACAATTCTATTAAGTATTTCGGTAAAGGTTCAATAGACATTGATACAAACAAAATATTAAAGCTCTAGACCTTATGACTTGGGAGTAAAAGATATCAAAGATTTCCTTCTTTACTTCTATGTAAAATCAGTGATCACACAGAAAAGGGCTAATTTTCAGAGAATGGTATTCGATCTTTCAAAAATTTTGGTCACAAAAAAAAGGGCTGCTTTTCAGAGTATGGCATTTCTTTCAAGTATTTTGGTAGAGGGTCAATAGATGATGATTTACAACATATATCAAAGCTCTAGGCCTTATGGTTAGGGAAAAGAAGATTTTCAAAGATTTCCTTCTTTATTTCTATGTAAAATCAGGGATTGCACAGAAGAGTGCTTATTATCAGAGTATGGTGATTCCTTGTAGTATTTTAGTAAAAGGTCAATAGATGATGATTTTTAAGCCTTATGGTTTGGAAGGAAAAGGTATTCAAAGATTACTTCTTTATATATATAATTTCTATGTAAAATCAGGGATTGCACAGAAAAGGGCTATTTTTCGATAATTATTTGAAGTATTTTGGTAGAGGGGCAAAAGATGATGAAATATACCAAATATGACAGCTCTGGGCCTTATAGTTTTGGAGGAGAAGATTTTTTAAGTTTATTCACTTGGTTGCCATGGCAACCAAAGTTATTAGTGGAATCCATTCTCTAAAGTATTTGGAAAGAGCATGACCTAAGTATCATTTCTGCGAAGTTTGGTTGAAATTCCATGCTTAGTTTAGGAAGAGAAGATTTTTTTGTAATTGTGAACGGATGGATTGGTGGACAACCGGAAGATGACCAATCCCATTAGCTCACCCTGAGCACTTTGTGCTCAGGTGAGCTAAGAATGTTTTAAAATCAGTAAAATATGTTTTTCTTTTCACGTGATGTCATTGAATTTTAAAAGATTAAGAGGATACCTTTGGTTTTCATGGAAGTATACCATGAAACGAAAAACCTAATCACACTTATCTATGAATCCTTTTCTGCTCGATCCCTAGTTTTTACATCCATGAGTTTTTTATACTAGAGAAAACATTATGGAATGAGAAGAAATTGCTTGTAACAAGCAATCATTTATTTCTTTACAATATTTTCTATCTGACTGAATGATTATTTGTTTAAATACAATCAACTTCAAAATGACATCTGCAAAACCTTTGAATTTGGACAGGTCTATAATTTCAGGAAAGGGTTAAATGAAGTTTTCTTATTGTGCAGAATATTTCCAACAATTAAGCCATTCCTACACAATGACACTTTTAGAGACCCTCAAAAATTCAATTGGGAAAACATTGTGGAAAATAAGGACATTGCTTGTATCAGGCAATTTCTTCATTTTACACAATGTTTTCTACCAAGAAAGTTGAGAAATTCTAAAATTTCACAGACTTAGAGTTGTTGTCTGCAACTCCTTTGACATTAGCACCTTGATTGGATATCAAACTGTGCTAATTTACAAAATATATGGGCAGAAACATAAAATAGCAAAATAACATGTCATTGGTTGGCAAACTAACTGTCATTTCTGTACCCTGAAAAAGCTGTAGTAACAACATTTAACCCATTCCAACACAGTGGAATTTTAGACCAGTCCAAATTGAAAGAAGCTGCAGACGACAATTTAAAGTTGATTGAATTTTAATTTTTTTCATCCTTTGGAATAGAAAACATGGTAAAATGAAGAAATTGCTTGATGCAAGCAATTTCTTCATTTTCCACCATGTTTTCTAAAGCCTTTTTCTTGAGGGGCGTAAAAAGGAAGGATTGTGTGGGAATGGGTTAAGCGTCAAAACTAACAAAGGTGCTTGACACAAGAGTTACATTCGTTTCTGGTCTAAATGAACCTTTTGATTAGTCAATAGATTCTCTGAATGACAGCTTTAATCTTTCATTTTATCATGTTAGTAAATCAGACACTAAACAGTTTGGATACTCACATAGGGTATCATGTTATAGTTGTAATAGAAAACATTGTATTGGATTTGAGCCCCATTACGAAGGAAAATTTCAAAAATATCAATTTTTCCAACATGGCGTGAATCCAATCCAAGGTTTTGTATCACTACTACATTTAAGTATTCTATTAATAATAAAACATCAAATTTTGACTATAAAAGACAAAAAGATGCAAACAAAATTTGGCAAAATTCAGTGCTTTTTCAATTGATTGATTTACTGAATTGGTTTAACGCTACTGTTAACAGTATTTCAGTCATATCACGGTGGTTTGAGCATCTAACCATTGGTACCTGGTAATTCAAGTACTATCACATCTTTTCCAAGCCTCCAGCTGCTCATCCCACTTAGGTTTACGATTATCCGCCCATTGGTAGGAGCCCTTTTTCAAAGTCATAATGTTTCTCTTTGGGTGTATTCATTTTACCGTGGAAATAACATCTTCTAACCATAGTATATCAGCTCAGTATATGTATGGTACAGATGATTTTTCTGTCAAGTCTATTTTTGGTCCATGTGCATTGAATGTGCCTTACAACGATAATTGGTAAATATGTATTAAAAATAAAATATTTGCTGAACTATGTTCAGAGCTAGCAGTGGAGACACTGATCAGACTGTGCATATGCTAATCTGAGTCTACTTAATGGACATGCATGCCATAGGTAAACCCACTTGCTCTCTTTAGATAAACATCTCCTAGTGTTAACCCATTACCAGATATAGACCAGTCCAAATTGAAAGGACTTGAAGACAACAATTCTATGTTTATGAAATTGTAGATTTTTTCAACTTTCTGGGTAGAAAACATTGTGAAAATAAAGAAATTGCTTGTTGCAAGCAATTTCTTCATTTTACACAATGTTCCCACATTGATTTTACAATAATAAGCATGTATACATACAGAAATATAGTTTTATGGCAATTCTATTGCCAGTATTCAGTTTCGAATCATCATGTTTAGTTTTTATTGTAATTTGACCTACATTTGTCTAGATTGCCTTTAACCATTCCAACCCAATACGATTATTTGATGTCTCACAGGAATAAATCTTTGGAAAATGTTGTGGAAAATTAAGAAATTGCTTTTGACAAGCTATTCTTCATGCTGCATAATGTTTTCAATATAAAAAAACAAATATTAATAAATCTTCATCTACAAAAAATTGTTGTCTGCAACCTCTTTCAATTTGGACCAGCCTAAAATTTTGATATCTAGTAATGGGTTAATCCTTCACACGAATAACCTTGCATAGATGTTCTTTATTGTTTTCTATAATTAACAAAGTCAGATAATCTGTTTAAGTCTTTTGCGAATCAGCATGCTAATGATAGGGACTGGGGGCTTGGGAATGCTGGGATTACTACAGGTAGTAAATGAAGAGTTTGTTGTGAAAGAATTTAAGGTTGTGATGGATCCATACCTTTGCTGTTACATTCCTTATCATCATATATTTGGGAGTTATGTCCCCTGCCTCTGTTAGAGGGGCATCATAGTCATAACTTGTGGGTACCGGACCATAAGGGTAGTTAGCACCTGAACGGGCAAAATACATGCATTATAATGTCACTACTTTGCAGTACATTTAGTTCATTGCTATTGATGTTCTAACCCGCCTCAGTAAACTCTTTTCCTAAGTTTTGAAAAATTCATTACCAGTATAGTATGTGATGGCTAACTAACATCTCCTATTGTGACAGTATACTTTGTATAGTATGCAATGGCTGTCATCTCCTATTGTGATGGTATACTGTATACTGTCACAATATAATTAATGAATATATTTTTCCCCTATTGAAACTGTAATAAACTTTTGAAAATTCCTCCAACAGGAATAAAAATTGTGTGTTACTTCATTACAAGACATAATTAGGTGGCTTAAATAATGAACTACACACCAGTCATAGACTATGTGAAAATGCTTAAATTTTCAATAAAAACTTTGTTCTGTGAATAACTTTGTGGCCAGAAATTCATTGATATAATATAGATACAACATGATTAGGCGGCTTAAATAATGAACCACATACCAGTCAAAGAAGGTTAGAAAATGCTTAAACTTTCAATAAAAACTTTGTTCTGTGAATAACTTTTAAGCCAAAACTTCATTGTCATAATATACATACATCATTAATGCTGAATTTTTTAATTTCACAGTTTTTAAAATGCCAATTATGGTTTAACCCATTCCAACTCAATGATGCTTTTGGAAACCCTTCAAGAAAAACAATTCAGAAAACATCGTATAAAATGAAGAAATTGATTGCAATATCTTCATTTTACACAATGTTTTCTACCAGTGAGTTGAAAAAATGTAAAATTTCATAAACTTGAAGTTGTCATCAGTAAATCCTTTCAAGTTGGACCAGTCCAAATTTTTTTCATCTGGTAATGGGTTAACAAAGAGTCTACCAGTACTTGTGATGAAGTACGATAACATTTTTTTTCTTTTCAGTGACATCTTGTATTTTTAGATTCTGTTTTCTTTAACCCATTACCACACGACAAATTTTAGACTGGTCAAAATTGAAAGGAGTTTCAGAAGGCAATTTAAAATTTATAGTTCTAAATTTATTCAACTTTTATGGGTGAAAAGTGAAGAAATTGCTTGTTGCAAGCTTTTGGTCTTGATGGATGTCAGAAAGCGTCATTGTGTGAGATTGCCTAATAGTCTGTGATAGTCCAGAGAGTTATGGTAGGATACCATAAAAAATGCATTACTAAGTTGGAAAGATTGAATTAAAAATTATGATCTTTGGAGCAGTAACAAGTAAATTGTCAATAAGGCATCTTTTCCCTTGATATAAGTCAGAATGTCTTATTATTCAAAAGGTTTCTTCCTCATGACTATACAAACATACTAACCCTTGTCATGCTGAACCCGAAATATTCCGGTTTTGGCAGGATGTGTAGACTAAGATCAGACTGCACTTATGTGCAGGCTGATCTTAGTGTACACCTCCTGCTTGTACTTTTCCTGTCAGAGTTGTTTATGTAGTTGATTTCTAAAAGAAATATTGATTTTTGAACAACAAGTTCTATCAGTGCTTTCAGCCCTTTGATTTGACAGTATTTCAGTAAGGTAATTTATTCAGCATGACAAAGGTTAAGCAAGTTTGAGAGCCAAAGTTTTGACCTATAGAGTGGTAACACTGAATTGTTGACAATGGACAGTCAACTAACCCAAAAGCTCAATGAGTGTGTTGTGCTCAGATGAGCTAAAAATCTTATTTGAAAAGTCAGTCTTTTAATCTTTATTATGTAAAAAAAAATATTTCTCATAAAGTCATCACTATGGATATTTTCTATCAGCATTCTGAATAAGTTAACAATTTACCATATAATCCCTTGTAAGGAACCACCTGAAGTTTGATATTTTAGGAAGCATTACCAGAAAATAAGAAATTCCTCATAACAAATAATTTCTCCTTTTCTCACAATGCTTTCTTCCCTTTAGTCACCACCATCATAGCGCATCAGACTCCCAATCATCAGTCATAGGGTGTCATGGGTTCAATCACCAGCGGGGGCACATTCACTTTGTCTCTCACCAATGGGTGGATAATTGTAAACCTAAGTTTGATAGCAGCTGGAGGCTAAGAAAGGATGTAATGGTGGTACTGGTGTGAGATATATCTTGAAGCCATTGTTAGGTGGTCCAGCTGCTACGATATAACTAAAAATTGTTAAAAGCTGAGATAAACCCCATTCAAACAAACAAACAAATTTCAACCCTAAATGGATTTCTTTTTGAATTCAAGTGCACTTTGAATTATCACCTGCATCTTCTTTAACCCTTTCCCACACAATGAAATGGATTTCTTTTTGAATTCAAGTGCACTTTGAATTATCACCTGCATCTTCTTTAACCCTTTCCCACACAATGACACTTTTAAAACGCCCCTCAATATAAAAAGTTTGGAAAACATTGTGGAAAATGAAGAAATTGCTTGATACAAGCAATTTCTTCATTACCGACAATGTTCTCTACCCCAATAGACAACAATTTTGAAGGTTTCCTTAACTTTAAATTGCCGACTGCAACTTCTTTGAATTTTCACTGGTCTTAATTTTTTAATTGAGTGGGACTTGGTTAAAATGGGAAGAGTCTAGCTTTTTCAGTCTGGGTTAATGGGTTAACCCTTTCCTGGATATACCTTGGATTTTACGTCACTGTGATTTTATACATTGAGGAAAAAGGAGAAATTGTTTATAATAAGCAATTTCTCCTTTTCCCACAGTGTTTTCTACCACACAGAATGGTTTTATTTGGAATTGCATCCAATTTTTGTTGTTTTCTGCATCTTCTTTCACTTTGGACCAGTCTAAAATTTCAAAAACCAGGAAAGGGTTCACGAATAACAAGATCTAAAAACCTCAGTCTGGTCCAAATTATCAGAAACAGTACACACAATGTCTTCTTTTCTCACAATGTTATCTATGACTTTAACAAGGGACTATAGAAAGCCTAAAGTATTTCAAGATAACAAAATGCCCAAACTGAAGACATCCTCTCAACCTTAAGATGAATACGAGTTGTGATAGAAAAATTTCTTAGAAAAATGAGAAATTCCTTATGAAACATTTTTTTACATTTCCCTACAATTTTTTTCTTCATCATTTCTAAATTCAGGCTATGGGTAAAGCTTGGTTCAGTTTACAAAAAAAGCTTACAATGATGCTCTAAGATTTGTCCATATACATGCGGGTTCATTAAATTGAGGCTGCTACTAAATAATATAGCATCTAGTGTCCCATCATGCAAGTGCATTACCTTTTTGATTACTTCCCTTATTAGAATGTATTTATCGGTTATGTCCCCCGCCTCTGATAATGGTGCATCATAGTCGTAACTAGTGGGAATTGCTTGATATGGATTGTATTCTGCCCCTAGGTAGACACAAACCTCATTGTTGTATGAAATGAAGGTTGTCAGGTTGTTATATGCATGCCATAGAAATACATTACAAATTCTTGATTTGTATAGAATATAATTTTTAGTTTGGTCTATCAAAAACGAGAAACTTTCATAAAGCACACAAATGAATAAACAATTAAATACAAAAATAAACAAATAAAAATAAAAAAAAATAATAAATAAAAAATCAAGTAATGCAAAAATATTATATACTTTTAACCCCCCATAATTGATGGCTTTATATCTTTTTCATACCATGGGGGGTTTGTCCACTTTTCTATAAAGGCATGGGGGTTTTGTCCATGGGGGTTTTGTCGATGGGGATTTTGTCCTAGAGGGGGGTGTGTCCTAGGGGGGTTTTGACCTCATGAAGAGTAGAGGCGCTTGAGCACCTATATCGCTCCATAGGCCTGAATGTACTGATTAAGCAAATTGTGTTTTCAGGAATTCAGTATAATCGGAATCATATTCCAAAATGTCATTGCAAATAAACTTTGTTACTGAATTCTTTTTAATCAGTCTAAAGAAGCATTTTAATCTTTTCACCATTTTGCAAAAGTCAAGTTAGGTAAAATTCATATACTAAGTCAGATTAAAAGGTATTAACACAATTTTCAAAATGTTCACTGTATAACATATATAGACATAAGCCAAGAGCATAAGAGCCATGATTTTCATCCAATCATAATCGTTTAATGATATCTGACAAAGAATCAACTGAAGCTCGTTCCTGTAAAATTTGGTTGAAATCCATCAGCAGGTATCTGAGAAGATTTTCAAAGTTTTATGTATACACAATAATATGAACATAAGCTTTACCCAGAAATGTCATGTTTTTCATCCAATCAAATTCATTGAAGGAGTCTAATAATGGGTCTCCAAAAGATAATTCACATTAAATTTGGTTGAAACCTATCAACTGGTTTACTATAAAAACAAGAGCCATCTGAGACTAATTATGCTACCCGAATAAGGCTTTTTTCACAAAACTGAATGCCATTATTGGACAAAAAACTTCCTATTGAATGCAACAATAGTTCTAGTGTTCAGTTCACAAGAAATTTGGAAGTTTGACAAATATTGAAGGAATCTGTTTGGCTTCACAGGCCTGATTCTAGTAAAATTCAATATCATTATATGGTAAAGGGTTAAATATTTTACCTTGACCATCAAAGTTCTCAATGAACAATGTCTGCATACAAAATATGAAGACTCTAACTTGAGTAGTCTTGCAGAAAACATAGACTGATAATTAGGAAATAAACAAAATGTAAAGCTACATGGCGTTAAGCCCCCTTTTAGCATGGTAAGGTTCATTGGGTCAAAAATTGAAATAAACATTACCCAGGGCACTTAATAAAGAACAGTTATGTTAAGAAACAATAATTTTGGCAATTTGTAAAGGAGGTTTATTTGAAAATTAATGACCTTGACAATTTGACCTTGACCTTTACCAATGACCTTGAACTTAGTACCAACAGAAAGTTCATATAAGTATTGCACATGTAAAATATAAAGGCTATATCACTTACCATTATATACTTATCGGCAATGTAAAAGTTAAATTTTTTGAAATTTTGACCTTGAGAAATGACCTTGACCTTAAAAGATGACCTTGAACTTAGTACAAACAGAAAGGTCATGTCATAAGCAATGCACATTTGAAATATGAAGGCTATATCACTTACTATTGTAAACTTATAGACAAAGTTAAAGTTAAATTTTCGAAATGTTGACCTTGAGAGATGACCTTGATCTTGAATGATGACCTTGAACTTAGTACTAATAGAAAGGTCATGTCATAAGCAATGCACATGTGAAATATGAAGGCTTTATCACTTACCATTGTAAATTTATGGACAATGTAAAAGTTTTTTTTTTTCTAAATTCTGACCTTTAGAAATGACCTTGACCTTAACAGTTGACCTTGACCTTAGTACCTACAGAAAGATTTTTCATAAACGCACATGTGAAATATGAAGGGTATATCTCTCATTAATCAAAAGTTATGGCAAATGTAAGTTTGTTGCAGAGAAATGGAGAGCTAACTTAAAGCTATCAAACATTAAGCCCCCTTTTTTCAATGATACATCGTATTTCTGCAAATTTCAAATTGTTCATGGTCAAGGGCATCCGATTTGCTACTCAAATATGAAATTTCATTTAATTCTGACCATTAGACTAGGAGAAATTTGAGAAAAACTATATTTTACCCTAAGTCCCCTTTTCTGTGAGGAGGCCTCAATTCCAAAAATAGGGAAAAACACATTGGCATTATATCATAGGGAGTTCATATGGTAAGTTTCATTTGATTTGGTCCAGGGTTTATTGAGAAATTTCTCTGGACAGACGGATGGACGGATAGAAGAAGCAGCGGCTATATGCTCTCCCTGATTTTCAGGGATCCTCGGGATTTATTAGTGTCGACCCCTTGATTTCAATTGATTGGCCCGAATATGATTGAAATGATTGTCAAATTAGCGATGTTCCATACTGTACCTATTTTTTCCTGCAGCATTTGTTTGTCCTCAAAATTATTCAAATCCAGTTTAATTTTTTTTGTGTTTTTGAATGTGTTAAATTATCATAATGATAAACTCATTGTTTCAAAAGATTCAGCCCCGCTTAAGTTCATTTGGCACTACTGATCAGATCCCATTATATTGATCATGTACAAGGTTTATTGATAATTAATGATCTTGATCTGTTGATGAAATGGACCATTCCTGGAGAATACCTTACATGTTGAAAGGACATAATTCTGCAATTTGACATGCTTGAAGAAAAAATTTGGTAATAGGGGGTATTGCTTGCCTCATTATTTAGCAATCATTACTTAATTCAAATATACACTTTCATGTTCTTAATTGCAACCTCTATCAATTTGAAACAGTATGAAATTGAGTCATCTGGTAATGGGTTAATTTAATAAGTTTGAAAAAGACATTTCTCATTTTGAGAGGTAATTCTATTATCAGTGACAAAATCTACAAAAACATTCTTATAAGTAACATTTTCCTATAGTGATTCATACCTCCCATTAACGAATCATATTAAAGACATCATACCAAAGATTCAATCGAAATTTTGTGAAGTTTTTTTAACCTCCTGTAAAATTTAAGAAATGCAGTTTCTAGAATATTCAACTGAACCCTCAATATGGTTTTGATAGATTGAGAAGGGAAGGATAAAATTTACTCATTCTCATTACGCATTGACAATGAGGAAAACACGCATTTTCTTCATTATCCACAATATTTTTCTTACCTCAAAAGGGAAAAATAATTAATCAACTTAAAATTGGTGTCTGCAATACCTTTGAATCTAGACCAGTCTAAAAATGTAGTCAGGTAATGGGTTGGACAACTGTTCCTATAAATCTTTGTAGATAAAAATCAAAGCAGTGAAAGTACTGATGGTAGTTGTCCCTTTTGGGACAGTAGAGTGATATGCCCATTTTGGTGTAGAAAATGGTAATTTTTACATAGATTATCTGATTAAAGTTAACCTAGCTAGCTTAATATGTAATAGACCTTTTCACGCAAAGCGCCGTATGACTAAATTGATTGCTTGATTTAACTGTGTTTAACGACACTTTCAATATTTTTTCAGAGATGACTAAAAAGTCCGTATCCATTAGACGATTTGAAAAAAATAAAAAAAATCAACTGTGGGGAGGATTCACTTCTGTTTTTGTTTCCTTTTTAAAGGAAAGCCTACCTAACAATATATCCTGCAGCAAAATTCCATTCGATATTAATCAGCATATTCACTTTTATTGACTGTGGAAAATGCTAAAAAAATAAACACTATGCAATGATATTACCACGCCGATTAAACACAATGTCTGGTCGCTTATTTGATCAATAGAACAAAAATCAGTATTTGGGGGCATATCAAATGCAACATAAAAAGATAAAATTTATTTCATCAATTCATAAATTTTACTAATTAAATGTAAGAGGGTGCTTTATTGTTTATCGGTTGTTTTGTGACATGTTGTCGGTTACATAACCCTGTCTATCCTGATTTTAACTGAAGGGAACCCTTTTCATCAAGGTTGTTAGCAGATTATTCTTCTGATCAGCTCTCTCTAGTTATATCATTATATCAAATCATTTTTATTTTTCATTATTTTCTACAGATTCATAACATTGTCATCGTTAAAATGATTTCTATTACTCACTCTATGGTCGATATAACACTCCCTGTTTTCACATTTCAATATATACTTTATAATTTTTTGTATGGCACTTTTCTATGAAAAGTAGATTATCTTTATCAAGAGAACTTTTTTACTTCTTCCATAATTCTATTATTACATTGATGCCAATGTAAAAACACGCATCCAAGAGGGTGGAGAGAGAGAGGCCCCAATATCCCCCCAACTTGTCCGTATACAAGTGCTATCCGCCAAAAGGCCATAACAGAAAATGGACTTTTTAATTAAAGGGTTATTTATCAGTCAAAAATAAATGGATCATAACCAAAGTAGGATATGCACATGTCTGACTTATACCGAGTCTTTCTGTGAAATTTGAATCAAATCTGTCCAATGGTAGCTGAGAAATTGAGTGGACACAATTTTTCACCAAAGGGCCATAACTCCCTAAATAATCAATGAACCATAACCAAAATAAAATTTTCACATCTCTGATTGATACTGAGTATATCAGTGAAGTTTGAATAAAATCTGTCTAATAGTTGCTGAGAAATTGAGCGGACACAAAAAAGCTACAGACAGACGGACAGACTGACGAACCGACTGACTGACAAGCTGACTCCTATATACACCCCCAACTTAGTTTTAGGGGGTATAATAAGAGATACTAAGAAAATAAATTTACCATTCCAAAAGGCAAAATTGGTTCCTCCTTCAAACATGTACCTACAGAAACAAAACAGTATCAATACAAAAGAATTTTAAGCCATTCTCATGCATTCCTGATTTTGACACCCCTCTCTACCTCAAATACACAAGAAAAAAAGCTTTGGAACGCATTGTGGAATATGAAGAATTATCCTCAATGTTTTCTATCCCAAAGGAAAACGATTTTTTAAAATTTCGTAAACTAAAACCTGTTGTCTGCAACATCTTTTGATTTAGAACAGTCTAAAATTTTGTCAAATTTTGGTAAAAGGTTAACCTTTACCATTATGACTAAATTCAAGACTTCCCTATCCATAGAAAAAGGTGCAATTGGTGAGAAGGAAACAAAGGGCAGTAGCCCACTTCTCATTTGAGGGCTCCTGAAAGAAATGTTAAACAATGCTGATGGGTGAACAAATCCTCATAACTGCAGCTTGAATAAGCTGTTATCATAGTCCTTTAATCTTCAAACAACAATTAATTTATTGGAATTTGAATTCAGAAATTGGATTACTTTTTCTTACTACACAATTAATTCAACCTCACTTAGCAATTATTTTTGAAATCTGTAATGAAGTCATTATCAGACAAATATTTTTAGTCTTGTCCAAATTCTAAGAAGATGAAAACAACAATTTTGATTTGATAGAAATCTAAATATCTCTGTCTTTTGGGGTAGAAAAATTGAAAAATGAAGAAATCACCTACAACGAACATTCTATTTTCCTAAACAATTTACTTGACGAGTGTTAAAAAAGATGGATTTTATGGGAATGGGTTAACCTATCCAATCACAATCCCGCTCTCTGATGCCCCCCAAGAAATATATTTTGAAACATTGTGTACAATAAGAAATCACTAGTAAAAGGCAATTTCTTCATTTTCCACAACATTTCCTACCACAATAGTTCATTAAATCTAATATTCTATAAAATCAAAATTGTCCTCTGCAGTTCATTTCAATTTGGACCAGTCTAAATTTTTGTTGTTTGGTAAAGGGTTTAGCATGTTTAGGTAAAGCTTCTGTATACCAATCCCTGTAAGTTAAATAATAATAATCTTGTATTGACCTTGAACTTGATATGGACTTATATTAATTGAAGAGAGATATATACCATAGACAAGCACTGATATTCAGTAGTATTGAAGTAATGAGGATTTTTATTTCTTTATTAACCTAGTACCACAAAAGACAATTTTTGACTGGTCCTAATTGATAAAAGTCGCAGATGACAATTTCATATTGATGAATTTTTAAAAATATTTGCCTTTTGGGCAAAAACTATTGTTGACAATGAAGAAATGGTGTGTGACAAGCTATTTCTTCATTGTCCACAATATTTTCCAAAACTCTTTTTTTGATGTGCATACAAAAGTAGGATTATGTTGGAAATGGTTAAATTTCCTAACACACAATGGAAGAAAGTCCAAAGACCAGGTTGACAGTAGTAAAACAATACATCTCCTTTCCATATTTTTAACACTGGTTTACCCATTCCCACACAACAAAATTTTAGTTTGGCCCCATTGAAAGGGGTTGCAGGCGACAATTAAAAGTTTATGAATTTTAGATTTTTTCAATTGTCTGAGTAGAAATCATTGTGGAAAATGAAGAATAGCTTGTGACAAGTAATTTATTCATTGTCCACATGTTTTCCAAAGCTTTTTCTTGAGGAGTGTTTAAAAGCATCATTGTGTGAGAATCAGTGTTTATTCTAGGATTTAAAAAATGTGGAGGATTTCACCGAAAAATCTACACAAATAAGACATATTCTGTAATTCATGCTCTTTGTTTATAGAAAAAAAATCCCCAATATTTAGAATATATGGGAGATCTTTAAAAGAAGTGGGGGGATCCTTCAATACCCCTGCCTAGAATAAACACTGGGGAATGGGTTTATAAAGTAATAGATAACCATTTCATCCTAAAAAAGTTGAGCCCAGTCAACTAAGGAGGTAAAGGTCTGCACTCTCAATCTTGGGGATATTCCCTCGAAACCCCAACTCAACCAATATTCATTTGTCTCTCACCATTGGGAGATTATAAGTAGCACACTTACTTGGGGTGGGTAGCTGAAGGCTGGTACTGAATGTTTTGGTTAAGCTGGTGTGAGAAATGACTTGAAGCCATGGTTGGGTGCACAAGCTGCTAAGATATAACTTAATTACCACTGAGAGTGGGAATAAACCACCATTTCATTCATTGCATACAAAAAGTCCATTGTAGGATTGCTTCAACTAGAGGCGCTTGAGCGCCTGATTCACTCCCCTGGCCTGAATTTACTTATCATTCATCTGATAAAGGATCACCAAAGGATCAATCCAGTGAAATTTGGTTGAAATCAATCCACTGATTTCTATGAAGAAGATTTTCAAAGTTTTCACAATATATGGAAATCAGCCACCGCCCATTAAAGCAATGTTTTTCATCAGATCTTAATTCTTTGAAGGAATCTGATTAAGGGTCGCCCAAGGTGCATTCCTGTAAAAATTTGGTTGAAATCCTTAAAGGAAGTTTTTTTCAGATTTCACCATATATGGAAATCAGCCCTGTCCATTAAAGCAATGTTTTTTAGCCAATCTTAATTCTTTGAAGGAATCTAATAAAGGGTCACCAAATGAGCATTCCTGTAAAACTTGGTTGAAATCCATCAATTGGTTTCTTACAAGAAGATTTTTAAAGATTTCACTATATATGGAAATAAGCCCGGCCCATTGAAGACATTTTTTTCCCAATCTTGATTCTTTGAAAGAATCTGATAAAGGGTCACCAAATGAGCATTCCTGTATAGACTGGTAGAAATCCATCAATTGGTTTCTAAATAGAAGATTATTAAAGGTTTCACCATATATGGATTTTAGCCCAACCCATTAAACCCATGTTTTTCAATTTATCAAAATTCTTTGAAGGAATCTGATAAAGGGTCACCCAAGGATCATTCCTGTAAAATCTGGTTGAAATCCATCAATTGGTTTCTGAGAAGATGTTTTGAAAGATTTCTCCATATCTGGAAATTAGCCCCGACCATTCAAGCTATGTTTATCATCCAACCAAAATTCTTTGAAGGAATCTGATAAAGGGTCAGCCAAGGATTATATAATGAAATTTGGTTGATTTCTGTTCATTACTTTCTGAGGAGAAGATTTAAAAAGTAAAAGTTTACAGACGGACAGATGGACACAGGCACGGACGGTCTCACGATAGACACAACACCATGACAATAGCTCACTGGCTTTCAGCCAGTGGAGCTAAAAACAGCACCTTAAGATCTCTGAATTTGAAGTTCAATAAATGCAGTCTAAATTTAAAATTTAAAATAGAATCTATGGAACAGAATATAACTATACAAAGAAAATATATTTACATATTAACATTTGCCCCAAGACTGAGCATTTTATCTAGACTGGCAGCAACACTGTTTTTGTCAGTTGTTGAATGAGGCTCACCCCAGTGGTCTAGCCATCCAGTATAGTATTCTGAATTAACCTGTAAGTCAGAGTACATGTAGGTAAATGAATAGTATTCTTTACAAAATGTAATGTTCTTGCTAACTAAATATTAATTAAACCATTCCCACACAACAAAGTTTTAAACTGGTCCAATCTGGAAGAAACTGCATACAATAATTTCAAGATGATAGAATTATATATATATATATATATATATATATATATATATATATATATATATATCGTCTTTTTATATAGAACACATTGTGAATAATGAAGAAATTGCTTGATCCAAGCAATTTCTTTCTTTTCCACAATGTTTTCCAAAGCTCTTTTCTTGAGGGAAAAGATCATGTGGGAATGAATTAATTATAAAGATGTATTTCGTATTCCTAGAAAAATATTTTTTTTGAACATGAGTTGTGGGAGATATTCAAAGGATCTTTAAAAATGATGTCAAAGGGATCTGAGGTGCTTGATAACTACCCAAGGAAAATATACTAACCAGCTGGCAAAAATGCCAATGTCAGACAATTTATGGCATTGATATTTTAGACACCAAGTAAGTGATTAAAATTTCAAAAATATGGAATAATTCAAACAAAAAGTAATTAACCGTCCTTGATAATGAACATGGTTCTTATGATAACAAATATGTATTAAGTTTCAAGTAAATATTTGTAATAATGAACAGAGAAAATGTCATCTGTTTTGCACCACTTATTGTTCCTGAGAAATTTGCTTGGAAACCATCTGGCAGTTTGCAAGAAGAAGATTTCAAAATTTCACTTTATACCATATATTGACAAAAAAAATCCCCCCAAAAAAGCCATAGTTTTCATCTGAGCCATATTTTATGAACAAATCTGACACAGTCACAAGAGGATCATTTTGAGAATTTGTTTTGAAAACTTATGATGGTTTGTAATCTAAGAAGATTGTAGGTTTAAACTGTTTATAATGTATAGAAATTAGCACAATCAAGTAAAGCAATGTTTACAGTCAATCAATTCTTTGAAGGGATCTTATAAAGGGTCACCAAATGAGCATTCCTGTAAAATTTGGTTGAAATCCATCAATTGGTTTCTTAGAAGAAGATTTTTAAAGACTTCACCATATATGGAAATTAGCCTCGCCCATTGAAGCCATGTTTTTATCAAATCTCAATTCTTTAAAGGTATCTGATAAAGGGTCACCAAATGAGCATTCCTGTAAAGTCTGGTAGAAATACACCAATTTGTTTCTGAGAAGAAGATTTTTAAAGGTTTCACAATACTATGTATATGGAAATTAGCCACACCCAATAGAGCCATATTTTTATTTAATCTTGATTCTTTGAAGGAATCTGATAAAGAGTCACCTAAGTATTATTCTTCTTAAATTTAGTTGAAATCCATCAATTGGTTTCTGAGAGGAATATTTTTAAAGGTTTCACTATATATGGAAATTAGCCCGCCCATTAAACTCATGTTTTCCATCCAATCAAAATTCTTTGCAGGAATCTGATAAAGGATCACCCAAGGATCATTTCTATAAAAATTTGGTCAAATTCTGTTCAGTGTTTTCTGAAGAGAAGATTCTTATAGTAAAAGTTTACGGAAGAAAGCTTGCATGCACACACTGACAGACACACGATAGACACAATGCCCTGACAATAGCTCACTGTCTTTCAGCAAGTGGAGCTTAAAATCTAAAGTTTTATAATTGTTGTGTAATGAATTTAACAAATTAAGCTGTTCATCAGAAATGTTTTCTCAAGCGAGGTTAATGGTCTATACATATAAACCTACCAGGGGTCCATGTGGCTCCTTATGCCTCTGGATATCAAAGTTCTTTTTAGGGTCATCTAGAAAAGAAATGAAATAATTGAAAAATTCTCTTTTAACCCATTCCCACACAAGAAAATTTTTGACTGGTCCAAATTCAAAGAAGCTGCAGAAGACAATTTCAAGTTGATGGAATTTTAATTTTTTTTGTCTATTTGGATAGAAAACATTGTGGATCATGAAGAAATTGCTTGATGCAAGCAATTTCTTCATTTTCCACAATGTTTTCAAAAGCTTTTTTCTGGGGGGGCGTAAAAAGGAGGGATTGTGTTAAACCATATCATTACAATACCAAGTTTCAATAACCTAATATTGCAAACCATATTGTATTCGTGATCTAGTTCCTCATAAAAGAGACCTGCCATGCAAAAAAAACATCTGGGAATTATGATTAGAATTGATGGTTTGCCACTGTCAATCAAAAAATCAATTGACCAATCAAAAGGGAATGTTACAACAGTGTATTTTTCTATTTGTTGTTATTGTGGTCGAGAATCGTGTGTAGGTATTTTTTATTGGATGAGACCGAAGGTCGAATCCAATAAAAAATACCTACACACGTTTCGAGAACACGATAACAACAACTAGAAAAAACACACTGATGTAATATTCCTTTTATTTTTATACCTTAAGGACTAGAATTAAGAAAATTCTCTTAATTGATTTAGAAATAACCAACTTTCCGAGAAAAAAAACCCGAAAGACAATACACATAAAGGAGTCCGTGTTTAACGGTACTCGACGAATACGGTTTTTTGCTACATGCCGAATATTGATTTTTTTTCTGTCGAGTTGTATTTGACAGCCAGGTTTTACTCCATATCTTTTATAGGTATATAATAAAATCATTTATTGGACCTGTTCACCTTTGATAATTTAGTCAAGGTTCTTTGTTGATTAATTTTGATGATTTAAAAGCCGTAACAACAGCTTATCCAAGCTGTAGTTATCCTATTATCAGATGACAAAATTTTAAACTTGTCAAACTGTTGCAAATGACATTTAAATTGCACTAAAATTAGAAAACAAGTCACCTTATATTGTAGAAAACATTGTGGTAAAATGAGAAATTGCTTGTAACAAGCAATTACTCCTTTTACCACATAATTTTCAGTAATTGTTTTTCTTTTTAGGGTGTCCAAAAACATCATTGTGAGGTAATCAGTTTAGACATTCAGGTCGCCAACCAATGATTGCGGCTATTTTTCATGTTCCTGATTATAAATCATGCAAAGTAACCTTGTTTAATATCTCAGTTTAACCCATTCCCAGACATCAACATTTTAGACTGGTCCAAATTGGCAGAAATTGTGGACGATAACTTAAAGTTGATGATATTTTAGATATTTTCAACTATTTGGGTAGAAAACATTGAGGAAAATGAAGAAATTGCTTGTTGCAAGCAATTTCTTCATTTTCCACATTGTTTTTCAAATGAATTTCCTTGAGGGGCGTCAAAAAGCATCATTGTGTGGAAATATGTTAACTGCCATGTCTGATGTCAGTAGGTGTGGCCAGCAGTAGACAGATTGTGGTTGTCAATCAAAAATTGGACTGACCAATCAAATCATATATTGACTATAAGTGAAATTTGATCTCAACATTAATGTGAAGCTTTTTTTATTGGTTTGGTGACATAAACCTCTTATTCATGCTGTAGTTACAATCTGTAGGTCCCAACAAACCATTCTATTTTTTGTTATGAGTTACGAGTTACAGACCATAATTGATCTTCTTGTCATTAGGCAGAGCCAGGGATCTGTCATTGATTCTGGTCAAACTGCAAAACAGACACAGCTGACCTAACTTTTGTATTTGGAGAATTTCTTCATGAGAAAAGGTCTCTCTTTTCAACCAATTTCCATACGATAGAAAGTGCTATTTAAAATGAAGAAATTGCTTGTTACAAACTTTTTCTTATTATTCACATTGTTTTTATGAAAACAGAAATGACAAAAATTCATCAAATTATTATAATTGTCTGCAATTACCTTGATTTGTTTGTTTGAATGGGTATAATGTCCCTTTTAACAGTATTGCAGTCATATTGCGGCAGCAAAGGAGCTCCTGCTCATGGTTTCCTGGTATTTCTCACACCAGTACTACCACTACATCCTTTCCAAGCCTCCAGCTGCTCATTCCACTCAGGTTTATGATTATCAACCCAGCAATTTCTTTGAAGTTGGACCAGTATTAAATTGTGTTGTTTGGAAAAGGATTATATTTTTTTATACTAAGCGATTGATGTATTACAAAAATATTTTCACTGACATAGTAAAAACATATCCAGCCAATCAGGTAGCAAAAATTTTGATTGTCACAACAAAAATTAAAGATCATATAACCTTAAGAAAAATGAAAGAAGAAATCCATTTACTTGTTACTCCAAAGTCAATAGTGGCATAAGTTCCATTGACTGTCCCACACTTTAAATAGCCGTCTCCGTCACCGTCAGTTGTAAAGAGAACAACATCATCACCTAACATCTGCTTAGCTTTGTCTCTCAAGTATTCTAAGTACTTGTAATCACAGGCAAAGTAGCTACCATACTCATTCTCTATCTGTAATGTATAAAATGAACATTAAAAAAACCACTACCATGTTTATGCTAATAAGAGTAAATGGGAGCAATTGTAGAACATCCACAAGGATGCTAATTTTCGTAAAAAATTCTATAGGATTAATACATCTTCAGTGGTTCTCCCTAACTTAAGCAAATTGACCAAAGCAGCTGTCACTAAAGACCCAAACTGCCAATCAAATCTTTCATTTTTCTTGGAAGAGAAATTTGAACACCTTTATTTGCTGACACTTTTATGAAACATACTTGTGCAGCTTATTAAAGTGCTAGTTATGATGTTTAGGTCACCAACCAATCATTTTACTGTTTTGTTTTATTTTACTGGCTTTATTTTGCAAAATAAAGATAATTAATATCAAAAACAAACTTCATGTCAGAGTCAGTGGGCAGGGCGAGTGATCCGTTAATTAGGGAGCTTACGAAATTCAAACACTATCCTCTTCTTATGAACCACAAGAAAAAAGCTTGTGAAAACATTGTGGAACATGAGCACCGCCTACAGGTGTCTACGCTCGGCTGTTGGGTGCTGGAAAGTGGATAAAAGCACAAAATGCATCTAGAGTTATCCCCCTTGATAGTATAGGTTGCTCTTTTGATAGTGAACAAGTGTGTCAAGTTTCAAGTGAATGCCTTTAGTGGAACCAGAGATATCACAAAATGTCAAAGTTTTCGCACAACAATGATTACAACAACCACACCAACGCTATCGCAATACCTCATGTTTTTCCCTGAAAAAGCCAAGCTAAAGATGGAGAAATTGCTTGTATAATGCAATTTCTTCAGTTCCAACAATGTTTTCTACCTAGAAATACAAAAAAAATTAAAATCTCATCAACTTGTAATTTTGTCTCAGCTCAAGGTCATACATTTATATTAAGCATGTCTGTAGAGGGGCAAGTATATAGCCTCTGCTGTGTCTGTCTGTCTGTTTGTGCGTCTGTCCAAACCCTTTTCCCCATTTATTTTCTACTTCTATTAGAGTCTTGTTGACATACTACAAACACTACTCTTCATCAGATGACAAAAATTAATAATAAATTGAATTTGAAAAGGTTCCAGGAAAAAGTTAAAAGAGTTGCATGTACAATATTGAGATTTCATGAGGTATAGAATATTGTTTGTCACAGGTGAGATTAACCCATTATCAGACAAGAAATTTGTTGATTGGTCCAATTTGAAAGAGTTTCAGACAACAATTAAAAGAGTCTGAAATTTTAGATTTGTTCAACCATCTGAGTAGGAAAAATTGTGAAAAATGAAGAAATTGCTTGTTACAAGCAATTTCTTCATTTAACACAAATATTTTCAAAAATGTTTTTCTTAGCCTATTACCAGATAGCAAAATTTTAGACTGGTCCAAATAGAAAGGAGTTGCAGACAACTATATGAAGCTTGTATTTACTTTTTGGGTAGAAAACGTTGTGATGATGAAGAAATTGAATTCAATGCATTCCAAACCTTTTTTTCTTGGGGGCGTCTTAAAGTGTCATTGAGTGGAAATGGGTTAAGGGGCATCAAAAAAAGTCACAGTTTGGGAATGTGTTAAAATATTTGATAGTATTTCTTTCCTTTTTTGTGATTGTTGAGGGTTTGGCCTTGGATGATTAATATGTTAGATGTCAGCCTCATGCATTGTCAATGTGGCTCACATTTATTTCTTTCCTGATTTGGCCACAATTCACCGGTGTTTGTTTAACATAATTATATACAGAATAAAATATTTACTGTATACAATATTCTGTTCTATTATTGTATAAAGGGTAAATAGTGAAATGTCTTTAAGTCCTTTGGAAAAGCATTTCTGTGAACCCAGCAAGAATAGTACAGAGCATCATTAATTTGACAATCATTTAAATGACATTTCAATTACCGCTCAGGGCTCAATCCAGTAATAATCAAGTTTTTCAATCCCCAATCAATCAATCCATAAATGAAAATGTACAATCAACAACTTTTTATTAATCCAGTTAATCAACATTGCCCTGTTAGTTTTGGTGGTTAAAGTTTTTTATTAAATTAATTTTGGAGATTTGAATTTGAAAAATAATGATAATTTTTTTGTTTAAGTTGATTCATGATATTATATGAAATGTTTCATTGATTGAACAGTCGCATATTACCAAGAAAGTGTTAGATCCTTTAAGAACAGAAAAACAAAAAGCGCTGAATCACAATCATTCAATCATGTTTGTGTAGCTTCCAATCATGTTTAAAACTGATTGTCAAATTCACATTGTTCCTTACTGTTATAGTGATATCATGTAAGCACACAACTAAACGAACTCTAATGTGTTGTAACACAATGATTTTTCAGAATAGAATTAAAAGCAATACAACAGAAAAATACAATTATGATAGAAAAATTGCATGGCACAGGTAATTGTAAATTCATTAGGGTGCTTGAAAAAGGCATTAAAATATTGAGACCTTTAGAAAGAGGGATAATTTTGAAGTCAGAAAAAAAAAGAATTACAAAATGGTTCAATTGAGACTACTTTTTGAAATATACATTTTAGAAAGTCAAGATTGATATAATCATTCACTAACCTGAACTGTGATTATTGGTCCATTATTTTTAAATAAGTATGGTTTTATCACAGTATATAGTCTAGTCATCCAATTATCAACAGCCTGAATATAATCTGAAAAATATACCATAGAAGGAGAAAACACTTGACAAAACAACCTTTTTTTGATACTTAGCTCATGCAATGAGGTTTTTTGACACCCTTCAAGAGAAACAATTCAGAAAACATTGTGGAAAATGAAGAAATTACTTGCAACAAGTACATGTAATTTAAACAGGTTCAACAATGTTTTCTACCAAGAAAATTGTAAAAATATACAAGTTCACAGAATTTAAATTGTCCTCTGAAACTCCTTTCAACTTGGGCCAGTCTGAAATTTTGCTGTCTAGTAATGGCTTAAAAGACAATGCTTCTTCTCTTTCAAAAAGAGGCAAATGTGGTAACGACAGCCCTGAAAATGGATTAACCCATTACCACATGACATAATTTTAGACTGGTCCAAATTCAAAGATCTTACAGACGACAAGTAAAAGTTCATCAAATTTTGGATTATTTTTTTAGTAAAAAACATTGTGGATAATGAAGAAATTGCTTGTAATTTTTCACAATGTTTTCCAAAGTTTGTTTTCTTGGGGGCGTCAAAAAGTGTCATTGTGGGGGGAATAGGTTAAAATCAAATAATAGAAGGAAAGTTTTCTCCAGGACAAACTTTTACAGACATGCATAAAAGCATCATTAATTATAACAGATTAACCCATTCCAACATATCAACATTTTCGGCTGGTTCAAATTGAAAGAAGCTGCAGACGACATTAAGTCTTTTTGGCTAGAAACCATAGTGGATAAGACAGAAATTACTTGTAACATTGTGAGTTTCAAGCAATTTCATTGTTTTTTAAAAATGTTTTACAAAGGATTTTTCTTGAGAGACTGTGTGTGAATGGTTCAACGAGGTTTCTTAGATGTATTACTAATCATTTTCAACTGTCGTACAAAACAATAGATTAAACACATCTTTAACGCCCCTTTAGAAAAACAATTGGGAAAACATTGTGTAAAATGAAGAAATTGCTAAGACAAGCTATTTCTTCATTTTACACAATGTTTCAACTCAGACAATTGAAAGTTGAAATTTTTTCATAAACTGTAAATTGTTGTCTGCAACTCATTTCAATTTGGACTTATCTAAGATTTCGCCTTCTGGTAATGGGTTAGATTGGTTTAAGTAATTAATCCTTTCCTGTATAATCACTGGTTTTTACGTCCCAGTGTTTTTATACTGGGAAACATTGTGGAAACAAGCAATTTCTTCTTTTTCCACAATATTTTCTATCCTACTGAATGATTATTTTTAAAATAAATTCAACTTTGAATTGTCGTCTGCAAAACCTTTGAATTTGGACTAGTCTAAAATTTCAAAAAACAGGAAAGGGTTAATAAAACCACTTACTGCTGTCCATAGATCTAAGTGTAATGTTGTCAAAGTTCATCAACCAAGCAGGAAATCCCCCCTGTGAAAACAACAAGTTATGGCAACATCAGGTACAAGCTTGAGTGTCAATAAGCATTCTAACCCTTTTCTGTTTTTGGAAAATTTAGACTGGTCCAAATTGAAAGAGAATGCAGACAACAATGAAAATTGGATGCAATTTTAATTGAAGTCATCCTATGTGGTTGAAAATATTTTGGGAAAAGGAGAAATTGCTTGTTATATTGTAGGAAAAGAAAAAATTGCTTGTAACAAGCAATTTTTCCTTTTTCCACAATGTTTTCTCTTGTATAAAATCACAGCAATGTAAAATACTGGGTTTGTACAGGAAAGGGCTATTTGTAGGAATCCACTTTATTTCTAACATTCATTTTTAGATTCAAACATAAACACTTTACAAGATGGTAAAATTTTAGACTGGTCCAAATTGGAAGGAGTTGCAGATGACAATTTAACCCTATCCCGTTCAAACACGGGATTTTACGTTCCTGTGATTTTATACTGGAGAAAACATTGTGGAAAAAGAAGAAATTGCTTGTAACAAGCAATTTCTCCTTTTCCCACAATATTTTCTACCACATAGGATGGTTTCATTTCAAATTGCATCAAGTTTTCATTGTTGTCTGCAACCTCTTTCAATTTGGACCAGTCTAAATTGTCAAAAAACAGGAAAGGGTTAAGGCTTAAGATTTTGTTGATTTTTTCAACTTTTTGGGTAGAAATATTCTGTAAAATGAAGAAACATTTTCTTTATTTAACACAATTTTTTTCTAATTGTTTTTCTTTAGGGGTGCCCAAAAGCATCACTGTGTGAGAATGGTTTAACATAACCAAATAAACAAATATTATAATGCATCCAATCATGGAGAAAAAGCTTTTTAAAGATTTTCTTTTTAATCCTCAGTATATCAAATACAGTAAAACCTCGGTAGTTCGTAGCGCAAGGGACCGGGAAAATTTATACGAATTGAGCGTAGTACGAACAAAACGGAGGGCAAGGGGTCGGCTGTTTGAGATACACGGAATCTGACATGGTCTTGTTCTGTCACACATTTAGGAATCGATTCTAAATTGGTTATTTTTTCTACACAAGACATGAAGATATTAATTGAGGAATACATAAAAATACATTAAAAAATACTCGTCTTGTATTTTTATGCTTTAATCTTTGTGTTAATTTTTGGCATTTTTTTAAGCACAGTGTCTGTATCAAATGGTAGACTCCATCTGAGTGATTTCCCTTTACAATACATTGGATCATATCACTCTGAGTATTCTATCATGAAATCATAAAATGAAGGATCAACGATTGTGAAGAAAATAACCGCAGAATAAAATAAAGTGATAATCTCTCTGTAAGCAATAACACCGATTATAATGGGTGTGCGTCAATTCAAAGTAAATTTTCGGCGATAAGTACGGGAATCTTTATTCGATTAATTACCCATCTTACAAACCAAACAGCCCCTTTTAACTAAAGGTACATGATATCACATGATTGTCATATAGATCAGTAGGTGTGAAAATCAAGGTAAGCGGTGATTGGAGACAATTAGTTTATATCACCTACGAATTAAACATAGGAGTTTGTGCTATAATCATACTTTCGGGACTTGAAATGACCTACGAACTACGAACCACTGACGTTCGAATTAGACAGAGTTTTCTTACAAAGATAAAGAAGGAAAAAGATTGGGACCGCGTAAATTATACGAACGAACACATACCTACGAACCAGTGACGTTCGAATTAACGAGATTCTACTGTATCCCATGATATAGCGCTAATTTTAAGAGTACAGATTCTTTAAAGTATTTTGGTAGAGGGTCAATAGGTATTGATACAAACCAAATATCAAAGCTCTAGTCCTTATGGTTTGTGAGAAGAAAATTTCAAAGATTTCCTGAATTACTCCTATATAAAATCAGGGATCACACAGAAAAGGGCTAATCTTCAGAGTATTGTTAATCTTTGAAGTATTTTGGTAGAAGATACATGCCAAAATCAAAGCTTAGATCTTATGCTTTGGGATTGTAAGATTTTTTAAGTTTTTTTTCACTTTGCAGACAAACAGATTTCAATTCTTTGAAGTATTTTGGAAGAGCATGACCATAGGATAATTTCTGTGAAGTTTGGTTGAAATTCCATGGTAAGATTAAGAGGAGAGGATTTTCTTATAATTGTGAACAGATGGTTGTAAATATGGATTGATGGATGTTGGACGATGACCGATCACAATAGCTCACCTAGAGCAATTTGTGCTTAGGTCAACTAAAAATCCTTGCTTTTAGGGTAGAGTACATTGTGGACATTGAAGAAATTGCTTGTAACAAGCAATTTCTTCATTGTCAACAACATTTCTTTTTTCAAATCTTTCTCTTAATAAAAAAAACATGTGTTCTTGGGAATGGGTTAAAAGGACAATTGTTTGTTGGCACTTTAAATGCCGTAACCACAGCTTATTCAAGCAGTACAATTAAGTTAATTGATTGCTTTGTTCAAGGCCTGCAATTCATAAGCCTAGATATAGTGAAAATGAGACCCAAAGTGATTGTTACAGGCAAGTTTCTTTGTTATCAACAATGTTTACTACCTTAAAGACAATAAAATTCAAATTTTATAAAATCACTCCCACACATTCCCCCTTGTTTAACCCATTCCAACTCAATCCCTCCTTTTTACGCCCTTCAAGAAAAAAGCTTTGAAAAACATTGTGGAAAATGAAGAAATTGCTTGTATCAAGCAATTTCTTCATTATCCACAATGTTTTCTATCCAAAAAGGTGAAAAAATCTAAAATTCCATCAACTTGAAATTGTCGTCTGCATCTTCTTTCAATTTGGACCAGTCTAAGATTTTGTCAAGTGGGAATGGGTTTAGCCCCTCTACAATAAAGTTTGGGGGAAAAATGTGAAAAATTGAGAAATTGCTTGTCACTAGAAATTTCTTCAATGTCCATAATGTTTTCTATCCCAGAACTAAAAAGAGCAAAAATTTTAAAATATCATAAAATAAAGAATGTTGTCTGTATCTTCTATCAAATTTGACCAGTCTTAAATTTTGTCATGTGGGAATGGTTTTACTAAAAACAATTGTATGTAACATCTCTGAATTTGGACCAGTCTAAAATTTTGTTATCTGGAGAAGGGTTACTAAAGGCTTACAAATTCCCATTCAGCACAAATATAAGGTCCTGGTCGTAAAATAACTGATAAGTTGTATTTCTGGGCTGTTCGTAGAAACTTTCCAACATCCTGCTGGCCAGAAAAGTCATATACCCCTTGTGTTGTCTCGTGACCATTCCATGCAACATATCTGGAAAAATTTTCTCGATTATTTAGAAATTGTACAAATTGTTTGAACTTAATTAACAGAGGTCAAAACTTTACACTAGTCTAAATTCAAAATTGTTACAGAAGATTAATTTTGGTTGATATTTTAATTGTGTGAGATTTCATGTGACATTAGTTTTAATCCATTGCCACACGGTAACGCTTTTGGACGTCCTTTAAGAAAAACCAATTGGGAAAACATTATGTAAAATGAAATTCTTCATTTTACAAAATGTTTTCTCTCCAGATAGTTGAGAAAATCTAAAATTTCATAAATTTTAAATAGTCGTCTTCAGCTCCTTTCAATTTGGAACAGTCTAAGATTTTGCTGTCTGGTAATGGGTTAAACTACACAAGGTACTTGGTTAGGATCTTAACAAAACAGAGTTTGTTGGCAGGTGACCCAAACATTTGAAGTGCAGCTTGAGCTAGCTCTAGTTATGTTCAATTCTTAACCCATTACCATACACCGAAATTTAAACTAGTCAAAATTGAAAGAAGTTACAGACAACAATATTTAGTTGATGAAATTTTAAAACTCTTTATCTTTTGAGGTAGAAAACATTGTGGATAATGAAGAAATTGCTTCATATATAAATGTCTCCTATGACAAGCAATTTCTTCATTGTCCACAATGCTTTCCAAACCTTTTTACTTGAGGGGCATCAAAAAGCTTCATTGTGTGGAAATGGATTAACCCATTCCCTAACAGCAAAAGTTTAGACTGGTTCAATTTGAAAGGTTTTGCAGATGACGATTTAAGCTTATGAAATTTGGATTTTTTTCACTTTTGGGGTAGAAAACATTGTGGATAATGAAGAAATTGCTTGTTACAGGCAATTTCTTCATTTTCCACAATGTTTTCCAAAGCATTTTTTCTTGGGGCGTCTTTAGGTGTCAATGTTTGGGAATGGGTTAAATCTTCTATCATCAATATGTTTAATACAGAGCAGGAGGTCAACATTGCACTTCCTGTCTAAATGATAATCATAAAGCACGGCAAAATTGAGGCTATGGCCTTTTTTTGACAGAATGTAAACAAAAAGATTAGAGCCATTTTGACTTACAGGCCTTTTTGACATTTGATTCTTTCTTAACCCATTACCCAACGACACAATTTTAAACTGATCCAAGAAGCTGAATTTAACAATTTTAAGGTGATGAAATTTTAAATCTTTTTGTCTTTTTTGATAGAAAACATTGTGGATAATGAAGAAATTGTTAGATATAAGCAAATTCTTCAGTTTCCACAATGTTTCTCAAAGCTTTTTTCTTGAGGGCGCAAAAAGGAGGGCTTGTCAGGGAATAGGTTTACCCAATACTAGAAAACAAAAATCTTAGACTGGTCTAAATTTACAGAATTTGCAGACGACAATCTCTATCTAATTTCATTTAAGAAATCTTTGTCTTTTGGGGTAGAAAAAATGGATAATGAAGAAATTGCTTGTTATAAGCAATTCCTTTATTTTCCAGTAAGTTTTCCAAAGTTTTTCTCTTGCAAGTGTATAAGAAGCAGGATTTTGCTGTGGACGATTAAGACTCTACTGTGTAAACCTTCCATTTCTTTCTGATAAGAATAATAAATGACTAACGTCTGAATAGCATTCAGCCCTGCTGCAGCCATTTTCTTCAATCTGTCATCCCAATACTGGTATGGCACTCGCTGATAATGAATGCTTCCGGAGATGTATCGAAACGGTTTACCATTCATCATAAATGTGTCCTGGTCATAGCTTAAACTAAACGTTGGAACCTATAAATGGTGAAAAATATTATCCATTGACTCACTCAAGGATGACAAAATTCATCGTAGGTCTCAAATAAACATATGGGCAGTTACAACTGTTTTGCACAGAACCATCCAATTAAGAGTGACTCATTGAGAATATTTTATTTACCAAACAGCTAATTTTTAGATGTCATAATTAAAAGAAGTTGTGGAAAACAATTTCAACTTAATGAAATGTTATTGTTCTTTGTCTCTTTGTAGAAAACATTGTGGAAAATGATTCTAGTCACAAGCAGTTTCTTAATTTTCTAGAATGTAACTTTTCCCATGCTTTTAATGTGGAATTTCGCGGGCATAGATTAAGATAAAGAGCCAATTTTGCGGGCATGGATTAAGATAAAGAGCCAATTTTGCGGGCATGGATTAAGATAAAGAGCGAATTTTGCGGGCATGGATTAAGATAAGGAGCATTTATATTTGAATTGTGAGATAACTCATTATGTCGGCTCATCAAACACAGATTATAGAAGAAAAGTTTTGGTTCTCAATTATCAAATTTCTAACTGTAATGCTTTTAGATATTTGTAAGAATGTGACTAAACCAAAGAAAAGAATAGAAAATATTTGGCATTACCAAACGCCAAAAAAGTCTGCAAAGTCGTACAGGAATGGGACTGGAATTAATCGGCTTAATACGTTTTCTGTCCATTGCACCACAATTGTGGGGGTTTTTTGTTTCCATAACGTATCAATTACGTCATTAGATTCTGCTAGCAATACAGTCCTTATCAACATCATCCAAAGACAAACGACCTCACCCAATAAATTCTGATGATTAAAAGTAGGGCATTTGGAATTTAACACATTAAATTGAATTTATAGTGATTTAGTCAATGGGCCCCTACCAATATACGGAGTTCTCCCAAAAATTGCCCTTTAATTAACTCCTTTGATTCTACTGGGTAGTTCCGGTTTAAATTTCAACAAAGAGTATATAAGGGCTGAGACTAAAAGCGTCTGTTTTGGAGAGAATTAATTATTTTTTCGGTATTTCACACTTAAGAATATTGAGTACTTTTGTAATACTTATAGATTATGAAAATGTTTTGGTATTTTTTATTTATGTCGACATGTTATAATCGTCTTCCCGTCCGAGTTTCATCCAGTTTCATATTCTACTTCTCATTTTCGAAACAAAATTAGCAAAAGTGTCCTTCATGGTGATTTGTTGCTTTTATTTCCTTGGCTTGAGAATATCTATTGACACATGCAAACAGACAAAACAACAACTAGGGGAACAAAAGTATTGCGATAAAAGGAGAATTTTTACAATGAATTTCTCCAAATCTGAGCGATCCGTTATTGTTGATACAAATGGATTTTAATATTTCGTCTGTATCCTATTTCGTTCTGAGATATTTGTTTATCTACAAAGGTTTAAATGGTAAATTAATCTTAAGAATTATCAATGTCCGTCAATAAACTCCTGTTTTAATCCAAGTAACTTACACGTTTTGAATCCGTATCTTTGATTACGCAATAGTCCACGGGTGGTATCCGGATATATCTCATAACGATCTGCTATTTGCTTTGATTTTCACACGACTGCCAAGATGTTCTTCTTTGACTAGTTAACAGGGGAGTCGGTTGACTTATATTATTTGGAATTTATCTAGTTCTAAAGATTGATTAATGCTTTATCTTTCTGTGCATATATTATATGCAAAATGATGTGGTTGGGTCCCTAAGTAAAAGTACACTATCAAAGTTAAATGCTCCTATTTTGCGTAGAATCAGATATTTTTTCAGAATTTGATACAGAGGAATGTTGAGTACTCTTAAAATACTCTTAGAATATGGAATTGTTGTGGTAGTTTATATTTATGTTGGAACGTTTTAATCGTTTTTCTCTCCCGACCTAGGAACCAAATTTCATTCTCGTCCAGTTTTCACATTTTACTTCTCATTTTCGAAAAAAAATAGCAAAGGCGTCCTTTGTAGGAAATCATTGCGTTTACTTCTTTAACTTGAAAATACTTATCAAAACAAGGAAACCACACAACAACAACCAAGAATAACAATATTGCGATATAGAGTACTTTTTACGCCGATTTTCTCCACATCTGAAAGATCCATTATTTTCGGTACACATGGCTATTAAAATTTCATTCGTATCCTCTTTCGTTCTGAGATTTTTTTTCTGTAGGGGGTTAAATGGTAGATCAAATTTAAAAGTAAACGATGTCCTCTTATAAACTGCTGTTTTAATCCAAGTAACTTACACGCTTCTGATCGCTATCTCTGATTGCGTAATAGACCATGGGTGGTATTTTGGATATACACTGGATATATCTCATAATGATCGGTTATTTGCTTTTGATTTTCACCCGACATCCCCTAATTACAAGTAACAAAGGAAGTTGTTTGCTATTCCCTCTAATTCTAAGGAAATTACGAGTTTTTACATTTTAAATAGGATTATAGATGCAAGAGGTAAAGGAAATCTATTTTAAAACGTTTCTCATTTAGAATAAAAATGGAAAAAATGTTTAAGTAAGAAAAATCTGAAAAAAAAATGTTTAAGATCACTTTTTTACAACAAAAAGATTTGAATATTGAGTATATACATATTGTATCATATATGTCATTGCATGGTATATCTCAATATAGTAATAAGAATTTGGTATCAACTAAATGGATTAAAACGTTCAAAAAGATTGATCTTTGTAACACTTCTTAGGGTCACCTCTTTTATATTTTCACTTTTTTATTTCTCACTTTTTCTCAAATACTTAAATACATGAAATGATATATAAAACAATAAATTAAAAAAAAACATTCAGCAGGGTAGAAATACTGTGGAAAAGGGAAAGAATGCAACAAGCATATTCTTTTTCTACGATGCATTCTCAATTTGAAAGCCACAGGGACGTATAAACCAGGGATAACCAGAATAAATTTATAGGCGCCCCTTAAGGAAAACAATTGGGAAAACATTGTCCAAAATGACAAAATTGCTTGTAACAAGCAATTTTTCATTTAGGGGAATGTTTTCTGCCAAGAAAGATGAAAATATCTACAAATTCATAAACTTAATGTTGTCATGTGCAACTCCTTTAAATTTGGCACAGTCTAATATTTTGCCCCCCGGTTATCGGTTAAACACCACTTTCAACATTAAATCAGTTACTAAGCATAACTGACATTTCATCTGAGCCACCAGCTGCTTACCCTACTTAGACCTTATCACTTGCCGATTGGTAAGAAATTAATGATATATCTTACTTGCCATTGGTAAGAAACGATTGATATATCTTCGGAAGACCTACAGAGGCAACAATCATTTCCACAAGCCTCCAGACACTTTACAAAGCTTGTTGAGGATCATGCAGTGAAATTCTGATTAAATGTATTTCATATTCATCAATGAAAAGGGTATTTGGTAAATTCCCATGGTCATGAAATGAAGACGTATGGAGAGCTTCTTTGTAATAGTTCCTGTTTGTAAAATGTCAGATATCTTACAAATTCAAAGCCCCGCTTGACATGTGAAACCATTTTTTAAAAAAGGAAATAACGGAATGTATTTCCGTGAGTATCGTTGTATTTATTTCGATCAAAAAAGCTCTTTTTATGGTAATAAATACGTATATCCGGAATTAGGGTACATCCGAAAAATACACTTTCATACCGGCTCATTTATGATTATAAACCCGTAAAACGTCACTTAGCTTTAAAAATTAAGCTCAGCTGTTAGAATAAAGTAGTTTCTAGATTATCTAGGGTTTCAAAATTGATGACACATAGTAAGAGCTGGCAACAACCTGTTAATGTTTTCAATACCGATATCATCGATTTTTTCACCGGAACTACCCAAAGATTTAAGGGAGGTTACTCTAATACTGAATCTAAGCGGAGTAACTCTGGATATCGGTAGGGGCCCATTTAACACAAAGAAAGAATATTTATTATATACATTACATTATTAATAACTATTGGAAAAGCAGAGAATTTATCTACATAAGTTTTCATGAAAATCTCTTCAAGACCGCTGTAACCCATTCCCACACATTGACGCTTTTCGATGCCCCGTAAGAAAAACAAATGGGAAAACATTATGTCAAATGAAAAAATTGCTTGCAACAAGCAATTTCTTCATTTTACACAATCTTTTCTACCCAGAAGGTTGAAAAAGTCTAAAATTTCATCAACTATAAATTGTCCTCCGCAACTCCTTTAAATTTGGAGCAGTCTAAAATTTTGCCGTCTGGTATTGAGTTTAAAGGCACACATTATGAGACAAGTAGACAAAGTTCGCTCTTTCCAACAGTATTTCTTAATAATCCTCAATCCATGTCATAAAAGAGGATGTGTGTTGATAAATCTAGCCCTCACACAAACATCTTACTTACACAATTGAAGTTATCAACCATTTTTAGCAAGTTTCATACAACACTTTGGAACCATTAGGATTCTATATACATGCATTTTGTAAATCAGAATGACCCATGCCAGTTGGATGGGGCTAATCACAGATTGATGAGTCAGTGTGAAACATTTGTAACTGCCATTAGGCATACAAGCAGTTACAACATTTTAATGCTGACTCAACGAGATGTAAACAATAGAGTAAATAGCACATACTGACAATTTATAGATATAAATCAGAAATCTTTTCCCTCTGGAATAAGAGTTAAACCTATGACAATCTTGACAGATATTACTGTGATGTTTTTTATGAAGGCCTATGATTAAGTTGATCAATACGTTTAACCCTTTCCTGTTTTGTAAAATTCTAAACTGGTCCAAGTTCAAAAGGTTTGCAGATGACAATTTAAAGTTGAATTTATTTGAAAAATTATTATTGAAATTGGATAGAAAATATTTTTGAAAAAGAATAAATTGCTTGTTACAAGTAATTTCTTCTTTTTCACATTATTTTCTCAAGTATATAAATGCAGGAACATAAAAACCATGCAGGGATTAAACAGGAAAGGGTTAACTCATTTCTAAACTCAACAAGCTGGATATTTATCTCATGTTTAGACAAGAATTGCACTCAAAGAGTAGTACAATGTAGTAGTTGATAGTCACTCCTCAACCACCCTCCTTTTGCCCTGTCCTGAGTCCTACAAGGGTTAGCTGCAATATTGTAGCCCTCTTTCTTGTTATCTATTGTCAGGCATAATGCACAGCAGCCTTGGACTTTCTAAGCTTTAACCAAGTCCCGAACAATGATGCTTATTGACGCCCCTGAAGCAAAACAATTGGGCAAACATAGCTGAAAATGAGAGTCGATTAACACTTTTCCGCACAATTATGCACTTTCATGCTACTCAAGAAAAATGAAGAAACTGCTTGAAATTTGCACATCTGAATCATAATATTTTCTACCCAGAATAATTATAAAATCTAAAATTTCATAAACTTTTAACTGTCGTCCGCAATTTCGTTCAATTTTGAGCAGTCAAAGATTTGCCATCTGGGAATGGGTTAACCTATCGAAGAGGAGGAGAAAGGGGACCATGTATGTATACATAATTGACTACCGTAGGATAGTAGGCCGACGGGGAAATCAAAGAAAGATACAATATATATATGATACTCACGCCAGTGCAACTTGCTCTACTTATGCCGAGAATAGCAAATGTTAAGGCAACTGCGGCTGTCATTCTTGTTTAGAAGAAATGCGGCTTTAACCTGAGTGTAGAAAGCAGAAGCTAAGTAAGTCAGTCACATGATGCAAACTTAAAGGTCATGTGACAAGAAAGAGTACGGTCTAAAACATGAAATTCTGTATTACGGAAATCCGTTTTGCCGTAGATAGTTCGGTGGATATTATGTCAATCGTTGTCAAATATCTAAACTGTATCCGGAAAAGGGAACTTAGTGTCAATTTCTTTGACAATAAATTGGCTATGGGCTTAATCTGCGTGATGAAACTTACTGTAACATTGAAGTTAAAGCAATAGCCAAGTCTTTAAGGAGATTTATACGGACATTGATTCCCTTTTGCATTCCCGAAACCTCTTACTTCATGCGTCCGTTTTATAGATTGGCCGCAGTTGCTATATAGGATGTCGTATGAGGAAATCGTGACGTATAGGTAGTCTATTTACTGAGTCACAGAAGTAAATGGTAAATTGACCTGAGTGCAAGAGAATGAAAAGTGTTTGACCGTGGCACCTTCCAACAGTGGGATTGGGTTGATGCGTTATCTCGATTTTGTCTATCTAAAGCATGTTAATAATCAATACCTATCTAATTAGTTATTTACAGACCCAAAATTTCACCATTATAGACGATAATTTTTGGTTAATGAAAGCCTTTTTTTTTTTTTTTTTTTTTTTTGTCCATTGAGGTAGATAACATTTCGGATAATATTAAAAATTCCCTGTAATTAGCAATTCTTTTAATTTCCTTACAATTAGCTGTTGCTTCATTTGCCTCAAGTGTTCCAAAATGATAAGACGCATTGAGTCTGTCACAGAAGTAAATGGACCTGAGTGAAAGAGAGTGCAACTTCTATGTTCCCATGTGATGAAGTCTTGTACTTTATGTCGTGATATTTTCTAAATTACTTCCCTCTAATTATTGTTTACATTTTTCATGGCCACAATTTGCTTGATAATTACAATAAAGCTTATTATTGATTGATTGAATATTTTCATATTAAACAATGATAGCTAAATATAGATAAATATTGGTTAACGTTTATCAGACTTATTTCATTCATGCAAAATTGAGGAAAAGCAAATAAAAATTTTTATCAATAGCGAAATGGCGTTGGTTTGAAGACGACAAAATTTTAGACTGTTTGACCGTGGCACCTTCCACTAGTGGGATTGGGTGGATGCGTTATCTCGTTAGCCACGATTTGAGAAAGATAGGCATATTGTCTATCTACAGCATATGGATAGGTAGACTGGTACCACTGTCGACTTTAGGTAAATAAAGCCGACAGGTATGCACCGATTTTCGGTACATACACGGAAAGCCTGGCCCCTTGGGTTTTTCACCTTACTAAAATCGAAAACGAGGCTAACGCATGCGCAGCAAATTTTGTTGAAAAATTTAGACACGCCGCGGGATTTCCATCTAATACGATAAGAATCTTAGTTTTGCAGTTTTAAAGGAGTCAGTTTTTATGTTAAAACATTTCTCACGTGAACAATCGAAATTGTGTGCGAGAAAAACCTTGGAATGCCACCCTTTTTATGTAAAATATTTTAGGTACACCGCGTTCCTCTTCCGCCATATTGTTTACAAAAATCCATCACCCAATCAGATTCGATGTTTGGGTATACGTCATTAAATGCCCATCAGCCAATCTCTTGGTGCAGTCATTTGGGATCTACCTGTCGGCTTTATTAAAGTCGACGGCGGTACCGGTCTAATGGATAGGGAAATGAGAGGAGATTAATTGAACAAATTTTTGTTCGGTTAATCGAACGAATGTTGTACACGACTAAAACAAACTAATCTGCCGGATATAGCCGCGATTTGAACACCTCAAGATCTGCTGCATATTTTCCATGAAATAGACCTGGATCGCTAAAGCAGGTCCCCATCTAGGTCTCTAGCTATTTGTAGTATCTGGGGAAAATCGTATTTTTGAGATATTGAAGTTTGAAAGTGACTTGGGCAAGTTTACCCATACCGGATGGGATAAAGTTGTCGGGTGTGTTATTAGGTTGAAACAGATTCTAAAACAAACTCAAAAAGAGATATTTGGTTGAGATAACATAAGGAATATCCTTCAATTATCGAGTGTTCTAGTAACATCCGATTTAAAAATTTATAAATACTCTGACCTTGTAATAGACTGGTACCACTGTCCGAGTCTATCAAAAAAGCCGACGGCGGTACCGGTCTAACCTTGTAAAGGCCCATGCAAAAAAGGCGGGTCGAAATTACGTCACGCTAGCGTTCCGCCACATTCTATTGACAAATTTTGAAAACCGGAGAACTGGATTTATTTCGCTTAATTCGGTTAATTCGATGTTTGCACTTATTCAATATAATAACATTCTAAACATGCCGAGAAAGCAGCTAAAATGCTTGATAAATTCTATCCGAAACGGCCGAGTAATGCGAGTGCTGTTTCAAGTTTTCTCGGTTCCATGCTCCACGTTCACAATTTTAAATCATATGAGAAAACCGGTTTAGGAGATGCTGTAAGATCGTTTTTACTCATTGTATAAAGTTTCTTTTCGCTTCAATGCATATTACTTTCGTCTCCCTCTTTTTTCTCGACACTTTGTTTTTCGGCCCCGGCCAATTTCGTCTAAGCTTAACCCTTTCCTGTTTTTCAAAATTTTAGATGTCTTATTTGACATAAATTCCAGCCAGCAAGTTAAAGGGTGCAATTAGAAAAGTAACCAACCTAGATGGTGGAAAATATTGTGTTAAAAGAAGAATTTGCTTGTTACAAGCTGTTTTTTTCTTTTCCAACAATGTTATTTGTGTATGATATCACAGGGAAGTAAACACTAGGGTTAGAACACGAAGGGTTAAAACACCTTTAGAAAATGGTGTCCACTACATTCTCTGTAATATATCTATATACTTCCAACACAAACCAGAACAAGAAACCTGATCCTAAATTTCAGTCTAAAATACATACAACGACACAATCATGAAATTTTATAAGCTACCATGCCACCCCATCCCACCTGTATTTGCGTTTAACCCATTCCCAAACAACAAAATTTTAGACTGATCAAAATTGAAAGGAATTGCAGACAACAATTTAAAACTTATTAAATTTATGATTGATTTTACTTTTTGGGTAGAAAACATTGTGGATAATGAAGAAATTGCATTTAACAGTTTCTTCATTTTCCTCAATGTTTTCCAAAGCATTATTTCATAGGCGCATGTAAAAGTGCCATTGAGTGGGAATGGGCTAATAAATTGTACATTATAAAATCATTGCCCATATTGCGCCCTATTATGTGCTATTGAAGTGGAGGGTTTGGGGGCGCCGCCCCGACATTTTTTATCTTTTACTGTTGATAGTGCAAGTCATTTTGAGTAAAAGACAAGTTGCAAGCAGGGGTTCGGGGGCGCAGCCCCCAACATGTTTTTAAATCACCTTTCTTGAATGGCAGATTTTTTTCAAATAGTCTTAGTAGGGTTAACTATTTTAACCCATTCCAACACGGCAAAAATTTAGACCGGACCAAAGTCCAAGAAGTTGCAGATGACAATTTAAAGTTTGTGAAACCATTAGAATCATTGTCTTTTAGGTCGGAATACATTGTGGATAATGAAGAAATTGCTTGTAATGAAAATCAATTAGGAAACATTGTGTAAAATGTTGGAATCATTCTGGTCCAGCACTTTTATGAGAGAAAAGGTTCCATCTGTTAACCCTTGGCTTGTTATGTTGAACCCGAAATATTCCGGTTTTAGCAGGAGGTATTGACAAAGATCAGACTGCACATAAGTGCAGTCTTATCTTAGTCTTCACCTCCTGTTGTGTCTGTCCTTTTAAAACCAGTATTATTCTTGAAATTATTTTACAAAAGAAGTATTGACAACTGAACGACAAGTACTACCAGTGCTTCCAGAGCTTTGAATTCTGTACAATTCTCAAACGGATTTTATTCAGCATGACAAGGGTTAAGAAATTATAAGAGATTTCAAATTCTGAGATTTTCAGAAATGTTACTTTTCAAGCAACAAATGCAAAACCTCTTGAACGATGATTTACATCATATTTTCCTGAGAATTTTTATAAAATGATATAATTTTTATTAAGCAGGCCATGATGGTTTCTCTCTCACTGGAAAACATGCATTCTTCTTCTTGTGAACAAAAAAGTGTATAAATTGACACAAGACTTAATTTACCATAACAATAAAGGTATTGATATACAAGGAAAAGTTCATAAACTGAAAATTTATGAATTGAAGCTCGAAACATTGTCCAAAATCTGTTGAAACCCATCTCTAAAAAAACTAATTCAATCACTACTTTCTATGAAATAAGAGAAAACAATGGTGGAAAATGACAAATTGGCATTCATAAATCATGGATCCCTGAAAATTGGAAGGGACCCCAGCTATCTCAGGCTAGGGATTCCGTCAGGATCCTTCGATATTTCTCCAGTACAACAGATCTTAATGTATCAACAGTCCAGTTGCTCCTGATTTTTTGATCGCTTGTTTTTGTTGAAATCATTGTGGATAATGAAGAAATTTCTTCATTTTCCACAATGTTTTCCATTGTTTTTTTTTTCAAGTTGGGCTTAGAAGAACAGGATTGCATGTGAATGAGTTAATGTATATCAAGGAGGGATCCCTGATTATCTAGAGGGAGCCCTGAAGTAATAACTAGGGATTCCCGTGGGATCCCATTGAAGCAAAGTTAGTGTCGACCCCTGGTAAAGAAGTGCCACACGTCTATAAGACGTGTGACAAGTTAAGATAAATTTAGAGCGAAAGATAACATATTTTCTTTGAAAAGCTGGTTTTTGATAATTCACTTTTTCTTAATAATTGGATTTTGGAAGGTTGAATGGGATATGAGAGTGATGGCTAAACAAATCTAACAAGTTAATTACGAGGGTGGGGATGGCATTTTGGAGCAGACCATACTAGGCATGTCATCTCATTGTTAGCTCTAACTCTGGTATTGAAACCATTCTGATACAGAAATATCAACTGGTCATATAAGTGTCTAAAAGTCACCATTTGTGGAGAAATAGAAAAGGTTGTGTTGCGACATTTTGCAGACAGCAACTTACGTGGCTAAAGCAAAACTACAACATTAAATAAACGGCTCCATTTTGTCACGCCAGATTTACATGTACAACGGAACTTACAATAGAAACTGATTTCAAAATCAAATTCTATAGTAAGAGTTCTTGTCAATCTTGCCCAAAACACGTGAATATCTTTTTTTAATTTGAAAAAATAGTGCAACTTTGAAACTTTCAACTTTCCAACTGCTGGTTTCCCCATTCTCTATATAGATGAAAACATACCAGAAAAAAGCGATGGTTCCTGTCGCATGAAAGGGCAATCACTTGCTCCCGATGCAATTTTGTTTTACTTTGCTTGCAATTTGGGGGGGTTTAGGAGCAAATACGCACGTAGATTTTCTTGTTTTATACGCTGATAATTTCAAATGCACACACACGTAATGGCATTTTTGTTTCTACGTTCATTTATTTTTCTGTACGCTCATGCACGTCTTGGTGCAAGATTTGTACGTGAACCGAAGTAATTGTACGTGAATTACGTACTACAGTACGTGAATTGGCACACTGGTTATTTCATTTGACATCTTAAATCTCGACATTGATGACTGCATTTTGATTTTTTGAACTTTGCACAGTATCAAAGTCAACCACCCTAGCTGCCATAATCTGAAAGAGATCTACAATATCAGATCTACAACCTTCATTGTAACTGAAGCCACTTTTCGTTCACTTGACTAGTTTGGTCTGTTTTTGGGGCTCCAGGGGATAAAAATTAGTAGTGGCATCATTGTTAGTCTTTACGACAGCTTAGATCTTCCGAAACCTTACATTCAGCTGCAGACGACTTCGAAACAATGTGACCGTTCGCAGCATCACGGTCTCTGCTTATGATAGGACAATTCTGAACAGGCTGAATCTTAAAATGGTTGTCTGCTTGTCTCTTATGTTTAGATGCAACGCAGGGAACAAGTGTATAAAATAGTTTATCATGGGGATTTTTTGTTATGTTTGGAATGGACTGACTGCGAGAAAAATTGTCTGCCAAAAAAAGGTATGTGAGAATTTGGTTTAATCGGGATATAGCAATACGATTTTCTGAATTCAAATGAATCTCGCTATTTTGAGGCCAAAAATGATCCCTGGAATGAAAAATTGCTTGTAAGAAGCAATTTTATTTTACACAATATTTTGTACTTAGAAACTTGAAAAAATCTAAAAATACATCAACTTCAAACTGTCGTCTGCAACTCCTTTCAATTTGGACCAGTCTGAAATTTTGCTGTCTGGTAATGGGTTAAACCCAATAAATTCTATCAATATTTTAACCCATTACCACATAAGCGTTTTTGTGCTATATTGAAAATTAAAAGTTAAAAACATCATCTCATGATGTATTATGCACTATCTGGCACTTATTTTTGAAATAGTCAAATCTTTGAATTTTCTTCTTCAACCTTTTCAGATTTACACCAGTCAAGAATTGTCTAATGTGGTAATATGTTAAAATTTAACACATTACAGGGTTAAGAAACAACCCTTTTAACCCACTCCTGTTAAATTCTTTTTTTTTTTTGTTGTTGTTGTTGTTGTTGTGTTTTTATTGTTGTTGTGTTGTTGTTTTATTTTTGAGAAACCATTGTGAAAAAAGAAGAAATTGCTTGTCACAAGCAATTTCCTTCCACATTATTTTCTACCCTACAGAATGGTATTTTTTCCAATAAAATCAACTTTATATATTCGTCTGCAAAACCTTTGAATTTAGAACAGTCTAAAACTTTGAAAAACAGGAAAGGGTTAATGCTAAGTTGCAGACACATGTGTTCCTGATAGTCTTAAAAGCTGTTCATCGTGCCATCTCTTTCATATTTCCAACTTAAAGTCATATCTGCCCTCCGAGGAAGAAAAAGTAGTTTAAACAATCTATCGCTTATTTTGTCACTAAAGCAAACATGCGCCTTCTAAATATCAATATACATAAAAGGGGATTAGGGAAGTTCTCTAGAAAGAGTGTTTTGTGTTTTTCTTGTCAATTTCAATTCGTGTTTGTTTATATTTTGAGATCGAGTCGAATGCAACAGACCCTTCACCGGAAGTCTTTAAATATCTTCGACAATGACTGATATAATGCACAGGTGCTGATGACTAAACTATACGGACGATTTTGTTAATCTTCATGACCTAGCTATTTGTTTGAATGACTAGCGAAAGTTAAAACGTCATCACTGACGTCATAGATTTATGTAAACAAACCTTAAATTGTGATGGGTCACAATTTAGAAATACCGAAACTTCTTTCATGCATTGTAGGCTTACCGGGAAGAGTTATGTTGATCTTGTTAGGGTCACTTCGGGTAACTTCGGACCATTTTTGCATCAATCATGACAGCGGACTTTTGACCCAAATCGCTGCTATTATCCGTAATTTGTACCCAGGATCGTTTGGTACCGATATTTGGAGCGAATCGTACCTCGGATGTTTCCGTAAAACTCATTGTAGAGATAATGGGTATTCTCTAGTAATAAGTGGAAAACTGAATGTGTTTCTTTGTCAGAAAAAATGAGAAAGTTCGGACGCGATATAAAAACTTCGGACGGTTGACGATAAACTTCGGACTGGTAAAAATATGGCGAGAAACTTCGGACACTTGTAATGTTTTTAAAAAAGAAATATGTCTAATAAGCCCATTCATGGTTGTCAGATAAGTAAAATTGATTTAATTATAGTAACATGTATAGTGGATATTTTGTGTGATGGTAAGACAAACAAAACTTTCTGAGTATTATATTGGATATAGGTACATTACAATGTTTACAACTACTCGATTGTTTATTTTCCATAGTATGCATACTTGTATAATATGACTTAATTATTGTTTATTTTTATGCTTGCTAATCCGTTTGTTGTCCTTTTCAGCTTTTACTTTCATCATCATTATCTTTTGGTCAATAACTTCCGAACTGGTAAGTAGACGATGTGATGTTGACTTCCGGGCAGTTTGTACACTTGTAGACCTGCTATTTGTCTGATTGGCGGATAATTTTGCTGGGAGAAACATCTCATCTAGGACATTGTCGATGGAAGACCCAGCTAAATCAGCAGGTGGTCTGTTGGAAGGTTCAACGGTGGATGAGACGGAAGAAGGATCAACAATAATCTGATTGCCATGCTCATCAACAAGGGGGTCAATCATCATCTCTCCTCCTGCAATCAATTGGAGTAAATCATTCGGATCGCCTATGTCTAAAATGGAGGTAGTAGACAAATCTAACTCCGGAAGTGCTTCAACGTGTGTATCCACCATCGGTTGCTGCTCTGTACCAGCGTCGGTGGGTTCACTGATGCTTGTTGATGCATCTGCGGACTTGTCAGACTCCTTGTCACCTTGTTCTTGGGGTAGGGGTCTGTTGGTGGGCTCACTGGGGGCAAATGCTACCTCAGGTATGGCCTGTCGGCAAAATGGATATATTCCACAACTTCTGAATCCGCTAGCGATGTTGGAGGGAGTTAGGCTGACATCCCACGCTTTGTTGAATAAACCAAAGAAAGTCCATTTATTTATTTTATTGAGTGGATTTTCCTGTAGATACTCAGAGCATAACTGATTGTACTTTTTATTTAGGGGGCCAAATACTGCTCGATCCAGAGGTTGTAAGTAGTGTGTAGTATGAGGGGGAAGAGACAAAATATGAATGTTCTCTTCCATAGCTCTCATCAACAAGCCTAGTGTCTCGTGTGATGAATGTCCGTCTAGTATCAGGAGTTGTGGCCTATCTGTGCCGCAGTTCTTGAGAAATACATCCTGAAACCACTGCTCACCAAGTGTATCATCCATCCAACCATTGGTTTGGAAACCAAACACCGAGTTTTTAGGCGCTGCTGTCGTATCAAAGCCATGCAGAGATCTGGCCGTTTTCCCTGCACAATGAAAATTTTGAATCCATGTAAATTGAGCGGACCGAACGCAAAACTCTAATTTATCCGGGTCTGCGTTACAATAATTACAGTGTAATAATAAGAGAACTCAATGGTATGCGAATCACGGATGAATTAGTTTTACAATTTTCAATGGTTTCTATGTTAATCAATTACATGTAATGTGCTTGTAACGTCTCTTTATCTACGCTTATTCTAGCCTAGTACTCGTAGACAGGAAGCATGAATAAGTGAACTATCGCCGTGATATAACTGAAATACCATGGTTAAACACCATACTAACATCTGCTAATTACATGCGTTAGCAGAAATAAAGCTATTAATATTTAAAGTTGTATTTAACCTACAATCTTTATACCCACAACTTGGTAATACTTTCGAAAATCATATTTTACCTTTCACGACAAACATAGGAGGCATTCGTTTCCCTGATGCACCTATACAAGCCATGACTGTTATATTCGTGGATTTGTTACTTGTTTTACTAACACACGTTTCCCCTTTGGCTGCGACAACTTTAACAGGGTTGTGCTCAAAGTTCTTCGACATCTCATCACAGTTCCAGATGCAATGACTTCTCTGTTCAAGACTTAGACCTTCCAGTAAAGTACCTAAATGAATTCTGATTTTTTAATGCACTCTAAGTACTTAATTAAAGGTACTAGTTAATGTGTAGACCTATGTATATTGTCTACATAAATTTGTTTTAGCTCGACACTCAAGTGAATGTTGTTCTTAAAATGCTGTTGTTAATTAAGTTTAGCTGTATAACACAATATACCTTAAAATTACATAGGTTGTCTTTTCAGAAAGACGTTTATCAACCAGTATAGGAAAAATATATCAAACAAGTTGCAGTAAAATGACTATATGAGATGACAGCAAATGATCAAGGAGAACATGTGATAAGAATTAGAATTATGAATAGATAGATCTGAGTGTACATGTATCTACTATTGTACCCGTAATTATGTGTTACCGAATCCGTTACTTAAATAAAACGTTGAAGTGGTTTTCAAATCACCAGCAACAAAATAAAAACACCAAGAAACATAAATCTGAAAATCTATTTACGAAGAACAAGCAACAACTGTCAATAGAGAATTAACAACAACATATAACAGAACATTGTCAAACGAAACTCTCCGATTTTTTTAACTTTATTTCATTATAACGAAGTTACTCCCCTTGATCAAATACACTAATGAAACGGGACATTTGATTTTTGACAAGAGAAAACTGGAAGAAAAATAAGAAACCACTTTATATTTCTAGAGCACTAGACTTGCAATCAAGAGGTTGCGGGTTCGAATCCAGGGGATACCTAGTACTTTATGACTTCGCAAAGAACCATACTAGTACTTGTATGTAACCAAGGAACGTGATGGCCATTATACAATAAAATGTTATTGAAAATGCGTGCCCCCTCCCCCAAAAAACAAATCAAACTGAACCTCAAACGCTTTTAATACATGTACCTAGATCTTGAAAGTATTTGTCTACCACTTCTTTATTCATCATTCTGGACCGGGTGGAAGTCAGTCTTTCCGGCTTTCGGATAGTAATTTCGGGGTGACGTCTTTTTACTCCAGCCCACCAATCCTTCCCGGCTTTAAATGACTTGAATGTCGACCCAATATTTAAACGTTTGCACAGGATGCTGGTTCTATTGAGGACTTGTTTTACCGTCAGACCAACCCCTCTCCTTGCTGCCATGACCACCACCTTGACAATCTTTGCCTCGATGTCCATCGGTATGCATGGTGGACGGCCATTTTTCACTTGGCCCTCAAACCGGCCGCTTATCCTATCACCAATGGTGGATTTGGGAACATTGAATGTGATAGCGGCTTTCCTAGTAGAAAGTTGTCCGCTTTTCACGCTTAAAACAGCCTTTTCCAAAGCTGACTCTTCATACAATTGGGTTTTTCCCCTCTTCTGGTAAACATTATAGGGATGAGTGTATTTTTCACTGCGTTTATTGGAGTATAAAGTGCAATTGCCTTAGCACATGGCAAATAACGCCCGTAGGGCGTTATGCTTAAGCCATGTGCTAAGGCAATTGCACTTTATACTCCAATAAACGCAGTTAAAAATACACTCAGCCCATATAATTGCAATACGTCTATTTTCAAATCCGAAACGGATAGAGAGATGAAAATAAAAACAAATAAACGAACTGTGGGCGGAGTTACTTTTCTTTGACAGGCGTATGGATACATTGACACAGTTTATCGCTCGAGTCGTTGTAACGGCGGACATTTTATTTCGTCGCTTGGGTTTTTTGAAATGGAAATTCGAACATTTGTTGAATTTATTTGGAATTATTATGAGGAAATACTAACTTTAAACTCTGTAAATTATGATATCTAGGTCGATAACAGTTAGAATTATGAATAGATGCTTAGTAATAGACAAGAAATATAAACCTACCACATGGACACGATGCATGCTGATGTGGCGAAGCCGATTCGACATCTCGGATTTACGGCTAATAAATGTGAGTTTTTCGAAATCTTCATGTTTAAAACGAACATTATAATTGTTATAAGGACACTATTTGTTTATCTATTTATTGAAAATCCATGGAAGTATAAAGGAATTCGAGGAAATCGAAATTCAAAAGGTGATGACTATAAATAGTAACAAAACAAGTTTGGTATTTCTTGGAAGTGAATTCCCAATATCGGAAATCCCTGACCTTGTTTGTTTCTATTTGTGTCGAAAATAGTTCTGCCTTTTATCGAGGTATAAAGTGCAATTGATTTGATCACGTGATACGATTTGGGCCAATGAAAATACTCTATTTTGAAGTATTGCAATTATATTTTTTTGGCATTCTGTAAAATAAACAAGTCGGCTACAATTATTTGATGTAAATGTGCCAGAGATCTGATAGTATACCAGTTAACCCTTTTCCAAACAAGACCTGTGGTTGATGTGTCTATTAGAAAGCCCCTGGGAAAATGTTGAGACAAAAGAAGAAAATACTGATGATCAGCATTTTCTCCTTTTGTCTCAATATTTTCTATGCCATACCATACACATTTCCAACCTTGATATAATTTATTTTGTCGTCTGCAGCAGCTTTTAGATTGGATAATCCTTAAATTTTGTCGTTTGGTGATGGATTAACAATAGGCTGCTATGGTTAGAAATATAAATAAATGTCGGCGGACGGCTGACGAATACGGAGTCATTAAAGGTCAAATTCAAAGAAATTTTTATATTGTCTTTTCATTCATTATTTTTCAAGTTTATGGTATTAATTTAACAAACAAACAATATTTTCGCGATTGCAGACCGTGCACATGTACAAAAACCAATTCGAAATGTCAAGATTTAATACTGCCCCAAAACAGCGCATCGCTTACTTCCCCTGTACATTCCCCAAACCGCTTATCTCCCCTGCATTTGTGACGTCATAGTAGAAGCTATCTGTTTTACATGTCCAATGGTTGCTGTACTAAATACAGGCGATAATACGTAAAAAAATCGGTTTTAAAGGAGAATAATGACGATCTGTGCCGCTTACGGTTGTAATGTTGCATCGGGGACTCAGAGGATCAGCATTTTTACGTTTCCGATTGATTTTAAAAGAAAAAAGTTGTGAATTCATAGCGGACAGCAGTGACAAATTTTGAGCCACCGAGTCATGCAAAGCTTTGTGTGAGACACTTTAATTTCAAGTTTTTGATCAGCCCGAAACTAGCAAATGACGTTGTTTTTAAGAACTTTCGACTCCGATTGAAACCTGACGCCGTGCCAACAATCTTGATCTCGGAGAACCGACGGGAAGAAGAACCGACATGCCGAACATCAGCTAGGGCAATTTCGAGGAAGAAGCTGCAACAGCGGTTAGATCAATTTGGTGAACAAATTGATATCTCGGCCATATATTATGGGGGTTGGGATTATATAAAACAATGAACGAATCACATTATGGACCGATTTTTCGTGAGACAGCAGAACTGAAAGGTTCCCATTTTGTTCATCTCGGATATTGTCCTTCCAATATATTGACCAAACGAGACTTTAAATAGAGGAGTATACCGACCTATCAAATAATTCATTCAGCCCTGACCTGAGCTTATCAACTCCGACATTGGTTGCCATTTTTTTTTACCTTTATTTTTTATTATTTTTGATTTGGCGGCTTAAACATTGTAACTACAGCCTTTTCAAGCTGTAGTTACCACGTTTAGGTCATCAACCAACCATTTTACTCTTTTGTTACATGCTACTTGGCATAAATTTCGCAAAAGAACGCTGTTAAAAATCAAAGCGGAACTTCCTGTTGGAGTTCATGAGCGGAGACTATGAAGTAAAGGGCAGGCCAGCCATTGGTCAATTTTGACATATTCACGAAAACTGTGTGGCAAAATGAGAAATTAATAATTATAAGTCATTTCCCCTTATTCTCACCATTTTCTCCTCTAGTCATACTCTCATTTTTCATTGATCCCATTCCAAAATGACATAATTTTAGACTAGTCCAAATTGAGAGGTGCTTTGAATTTAATTGCTGTTATCAACTACTTAGACCTGTGTTTATTATTGATATGAACATATTTCCCTCATAAACATACTGTTTATCTAGAATTCCAACAAATTTTCAAAATGTTCCTTTTACATGGTTGTTAGAAGGTATTTCCTTTTTTTTATTACCAAAAAATCCATTTAGACAAATTAAGGGGTCGACACTAACAGTGTTCCAGGATCCCTTAAAATTGGAAGGCTATTCCAGGCTAGAGATTCCATTAGGATCCTTCAATATTTCTCCAGTACAATAGATCTTAAGGTATCAACTAATGCTCCTGATTTTTCGTTTGCTTGCCTTTGTAGAAAACATTGTGGATAATGAAGAAATTGCTTGTACCAAGCGATTTCTTCATTTTCCACAATCTTTTTTGAATTTTTTTTAAAGTTGGGCTTAGACGGACAGGATTGCGTATGAATGAGTTATTACTGGGCAAAAAATTTGAAGATCAAATTAAAAAAAAAGTGTTTTTTTTTTATTGAAAGAGGTTGCAGATGACAACTTAATTTTTCCAAAATTGAATAATTATCGTAAATAGGCTTCAAAAATTTGAGAAAATTTGCTATTGCTAGTAACAAGCAATTTCTCCTTTTCCCCCAATATTTGTCACAACTTTTTCCTACTGTGAGTAAAAATAGAGGATTTAGTTGTAATGAGTTAAAAGGAGGTACAGATAATTGAACAGAAAATAGTGGCTATCATTAAGTTCAATTTTTTTCAAATATCACAATAGTCACCAGCGGAAAGACAAGCTACTGATTGCTTGGTAAAGGGTAACTTAGGCCATGGTCATGTCTTAATTAGTGTTTTTAACAATACAGGAAATGATTACATAATATATGCATATCCCATCCTTTCATGTTAGACAAACTAGTGATGTATATGGCACCCTTAATTTTCACCCGTGATCTATGTTTATTCCAAGGACTGTATAACTCCTTGTTAAAGTCCTTATTATTCTATTGCAACTTACAATGACTTTTGAAATAAGCTAAGATGATACTGGAAAAGGTCATAATTTATGTCATGTATGAATTAATCTTAATTTTTTTTATAACATGACAGAAAACATTTCCTTGGCAGAAAACATTGTGGGAAATGAAGAAATTGGTTGCAACAAGAAATTTCCAAATTTTCAACAATTTTAATCAAAGCCATTTCTTGAGGTGTATCATAAAATGGTTTATAATGGATTTAAAGAATTGAAAGGTTGATAACCAGAATATCTTTCTTTCAATAGTCCACAGAGGGAATCATGTCTCTGATAGCAGTCACCACATGTGAAGGAATCACTTTCCTCGCTCCTTTCGCAATCGTCTAGAGGCCATGTGTCTGTGTAGCCTAGAATAAAAAAATGTAAAGAGAATTTGAGATCTTAGCTTTTAAACCAAAATTTTTTTGGTGATTTTTAACTTAATGATAGACAACAGAGTTGGGAATGGTCCAAATTCAAAATGTAGCAGATGACAATATAAAGTTGATGATCTTTACAGGCTTTGTCTTACATACAACAGAATCAAGTAACAAGCATTTTCTTCTTTTTCTACAGTGTTTCCAAGATGGTTGGTTGGTGATCTAAATTGTAACTATAGACTGAATTAGCTGCAGTTACAATGTCAAGGTCCACAAACCAAGAAAAATGCCTAAAAGATGTCCGAAATTGCAGTCCAAAGTTCACTTTTGGTCTAAATGAATGAATTGATCGTAAAAAAAAAACTCCTTTGACAGCTGACAATTGGTAAATCACTGAATTTTAAGAGTTTAAGTGTTGAATGGGGTAGTAAACTTTGTATAAGGACAAATTGCATGTTACAAGCAATTACTCCTTTTCCCACTATTTTTTTGCAAACAACATTGCTTCAGTATGTCAGAACATTGGATTGTGTGGTAATGGGGTAAGTTTCCTTGCCTTAACCCTTTTCTGTTCAATCCCTGATTTTACATCCCTGTAAATTTATGAATAAGAAAAATTGTAGAAAAAGAAGAAATTGCTTATATCAAGCAATTTCTTCTTTTTCCACAATATTTCAAATCCCACTGAATGCTTACTTTCAACTAGAATCCACTTTGAATTTTCGTCTGCAAGTCATTTGAAATTGGACGGGTCTAAATTTTTAGAAAACAGGAAAGGGTTATAAACAATGTAGGTCATTTATGAAAAATAATTTAGCACTATAACAAAACAATATTTTACTTACTCATGAATTCTTTGGTTTTCCTCAAGTGGGCCTGTCTGTAGCGAATGGTCATAGTAGGAAACTCCCAATACATGAATGTTCAGACAATTCACCCGGAATGCAATGTGATCTGTTATGCGTGTCAATCCTGCTTCATCCTTCCCATCTATACTGTTTGTTGTCTTGCAGCACTTGGATTCTGTCACAGTTGGCATATTCACACAAATCTTGCACTGGCACCTGTGAAATTGAATTATTTATTATAATTTTCATATTTGAGAATGATTTACTGTCCATATTTACGGAGAGTAAACAAACGTTACTGTAACTTTTCTGATGGGGGCACAATTGTAAACCATATACCAAGAACTGATTTCAAACATTGGACAATGTAGTACTGATTCAAGCAACCAAAACCATTTGAGCCAGTGTTAGACATTTGCATATAATCCTGTCCGATCAGACTTCACTTTGCACCTAGTAGATAGCTACAGACTGAAAGTTTCTTATGACAGCCAGATAATCATCTAATGCACTATTTGGACAATAAGACTGGGAATGTCATGCACATAATTTCTTATTCTCGTCTAAAATTTACAAACGAGATGTTTGATCGTAAATTTTTGGTAGAAGAAAATTCAGAGGAGTTTTTGTTACAGTGTCAATAGTCCAGGGATAATTCAAAAGGGGTCTCACTCGCAAACGTCACTTCATTGGGATCTTCATTTAAATTCGTTGTGCAAGTCAGATTCAAACGTTCAAAAAAGGAGTAAATTAAATTTGTTACGATTCTAATGTTTATAAAGGGCAATATTCGCCGCAAATATTGATCACTCACCATGTTGACACCTCAGGAACATTATCGTCAAAATCGAGGCAAAAAGAAGACGAAGAATATAATCATCACTATCCTCCGATTCCGTAGCAATTGCCCTTCAAACTGGTTCATACACATATGGCCTTAAATTACCAAAATCATCCATTTCTTCTTCGTGAATATTGCTCAAATCGCTGTCATACTCTACGTCCATTTTTAATAAACTTCTACTATGACGTCACAATTCAGGGGAGTTAAGCATATGTATCCAATAGGTAAGGGACATAAGCGATGCCGTAAAAATGAAAAGGTAAAAATAAAAACTCAAATAAAGTGTTTTTGAAACAATCTCAAGAAAAATCAATGAATATCAATGCACATGTTTATTAATGGAATTTTGAAAATTTGAATTATGTTACCCCTGTGGATTTGCCCTTTAAGAGTGAAGTGACACATTTTACAAGGAGTACATCTTTACTTCATCAACTAATTCCATCAAATAAAAATCAGAATGTTCTTTTCCATAGTGTGAAGCAAGCCAAACAATGCTCTGGTCGTCGCCTCCCTTCATCTGCTCCCAACATAACCATAGAGCATCTAATTTTCCAGGTACAGAGCACACTGTATCCCTAAGGTGGACAAGTATGTTATGAATCTTAGGATGGTCGTAAGCCCATTCGTTGTTGTACAGCTCGTTTAAATCAATGGTCATAAGCACGCGCTTTCTCATTATATGACTTTGCCGACCAGTTAGTTCCCGTGCCCGTAGAAGTAAAAGTGGGTGGGTGTGTGGAAGCATTTCCTTCTGGAAATAATACAAAATGTGTTAGATAACATATTGACCCCCGATCATTATTCTATAGAGAAGACTGACCCCCAATAGAATAGACCCCACATTATACACCCAAAGCTCATACTCTTACCATGACCTTTAAACATAAGAGATAAATGTATATGTTGTAAGTGTAAAGGTAGGTGTTAGAGTAACAGTTTGGGTGTATAATGTGGGTGTCGTTATTTTATAGGGGGTCAATATTCTTTATATAATAATGACCGGGGGTCAATATTCTATGGGGGTCATTTTACAACGTTACACCGGCGCACCTAACGCGCTTTCCTGGCTGACCTCCAGGTCTCTAACTAAGCTACAGGAACTCGGGTAAATTTGAAATTGTATTTTCTTTTTTTCTTTTTCTGTTAAAAAATAAATAGATCTAAAATTTTGAAATAGAATATGCAATGCACCAAAGATTGTGCTTAAGATTGTGCTTTGTTGCTTATTTAAATTACATGTCCGAAGTTTATCGCCTAGGAAAATTGGGAGAGAAAGTTCGGACGGTTTATAAAATCTACTTTTTCTAAAAAAAAGTGGTGATTTTAAAGAACAAAATCCTGGAACGTAGCAAGCAATAGACATGTTTTCATACAAATTAACTATAAATACAGACATTAGCGCTCTACCTTTTAAAGTATGATCTTTGGCTTTATTACAAATGAACGTGCACTGTATACCTACCTGTGGTCTAAGAACTCGTGTTGATACCGAGCAAAATGGCGATTGTCTGTGTGACGTCATGTGATGACGTATACGATACGTATGTACAATAAATTCTAGGAAAGAGAATTCAAGACGCAACAGGAGAAAAGGCGATTGTTTTAGAGAACAAAACATTAATGTTGTGCTTTGTTTTATATTTACGTCCGAAGTTACCCGAGAGTCCGAAGTTACCCGAAGTGACCCTATCTCGTTATTTCAATCTTATGATTTTTGGGGGTAGATATGGCTTTAACCCTTTGAAAAGTGTGGATTTCCTGTGACTGGAGTAATCTCAATACCAAGCTAGTAATTAATAATCCTATAAATCTGTTTACCACTTCCCACTTAAGGTTGGGGAGGTGGTCATCCGGCTATGCATGATGTCTTGTATCATCTGGCATTGTTATCGACCTTTTTAATATCAAAATATTTTATGTTATAATTGGAAGATTGTCTAAATCGAAATAAGTCACAGGGGAAAAACTATCAATTTGAACTTTGGGGCCCAGGCTACAAAAATACAACATTTAACATTATAGGTATGGGCATTTTCTCCAAAAATTCAGGGGTCTAACCCAAAACTTAGGGGCCATTGGCATTTGGACACCTGTTAGTCTTTTGCCCAGAGTCAGTGCTCTCAATAAGCAGACTTTGACTAACAGGGCATTCAGACGTAAATTAAAGAAGAATGATTGCCAAAATAATGTGTCTACCCAAAATTGGAAAATGATAGTGCTTACGCAGAAGGAATATTGTGGGAAAAAGAGAAATTAGTGCAAAAAGTAATCTATAGGCCACAGTTTTTGCTCAAATGTCTTGAAACTTTGTCAGAAGGTTTGTCTTGTGATACCCTGGTCAAGTTCAATATTGTGTGCACTCTAGAAGTCACATTTTAGGTTCAAAACAACTGATGTTTGGTCATAACTTTTGTGTCCATGATATCTCAACTAAGTTCAAATTTTGATCACATGGGTTCAAAAACTAGGTCACTAGGTCAAATCCTAGTAATAATCTTTTGTACACTCTAGAGGCCATATTTCAGGCTCAAATCAAATGATATTTGGTCATAATGTTTGTGCCTTGATATCCCGGCCAATTTCAAATTTTGGTCACACTGTGGTCAAAAACTAGATCACTAGTTCAAAACTTTGAAATATTTCGTTTTTAACTCTGGAGACCCAATTTTCAGCTCAATTGAACTGATGCTTGGTCAAAATGGTTTGGTCCATGATATTTTTCGGCCAAGTTAGACTTTGATTGACATTGCATCAAAAACTAGGTCACTAGGCCAAATCTTAGAAATACTTTACACTCCGGAGGGGCCGCGGCCATGGTACAATGGTAGGCTTAGGATTTGCTAGTCATGGGGTCAACGGTTTGATCCCTGGATGTGACAATTAACCTTTCCGACATTTGTCTCTCATTAATCGGTGGATAATTATAAATGTAAGGGTCGGCTAGGAAAGGCTGTAGTGGTAGTACTGGTGTGAGAAACAACAGGACGCTTGGTTAGATGCTTATGATATGACTGAAATGCTGACAAAAGTGGCGTTAAACTACATTCAATCATTTACACTCCAGAGGCCACATTTTTGGCCTAATTGGTTTGATATTTGGTCAAAATGTTTGTTTTCAAAATATCTGAACCACATTCAAATTTGTGTCACTTTGGATCAGACGCTAGGTCAAATCTAATATAAACCTTGTTTTTACTCTACAGGCCACGTTTTTGACGAGATATTTATTCAGAATGTTTTCCCTATAAAAAATGATTGTCAAGTTTGACATTAGATCACATTAATGGTTCAGCGCGAAACGATTGTTACTGCCTATAAACAAATAGGCAGTTACAACTGATTCGCGCTGAACCATCGACACGGGGTCAAAAAATAGGGCACAAGGTCTAACAAAAAGAAATCTTCTTTTTTATTTACTTGTTGCTTTTCTTTCAAAAAATACATTGAACTTTGTAAGAATGTTTTTTTTTTTTTTTTTTTTTTTTTATTTTTAGACAAGATTCGATAAAAGGTTAATTTTGGCTCAAATAATGTCTCTTGTGCTATTTTACTTGCATAGTCATCGACTCAAGTGGGCTCTTGAGGGCGAATGACCCACTTGTTTCGAATTCCATTCAAATGGACATAAAAATTGAGGGACTATAAGAAAAGGATGGAAAATAATGTATTGCAGGCTCATTATTTTTAAGGAAAGAGGAGGGTATGGTCACGAATACAAAAACATTTTTTGATTTTGTGAAAACTTCCTGAAATTGAAACTTGGAACTTTAAGAATTCCTGAACCTTTTCCTTATTGAGAGCACTGAAAGTGGAATAATTTTCTTACATTATCGATCACTTTTAGTTTGGTCAGAATGGATTAACCCATACCCACAAAATGAGGCTCTTAGATTACCCTCAAGAAAAAAGAATGGGAAAAGTTAAACATTGCGTGAAATGAAGAATTTGCTTGTCACAAGCAATTTCTTCATTTTCCACAATGATTTCTACCCAGAAAGTTGAAAAAGATATAAATTTCATGAACTTTAATTTCTCATCTGAAAGTCCTTTCAACTTGGACAAGTCTAAAATTGAGCGACCTGGTAATGGGTTAAGCTGATGATGGTAAATATTGAAGCAATCAGAACCAAATAAGGTTTATACTCTTATTCAATACCATGTAAGGGGGTTCGATTCCCTCCACAGACGTTATAAACTGCTGGTGCATAAAGGGGCAAATTGTCTGGTGGTCCCACATGATTTTGAATTTACAAACAAATCTGATACCTTATTGAAGAAAATAAACTATAAAGAATGAATGACGGTGATTGCAGCTGGTATAATTGCGATGAATTTTATAATTCACAAGTTTCACAAATAAATCATTTGGTGAATAGAAGTGTTTTATTAATGTCCTGGTTGCAATGATCTAGCACCCGGAAGATCGCATATTTTCTAGATTTACACTGAGTGATACAATGAATTGATATGCATTCGTAGATTTCACGGTTCAAGTCATGCAACAAGGTCAAGGTCTTTTGTCAAGGTCAAACTTCTGCAAATAGCTTTTGAAAAAAAAAACTTAATATTTACAATTTCAAACCTTTTCAGGATTCAGTACTCATATTTGGCATGATGATAGCTCTCATTGATACACATACACAGATAATCAAGGTCAAGGTCATCAAAGTCACTTATCAAGGTCTCATTTCCAAAAAAACACTGTTATGGGTCATAGTGTTTCACAAGCACATCTTGCTTTCTCTAGTTATTCATTTTACTAGTTATTTGATGCATTATGCAGCTGCTTCAAAGGTTAATTTAGGAAGTGCAAAAGTACCAACACGTTCTTTTTAACTTTAAGATTTTCTGAAAAGCAAGTCATTACAACTTATTATTCATATCTAATCAGGCAGCTTATGTCCATTTATTTCAACTATGATTCCATAAAACAAAAGTCTGTCTAAACATTGAATTTATTGTATACTTCACAGAGCATAAATTGTCACTTGTTTTCAAACAAAATCTTTTAAAATCACAATATTGGTAATTGCTGTTATAAGTTATAACCAATTAACATCCTTCAATCACCGAGTATGTGTTCTTGCTTTTTCAACTGTAAACCTATATCATCTGCATTAATGTGACCGCAGACACATATTATCACTGTTGGTCTGTAGCTGCATGGGAAAATGATGGCATTTATTTATTTGTATTTTGTATTCCTCCTTATACATGATCCCTCCTTAGCAGTGGATCGCCTAATGAATTTGACAAACATTTTTCTGAAATTAAAGGGAGGTATCGATGTTTCTGAAAGCTAGAAATGAAAAAAGTGCCGAAAAATAGACTCAAGCGAACTTTTAATACTTTAAGTTAGGTCAGGTATTGTCTTGGTGGTAATCTAATAGACCTAAAGTGGCTTTTTGTGGTTATATCGGAAAGGTTCAGCGGAATTCCAGGTTATTTTTAGATATCATGAAATTCAGCTGTCGACATCTAATGACCTCATTTGCATATGACCCCAAGCCTAATGAAGGTAACAAATTCACTAGTAAACAGCCAACATCCTAAATCATGTCACATTCAATGGTCAGCGCAAAACTACGGTAAGTGTTCATATTCGTAATAACGCTTACGACAGTTTTGGTCTGATCTTTACAGACCGGCTAGCGAACATAACTCCTGGTGACGTAACGATGACATTGGTTTGATGCAATTTAAACCAAATGCATGGTTCCAACGGTTATTCGCGCCACGTGAATGCCTATATCCTCCCAACTGTCTCGGATTAATGTAAAAATAGATTAATAGCCTATGTAGGCTATTAGGGAAATACCCTGTTTTTTTCTGATAAGCGACCTCAGATTTTTGCAAAACTATTTTGTGGCATATTGTATTCAAATAGTAAATGAGAGGAAATAAAAATAATTAAAATCTGTGACATGAAAAAAACATCGATACCTACCTTTAAAGGATTATTTCATCTAAACAATCATAATTGTGAATGAAAATGACCCTAGAATTTCAGGAAAAAAGAAGAAAAGGTTTGACTTTATGAGAGTATAGGGAGCCTTAACCCTTGAGCAGATGACAAAATTTTAAAGTGGTCCAAATTCAAAGAAGTTGCAGACAACATTTTAAAGCTGATGAAATGTTATAAATATTTGTCTAATATAGTAGCAAACTAGAAATTAGGATAGCATCTTAGACTATGAAGAAATTACACATAAGTAATTTCTTCATTGTGCACATTTTTTTCAAAGCTTTTTGACGAGGGGCATCAAAAAGTGCCACTGTGGGAATGGGTTAAACCTACTACCAGACAATAAGTTCAGACTTCGTCCAAAATTAAAGATGACGCCAATGTCAAATTGATAGAATTTCAAAAACCTTTGTATTTCAGACTATAGAAAACAATGTAGAAAATGAAGAAATTACCCTTTACAAGCATTTTCTACATTTTCCACATTGTTTTCTTGAACTCTTTTGAATGGCATATAAAACTAAATTGTGGGGGAATGGGTGTATTCTTTTTCCTTTAGAATTATTCAGTCAATTCATTTGCAGGGCTGAGGCTAATCTTGGTCACAAGTGTGTCTGCCCACCTGCATGCTTGTTTACTTTAATCTTTTTTAAATTGAAGTTCCATAATTATCATTGAATTGTAGATAGATTGGGGGCGAAATTTCACAGTTTATTCGCCATCAAGTGATCTTTCCAAAATTGTTGGGAGTTATTTTTTTCACTCCATCACAGAAAACTATCTTGTTAACTACTCTTACTGGTTCTGCTGGTTAACCCCTTCCTGTTTTGCAAAAATTAGACCTTTCCAAATTCAAAGGTTTTGCAAACGAAAATCTAAAGTCAATTTAATTAGAAAAATAATCATTCAGCAGGGAAGAAAATATTGTGGAAAAGAATAAATTACTTATGCAATTTCTTCTCTCTGCAATGTTTTCTCAGTTATAAAATCACAGGAACTTAAAAACCAGGGATTAAACAGGAAAGGGTTAACTCATAATGCTGGGATCGTGAATTCGAATCCCATTTCAGCAAACATTCTTTCTGACATATTATGACAAAAGTCATCCCGCAAAACAATCTTACCAGTGGGTAAATGATAAATAGTGCCCCTAAGTGGTATGAGCATGTGGTGGCTCAGATTGAATCCAGTTATGGTAAATGACAAGAATCCATGTTTGGTTCACCAGCATCTGTGATATAACTGAGGTGTGTTCTTTTCATCCAGATGAAAAATCACGCTTCATAAGATTTTTGAAGCTCTCTAAAGAACATTTTTTGTTATTTTGAATGAAAACATTTGACGTCTCCAAGGCTACTTGTTAAATCCAATGCTAAGTATGCTTAAATTCCTCAATTCAATTCTTAACCCTTGTCATGCTGTATAAATAACCTTACTGAATTGCTGTAAAATCAAAGGGCTGTAAGCACTGACAGAACTTGTGGTTCATAAATCAATATTTCTTTTAGAAATCAATTTATAAACAGTTCTTGCAGGAAAAGTATTAACGGGAAGTGTAGACCAAGATCAGACTGCACTTTTGTGTAGGCTGATCTTGGTCTACACCTCCTGCCAAAACCGAAATATTCTGGGTTTCAGCATGACAAGGGTTAATCTAAAGAAATTTGAATTTATCTCAATGAGGAGAACGTACCTCTGAAATACTGTTCAAGAGGCTTTAAACCTCATGAAAACAATTAGTCAATCTTACTTATCCTGATATGATGATGGTTGTGGATTAAATTTATATAATGAACTGGCCTTTTGGAACAGTCTTTAGCTCCAAAGGCATAAGCAAAGCAAGCTATCGTCATTGCAAGGTGTCTGTTGTGTGTCTGTGCATCCGTCAATGCCCTTTTCCCTTAGTCCTTTAACTTTTTCTTAACAAATCTTCTCCTCATAAACTCTTTGTCAGATCTCATCCAAACTTTGCAGGATGGTTCCCTAGATGGTCCTATATCAGATTACTTAAAATATTAATAATATTCCACGAAGAACTCTGGTTGCCATGGCAACAGAGAGAAAATCTTAGAAACATCTCCTCCCAAACGGAATGGCTTAGAGCTTTGTAATTTGGCATGTGACATTGCCTAATGACCCTCTACCAAAAACCTTCAAATAATTGCTCTTTTATCAGGGAAAAAGACTACCAGGGGCCCAGTTGCCCATGACCGCTTACTTAATTTTGGGCTGGTCCCATGAATGTTTAGAGAAAATGCCCATACCACTAATGTTAAATATTGAATATTTTGTTATCTTGGCCCTTAGATTAAAATTGTAAGTTTTTTTCTCTGCCTAAATTGTGTTATCCCCAATTTTACACAGACATAAACAAGGAAATCTTGAACAACCAAAAAGACCTAGAGCTTTGATATTTAGCATGAGACATGGCATAATGGCCATCTTTCCAAATACTCCAATATCTAGCTTTTACTGGAAAATTAGCCCTATATTGTGCCATCCCTGTTTTACAAGGAAATAAAGAAATAAAGCTTTAAAAAATCTCCTGTTCCTAAACTAAATGTCCCAGGGTTTTGATATTTGGCATGTGACATAGCCTAATGGTCCCTTACTGAAATACTTTAAGATATTGCTCTTACTTGAAAATTAGCCCTTTATTATACCATACTTAAATTACAAAGAAATAAAGAAGGAAGTCCTGAAAAATATTCTTTTCCCAAACCTAAAGGTCCATTGGTCAACTTTGGCTTTATGACTGTCATTTACCCTAACTGACGATTCCTCAACAAGGCCAACTGAGCTCCGAAAGACATATTTACTTGGATTTAAAACAGCCTTATTTTGCAAAAGTTATGGTCAGTAACTTGTAAACAGATAGATAGAATGGTTGTTCGGTGACCTACGTTGTAGCTATGCCGTTTAAGTTGCTAAATCAACAATAATGCTTCACATAAATGGCAGCGAGGGTGACATGGCCTAATGGTCCTCTACCAAAATACTTCAAAATATTGCTCTTACTTGAAAATTAGCCCTAAATTGTGCCATACTTATATTAAAAAGATATAAGGAAGGAAGTCTGGAAAAATCTTCTAATCCCTAACCGAAAGGCCTAGAGCTTTAATATTTGGCATGTAACATCACCTAATGGTCCTCTACCATAAAATTTCAAATGGTTCCTCTGACTTGAAAATTGGCCCTTTTTGTGGGATCGAAGCTCTTGCTTAGCAATGAATAAGGAAATCGCCCTCTTCCAAAATGGTCAATTGGTATTGTAAACTACATTCTGTTGGTAGACATATTTCAGCCATTGGAGTCACACAGGACCTTTGGAGCCTCCTGTTTGGATACAAATTGCCTTATCCTCTCCTACATTGTTAAACTCGAAGTGATTAAAATTCTAGGAATAATTATTAGGAGAATAACTTGTAGAAAAAGAAAGGATATTGCTTGTTGTAATTAAGGTTGCAATCCATTCCATTTCAATTAATATGGCATGATGGAGTTCGCATTTAGAATGTCAAAAGTTACAAACTACTTTCGTTCTGATACGAATATGAATAATGAATTCAATTAATCTTCTCTCATTTCTCTCACGTGACTCCCTTCAGGGGTCGCCTATCTAGTAACATTTCGGATAATATTAAAACTACCCTGTACTAAGCAATTCCTTTAATTTTCTTACAATAAGCCGTTGTTTCATTTGTATCAAGTGTTCCAAAGTGATAGGACGTTTTTGGTGTCAAATCGCGTGATTGTGTAGAAATACATTAATAACATATAATTCATGTGGAATTGATTTTCAAATGGTATACATCGCCAAAAAAAAAAAAATAGTATCCGAGTAATTTGATTTCATTTTCTTCCAGTCTCCCAAAGTCATTAGACGTGTTTTGCGTCGAAACGCGCGATTGAGTAAGAATGCGTTAATGAAACATTATTCATGTAGACTTGATTTTCATATGGTAAACATCGGCAAATAAAATATTATTCTAGTAATTTGATTACTGATTTATGTTCTCAGAAACAGTAATTTAATTGCTTTCTATATATTCGTCAGTAAGTGATAGCACACAGTTTCGGATTGTGGCTTAAATCTTTAAGCTGGCAACGCAAAGGCTTTTACTACCTGTTAATTAGGGTTTTGGAATGTGTAGGCCTATGTTTATATATATGCATTTGTTTTTGGTGTAACATTGAAGTTAAAGCAATAGCCAAATCTTTATGGAGATTTATAACCCACAATAAACGGCTTTTGCATTCCCGAAACCACTTACCTTTATGCGTCCGTTTTATAAATTGATCACAGTTGCTATATAGGACGTCGTATGAGGAAATCGTAACGTATGGGCGGACTATTTACTGAGTCTGTCACAGAAGAGAATGGACCTGAGTGAAAGAGAGTGCAACTTCTTTGTTCCCATGTGATGAAGTCTTGTACTTTTTGTCGTGATATTTTCTAAATTACTTCCCTCTAATTATTGTTTACATTTTTCATGGCCATAATTGGCTTGACAATTACTATAAAGCTAATTATTGATTTATTGATTATTTTCATAATAAACGATGATAGCTTAACATAGATATAGAAATAAACAGACTCGGGCCGCGAAAAGCAACGTCAATTCCCATTGAAGTAATAGATAGTGACGGCAACGTAATGACGGATAAAAGGCGTGTGTACGAAACATGGAAAGATGAATTTTCCCATTGTATAATACGGTCGAGTCGTTCGATTTCGACCAAGAACACTAATCTTTAGCCATCGCACATAAACAATTGCTGGAATCTAACATGTTGGGTCCACTTTATACACCAAATGAATGATTAAATCGAAATGTATCGATTGAGGAAATTGTTCATGTAGTAATGGCAGTCAACTCCAAATCGGCGACTGGTTTCGACAATATCCCGTATGCTGCCCTGAAGTTTCCCCCAGTGATATCGGTGTTAACGAAATTATTCCAGCTTATATTTGACACTAGCATTATACCGTCTTTATGGAGAAAGTCGATAATTTGTCCACTAGTTAAAGATCAGAACGCTGATAAACGAGTGCCTTTATATTATCGCGGGATCAGTCTACTGTCCTGTGTTAGTAAACTATATAGTGCATTTCTGAAAAAAAAGAATAATGAACTACCTAGAAAATGGCAATTTATTAGCAGACGAACAAAATGGGTTTAGAGCGAAGCGCTCCTGTGAGGATCATATATTCTGCCTAAATGAGATAATAAGGAACAATGAAAAAGTGTATTCCGCATTTATAGACCTTAAAAAGGCATTTGACTGTGTTAACAGGGACATGCTTCTTTATAAACTCTTGCTCAAAGGTATTGACGGTAAGATGTACAACTCGTTAAAATCTATATACTCCAGAACTGATTCGTGTGTTCGTGTAAATGACAGGCTTACAGACTGGTTCTCTTGTACGATAGGAACCAAACAAGGCGACGATAGGAACCAAACAAGGCGACTGTGTTTCACCGATGATGTTTGACATCTTCGTAAACGATCTAGATACGGAAATAAACGATCTTAATTTAGGTGTGAATATGGGCGATGCACAGATCTCTCTTCTCCTATACGTTGATGACATCGTTTTTGTCGCTACATCTGAAAACGATCTACAGAAAATGCTTGACACTTTAAAAACATGGTGCAGAAAATGGCGCGTACTAATAAACACTTCTAAGTCTAAGTGCATGCAATTCAGACCGAGACGGCATAAAAGGACCGAATTCGAGTTAAGGATAGGCGACAGTGTACTAGAAACAGTTTCTTCCTATAAATACCTGGGTGTTATTTTCAGTGACAATTTAGACTATTCAACCCATTGTGAAACAATATCGAAAGCCGCGGGAAGGGCTCTTGGAGGTTTGATATCAAAGTTCCATAATATGAAAAGCTTTGGGTTCAAATTCTACGAAAAACTTTACTATAGCTGTGTTGTGCCAATTTTAGACTACGGGGCCTTCATATGGGGCTTTAAACATTTCAAATGCATCGACATCATACAGAACCGTAGTATGCGTTATTTTCTCGGAGTACATAGATTTGCCCCAGTTAGCGCTCTGATCGGTGATACAGGTTGGCTACCTTCACAATACAGACAATGGTTAAGCATCATACGCTTTTGGAATAGGCTATTAAAGACCCCTGAGGATAGACTGTTACGTTCAGTGTTTGAATTTGATTATAGCAAATGTGAGAACAACTGGTGTAGTGAGTTAAGGGTTATCCTTGACAAATTGGGTCTGACCACTATGATAATAAGCGACCAGTTGACATGGCTCAGGCACAGACTAGAATAAAACAATTATATAGCTCATTGTGGTCAGACAACGTTGAACGAACCCCGAAGCTACGCACTTACAAACAATTTAAGCGGGATTTTAAAACAGAACATAACGTTTCCCTTAACCTACAGAAAAACGAAAGGTCCACTTTAGCCCAACTTAGGTTCGGCATTCTTCCATGAAGGATAGAAAATGGGAGATATCTGGGAGAACCAATAGAGAGTCGTTTGTGTAACTTTTGTACAAGTTCGCTGATCGAATCAGAAACACATTTTGTTACAACATGTGATCAATATAACATTATTAGACAAGATGTATTTCAAGATGTTATTACGTGTAACTCGTACCTGCAATTATCACCAGAACAAAAATTGTCGTATCTTATGTTAAATCATTGTCGCAAGTTATCTAAGTTCTTGGTTAAAGCTTTCAAAACACGTAGAAAGACACTTTATCGAACAACGAGTAACTCTTAATGAGTTAAAATTATTATTTCAGTCATTTATTTATTTATATCAAAAGAAATATATTTGTATCCGCAGTATCGCGGAGGACTTGGTCTTTTTGTATAAAACGACCATCCCCTCTGCCATTCTGTAAGCATTATCTCATTTTCCCCCATCCGCAGAGGATTTATACTAATGATATCAGTATTTATAGTAAGATCTTAACACTTTTCCCTAACAAGGTTTTGCATTAACGTTACTTTCGATGAAAGCTAAAGAGGGTATTGATAGAATTGAAGAGAGTGCTGAAAACGATAAGTTTCTCATTTTCCGTCAATACTTTCCACTGTACATATTGTTTTACACAGCAAGTATTTCTGTTCTTTCTTGCATTCAACTCCATACCGTTGGATCCTTGTAACACTCATTTTGTCATATTGGAAAGGAATGATTTCAGTATCTATCATTTTTGCATATATAAATAATAACTATTGTGTGTATATTTGCAAGCTCATATTCTACAACGTTTTCGTTTTGTGCCATGTTTCTTATCTTGTTGCCGCACTAGTATTCTGCAGGATGCGCGGTCTGTGGGCAGGGATCCATCGACATGGAAATGTGGGCTGATCTTTGTCGACACATTGTGTGTTTTGGAGCTTAAACATTTACAATTAATATTTTGCTATATGATGTGTCTGTGTACTACGATATGAAAAAAGATTAATCGAGGTATGCATGAATATTTAGCATAAATCTTGACTTCTCATAGAATAAAGTATGCTTTAGATTTCGTTTCGACGAAGCACTCTTGATCTATAAGCTACAATCCAAAAGGCCTGAGACGAGCGGGTCGGAGGGCTCTCGGAGGTCGTAGGATATAACCTATTCAAATAATGGGTTATAACCTATTCATGCCCGATAACCCTTATTGACTTGTTCAACTACAGTGACACGTGAAAAAAATTATCGCCCTTTTTTTCTCAAAAAAGGAGTTAAGGTTAAACCGTGAGTCACTCAGGTGAATCAATTATTTTATACTTCGATACGTACTAATTATTGTCATTCTACTTTTCTTTCATGCATATTTTGCCTTATACACTATACACACCATGGTTTATCTGAATGTTCACAGACATAAACACGATTATATTAGAAATATAGGCTGATCCAACTCTGACGCTTCAACTTATATATGTCGTGCCCATTCTTGAGAATGCCCATTCTTAAGAATGGGCAGATGGTAAAATCAAGGCTTTGCCCATTCTTAAGAATGGGCAAAACGTCGATTTTAATAGGAAAATAGGCCTATTCGTTGGTAATACTGTAAGAAATATTAATTTTAGAACATTTGATTTGTATGTGAACCGTAATATACCATAATAAAACGTTATTATAGAAAAACCCACTCCGATACGGCTTCACTACAGTCGTTCGATATAACTTCCGGTGTACCAGTAATCTTTTTAAAAGGTCGTCCCATGGCAAAATAAAATATCATGGTCATATTGTTTTTGTAAGATCAATAACATCTAATATTTCGTAATCTTATTCTGTTATCAATCTTCCATCTTAGAAAACACTAAGACGGAACGCAGTCAATCCTTTAGAAATGACGATGTCACTATGACTGTTTCTACCGTATTCTGTCAGCGTGTAAACCCGTCTTTTGATTAAAAATAAGGCATATGTGACATTATTAAGTGTGTGAAGTTATTCAACGAATTCTAACCGTGACAATTAGAGGTTTTACGCCTCTCAAAAAACGGTAGCACCTTGATACATTCGTGTCCGGTGATCTTGCGTGTCCGGTGATCTTGCGCGTCCGGTGATCTTGCGCATTATGGAAGTTATCTTAGATGCGCAAGATCACCGGACAGCATCGTAAAGGAAAACAACTTTTAACCCAATCCCACACAGTGGCGCTTTTTGACAACACTTAAAAAGCAATGGTAAACATTGTGTAAAACAAAGAAATTGCTTGTAACAAGCAATTTCTTCATTTTCCACAATGTTTTATAACCAGGAGTATGAAATATCTAAAGTTTCATTGAGTTTAAATCATCATCTGCAACTTCTTTCAATTATTGGACCATTGTCAAATTTTCTTGTGTAGGAATGGATTAACCAATTACCAGACAAATGTTAGATAATGTAAAAGCTGATAGAATTAAGCTGCAGGAAATTTTGCAAAGTCTACTCAAATTGGAAATAAGCACAAAATAAGGTAGAAAATATTTGGCAAAAAGGCGAAATTGCTTGTTACAAGCCATTTGCTCCTTTTGCTTCAAATTTTCCTTAATCATATTTCTTCAGGGCGGTAAGTGAAATTATGTGGTAATGGGTTACAAACAAGAGTAACAAATGGATGCTAAATCACTTACAATCTTGTGTCATCTATTCTACTAAAGTAACCATCCTTTATAAAGGTGTCATTTTGGTGACTACACAAACATTTAGGCATGTTTCATAAGTATAATGGACAAAAAGGGTGATTAGATGAGTAGTTACAATTACATTGCCTCTAAGACAACACAATACTTCATAGATATCTAACCATTGATTCCTAGTATTTCTCACAAGCACACAATAACTACATCCTTTACGAGCCTCCACAAATGTCGGAAAGCACATTTGCCGCAAACCCAGGACCAAACCTGGAACACCCTAGCTAATTATAAGTCTGACATGCTACCGAAAGCAATATTGCCGCGGCCACATAAATTCAATATAAACTGAATTATCTTTGCCATATCTGGCAAATAAATCTGGGCCATGAATTCTTTGAAATAGTTCTACAGAAGCACTTAAAATTTTTCACTTTTTTACAATAGTCAAGTTAAGGTATGTAGAATTCATTCAAATAAAAAGGTATTTACAAAATTTTTAAAATATCCATTCTATGCCATGGACATAAAAGCCATGTTTTTCAACTGACCAAGGTTATATGAAGGTATCTGACAAAGAGTCATTCTGAGGGTCATTCCTGTGAAATTTGGTTAAAAATCCCCATCCACAGGATTCGGTGAAGATTTTAAAGTTTTCAGAATATATTTCATATTTGGAAATTAGCCCCCCCACCAGGAAAAAGCATGCTTTTAATATAATCAAATTCATTGAGGAAATCTGTTAAAGGGTCTCCAAAGGATAATTTTGTTGAAATAAGTCGACTTGTATCTGAGAAATAAAAGTTTTCACTGTCTACCATATATGGCAATAAGAAAGTCACCAAAGGCTCATCCCTGTGAAATAAGAATTAAATCAATCAACTGGTTTCTGAGAAAAAGTTTCTTCAAAGTTTTCACAGTATTTGGAAATTAGCCCTGCCCATTAACCCTTAACCATATGACAAAGCTTTATACCAGTGCAAATTGAAAAGAGTTGCAGACAACGAAATTGAATCCTGTGAATTTTCTAATTTTTCAATTTTTTTGAAAACATGGAAAATGAAGAAATAGCTTGGTTCAAGAAAATTGCTTCATTTTACACAATGTTTTCTCAATTGGTTTCTTGAGGGGTGACAGAGAGTGTCAATGTGTGGGAATGGGTTAAAGACACGATTTTCATCTGGTCAAATTTGTTTGAAGGAATCTGATTCAGGGTCACACAAGGATCCCTCCTGCAAAATTTGGTTGAAATCTATCCACTGGTTCTGAGTGGCTTTTTAAAACTCTCAACATACAATGTTTCCACCCATTTAAGCCATGTTCTCAAACTGATCAAAATTCTTTGAAGGAATCAGATAAAATGTCACCCAAGGATCATTTCTGTGAATTTGGTTGAATTCAGTTCAGTACTCTGGTGAGAGGATTTTTACAGTAAAACTTACGGACAGAGAGACTACTGGACGCACAACAGACACCAAGCCATGTTAATAACCCTATGGCTTTTAGCCAGTTGAGCTGAAAATTATGATCTATAGTGCAGTATCAATGAATTAGTCACTAAAGCCCCTTTTCCAGTGACAATGGATGAAATGCTACCATGTTCCATAGGCATCAATCATACATTTTCAGCAGGCTTGAGCCATAAGAGTGATATGTTGAGTGGAACAAGGAAGTTGGCTTTTCACCTGGTATAGACAGAATTGGAACCACGATTATTTAACCCATTACCACACAATGACACTTTTGGACATCCCTTAGGAAAAATAACGGGAAAAACATTGTGTAAAATGAAGAAATTGCTTGTTACAAGCAATTTCTTCATTTTTCACAATGTTTTCTGCCTAGAAAGTTAAAAGATCTAAAATTTCATAAACTTCAAATTGTCGTCTGCAACTCCTTTCAATTTTGACCAGTCTTAAGTTTTGTCATCTGCAAATGGGTGAATGGAGATCATCCCTATGACCATACAAACATTTTCAACATTTTATAGAAAGATTTACCCCAAACTGCAAGGTTAGAGCGGTAGCCTTGACATGGTCATTATTACAATTCCCCCCCCCCCCTTGATATTGGGTGGAATGTCAACATAAAAAATTGAAATCATCAACAGTTCAATAAAAACAAAATTGTGTTTGTGAAACACTATGCCCCCTAAACAAGAATTCTTTAAAAACGGGCAAAGGGTTAAAATTTTGACCTTGATGAAATGACCTTCCCCAGTTGCGCTTTGTTGAGACATATCTACATGCCAAGTATTAGCATTGCAACTTAATCAGGGCTGAAGTTATAGGAAAATGTTTAGTAGGCAGGTTAAGTTTTACAGACAGATGGACAGACAGACAGACGGACACCGGTAAAACAATATGCCTCGATCTTATCGATGCGGGGGCAAAAAATCCAGCATATTTGAGTAGGGTTGCACCAAAATTGTGACCCGTAGAGCGGTAACACTGAATTGACAATGGATGACAAACAACACACAACCAGAGGACAATCTGGACATTCAACAATAAAAAAGTCCACCATGAGCACCTTGTTGTACGGTGAGCTAAAAAAAGCTGAACTCAGTTAACTTAGTCAGTAACACACTTTGATCCTGAATCCAAAGGTCATGAGTTTGAACCACAGATCAGCTATATTCTTTTTCAACATGTGTCATTGCATGTGTGATTAATTTGTCTTTCCCCAATGGCCAAATGAAAGTACTTTTCATTGACATTATATGGTAGCTCCTTGAATGTTCAAGTTCTGGTATGGAAAACAACAGGAAGCCATGGTTAGATGCATCAGTTGCCCTGATATAACTGAGTAACAGTTGTAAATAGCATTGAACTACAAACAAATAAAAAAGAAAGGTAGTACATGTAATTAAATATTTGGCAAGTGAATATAAAATAGGCTATTTTTACAGGCCAAATGCAAATGTATCAAATCCATGAGGAATAAAAATTCATATTTAACCCATTACCAGATACCAAGATTTAAGACTGGTCCAAATTGAAATTAGTTGCAGACAAAAATTTAAAATCTGAGAAATTTTGGATTTCTTTTATAATTTTTGGGTAGAAAACATAATGTAAAATGAAGAAATTGCTTGCAACATGCAAGTTCTTCATTTTTTACAATGTTTTCCCAATTGTTTTTCTTGAGGGGCATCCAAGAGTGTTATTGTGTAGGAATAGGTTAAATGAAAAAAAAAAAGCAGAAATAAGCCAAGAAGTTCCCTCATAGCTACCCTGTTTAGTTGGACAATCAACCAAGGGTTTTGCATGTCTCATTAGTGGCAGGCTATAGATCTGAGAGAAATTGAGGGTTGCAGGTTCGAATCTATATGACTGCACTGCTTGTCACATAAGTATCTATGTTTTTGATATTCAAAGCCCAAGCTTACATTTACTGATACGGAGGAAGCTCGTGAATACTCTTATAATTCTTTCCTGTTTTCCTGTTTTTTTCAAAAGTTAAGGCTTGTCAAAATTCAAAGAAGTTGCAGAAGACAATATAAAAAGGGTGCAATTTTAAAGTAACACATCTTCTTAGTAGAAAATATTGCGGGAAAAGAGGAAATTGCTTGTAACAAAGAATTTATTCTTTTCCCACAATGTTCTCTAAGTTTTAGATTATAATGCCTTAAAACCAGAATTTGTTCAGGAAAGGGATAGGTGGACTAAGTGATGATATAGCTGGAGATCTTTAAAGTGTGGCATTAATTACCATATAAACAAACAAACAACTGACTTCAATAGAGCTGTTCTCTTCAAAGTAGTTAAATGAGTTAACTTCTAATTTGACATAAAAGTGAAAATAAAGGTACTTGTAATCTTAAAATTGAAATGGCAATAATCACTATTACAACAAGATGCTTTCAATGATATACTAAATCAATTGGTATGTTGTTGCTATCTCACCCCTTCCTGTTCCAACTCGGGATTTTACCTTGCTGTGATTTTATACTTGAGGAAAGACTGTGGAAAGATAAGAAATTGATTGTAACAAGCAATTTCTTCTTTTTCCATAATATTTTCTACTACATACAATGATTTCATTTCAAACTGCATCCAACCACATTGTTGTCTGCATTATGTAGATGCATAATAAACCGACTATAAGACGACAAAATTTTAGACTGGCCCAAGGTGAAAGGGGTTGCAGACAACATTTTAAAGTTCACAAAATTTTAGATTTTTTCAACTAACTGGGTAGAAAACATGGTGCAACATAAGAAATTTTCATTTCATACCATGTTTTCCCAACTGCCTCTCTTGAGCGTTAGAAGGCGTCATTGTGTGGTAATGGGTTAAGCCCATTTAATGTTACTGATATACTGTTCTAACCAGCATATATCCCAATACAACTCATAGGCAAAGTTTCTGATAATAAAAGTCTTTCCACTAATGTTTCTATAGTTATTCAAGTAAAAAAAATGCTAGTCCACATATCTAGGCCAACTTCTACAGGTTTCAGTCTTTACCAAAGATCTTCTTTTAGCTAAATGCAGAGGCATTCAAAATGCCTGTATGTGTTTACTACCATTACTTAAATAGACTCTAGCAGAACACTTGCTGTAGTATAATATATTAACAGATGGATAAGAAAAACACATGTATTCATATTTCAAGAAAAGTCCAAATATGTGTTTGGCTTGTAAAAATAGGGATCAAAGGGTTATTATTTCAGATATTTTCATCACATTTATCAAAAACAGCTTCAAAGAAGACTTTTTAGTATCAAATTTCAAAGTCTTTTCTTTTATGGGTCAAGAGAAGATTCCTCATTATACTTTTGCTTATGAAGCCCAGATTTTAAACCAGTTAAATATATCATTTCTTTGCAGATGATTTATGGAGATGTACAACCTTCATAATATAGCTACTAAATTAGTTTAAAATAAACTATAGATGTACATGTTAAAGTGAGCGATCAAAGGTCAATTTTGTCTATAACCTGTAAAGACAAAATTGACCTTTGATCATTCACTATGACTTGTACATCTATAAAATGTATTGGTGAGTGCTCAGTAAAATAAAACAATCTTAATTTCTTCATTCTTCATTGCCCAAAGGAGATCCTGGGAACTTTGGAGAACCATGTGACAAATATTGATAACAAGTTCATTGATAAACTGTTTAGAAAATTTTTTGAGTAATATTGTTGTTTAAGAAAATATTCTCTGTATCTCTAAAGGCCTATTGTTTCTCTTCTCTTTTGCTAAGCCATCTCACAATCCATAAAAGTAATGTTCATAGCAGTTCTCATAGAGGACCATGATCTTATGCATAATGCCAAATAACAGAGCTATAAGCTATCCTAGTCATGGGGAGAGCATTTCCAATCTTACCTGTCTAAATTTCCATTTGTCAGTCACCAAAGAAACTAGTTTGTAAGAATGTAAAAGAAAATCCAGTGATAATTCCTACAGCATCAGGGGTTTGTGAAATGCTTTTTTTAATCCCACCCCACCCAAAATCAACTAATTCTATATAGGGTGACCCTTTGAGACTCTGCCACTTGTATTGAAATACTTATTTTGGATTTTGTTATTGCAAGAATTAGTAGGCAAGGTTGATGTTAGGCTAATATAAGTTAGATTATATATTGCCTGAGGGATATCGAAACTATGTAACTACAGCAGGATATTCAAGCTGCAGTAACAATCTTCAAGTAACCTATCAACAATGCATATAATTTTGATCCAGGCATCTCAATTCAAAAGCTTTATTAATCTTTTACTTCATTATTGAACAGATTTTTTTTCAAAAAATTTATCAGAATTAGTATGCAATACAGTAGTACATGTAGTTACTACAGTAATGCAATGAATCTTTTAGAGCTGTTTCAGTGCAATACTGTAGTAACTCACACATATACATATAACTCATTATATACAACTTTTTTTCCAATTTCTTTTCTTTATTATTTTCTTTTAATGAAAAAAAGGAAAATATGTTCAGAATTTTTCCTTTAGTAAATTAGAAATGAAAAAATGAGAATGTTTTTTCCTCTCTCCTGTAAAATTTGACAAAAACAGAGTTACTACAGTTTTGCGATGAACCCTTGATATTCAATTACAATATTAAGAGTAAAGGGTCATTAAGATGACCATACAAATATCTTAAAGGTGGAAAAATGTACAGGCAAACAAGATGTGTTTGTGAAACACAATGCCCCCGCCGTACATGAGTGTTTTTTGTGTTTGATCTTGGTGTGTGACCTTGACCTTATCACATGACCTTGACTTTGAAATGAGGAGATGTGTATTATGGAGATGTATTTTGAATATGCTGGTAGTAATTGGCAATGTTAAGTTTTTTGGTTAAGTTTTGCAGACAGACAGACTGACTCAATGACAGACAGACGGACAACAGTAAAACAATATGCCCCCTATCTTTCGATGCAGGGGCATAAAAGTATAAAATTAATAGATACTAAGTCCCCCTTTTACTTGATATTTGATGGAAAAAACTATTTTGTTAGCATTATGATTCTTTCTACAAATTTGACTACTTAACCCATGACCAGACAATTTTGCTTTTTGGCAACCTGTGGAAATATGATAACAGAAAACTTTGAGGGGAAAGGAGACATTGCTTGTAACATGTAATGTCTCCTTTTCCCCAGATGTTTACTACTTTATTTGGCAGTTACTTTCCAATCTTTGTCCGATTTGAAACGTCAACTGTAAGTTTTTCATTTAGAACCAGTCTAAAATTTGTTGTGTGATAATGGGTTTGAGTTGCTAGGATATTTTCACCTAGCCCATTCCCCCACCATTCCACTTTTTGATGCCTGTCATTTAAAAAGCTTTGATAAACATTGTGGACAACAAAGAAATTGCTTGTTATAAGCCATTTTCTTCATTATCTACAAAGTTTTTACCCAAAAGACAAAGATTATCATAATTTAAGTCTTGATGAAAGTGTTGTCTATAACTTCTTTTAACTTGGATCAGTCTAACATTTTATTAACCTATATGAATGGCAGAGTTTCTCTTGATATTTGGTGAAATATGCTATTTTATTTGATATTGGGACTTCCCCATAGCTTGGAAAAATATTTGGAATTCCCTTGCAGCATAAAACACAGAGACTAAGCCAAGATTTTTGACTTGTAAGCCATAACAAGGCAATTGTCATTAACACTTTCCTGTTCAATCCCTGGTTTATAGGTCCCAATGGTTTCATGCTAGCAAAAACATTGTTGGAAAAGAAGAAATTGCTTGTAACGAGCAACTTCTTCTTTCCCACAATAATTTGTACCTTGTACATTGGTTACTTTTCAAATTGCACTGTCTTTTAATCGTTGTCAGCAGCTTTTTTCAAATTGAACAATTTTAAATTTTGACAAACAGGAAAGGGTAAAGGCCCCTTTTTATGATATTCTATACAAGGATCCTCCTTGCATGTAAGAAAATGTGCAAAACTTGTATAGCTGTAATTATAGGAAATTGTCATCAAGGTTTATTTGTTGAATGGTGTTAAGGCCACTTTCAACAGTATTTCTGATACATGGATATCATATGACTGGTGCACCTAACCATGGCTCCTGTCATTTCTCACACAAGTAAAACCACAAGCTACATCTATTACAATGTTCCACTTTTAATACAACATAGGCACATAACAGATCCTATGACCATACATGAGAGCCATATGATGCATGTTCTGATGAGCTGTCATATTCCTCATTACTATATAACCACTTCCAGCAAGTTTGAGAAAAATCTAACCAAAATTAAGCACCTGTTGCATTGTAAAGAGGAAACTGGCATTAAGAACACTTTTCCTGTGAAATAGGATGGAATGTCATCAAAGTCCAAAGGGATCTTCCTAATGACCATTCAATAATTTCTGTAAGTTTGGGAAAACCCACCAAAATTGTGAAATCTAAAGTGTTATTGCTGAATTTATGCCCGGCATTAAAGGATAACAAAAACCCACCATGAGCATATTGTGACCAGGTGAGCTAAATGACTGATTGCTTTTGATCACCCCTTTAATGGATATAAGATATTGATTGTTTGCATGAACAGTGATGTCAATGACATTGCATTTCATTGGGTGATATGAACTTGAAATTAAAATCTGAAAAACAATAGACTTTGTGTGACAACATTGATAAATGAGTGATCAAGTCAACACAGCAGATGTTTTTGTGTAGCAATTAACTCCGTGTGGAGAGCATATTTACTGACCATCTTTGTTGAGTCTGAAAGTATTAATTCTTATTAGACTGCAAAGAATTTGTATGTACTTAATAAGCATATTCTTTTATTTCACACTTTCCTGTGCAATCCTGTGCAATCCCTGCTTTATAAGTCCTTAAGATTTTATACTTGAGAAAACATTTTGGAAAAAGAAGAAATTGCTTGTAACAAGTGATTTCTTCTTTTCCAACTATACTTTCTATTCTGTAGGTTAGTTACTTTTCAAATTGCACTCTAATTTCATTGTTGTGTACAACTTCTTTGAATAAATTTGACAAAGTGAACTTGTGAATTTAGCAAAAAGTGTGTTACAAACTGAGTTACCTGGATTGTACAATGCATTTCAATTGGCATGTGCTCTTGAACCTATTCCCACTCATCTTCACATTTTGATGCGTTAAATAAAGACTATTGAAAACACTGTAACACATTGCCATGTATATTGCCTATGACAATATAACTTTTGGGTACTGCGTCCATAGCACAGTTAGTAACATATGCCATTCCAAATTGTGAGGTCGCGAATTCAATCCCGGCTGGGACAAAAATCCTTTCAGACATTTGCCTCCCACAATTGGGTAGATAATTGTAAACCTAAGTCTAATGAGCAGCTGGGGGCACAGAAAGGATGTTGTTGTTGCACTAGGAGAGAATCTAGGGGTAGGTGCTCAAGCCTTCATGATATGACTGAAATACTTTTAAAAGTGACTTATCATAAAATGTAAGGGAAGTCAGTTCAATAAATATGTGTTCCTATTGTTTATCTTCGGTCAAACATCAAAATGGGATGTCATAGGTTTGATTGTCTCTCACCAATGGGTGGATAATTGTAAACCTAAGTGGAATAGCAGTTGGAGGCCAGGTAAGGATGTAGTGGTAGTACTGGTGTGAGAAATAACAGAAATCCATTGTTAGGTGCTCTGAGCGGCTGCGATATGACTGAAATACTGTTACAAGTGGCGTTAAACCCCATGCAATCAATCAATCAAGACAAAACTCAAGTGACAGTGTGACTTATTGAAATGCAGTTTTAATGGGTCTTATTTTTTCATGTTTTTAACATCTGAAAGTGGTTTTTTTACATGTCAACCTTTTGGTGGAAGCGATTACCTCAGTCAGGTCCTAAAGAGGCTGTGATACCTGATATTGAAATAAAACAACTGATTTCAATTGATTTGGTGAATGAAACATGATGTTTTATGGTTTATATCATTTTTTTAATCAGCAATTTGATTAAAACATTAGCTCAAGCATTTTGAATTTAATACAACCTGCTCAAAACTTTTAAAGCACAAAATCAAACCATTTCCGTTCTGATCTATACCATTCAAAAGACTATTCAAATTAATTCATTTTGTCAATATCATAATTTGCCTTAACTGCAAAACCCGGGTCCTTAATTTGACTCGGGTGGACCTACACACATGTTATACACTACCTCCCAGGCATTAATTGACAATTCCATAATTTCCTTAACTGCAGAACCCGGGTCTTTATTTGGACCAGGGTGGACCCACATAGACATTATACCCTACCACCCGGGCTATGGCTTAATCAAATGCTATTTCAAATCCCTATATGGTGCAATAGGACAATGTCACTACATTAAAAAGTAAAAGGCAACAGTTCTAGAATTAGGCCTATAACCATTCCTTGCATAAAAGCACTCAACACTTTCCTGGTTTTTTTGTGTGTGTTTTTTTTTTTTTTAATTTTACATTTGTACAAATCCTAAGAAGTTGCAGATAACAATTTAACGAGAGTGCAACCATCCTACAAGGTAAAAATTATTGTAGAAAAGGGAGAAATTGGCTTGGTACAGTTTCTTCTTTTCCCCCAATGTTTTGTCAGGTATAAATTCGCAGGAACGTAAAAACCTGGGATTGTACACTAAAGGAAAGGGTTAAAGTATAAAACAACGAGTACAAATCTAGCGATAAATACAATACGTCCACCCAACATAAACGGTACGAAATAGTTCAGGTACGACCTGACGGATCATGAGTACATTGCGTTATCTATCACAAGGTGATAAATATTTTACTATAAATTTAAGGTATTTAGAGTCCAGTTTGGAACAGGAACTTGTAAAAGTTAAAAAAAAATAAACCTGTTTATTTATCTCGGGGTGCGAGCTGCTCCGAATGTGGTAGAGAAGTGCGACAAAATTGTGTTCTGAAGAAGTGAAAGCTCTCCACTTTGTGTTTGTCAACCCGCACGGTTAAATATACCATTTATTTATTGTTTGGTTTATCTAGCAATTGATTGACGACTGGTTGGTCGATTCATAATATATTGGTCGATATTTATCGAAAAAATCGCGTTCGGTAACAGATACAAACTGTATTGACCATTCTTAAGAATGGCCGCCCATTCTTAAGAATGGGCAAAATGTGTCTGCCCGTTCTTAAGAATGGGCATATTCTCAAGATTGGGCACAACATATACACGCATGTGCATTGTTCATAAGCGAAACAGTAAGGAAACAAGAGAAAGGTGTCCGTTCCGATTTGTTTCTCTTCTTTCGGCGCTGTTAAGTGATATGATTTCTCATATTGCGTTCGAATTATGTTGATAGTCTGAAAAAATTTGTTTAAATGGGGTTTTACGCCGCTTTCAACAATCTTTCAGTTATATTGCGGCGGCTGGAGCACCTAACAATGGATTCCTGGTATTTCTCACACCAGTACCACCATCACATCCTTTCCTAGCCTCCAGCTGCTATCCCACATAGGTCTACGATTATCGACCCATCGGTGGGAGACAAATAGTCGGAAGGATGAGTGCCGCCGTAGTTTTGCTTTTCATACTCAAACTTTTCATTGACGTGCCACCATCAAAAACTTTGAATATTGTTATTTTTATTTTTCAAAAGTGACTTATAGGCCCACGGGGTCGGGTGTTTATACTTTGATATTTGATATTGTATATTGATTTGTGTAACACATGTCACTATAATGAAAAAAATTACTTACTTAGATAAATGTGGGTTAACGTTTATCAGACTTATTTCATTCACGCAAACTTGAGGAAAAGCAAATATTTTCTAAATTACTTCCCTCTAATTATTGTTTACATTTTTCATGGCCATAATTGGCTCGACAATTACTATAAAGCTAATTATTGATTTATTGACTATTTTCATAATAAACGATGATAGCTTAACATAGATAAATGTAGGTTATCGTTTATCAGACTTATTTCATTCACGCAAACTTGAGGAAAAGCAAATGATATTTTTTTATCAATAGCGAAATAGCGTTGGTTTGCTGAAGACAAAATTTTAGACTGTTTGACCGTGGCACCTTCCACTAGTGGGATTGGGTGGGTGCGTTATCTCGCTAGCCACGATTTGAGAAAGATAGGCATTTTGTCTATCTACAGCAAGTTAATAATCAATACCTTTAAGTTATTTACAGATCCAAAATTTCACAATTATAGACGACAATTCTTGGTTGATGAAATCCATTATAACTTTTTTTATTGTCCATTGAGGTAGATGACATTTCGGATACTATTAAAAAATCCCTGTAATAAGCAATTCCTTTAATTTCCGTACAATTTACTGTTGCTTTATTTGCCTCAAGTGTTCCAAAGTGATAAGCCGTTTTTGGTGTCAAAATGCGTGATTGTGTAGAAATACGTTAATGACAGATAATTCATGTGGAATTGATTTTCAAATGGTATACATCGCCAAATAAAATATTGTTCGAGTATATTTCATTTTCTTCCACTCTTCGAATGTCAATAGACGTGTTTGGAGTCAAAAAGCGCGAATGAGTAGGGATACGTTAATAAAACATTATTCATGTAGACTTGATTTTCATATGGTAAGCCGCCGTCATAGCGCAGTTGGCAGCGCGTCGGAGGCTGTCAATGTAGAGGTCCCGGGTTCGATCCCCGACGGCGGCACTCATCCTTTCCGACTATTGGTCTCTCACTAATGGGTCGATAATCGTAGACCTATGTGGGATAGCAGCTGGAGGCTAGGAAGGGATGTAATGGTAGTACTGGTGTGAGAAATACCCGGATTCCATTGTTAGGTGCTCCATCCGCCGCGATATAACTGAACGATTGTTGAAAGCGTCGTAAAACCCCATTCAAACAAACAAACAAATTCATATTGTAAACATCGGCAAATAAAATATTATTCGAGTAATTTGATTACTGATTTATGTTCTCAGAAACAGTAATTTAATTGCTTTCTATATATTCGTCGGTAAGTGATAGCATAGAGTTTCAGATTGTGGCTTAAATCTTTCAACCGGCAACGCAAAAGCTTTAACTGCCTGTTTATTAGGATTTTGGAATGTGTAACCTATGTTAATATATATGCATTTGTTTTTGGTGTAACATTGAAGTTAAAGCAATAGCCAATTCTTTATGGAGATTTATAACCACAATAAACCGCTTTTGCATTCCCGAAACCACTTACCTTTATGCGTCCGTTTTATAGATTGATCACAGTTGCTATATAGGACGTCGTATGAGGATTCGTAACGTATCGGCGGACTATTTACTGAGTCTGTCACAGAAGAGAATGGACCTGAGTGAAAGAGAGTGCAACTTCTTTGTTCCCATGTGATGATTTCTTGTACTTTTTGTCGTGATATTTTCTAAATTACTTCCCTCTAATTATTGTTTACATTTTTTCATGGCAATAATTGGCTTGACAATTACTATAAAGCTAATTATTGATTTATTGATTATTTTCATAATAAACGATGATAGCTTAACATAGATAAATTCGGGTTAACGTTTATCAGACTTATTTAATTCACGCAAACTTGAGGTAAAGTAAATAAAATTTGTTATCAATAGCGAAATAGCGTTGGTTTGCTGACGACAAAATTTTAGACTGTTTGACCGTGGCACCTTCGTCTAGTGGGATTGGGTGGATGCGTTATCTCGCTAGCCACGATTTGAGAAAGATAGGCTTTTGTCTATCTACAGCATGTTAATAATCAATACCTTATTTATTAGTTATTTACAGATCCAAAATTTAAATTATAGACGACAATTCTTGGTTGATGAAATCCATTATAACTTTTTTTATTGTCCATTGAGGTAAATGACATTTCGGATACTATTAAAAATTTCCTGTAACAAGCAATTCCTATAATTTCCGTACAATTTACTGTTGCTTTATTTGCCTCAAGTGTTCCAAAGTGATAAGCCGTTTTTGGTGTCAAAATGCGTGATTGTGTAGAAATACGTTAATGACAGATAATTCATGTGGAATTGATTTTCAAATGGTATACATCGCCAAATAAAATATTGTTCGAGTATATTTCATTTTCTTCAAGTCTTCCTAAGCCATTAGACGTGTTTGGATTCAAAAAGCGCGAATGAGTAGGGATACGTTAATAAAACATTATTCATGTAGACTTGATTTTCATATGGTAAACATCGGCAAATAAAATATTATTCGAGTAATTTGATTACTGATTTATATTCTCAGGAACAGTAATTTATTTGCTTTCTATATATTCGTCGGTAAGTGATAGCATAGAGTTTCAGATTGTGGCTTAAATCTTTCAACCGGCAACGCAAAAGCTTTAACTGCCTGTTTATTAGGATTTTGGAATGTGTAACCTATGTTAATATATATGCATTTGTTTTTGGTGTAACATTGAAGTTAAAGCAATAGCCAATTCTTTATGGAGATTTATAACCACAATAAACCGCTTTTGCATTCCCGAAACCACTTACATTTATGCGTCCGTTTTATAGATTGATCACAGTTGCTATATAGGACCTCGTATGAGGAAAGCGTAACGTATGGGCGGACTATTTACTGAGTCTGTCACAGAAGAGAATGGACCTGAGTGAAAGAGAGCGCATCTTCTTTGTTCCAATGTGATGAAGTCTTGTACTTTTTGTCGTGATATTTTCTAAATTTCTTCCCTCTAATTATTTTTTACATTTTTCATGGCAATAATTGGCTTGACAATTACTATAAAGCTAATTATTGATTTATTGATTATTTTCACAATAAACGATGATAGCTTAACATAGATCAATTCAGGTTAACGTTTATCAGACTTATTTCATTCACGCAAACTTGAGGAAAAGCAAATAAAATTTGTTATCAATAGCGAAATAGCGTTGGTTTGCTGACGACAAAATTTTAGACAGTTTGACCGTGGCACCTTCCACTAGTGGGATTGGGTGATGCGTTATCTTGCTAGCCACGATTTGAGAAAGATAGGCTTTTATCTATCTACAGCATGTTAATAATCAATACCTTATTTATTAGTTATTTACAGATCAAAAATTTAAAATATAGACGACAATTCTTGGTTGATGAAATCCATTATAACTTTTTTTATTGTCCATTGAGGTAAATGACATTTCGGGTACTATTAAAAATTTCCTGTAATAAGCAATTCCTATAATTTCCGTACAATTTACTGTTGCTTTATTTGCCTCAAGTGTTCCAAAGTGATAAGCCGTTTTTGGTGTCAAAATGCGTAATTGTGTAGAAATACGTTAATGACAGATAATTCATGTGGAATTGATTTTCAAATGGTATACATCGCCAAATAAAATATTGTTCGAGTATATTTCATTTTCTTCCAGTCTTCGAATGTCAATAGACGTGTTTGGAGTCAAAAAGCGCGAATGAGTAGGGATACGTTAATAAAACATTATTCATGTAGACTTGATTTTCATATGGTAAACATCGGCAAATAAAATATTATTCGAGTAATTTGATTACTGATTTATATTCTCAGGAACAGTAATTTAATTGCTTTCTATATATTCGTCGGTAAGTGATAGCATAGAGTTTCAGATTGTGGCTTAAATCTTTAAACCGGCAACGCAAAAACTTTTACTGCCTGTTTATTAGGATTTTGGAATGTGTAGGCCTATGTTAATATATATGCATTTGTTTTTGGTGTCACATTGAAGTTAAAGCAATAGCCAAATCTTTATGGAGATTTATAACCACAATAAACCGCTTTTGCATTCCCGAAACCACTTACATTTATGCGTCCGTTTTATAGATTGATCACAGTTGCTATATAGGACGTCGTATGAGGAAATCGTAACGTATGGGCGGACTATTTACTGAGTCTGTCACAGAAGAGAATGGACCTGAGTGAAAGAGAGCGCATCTTCTTTGTTCCAATGTGATGAAGTCTTGTACTTTTTGTCGTGATATTTTCTAAATTACTTCCCTCTAATTATTGTTTACATTTTTCATGGCAATAATTGGCTTGACAATTACTATAAAGCTAATTATTGATTTATTGATTATTTTCATAATAAACGATGAAAGCTTAACTTAAATAAATGTGGGTTAACGTCTATCAGACTTATTTCATTCAGGCAATCTTGAGGAAAAGCAAATAAAATTTGTTATCAATAGCGAAATAGCATTGGTTTGCTGACGACAAAATTTTAGACTGTTTGACCGTGGCACCTTCCACTAGTGGGATTTGGTGGATGCGTTATCTTGCTAGCCACGATTTGAGAAAGATAGGCATTTTGTTTATCTACAGCATGTTAATAATCAATACCTAACTAATTAGTTATTTACAGATCCAAAATTTCATAATTATAGACGATAATTCTTGGTTGATGAAATCCATTCTATCTTTTTTTATTGTCCATTGAGGTGGATGACATTTCGGATACTATTAAAAATTCCCTTTAAAAAGCAATTCCTATAATTTCCGTACAATTTACTGTTGCTTTATTTGCCTCTAGTGTTCCAAAGTGATAAGACGTTTTTGGTGTCAAAACGCATGATTGTGTAGAAATACGTTAATGACAGATAATTCATGTGGAATTGATTTTCAAATGGTATACATTGCCAAATAAAATATTGTTCCAGTATATTTCATTTTCTTCCAGTCTTCCCAAGTTATTAGACGTGCTTCGAGTCAAAAAGCGCGAATGAGTAGGGATACGTTAATAAAACATTATTCATGTAGACATCATTTTCGTATGGTAAACATCGGCAAATAAAATATTATTCGAGTAATTTGATTACTGATTTATATTCTCAGGAACAGTAATTTAATTGCTTTCTATATATTCGTCGGTAAGTGATAGCATACAGTTTCAGATTTTAGCTTAAATCTTTAAGCCGGCAACGCAAAGGCTTTTACTTCCTGTTTATTAGGATATTTTGCAATGTGTAGGCCTATGTTACTGTATATGCATTTGTTTTTGGTGTAACATTGAAGTTAAAGCAATAGCCAAATCTTTAAGGAGATTTATAACCACAATAAACCGCTTTTGCATTCCCGAACCACTTACCTTTATGCGTCCGTTTTACAGATTGATCACAGTTGCTTTATAGGACGTCGTATGAGGAAATCGTAACGTATGGGCGGACTATTTACTGAGTCTGTCACAGAAGAGAATGGACCTGAGTGAAAGAGAGTGCAACTTCTTTGTTCCCATGTGATGATTTCTTGTACTTTTTGTCGTGATATTTTCTAAATTACTTCCCTCTTATTATTTTTTACATTTTTCCTGGCCATAATTGGCTTGAAAATTTTTATAAAGCTAATTATTGATTTATTGATTATTTTCATAATAAACGATGATAGCTTAACATAGATAAATGTGGGTTAACGTTTATCAGACTTATTTCATTCACGCAATCTTGAGGAAAAGCAAATAAAATTTGTTATCAATAGCGAAATGGAGTTGGTTTGCTGACGACAAAATTTTAGACTGTTTGACCGTGGCACCTTCCACTAGTGGGATTGGGTGGATGCGTTATCTTGCTAGCCACGATTTGAGAAAGATAGGCATTTTGTCTATCTACAGCATGTTAATAATCAATACCTAACTAATTAGTTATTTACAGTTCGAAAATTTCACAATTATAGACGACAATTCTTGGTTGATGAAATCTATTCTATCTTTTTTTTATTGTCCATTGAGGTGGATGACATTTCGGATACTATTAAAAATTCCCTTTAATAAGCAATTCCTATAATTTCCGTACAATTTATTGTTGCTTTATTTGCCTCAAGTGTTCCAAAGTGATAAGACGTTTTTGGTGTCAAAACACATGATTGTGTAGAAATACGTTAATGACAGATAATTCAGCTGGAATTGATTTTCAAATGGTATGCATTGCCAAATAAAATATTGTTCCAGTATATTTCATTTTCTTCCAGTCTTCCCAAGTTATTAGACGTGCTTCGAGTCAAAAAGCGCGAATGAGTAGGGATACGTTAATAAAACATTATTCATGTAGACATCATTTTCGTATGGTAAACATCGGCAAATTAAATATTATTCGAGTAATTTGATTACTGATTTATGTTCTCAGAAACAGTAATTTAATTGCTTTCTATACATTCGTCGGTAAGTGATAGCATACAGTTTCAGATTGTAGCTTAAATCTTTAAGCCGGCAACTCAAAGGCTTTTACTGCCTGTTTATTAGAACATTTTGGTATGTATAGGCCTATGTTAATATATATGCATTTGTTTTTGGTGTAACATTGATGTTAAAGCAATAGCCAAATCTTTATGGAAATTTATAACCACAATAAACCGCTTTTGCATTCCCGAAACCAATTACCTTTATGCGTCCGTTTTATAGATTGATCACAGTTGCTATATAGGACGTCGTATGAGGAAATCGTAACGTATGGGCGTACTATTTACTGAGGTTGTTACAGAAGAGGATGGACCTGAGTGAAAGAGAGCGCATCTTCTTTGTTCCCATGTGATGAAGTCTTGTTCTTTTTGTCGTGATATTTTCTTAATTACTTCCCTCTAATTATTGTTTACATTTTTCATGGCCATAATTGGCTTGACAATTACTATAAAGCTAAATATTGATTATTTTCATAATAAACGATGATAGCTTAACATAGATAAATGTGGGTTAACGTTTATCAGACTCATTTCATTCACGCAAACTTGAGGAAAACTAAATAAAATTTGTTATCAATAGCGAAATAGCGTTGGTTTGCTGACGACAAAATTTTAGACTGTTTGACCGTGGCACCTTCCACTAGTGGGATTGGGTGGATGCGTTATCTTGCTAGCCACGATTTGAGAAAGATAAGCATTTTGTCTATCTACAGCATGTTAATAATCAATACCTAACTAATTAGTTATTTACAGATCCAAAATTTCACAATTATAGACGATAATTCTCGGTTGATAAAATCAATTCTAATTTTTTTTTTATTGTCCATTGAGGTGGATGACATTTCGGATTACTATTAAAAATTCCCTTTAAAAAGCAATTCCTATAATTTCCGTACAATTTACTGTTGCTTTATTTGCCTCTAGTGTTCTAAAGTGATAAGTCGTTTTTGGTGTCAAAACGCGTGATTGTGTAGAAATACGTTAATGACAGATAATTCATGTGGAATTGATTTTCAAATGGTATACATTGCCAAATAAAATATTGTTCGAGTATATTTCATTTTCTTCCAGTCTTCCCAAGTCATAGGAAGTGTTTGGAGTCAAAAAGCGCGAATGAGTAGGGATACGTTAATAAAACATTATTCATGTAGACATCATTTTCATATGGAAAACATCGGCAAACAAAATATTATTCGAGTAATTTGATTACTGATTTATGTTCTCAGAAACAGTAATTTAATTGCTTCCTATATATTCGTCGGTAAGTGATAGCATACAGTTTCAGATTTTAGCTTAAATCTTTAAACTGGCAACGCAAAAGCTTTTACTACCTGTTTATTAGGATTTTGGAATGTGTAGGCCTATGTTAATATATATGCATTTGTTTTTTGTGTAACATTGAAGTTAAAGCAATAGCCAAATCTTTTTGGAGATTTATAACCACAATAAACCGCTTTTGCATTCCCGAAACCACTTACCTTTATGCGTCCGTTTTATAGATTGATCACAGTTGCCATATAGGACGTCGTATGAGGAAATCGTAACGTATGGGCGGACTATTTACTGAGTTTGTCACAGAAGAGAATGGACCTGAGTGAAAGAGAGCGCATCTTCTTTGTTCCCATGTGATGAAGTCTTGTACTTTTTGTCGTGATTTTTTCTAAATTACCTTCCTCTAATTATTGTTTACATTTTTCATGGCCATAATTGGCTTGACAATTACTATAAAGCTAATTATTGATTTATTGATTATTTTCATAATAAACGATGATAGCTTAACATAGATAAATGACGGTTAACGTTTATCAGACTTATTTCATTCACGCAAACTTGAGGAAAAGCAAATAAAATTTGTTATCAATAGCGAAATAGCGTTGGTTTGCTGACGACAAAATTTTAGACTGTTTGACCGTGGCACCTTCCACTAGTGGGATTGGGTGGAGGCGTTATCTTGCTAGCCACGAATTGAGAAAGATAGGCATTTTATCTATCTACAGCATGTTAATAATCAATACCTAACTAATTAGTAATTTACAGATCCAAAATTTCACAATTATAGACGATAATTCTTGGTTGATGAAATCAATTCTTTCTTTTTTTTAATGTCCATTGAGGTGGATGACAATTCGGATACTATTAAAAATTCCCTTTAATAAGCAATTCGTATAATTTCCGTACAATTTACTGTTGCTTTATTTGCCTCTAGTGTTCCAAAGTGATAAGCCGTTTTTGGTGTCAAAACGCGTGATTGTGTAGAAATACGTTAATGACAGATAATTCATTTGCAATTGATTTTCAAATGGTATACATTGCCAAATAAAATATTGTTCGAGTATATTTCATTTTCTTCCAGTCTTCCCAAATCATAGGACTTGTTTGGAGTCAAAAAGCGCGAATGAGTAGGGATACGTTAATAAAACATTATTCATGTAGACATGATTTTCATATGGTAAACATCGGCAAACAAAATATTATTCGAGTAATTTGATTACTGATTTATGTTCTCAGAAACAGTAATTTAATTGCTTTCTATATATTCGTCGGGAAATGATAGCATACAGTTTCAGATTGTAGCTTAAATCTTTAAGCCGACAACTGAAAGGCTTTTACTTCCTGTTTATTAGGATATTTTGGAATGTGTAGGCCTATGTTACTATATATGCATTTGTTTTTGGTGTAACATTGAAGTTAAAGCAATAGCCAAATCTTAGTGGAGATTTATAACCACAATAAACCGCTTTTGCATTCCCGAAACCACTTACCTTTATGCGTCCGTTTTACAGATTGATCACAGTTGCTTTATAGGACGTCGTATGAGGAAATCTTAACGTATGGGCGGACTATTTACTGAGTCTGTCACAGAAGAGAATGGACCTGAGTGAAAAAGAGCGCATCTTCCTTGTTCCCATGTGATGAAGTCTTGTACTTTTTGTCGTGATATTTTCTAAATTACTTCCCTCTAATTATTGGTTACATTTTTCATGGCAATAATTGGCTTGACAATTACTATAAAGCTAATTTTTGATTGATTGATTATTTTCATAATAAACGATGATAGCTTGACATAGATAAATGTGGGTTAACGTTTATCAGACTTATTTCATTCACGCAAACTTGAGGAAAAGCGAATAAAATTTGTTATCAATAGCGAAATGGAGTTGGTTGGCTGACGACAAAATTTTAGACTGTTTGACCGTGGCACCTTCCACTAGTGGGATTGGGTGGATGCGTTATCTTGCTAGCCACGATTTGAGAAAGATAGGCATTTTGTCTATCTACAGCATGTTAATAATCAATACCTAACTAATTAGTTATTTACAGTTCGAAAATTTCACAATTATAGACGACAATTCTTGGTTGATGAAATCCATTATAACTTTTTTATTGTCCATTGAGGCAGATGACATTTCGGATACTATTGAAATTTCCTGTAATAAGGAATTCCTATAATTTCCGTACAATTTACTGTTGCTTTATTTGCCTCTAGTGTTCCAAAGTGATAAGCCGTTTTTGGTGTCAAAACGCATGATTGTGTAGAAATACGTTAATGACAGATAATTCATGTGGAATTGATTTTCAAATGGTATACATTGCCTAATAAAATATTGTTCCAGTATATTTCATTTTCTTCCAGTCTTCCCAAGTCATAGGACGTGTTTGGAGTCAAAAAGCGCGAATGAGTTGGGATACGTTAATAAAACATTATTCATGTAGACATGATTTTAATATGGTAAACATCGGCAAACAAAATATTATTCGAGTAATTTGATTACTGATTTATGTTCTCAGAAACAGTAATTTAATTGCTTTCTATATATTCGTCGGTAAGTGATAGCATACAGTTTCAGATTTTAGCTTAAATCTTTAAACCGGCAACGCAAAAGCTTTTACTGCCTGTTTATTAGGATTTTGGAATGTGTAGGCCTATGTTAATATATATGCATTTGTTTTTGGTGTAACATTGAAGTTAAAGCAATAGCCAAATCTTTATGGAGATTTATAACGACAATAAACCGCTTTTGCATTCCCGAAACCACTTACCTTTATGCGTTCGTTTTATAGATTAATCACAGTTGCTATATAGGACGTCGTATGAGGAAATCTTAACGTATGGGCGGACTATTTACTGAGTCTGTCACAGAAGAGAATGGACCTGAGTGAAAGAGAACGCATCTTCTTTGTTCCCATGTGATGAAGTCTTTTACTTTTTGACGTGATATTTTCTAAATTACTTCCCTCTAATTATTGTTTACATTTTTCATGGCAATAATTGGCTTGACAATTACTATAAAGCTAATTATTGATTTATTGATTATTTTCACAATAAACGATGATAGCTTAAAATAGATAAATGTGGGTTAACATCTATCAGACTTATTTCATTCACGCAAACTTGAGGAAAAGCAAATAAAATTTGTTATAAATAGCGAAATAGCGTTGGTTTGCTGACGACAAAATTTTAGACTGTTTGACCGTGGCACCTTCCACTAGTGGGATTGGGTGGATGCGTTATCTTGCTAGCCACGATTTGAGAAAGATAGGCATTTTGTCTATCTACAGCATGTTAATAATCAATACCTAACTAATTAGTTATTTACAGATCCAAAATTTCATAATTATAGACGATAATTCTTGGTTGATGAAATCCAATTCTATCTTTTTTTATTGTCCATTGAGGTGGATGACATTTCGGATACTATTAAAAATTCCGTTTGATAAGCAATTCCTATAATTTCCGTACAATTTACTGTTGCTTTATTTGCCTCTAGTGTTCCAAAGTGATAAGCCGTTTTTGGTGTCAAAACGCATGATTGTGTAGAAATACGTTAATGACAGATAATTCATGTGGAATTGATTTTCAAATGGTATACATTGCCAAATAAAATATTGTTCCAGTATATTTCATTTTCTTCCAGTCTTCCCAAGTTTTAGACGTGTTTCGAGTCAAAAAGCGCGTATGAGTAGGGATACGTTAATAAAACATTATTCATGTAGACATCATTTTCATATGGTAAACATCGGCAAATAAAATATTATTCGAGTAATTTGATTACTGATTTATGTTCTCAGAAATAGTAATTTAATTGCTTTCTATACATTCGTCGGTAAGTGATAGCATACAGTTTCAGATTTTAGCTTAAATCTTTAAGCCGGCAACGCAAAGGCTTTTACTACCTGTTTATTAGAACATTTTGGTATGTATAGGCCTATGTTAATATATATGCATTTGTTTTTGGTGTAACATTGAAGTTAAAGCAATAGCCAAATCTTTATGGAGATTTATAACCACAATAAACCGCTTTTGCATTCCCGAAACCACTTACCTTTATGCGTTCGTTTTATAGATTGATCACAGTTGCTATATAGGACGTCGTATGAGGAAATCGTAACATATGGGCGGAAATTCACTGAGTTTGTCACAGAAGAGAATGGACCTGAGTGAAAGAGAGCGCATCTTCCTTGTTCCCATGTGATGAAGTCTTGTACTTTTTGTCGTGATATTTTCTAAATTACTTCCCTCTAATTATTGGTTACATTTTTCATGGCAATAATTGGCTTGACAATTACTATAAAGCTAATTTTTGATTGATTGATTATTTTCATAATAAACGATGATAGCTTGACATAGATAAATGTGGGTTAACGTTTATCAGACTTATTTCATTCACGCAAACTTGAGGAAAAGCGAATAAAATTTGTTATCAATAGCGAAATGGAGTTGGTTGGCTGACGACAAAATTTTAGACTGTTTGACCGTGGCACCTTCCACTAGTGGGATTGGGTGGATGCGTTATCTTGCTAGCCACGATTTGAGAAAGATAGGCATTTTGTCTATCTACAGCATGTTAATAATCAATACCTAACTAATTAGTTATTTACAGTTCGAAAATTTCACAATTATAGACGACAATTCTTGGTTGATGAAATCCATTATAACTTTTTTATTGTCCATTGAGGCAGATGACATTTCGGATACTATTGAAATTTCCTGTAATAAGGAATTCCTATAATTTCCGTACAATTTACTGTTGCTTTATTTGCCTCTAGTGTTCCAAAGTGATAAGCCGTTTTTGGTGTCAAAACGCATGATTGTGTAGAAATACGTTAATGACAGATAATTCATGTGGAATTGATTTTCAAATGGTATACATTGCCTAATAAAATATTGTTCCAGTATATTTCATTTTCTTCCAGTCTTCCCAAGTCATAGGACGTGTTTGGAGTCAAAAAGCGCGAATGAGTTGGGATACGTTAATAAAACATTATTCATGTAGACATGATTTTAATATGGTAAACATCGGCAAACAAAATATTATTCGAGTAATTTGATTACTGATTTATGTTCTCAGAAACAGTAATTTAATTGCTTTCTATATATTCGTCGGTAAGTGATAGCATACAGTTTCAGATTTTAGCTTAAATCTTTAAACCGGCAACGCAAAAGCTTTTACTGCCTGTTTATTAGGATTTTGGAATGTGTAGGCCTATGTTAATATATATGCATTTGTTTTTGGTGTAACATTGAAGTTAAAGCAATAGCCAAATCTTTATGGAGATTTATAACGACAATAAACCGCTTTTGCATTCCCGAAACCACTTACCTTTATGCGTTCGTTTTATAGATTAATCACAGTTGCTATATAGGACGTCGTATGAGGAAATCTTAACGTATGGGCGGACTATTTACTGAGTCTGTCACAGAAGAGAATGGACCTGAGTGAAAGAGAACGCATCTTCTTTGTTCCCATGTGATGAAGTCTTTTACTTTTTGACGTGATATTTTCTAAATTACTTCCCTCTAATTATTGTTTACATTTTTCATGGCAATAATTGGCTTGACAATTACTATAAAGCTAATTATTGATTTATTGATTATTTTCACAATAAACGATGATAGCTTAAAATAGATAAATGTGGGTTAACATCTATCAGACTTATTTCATTCACGCAAACTTGAGGAAAAGCAAATAAAATTTGTTATAAATAGCGAAATAGCGTTGGTTTGCTGACGACAAAATTTTAGACTGTTTGACCGTGGCACCTTCCACTAGTGGGATTGGGTGGATGCGTTATCTTGCTAGCCACGATTTGAGAAAGATAGGCATTTTGTCTATCTACAGCATGTTAATAATCAATACCTAACTAATTAGTTATTTACAGATCCAAAATTTCATAATTATAGACGATAATTCTTGGTTGATGAAATCCAATTCTATCTTTTTTTATTGTCCATTGAGGTGGATGACATTTCGGATACTATTAAAAATTCCGTTTGATAAGCAATTCCTATAATTTCCGTACAATTTACTGTTGCTTTATTTGCCTCTAGTGTTCCAAAGTGATAAGCCGTTTTTGGTGTCAAAACGCATGATTGTGTAGAAATACGTTAATGACAGATAATTCATGTGGAATTGATTTTCAAATGGTATACATTGCCAAATAAAATATTGTTCCAGTATATTTCATTTTCTTCCAGTCTTCCCAAGTTTTAGACGTGTTTCGAGTCAAAAAGCGCGTATGAGTAGGGATACGTTAATAAAACATTATTCATGTAGACATCATTTTCATATGGTAAACATCGGCAAATAAAATATTATTCGAGTAATTTGATTACTGATTTATGTTCTCAGAAATAGTAATTTAATTGCTTTCTATACATTCGTCGGTAAGTGATAGCATATAGTTTCAGATTTTAGCTTAAATCTTTAAGCCGGCAACGCAAAGGCTTTTACTACCTGTTTATTAGAACATTTTGGTATGTATAGGCCTATGTTAATATATATGCATTTGTTTTTGGTGTAACATTGAAGTTAAAGCAATAGCCAAATCTTTATGGAGATTTATAACCACAATAAACCGCTTTTGTATTCCCGAAACCACTTACCTTTATGCGTTCGTTTTATAGATTGATCACAGTTGCTATATAGGACGTCGTATGAGGAAATCGTAACATATGGGCGGAAATTCACTGAGTTTGTCACAGAAGAGAATGGACCTGAGTGAAAGAGAGCGCATCTTCCTTGTTCCCATGTGATGAAGTCTTGTACTTTTTGTCGTGATATTTTCTAAATTACTTCCCTCTAATTATTGGTTACATTTTTCATGGCAATAATTGGCTTGACAATTACTATAAAGCTAATTTTTGATTGATTGATTATTTTCATAATAAACGATGATAGCTTGACATAGATAAATGTGGGTTAACGTTTATCAGACTTATTTCATTCACGCAAACTTGAGGAAAAGCGAATAAAATTTGTTATCAATAGCGAAATGGAGTTGGTTGGCTGACGACAAAATTTTAGACTGTTTGACCGTGGCACCTTCCACTAGTGGGATTGGGTGGATGCGTTATCTTGCTAGCCACGATTTGAGAAAGATAGGCATTTTGTCTATCTACAGCATGTTAATAATCAATACCTAACTAATTAGTTATTTACAGTTCGAAAATTTCACAATTATAGACGACAATTCTTGGTTGATGAAATCCATTATAACTTTTTTATTGTCCATTGAGGCAGATGACATTTCGGATACTATTGAAATTTCCTGTAATAAGGAATTCCTATAATTTCCGTACAATTTACTGTTGCTTTATTTGCCTCTAGTGTTCCAAAGTGATAAGCCGTTTTTGGTGTCAAAACGCATGATTGTGTAGAAATACGTTAATGACAGATAATTCATGTGGAATTGATTTTCAAATGGTATACATTGCCTAATAAAATATTGTTCCAGTATATTTCATTTTCTTCCAGTCTTCCCAAGTCATAGGACGTGTTTGGAGTCAAAAAGCGCGAATGAGTTGGGATACGTTAATAAAACATTATTCATGTAGACATGATTTTAATATGGTAAACATCGGCAAACAAAATATTATTCGAGTAATTTGATTACTGATTTATGTTCTCAGAAACAGTAATTTAATTGCTTTCTATATATTCGTCGGTAAGTGATAGCATACAGTTTCAGATTTTAGCTTAAATCTTTAAACCGGCAACGCAAAAGCTTTTACTGCCTGTTTATTAGGATTTTGGAATGTGTAGGCCTATGTTAATATATATGCATTTGTTTTTGGTGTAACATTGAAGTTAAAGCAATAGCCAAATCTTTATGGAGATTTATAACGACAATAAACCGCTTTTGCATTCCCGAAACCACTTACCTTTATGCGTTCGTTTTATAGATTAATCACAGTTGCTATATAGGACGTCGTATGAGGAAATCTTAACGTATGGGCGGACTATTTACTGAGTCTGTCACAGAAGAGAATGGACCTGAGTGAAAGAGAACGCATCTTCTTTGTTCCCATGTGATGAAGTCTTTTACTTTTTGACGTGATATTTTCTAAATTACTTCCCTCTAATTATTGTTTACATTTTTCATGGCAATAATTGGCTTGACAATTACTATAAAGCTAATTATTGATTTATTGATTATTTTCACAATAAACGATGATAGCTTAAAATAGATAAATGTGGGTTAACATCTATCAGACTTATTTCATTCACGCAAACTTGAGGAAAAGCAAATAAAATTTGTTATAAATAGCGAAATAGCGTTGGTTTGCTGACGACAAAATTTTAGACTGTTTGACCGTGGCACCTTCCACTAGTGGGATTGGGTGGATGCGTTATCTTGCTAGCCACGATTTGAGAAAGATAGGCATTTTGTCTATCTACAGCATGTTAATAATCAATACCTAACTAATTAGTTATTTACAGATCCAAAATTTCATAATTATAGACGATAATTCTTGGTTGATGAAATCCAATTCTATCTTTTTTTATTGTCCATTGAGGTGGATGACATTTCGGATACTATTAAAAATTCCGTTTGATAAGCAATTCCTATAATTTCCGTACAATTTACTGTTGCTTTATTTGCCTCTAGTGTTCCAAAGTGATAAGCCGTTTTTGGTGTCAAAACGCATGATTGTGTAGAAATACGTTAATGACAGATAATTCATGTGGAATTGATTTTCAAATGGTATACATTGCCAAATAAAATATTGTTCCAGTATATTTCATTTTCTTCCAGTCTTCCCAAGTTTTAGACGTGTTTCGAGTCAAAAAGCGCGTATGAGTAGGGATACGTTAATAAAACATTATTCATGTAGACATCATTTTCATATGGTAAACATCGGCAAATAAAATATTATTCGAGTAATTTGATTACTGATTTATGTTCTCAGAAATAGTAATTTAATTGCTTTCTATACATTCGTCGGTAAGTGATAGCATACAGTTTCAGATTTTAGCTTAAATCTTTAAGCCGGCAACGCAAAGGCTTTTACTACCTGTTTATTAGAACATTTTGGTATGTATAGGCCTATGTTAATATATATGCATTTGTTTTTGGTGTAACATTGAAGTTAAAGCAATAGCCAAATCTTTATGGAGATTTATAACCACAATAAACCGCTTTTGCATTCCCGAAACCACTTACCTTTATGCGTTCGTTTTATAGATTGATCACAGTTGCTATATAGGACGTCGTATGAGGAAATCGTAACATATGGGCGGAAATTCACTGAGTTTGTCACAGAAGAGAATGGACCTGAGTGAAAGAGATCGCATCTTCTTTGTTCCCATGTGATGAAGTCTTGTACTTTTTGTCGTGATATTTTCTAAAATACTTCCCTCTAATTATTTTTTACATTTTTCATGGCCATAATTGTCTTAACAATTGCTATAAAGCTAATTATTGATTTATTGAATATTTTCATAATAAACGATGATAGCTTAACTTAAATAAATGTTGGTTAACGTTTATCAGACTTATTTCATTCACGCAATCTTGACGAAAAGCAAATAAAATTTGTTATCAATAGCGCAATAGCGTTGGTTTGCTGACGACAAAATTTTAGACTGTTTGACCGTGGCACCTTCCACTAGTGGGATTGGGTGGATGCGTTATCTTGCTAGCCACGATTTGAGAAAGATAGGCATTTTGTCTATCTACAGCATGTTAATAATCAATACCTAACTAATTAGTTATTTACAGATCCAAAATTTCACAATTATAGACGATAATTCTTGGTTGATAAAATCCAATTCTATCTTTTTTTTATTGTCCATTGAGGTGGATGACATTTCGGATACTATTAAAAATTCCCTTTAATAAGCAATTCCTATAATTTCCGTACAATTTACTGTTGCTTTATTTGCCTCAAGTGTTCCAAAGTGATAAGACGTTTTTGGTGTCAAAATGCGTGATTGTGTAGAAATACGTTTATGACAGATAATTCATGTGGAATTGATTTTCAAATGGTATACATTGCCAAATAAAATATTGTTCGAGTATATTTCATTTTCTTCCAGTCTTCCCAAGTCATAGGACGTGTTTGGAGTCAAAAAGCGCGAATGAGTAGGGATACGTTAATAAAACATTATTCATGTAGACATCATTTTCAAATGGTAAACATTGGCGAATAAAATATTATTCGAGTAATTTGATTACTGATTTATGTTCTCAGAAATAGTAATTTAATTGCTTTCTATACATTCGTCGGTAAGTTATAGCATACAGTTTCAGATTGTAGCTTAAATTTTTAAGCCGGCAACTCAAAGGCTTTTACTGCCTGTTTATTAGGATTTTGGAATGTGTAGGCCTATGTTAATATATATGCATTTGTTTTTGGTGTAACATTGAAGTTAAAGCAATAGCCAAATCTTAGTGGAGATTTATAACCACAATAAACCGCTTTTGCATTCCCGAAACCACTTACCTTTATGCGTTCGTTTTATAGATTGATCACAGTTGCTATATAGGACGTCGTATGAGGAAATCGTAACGTATTGGCGGACTATTTACTGAGTCTGTCACAGAAGAGAATGGACCTGAGTGAAAGATACGCATCTTCTTTGTTCCCATGTGATGAAGTCTTGTACTTTTTGTCGTTATATTTTCTAAATTACTCCCCCCTTATTATTGTTTACATTTTTCATGGCAATAATTGGCTTGACAATTACTATAAAGCTATTTATTGATATATTGATTATTTTCATTATAAACTATGATAGCTTAACATAGATAAATGTGGGTTAATGTTTATCAGACTTATTTCATTCACGCAAACTTGAGGAAAAGCGAATAAAATTTGTTATCAATAGCGAAATAGCGTTGGTTTGCTGACGACAAAATTTTAGACTGTTTGACCGTGGCACCTTCCACTAGTGGGATTGGGTGGATGCGTTATCTTGCTAGCCACGATTTGAGAAAGATAGGCATTTTGTCTATCTACAGCATCTTAATAATCAATACCTAACTAATTAGTTATTTACAGATCCAAAATTTCACAATTATAGACGATAATTCTTGGTTGATGAAATCCATTCTATCTTTTTTTATTGTCCATTGAGGTGAATGACATTTCGTATACTATTAAAAATTCCCTTTAATCAGCAATTCCTATAATTTCCAGACAGTTTATTGTTGCTTTATTTGCCTCAAGAGTTCCAAAGTGATAAGACGTTTTTGGTGTCAAAACGCGTGATTGTGTAGAAATACGTTAATGACAGATAATTCATGTGGAATTGATTTTCAAATGGTATAAATCGCCAAATAAAATATTGTTCGAGTATATTTCATTTTCTTCCCAAGTCATAGGACGTGTTTGGAGTCAAAAAGCGCGATTGAGTAGGGATACGTTAATAAAACATTATTCATGTAGACTTGATTTTCATATGGTAAACATCGGCGAATAAAATATAATTCGAGTAATTTGATTACTGATTTATGTTCTGAGAAACAGTTATTTAATTGCTTTCTATATATTCGTCGGTAAGTGATAGCATACAGTTTTAGATTGTAGCTTAAATCTTTAAGCCGGCATCGCAAGGGCTTTTACTGCCTGTTTATTAGGATTTTGGAATGTGTAGGCCTATGTTAATATATATGCATTTGTTTTTGGTGTAACATTGAAGTTAAAGCAATAGCCAAATCTTTAGGGAGATTTATAACGACAATAAACCGCTTTTGCATTCCCGAAACCACTTACCTTTATGCGTCCGTTTTAAAGATTGATCACAGTAGCTATATAGGACGTCGTATGAGGAAATCGTAACGTATGGGCGGACTATTTACTGAGTCTGTCACAGAAGAGAATCGACCTGAGTGAAAGAGAGCGCATCTTCTTTGTTCCCATGTGATGATTTCTTGTACTTTTTGTCGTGATATTTTCTAAATTACTTCCCTCTAATTATTGTTTACATTTTTCATGGCAATAATTGGCTTGACAATTACTATAAAGCTAATTATTGATTTATTGATTATTTTCACAATAAACGATGATAGCTTAAAATAGATAAATGTGGGTTAACGTCTATCAGACTACCACGATTTGAGAAAGATAGGCATTTTGTCTATCTACAGCATGTTAATAATCGATATCTAACTAATTAGTTATTGACAGATCCAAAATTTCACAATTATAGACGATAATTCTTGGTTAATTTCCGTACAATTTGCTGTTGCTTTATTTGCCTCAAGGGTTCCAAAGTGATGAGACGTTTTTGGTGTCAAAACGCGTGATTGTGTAGAAATATGTTAATGACAGATAATTCATGTGGAATTGATTTTCAAATGGTATACATTGCCAAATAAAATATTGTTCGAGTATATTTTTTTTTCTTCCAGTCTTCCCAAGTCATTAGACGTGTTTGGAGTCAAAAGCGCGAATGAGCAGGGATACGTTAATAAAACATTATTCATGTAGACTTGATTTTCATATGGTAAACATCGGCAAACAAAATATTATTCGAGTAATTTGATTACCGATTTATATTCTCAGGAACAGTAATTTAATTGCTTTCTATATATTCGTCGGTAAGTGATAGCATACAGTTTTAGATTGTAGCTTAAAACTTTAAGCCGACAACGCAAAGGCTTTTGCTGCCTGTTTATTAGGATTTTGGAATGTGTAGGCCTATGTTAATATATATGCATTTGTTTTTGGTGTAACATTGAAGTTAAACAATAGCCAAATCTTTATGGAGATTTATAACGACAATAAACCGCTTTTGCATTCCCGAAACCACTTGCCTTTATGCGTCCGTTTTATAGATTGATCGCAGTTGCTATATTGGACGTCGTATGAGGAAATCGTAACGTATGGGCGGACTATTTACTGAATCTGTCACAGAAGAGATTGGACCTGAGTGAAAGAGAGTGCAACTTCTTTGTTCCCATGTGATGAGTACTTGTACTTTTTGTCGTGATATTTTCTAAATTACTTCCCTCTAATTATTGTTTACATTTTTCAAGGCCATTATTGGCTTTGGCAATTACTATAAAGCTTATTATTGATTTATTGATTATTTTCATAATAAACGATGATAGCTTAACATCGATAAATGTGGGTTAACGTTTACCAGATTTTTTTCATTCACGCAATCTTGAGGAAAAGCGAATAAAATTTGTTATCAATAGCGAAATAGCGTTGGTTTGCTGGCGACAAAATTTTAGACTGTTTGACCGTGGCACCTTCCACTAGTGGGATTGGGTGGATGCGTTATCTTGCTAGCCACAATTTGAGATATATGGGCTTTTGTCTATCTACAGCATGTTAATAATCAATACCTAACTAATTAGTTATTGACAGATCCAAAATTTCACAATTATAGACGATAATTCTTGGTTGATGAAATCCATTCTATCTTTTTTTATTGTCCATTAAGGTGGATGACATTTCGGATACTATTGAAAAATTCCTGTAATAAGCAATTCCTATAATTTCCGTACAATTTACTGTTGCTTTATTTGCCTCAAGTGTTCCAAAGTGATTAGACGTTTTTGGTGTCAAAACGCGTGATTGTGTAGAAATACGTTAATGACAGATAATTCATGTGGAATTGATTTTCAAATGGTATATATTGCCAAATAATATATTGTTCGAGTATATGTCATTTTCTTCCAGCCATCTAAAGTCATTAGACGAGTTTGGAGTCAATAAGCGCGAATGAGTAGGGATACGTTAATAAAACATTATTCATGTAGACTTGATTTTCATATGGTAAACATCGGCAAACAAAATATTATTCGAGTAATTTGATTACTGATTTATGTTCTCAGTAACAGTAATTTAATTGCTTTCTATATATTCGTCGGTAAGTGATAGCATACAGTTTCAGATTTTAACTTTAATCTTTAAACCGTCATCGCAAAAGCTTTTACTGCCTGTTTAATAGGATTTTGGAATGTGTAGGCCTATGTTAATATATATGCATTTGTTTTTGGTGTAACATTGAAGTTAAAGCAATAGCCAAATCTTTAGGGAGATTTATAACCACAATAAACCGCTTTTGCATTCCCGAAACGACTTACCTTTATGCGTCCGTTTTATAGATTGATCACAGTTGCTATAAAGGACGTCGTATGAGGAAATCGTAACGTATGGGTGGACTATTTACAGAGTCTGTCACAGAAGAGAATGGACCTAAAAGAAAGAGAGCGCATCTTCTTTGTTTCCATGTGATGATTTCTTGTACTTTTTATCGTGATATTTTCTAAAATACTTAACTCTAATAATTGTTTACATTTTTCATAACCATAATTGGCTTGACAATTACTATAAAACTAATTATTGATTTATTGATTATTTTCATAATAAACGATGATAGCTTAACATAGATAAATGTGGGTTAACGTTTAGCAGACTTTTTACATTCACGCAAACTTGAGGAAAAGCAAATGAAATTTGTTATCAATAGCGAAATAGCGTTGGTTGGCTGACGACAAAATTTTAGACTGTTTGACCGTGGCACCTTCCACTAGTGGGATTGGGTGGATGCGTTATCTTGCTAACCACGATTTGAGAAAGATAGGCATTTTGTCTATCTACAGCATGTTAATAATCAATACCTAACTAATTAGTTATTTACAGATCCAAAGTTTCACAATTATAGACGATAATTCTTGGTTGATGATACTTCGACATTTCGGATACTATTAAAAATTCCCTTTAATAAGCAATTCCTATAATTTCTGTACAATTTGCTGTTGCTTTATTTGCCTCAAGTGTTCCAAAGTGATAAGACGTTTTTGGTGTCAAAACGCGTGATTGGGTAGAAATACGTTAATGACAGATAATTCATGTGGAATTGATTTTCAAATGGTATACATTGCCAAATAAAATATTTTCTTCCAGTCTTCCCAAGTCATTAGACGTGTTTGGAGTCAAAAGCGCGAATGAGCAGGGATACGTTAATAAAACATTATTCATGTAGACTTGATCATATGATAAACATCGGCAAATAAAATATTATTCGAGTAATTTGATAACTGATTTATATTCTCAGGAACAGTAATTTAATTGCTTTCTATATATTCGTCGGTAAGTGATAGCATACAGTTTTAGATTGTAGCTTAAATCTTTAAGCCGACAACGCAAAGGCTTTTGCTGCCTGTTTATTAGGATTTTGGAATGTGTAGGCCTATGTTAATATATATGCATTTGTTTTTGGTGTAACATTGAAGTTAAAGCAATAGCATAAACTTTTTGGAGATTTATTACCACAATAAACAGCTTTTGCATTCCCGAAACCACTTACCTTTATGCGTCCGTTTTATAGATTGATCACAGTTGCTATATAGATCGTCGTATGAGGAAATCGTAAAGTATGGGCAGACTATTTACTGAGTCTGTCACAGAAGAGAATAGACCTGAGTGAAAAAGAGCGCATCTTCTTTGGCCCCATGTGATGATTTCTTGCACTTTTGGTCGTGATATTTTCTAAATTACTTCCCTCTAATTATTGTTTACATTTTTCATGGCCATAATTGGCTTGACAATTACTATAAAGCTAATTATTGATTTATTGATTATTTTCATAATAAACGATGATAGCTTAACATAGATAAATGTGGCTTAACGTTTATCAGACTTATTTCATTCACGCAAACTTGAGGAAAAGCAAATAAAATTTGTTATCAATAGCGAAATAGCGTTGGTTTGCTGACGACAAAATTTTAGACTGTTTGACCGTGGCACCTTCCACTAGTGGGATTGGGTGGATGCTTTACCTGCTAGCCACGATTTGAGAAAGATAGGCATTTTGTCTATCTACAGCATGTTAATAATCGATGCCTTACTAATTAGTTATTTACAGATCCAAAATTTCACAATTATAGACGATAATTCTTGGTTGATGAAATCCATTCTATCTTTTTTTATTGTCCATTGAGGTGGATGACATTTCGGATACTATTGAAAAATTCCTGTAATAAGCAATTCCTTTTATTTCCGTACAATTTACTGTTGCTTTATTTGCCTCAAGTGTTCCAAAGTGATATGTCGTTTTTGGTGTCAAAACGCGTGATTGTGTAGAAAAAGGTTAATGACAGATAATTCATGTCGAATTGATTTTCAAATGGTATACATCGCCAAATAATATATTGTTCGAGTATATTTCATTTTCTTCCAGTCTTCCAAAGTCATTAGACGTGTTTGGAGTCAAAAAGCGCGATTGAGTAGGAATAGGTTAATAAAACATTATTCATGTAGACTTGATTTTCATATGGTAAACATAGGCTATTAAAATACTATTCGAGTAATTTGAATACTGATTTATGTTCTCAGTAACAGTAATTTAATTGCTTTCTTGATATTCGTCGGTAAGTGATAGCATAGAGTTTCAGATTGTGGCTTAATTCTTTAAACCGGCAACGCAAAGGCTTTTACTGCCTGTTTAATAGGATTTTAGAATGTGTAGGCATATGTTAATATATATTCATTTGTTTTTGGTGTATCATTGAAGTTAAAGCAATAGCCAAATCTTTATGGAGATTTATAACCACAATAAACCGCTTTTGCATTCCCGAAACCTCTTACCTTTATGCGTCATTTTTAAAGATTGATCGCAGTTACTATTAAGGGCGTCGTATGAGGAACTCGTGACGTTTGGGCGGACTATTTACTGAGACAGTCACAGCAATGAGTGGTGAATAGACCTGAGAGCAAGAGAGTGCAAACTTCTTTGTTTATTTATATCGTTGATACACCTAACCATGACTTTCCCGATGTTTCTGACATAGGTACAAACACAACATTCGACCCGAGGTGTCAGCTGCTAATCCCAATTTGGCGCTCTTCTTATTATTTGCCAATTAGTAACGTCAGAACGATTGTTTGTCTTATAGGGTTCGATCTCGTGATACTAGGATTAAGGGTAGAGAGTGTTAGCGAATGAGCTGACCTATCAGATATACACATGTACGGCTCTGTTGATGAGAAAGGAAATAGACTGTACATCCGTCTGTCCGTCCGTCTGTTCATTCGACTGTCCGGCCGTTTGTCTGCCTTTCCGTCCCTTATCACTTTTTTTTATGTGCGCAAGTCCTCCAACAGTTTCAATTTGAATGAACTGAAACTTTCCACAATGAATCTTTATGATGCTTAATTGTCCACAAGACCAGTATTATTTGGGTCCCTATAGCGGTTTTGGAATAATATACCATTGACTAAGCAAAATAACTCAATAAGCACTTTTTGTGTGCACAACTCCTACTACACAGTTTCAAAAGCAATGACTAGAAACTTTATATAATGAATCTCTATGATGCCCAGTTGTGCACGAGACCACGAGACCATTATTATTTGACCCTCTCAAGTGGTTTTGGAATCATATCAGAATAAATTTGAATCGCCAAGAGTAAATCTAAATTTTGTCTTTTTGTGTATGAGAGATTTTATTATACCCATTAATTCTAGAATTAATTTGTCGTTAATCTTTGTTGTGGCGTTATCGTTAATCGTTGATCCAATACACAACAGATCAAGTAGATAAATTTTCAATACCATGTAAGGTACAAGAGATGTTTTTCAGCACTCCTTAACTCATTCAGACACAAACAAATTAAAACTTGTCCAAATTTAAAGAAGATGCAGACAACAATTTCAAGTTGATGGAATTTTATTTTTATCTTTCTTTCTTTTTGGAGAGAAAACATTGTTGATAATGAAGAGATTGCTTAATACAAGCAACTTCTATGTTTTCCACAATGTTTTAAAAAGCTTCTTTCATGAAGAGCGTAAAGGGAGGGATTGTATGGTAATGGGTTTACAGCAACAACAATACAGATATTGAAAAAATATAATATACCACTGACAAGCCATTTGGGGCGTATATACGCCGCTCTTCGAAGCTCTTGTTCAAATGTTCACAGCGGAGTAAAACATAAAATACTTACAAATATATTCAACGTTTATTTACAAAAATAGAATTTGAATGAGTAAGAATATTAAATAATTTTAACAAATATAGATAACATCAGGCTTGTTATTCGCCTCCACATGACTACAGTCTAATCCAGGTCTCTATAGAGTCCAAAGCCTTGAAATTCTTTAGCAACCGACGGATCGCTGGCCTCGCCTACGGACCTCCGACAGGAAATGTCACGTTGACATAAAACGGCGATATTTTTCAAAATTCATAATTAGCAACAAAAAATATTGGTTGACGAATTTAACTTCGCAACTACAGCTTAAATAGGCTGTAGTTATGATGTTAAGTCTCCAAACCAACAAAAATGTTTCACACAATTGACCACAAATGTAGGAGCTCAAAATTTACTTCACGTCTAAATGTATGATTTGATAGGTCCATTGACTTTTTGATTTTCAACCGCGATCCGTCAGCTGTCATTGCAAACTACTTATTTCAGTTGCCAAGTCTGTGTTTGATTTTGTTTTCCGAATAAACGTTTGTTTATAGAAAGTTACTTAACCCATTCCCACGCAGTGACGCTTTTGGACGCTCCTCAAGAAAAAAAATTGGGAAAACATTGTGTAAAATGAAGAAATTTCTTGTGACAAGCCAATTTCTTCATTTTCCAAAATGTTTTATACCCATAAAGTTGAAAAAAATCTAAAATTTCATAAACTTTCAATTATTGTCTGCAACTCCTTTGAATATGAACCAGCCTAAAATGTTGTCGTCTGGTAATGCTTTCATGACTGTATAAACATCTCATTCACCGCGGATTTATATACAACCTGGCAACATCAAAACATCGTTATATCTATGAAAGAACGATAGTCGTTGTCAAAATTAAAACAACAATTAAGAGGTGAAGAGAATATTTTCTTTTTGTTTTCATGGAGGTATGAACCGAAAGAACTAATCAAACTGTATGAATAAGTGTGATTAGGTTTTTTGGTTCATACTTCAATGAAAACAAAAAAAATAATCTCTTCATCTCTTATGATTTAATAGCATCGAGCGAAAAAGCAAGAAGTTTACAAATTTTGGTACCTTTCTGTATGGGACTATTTTGGGCGGAAGCATACAAAATCGCTGTGTGCTCAAAATTTTGTTCATGGGGTTATGAATGATATTTTTAAACCAATCAGAACGCTCGATTTTAATAGATGAAACTAAAAATTAAATTATTTCGAAATAACATAACTTGTGGTTGTTTTTTTTTTTTTTGTTTTGTTTTTTGTTTTTCTTCTATAAAACAGAACCCCTAGACATCGATTCACAAAGCATTTTTCTTAAAGGGCGCCAATAAGCGGTATTATATGGGAATGGATCAAACATTTTGTGAAAATCTTCCTTTCCTTTGAAAGTGGTATGCTAAGAAACTTTTAATCAGAAAATGGTTCTTACTGACCCATATCATAAGTTTCAAACAACACTCAATAAAACTTTGCACTCTCCTGCTCAACTGGTATACTCCAAATTACACCCGGGCCCGAGACTATAAAACCCTTTTCGTACTCAATCGAAAATTTACTCAAATTTTGAGTTGGGATCAAAATTACATTTCTGCTACTAACCTATGGTAATCGCATGAAAATAACTGACAATATTTGTATGTTGTTATTTATTACTCTTAACATACAATCAACATTAAAACAAACTATTTATTCGAGTTTGAAGTTTGAGTTAATTCTCAGTTGAGTACGAATAAAGTTTTATAACCTCGGACCCAGAATACGCCAAATTGCTGAGGTGAATTTTCCATTAAGACTAGACTACCACTTACTGTCATTAATACCCTCCTGGGTTACTTGTCATAGAAAACACTAGAATGAAACCTTTCTTCCTCAAAGGGCCTAACAGCCATGAAAGGTAAAGCTTAATAGCAGGTTTACATCTTTTCTTTATCTGCTTGTGTCAAACTTGAATCATATCCAATTACATTCTACTAGTAGCTGAGAAAATGAGTGGACAAGGTTTTTCATAAAAGGGATATAAATCTTTCAAACATAAATGTAGCGTAACAAAAATAGGATATGCAAATCTCTGCTTGATAATGTGTCTAGACAAGACTTTTCATCAAAGGGCCATGGCTCCGGAAAGTGTAAATGGATCATAATCGAATAGGATATGACCAACTGTGCTTGATACTGAGTCTACTTGTGAAGTTTGAATCAAATCGTATGATGCGATTAAGAGAAAAAGAGCGGACAAGATTTTTCATCAAATGGCAATAACTCTATTAAATGTAAATGGACTATAACTGAAATGGGGCATGCATATATATCTCTGCTTGATACTGATTCTACCTGTGAAGTCTGAATCAAATCTAAGCAATAGTTTAAGTGAAAAAGAGCGAAAAAGATTTTCATCAAAGGGCCATAAGTCGGTAAACCAAAACCAAGATAGGATATGCACATCTCTGCTGAAGTTTGAAATAAGTCCATCCAATTGTTTACGAGAAAAGGAATGGACAAGATTTTTCATCAAAAAGCCATAACTCCGTAAAAAGTAAATTGAATGTAACCAACATAGGATATGGATACATGTGATTGATACTGACTCTACCAATGAAGTTTGAATATTATTCAGCCAGTACTATATGAGAAATAGTGCGGACAAAAAGATTCAGACAAACAGCCGGACCCACCAACCGTCAAGCTGACTCCTTCATACATCCGCCCTTTATCATAGTTATCTTTTTGTATAATAATTTTAATACATTTTGAAATTTGACATTGATTTTCTTTTTCAATTAGGATCTATATGATCTGTACGAAACTTATATTCGGTCAAATACATTTAATTATAACGACAATATTGAGCGAAAGAGACCATATTTTTATATTTTACTTTGAACCGTAACTTTGTATTTGTGACCAAAACTTCCCCTTTCAAAAAATTACGGACAGATGCTGAGCAAGCGTGTATAAAAACATGTGCAATGGTACTTTGGTTCAAACAGAAACTACTTATTTGGGTCAAATCATGTACTTGGACTTTTGATATCGTCTGAAAGACTTTTTTATCCACCCAATAGATCAAAGCAGTTAGTGAACTAGTCGCTGAAATTGCATATAAAATGGGCAGTGGTTAAATGACAATTTAAGGTTTGATAATTCAGGAAAATAACGTTTTCTTTGAACAATTTTTTGACAAAATTTGATTTTAAACAAGAGCCCAGTCGAATCAAAACTATTACCTCCAAGGATGTCACATGAACAAACTTTGAAAAGATCAATTAGGACGAGCTTTGTCCATCAGATTTCGGGAACAAGTCCGCATTTCTACTTTGGAAATCAAAGGTTTTGTATAACTTCAGCTAAGAGACATTTCTGTAATGTTTAAATCTTACTAGTTTTAGAATGCTATTGTTCACGACGCACAAGGGCAATCACAGTAAGTCACCGTGAGCAATTTGCTACGACATGCAAACAAACAAAAAGTTTTAAGAAAGCAAGAAAGGCTTCATAAAGAGTAGTCTTCAAAGAAAAATAAATAAAACAAAACGCGGCATATGGTCATGAAAAGCAAATTTGACTGTTAGAATATATAGAACAATAAAATATTAAATAGTGCACGAGTTATTTTCTTTTTTTTTTTTTTTTTCAAAAACAACAGCTTTCCAAGCAATTTGAAAACTTTAGGAATCAAGTTCGATTATTTTTCAATTTCATGACATCTTAAGTATATTGCTTGAAATATTGACTCGAACATTGTCCCGATGTAATGTCATTTGACCATATCATTATTAAAAAACTAAAATTGACGACACCTTGCACCACCCTGAATCAATGCTTAACCCATTACCCCACAAGAACTTCAATGATATCAAATATTGTTGAAAATGAAGAAATTGCTTGGTGGAAGCGATTTCTTCATTTTACACAATGTTTTCCCAATCCTTTTTTCTTTAGGGTTGCCAAAAAGCGTCACTGTATGGGAATGGATTAAGACAGGTAATATTTTTTCTCGCACCAGTATATATATAACGCAACAACAAGAGTACCACGACGGTACTATATCGCTCACTTGAATATAAAAGTCCAAGCTTGATTATTAGATAGAAGATGTTTTCCTTCGTATATCTAATATCTTGGATTCCAAAGCAAAGTTTTTTGTTAGAAGGGTATTAGATCATCATAATTGCCACAGATTAAAATTCTTGGACTGTCGGTTCAAGAGGAGAGGATTACATAGAATTTTCCGTAGAAATTTTTCCCAATCGTTTTTCTTTAGGGGTGCCAAAAAGCGTCACTGTGTGGGAATGGGTTAAGACAGGTTAAGATTTTTTCTCGCACCAGAATAACGCAACAACAAGAGTGCTACGATGGTACTATATCGCTCACTTGAATATGAAAGTCCAAGCTTGATCATTAGATAGAAGATGTTTTCCTTCGTATATCTAATATCTTGGATTCCAAAGCAAAGTTTTTTGTTAGAAGGGTATTAGATCATCATAATTGCCACAGATTAAAATTCTTGGACTGTCGGTTCAAGAGGAGAGGATTACATAGAATTTCCCGTAGAATTTTTTCATTTCTGTGTAATAAAAAATTTGGAATGTTGTGGCAGCGGAGATTAAGATTATTTTTAAGATTCCCTTCTCTATTTCTTTATAAAATCAGGGATCCCAAAACAATTGTCAAGCAAAAGCAATACTTTGAAGTATATTGGTAGAGGGCCATGTCATATGTCAAATATCAAAGCTCTATTTTTTATCATTATTTTGTTTGTTTGGGAGGAGATTTTTGGTATTGAGGTAGAAGATTTTTAAGTTTTTTCACTTTGTTACTATGGCAAATAGACTTCTTCGTGGATTTGCTTTATGTGAAGTATTTCGAAAGATATTCGCACAAAGATCAATTCTGTGAAGTTCGATCAAAAGCTGTGATAGTTTTGGAGGAGAAGATTTTTTATGTGATTGTGAATGGACGGACGGACAGACGTACAAACAGACGAACGCTAGACAACTGACCGATTACAACACCTCACCTCGAGCACTTCGTGGTCGGAGTCAATAGACGGGGCTGGAATTAGCTGTAGTTACAATGAACGTCGTTTAAGACGCCAAACAAACAAAAATGTTTCTCACAATTTGCGGCGAATGATGGAGTCCAAATTCAATTCCGGGCTGAATGAATGATTTGATTAGTCGATATTGTCCTTGTTTGACAGCCGCGATTTCAACGCAACCTAGAAATCATCCTTGACGCTTGTTAACTGACCAATCGCTGGTCCCACCCGCTTACTATTTTTGCCATGCCCACCGATTCCGACAGGAAGCCCCGCTTTGATTTTAAATAGTGTTATATTGCAAAATATATGACCATTAGCATGCAACAATAAAGTAGAATAGTTGGTTGGCCACCTTAACGTCGTAAGTACAGCTTGAATAAGCTTTAGTTACGACGTTTAAGTCGACAAACCAACGAATAGGTTTACAAAAAATGGCGATCAATGTTAAAGTTCAAAGCTCATTTCTGGTGTAAATGAATGATTTCATTGGTCGACTTGTTATTTTATTGACAGCCGAGATCGGTCAATTGCTGATTAGCTGATACATAAACTATCTAAAATAAGGCGAATTCTTCAGTCAATTTCTCTGGACGATTTCATTCATTTTCAACATAGTCTACTGTAAGAAATCAAATAAGCAGTTTTCTAAAAAACTCGATAATTTTCTCCTTTTCTCATTAGTTACATATATTCAAGTGCATAATTTCTATGAAAGTTTTATGTGAAAGCCTTTTAAAAATTACAAAAACTAGTTGATTAAGAAAAAAAACATTGTCTATTTCATTTCCACATTTAACCCTTGTCGTGCTGAACAAGGAATGTTCCTTTTTAAGCAGGTGGTATAGACAAAGATCAGCCTGCACATAAGTGCAGTCTAATCTTGGTCTACACCTCCTGGTTGGCCCCATTCGACCAGAGTTGTTTGAATAATCAATTTTCAAAAGGAATATTGACCCAGATTAAGACCTTCCAGAGCTGTCAGTCCTTTGAATTTAAAGCAATTCTGTACAGGATTTAAATACAGCATGACAAAGGTCAAAGTTTAAAAACCATATATATGTTAACTTTTCAAAACATAGACACATCATGCCAGACTATACATAGTTAGTCAGACTGTATTGCAATTGTTTGACCGAACAAATGAATTATTTGTATACATTTCAAACATAAATAAAAAATCGACAATGGCATAAAGAGGTAACAATAAAAAAGAATAGAAAATAAAAAAAGAAAAGAACAAGATGTGTTTGTAAAATACAATGCCCCCGCAATAGGATTAAACGTTTGACTATGGTATGTGACCTTGACCTTATCACATGACCTTTACATGAGGAGATGCGTATTATGGAGATGTATCATAATGCCAAATATGACCATTGTATCTTGAATAGGCTGGTAGTAATTGACAATGTTTAGTTTTTAGGTTGAGTTTTGCATAGAGACAGACAGACAGACGAAAAGACTGAATGACGGACAGACCGACAACGGTTAAACAATATGCCCCTGATCTTTCGATGCGGGGGCATAAAAATGGCTATCCCGCATGTCTAGATGCAGTGTTACACATTTACCGCGATCTAACAGAAAAATCCTTACATTTCCGAATAAGCATACTTTAATCTTCAAATAGGGAGAAAATTAAAATAAAGCTAATAACAAAATACTGCAGACCCCGCAGAAAAGCTAAAACCATAAATTGTAACAATTTTCATAACTGACTTGGGAATAAAACCAATAAGTTATACAAAGCTTGACTTTGAACTAGTTCAAAGAATTTTCGAAAAATCTGCCTGCTTGTCAGTTTGTCGCTTTGAAAATATGAAATTTAGACTTATGTATACACAAACTTCGAATGAAAGATATCATAACAACGCTCAAATATATATTTTTCTCTAAGCATTAGTCAAATCGTTTCGATGGTTACTTTTTAAAGCTTGAGATCTCGATTTAAGACATTTTAATTTTATGAAAGACGTTGATGGGAGAGATGTACAAAACGTAATGGAAATTACCAGCAAGAGTACCATGATGGTCCTAAATCGCTCATCTGTAGCATTACAGTACTTTTTTGTATAAAAAAAAATCACAGATTGAGCCAAATAACGTTAATACATCAGGGATCGCACATAAAAGGGCTAATTCTCAGAATGCAATAATTCATTGAAGTTTTTTGATAGATTCATACAAAATATCAAAGCTCTATGCCTTATGGTTTGGTAGAAGAAGATTTTCAAAGATTGCCTTCTTAATTCCTTTGTAAAATCAGGGATCCAACAGAAAAGGGCTAATTTTCATGGCATGGTAATTCTTTGGAATTTTGTTGCCATAGGGTCATAAGGGGATGAATCATACCAAATATCAAAGCTCAAGGCCTAATGATATGGTAGGATTTTCAAAATTTTCCTTTGTTCCATCAGGGATGGCACAGAAAAGGGCTAATTTCCAGAGTACCGTAATTCTTTGAAGTATTCCGGTTGAGGCTCAATAGGTTATAATTTTATACCAAATACCAAAGCCCCAGGCTCTATGGTTAAGGAGGAGTAGATTTTTAACTTGAACAAAATAGGTTAACAAATGATAATAAAAATAATAAAAAAAACTTATTGTCTATGGAAGGATTTGTCGAATGCCTGAAATAAAATGTGGATAAAATCAGATGAGATATAAAAAAATAACATGAATCAAAGTCGGAGTTTAATCGGAAACTTTCAAAAAGTTTGCTAAATTCCTGCAATAAAATGTGGATGAAATCAGATGAGATATAATAAAACGATATGAATCAAAGCGGAGCTTAATCGGAAACATTCGAAAAGTTTTCCATGAAATAATCAACTTTTAAACTCAAGTATTTACATGACTGCCAATCATCATATCCTGTCCCTGACATAAACCGCCTTTATTACAAGGCAACAAGATAATCAAATTTTAGGTGATACATAACAGAATATACATTTAATTACGATTTTTAGAAGATATATTTTGAAACAATAAGCCATAGAAATTGTTTTTTGAAAGCTTAACTTTGACCAGGTCAATTGACTTTGTCTATGGTCTCAGTAGTGGGTTATTTAGAAAGCTACTATCATGCCAAGTTTAAGTATTGTATATAAAGTAGGAAAGTCGGAGATAAAGGATTATATTTTGGATAATGACCTTGGACATTTTACTCTCATAAAATGCATGCCTTTTGGAGACTCCTACATACCAAAATATGATCCTTGTAAATTGAATAGTATTGCAGAAATGGATAATGTTACGGTTTCGGTCAAGTTTTGTAGACAGACGGACGGACAGACAGACGGACAGCGATTAAACAATATATCCCTCCACCCTAGGGCATAACAAGTTTAGAATTTGGCAAGAAAAATGATAAACACGAAATCCGTGAGATCACGTAACTGAGTATACCCCTAAGACTTTTTTGGAGTTGCTGCACAAGTGTCAACGTTGTTCCGAAGGTTTGGGGTAAATAATGACAGGTGGGAAGACAGCGGTTAAACAGTATTTCCACTCTTCTTGAATCAGGGTTTAGAGTAATATTCAAAGAATATTTTAAACCCTTGCACTGTTTAGTCTGCAACTATTGGTTTTGGTATGTACTGTCATGGACATGCTCAAGAATAACATCATAGATGTATTGATACTGGTCCTGAAACAAAGAGGTTTATTTAAGAGATGAAGAGAATATTTTTTGTTTTCATGGAGGTATGAACCGAAAAACCTAATCACAGTGTATGAATACGCGAAGCGGATTCATACATTGTGTGATTAGGTTTTTTGGTTCATACCTCCATGACAACAAAATATATTCTCTTCATTTCTTATAATTTAATAGTATCGAGCGAAAAAAGCAAAAACCCTACATCTATTGATACCTTTTTGTATGGGACTATTTTGTGCGGAAGCATACAAAATCACTGCATGCTCAAAATTTTGTTCATGGAGATATGAATTAAATTTTTCGACCAATCAGAACGCTCGTTTTAGATAGACGAAACTGAAAATTAAATTATAATGGAATGAAAAAATTTAATCCTTGTCATGATGAGTCTGGAATATTCCTGTTTTGGCAGGAAGTATAGAAAAAGATTAGCTTGCATATAAGTGCATTCTAATCTTAATCTACACATCCTGTTTGTCTACTTTAGACAAGAGGTGTTTCAATAATCAAATTTCAAAAGAATTATTGACCCACATTAAGAACTTCCAGAGCTGTCAGTCCTTTGATTTTAAAGCAATTCTATATAGGATTTTGATTCAGCACGACACGGATTAAAATGTACATTTCTTTGCACGTTAAGCTATTGTTCACTCACTTAAATTGATCTTCTAAAACAAATATACTTTTCCATTGATCTATAAGAAAATGAAAGATAACTGGATTATTCGTCCTGAAAGTATGTTTAAGGATTGATAATTCTGCTCTGAAGGAAGAAACTAGAGACCAATGTTGGCTTGGCTCTTTCTCATGGGTATATTGGCTCTGAAAAAAATTATTGAAGGTTGCAACCTAATGAAGATCTGTACGAGATTGATCAAATATGTTAGATACGTACAAAATGAACAATTTCTGTAAGTAAATCAAGAGAATGGTCACTAAGAAAAAGCCTATTACCTTGTTAATTTCTTTGAGGAAATGGACACACAATATATAATGATTGTTATAGGTAATTTCGTTATAATAAGTGAAAGTCAATGTCACCATACAAGCTGCAACGTGATAAGTCTATGACCCGAATGAGTTCTGTATAGGTATAATCTTGCTTAATATATAAACACAAAATGTTAATATGAGCTAATACAACTTATCTGAACTCTTTATAAAAATACAATGTTAATATGAGCTAATACAACTTAATTGAACTCTTTATAACTACAATGCTAATATGAGCTAGTTCAATTTATCTGAACTCTTTATAACTACAATGCTAATATGAGCTAGTTCAATTTATCTGAACTGTTTATAAAAATACAATCTTCATATGATCTAATACAGCTTATCTGAACTCTTGGGGGTAAAGGTAACGTTATCATACTAGATGGAAAGTGAAAGTAAATGATCCAACGAAGATCTATGTGCAATATAATCATAAAACGAATAAGCTATAAATCTATAATAAAAACCCAGCTTATTGATACTTGCCTCTTAGTGGTATAATGTAATATGACAGGTTAATCCTTTTCTGTACAAAACCGGGATTTTACATTGCTGTGATTTTATACTCGAGAAAAAATGTGGTAAAAGAAGAAATTGCTTTAACAAACCATTCCTTATTTTCCCACAATATTTTCTACCTAATAGGATGATTTCATTTCAAATTTCATCTAATTTTCATTGTCGTCTGCAACCTCTTTCAATTTGGGCCAGTCTAAAATTTCAAAAAAAGGGAAAGGGATAATGTTCTATATAGTGACCGAAAATCAAGTATATCAATAGCATATTTATAATTTGATTACAAGGGGTATGGACTTTATTCATTATCATTAAAGTCTAATAAGGCTCCCTCCACTGCGTTACTGAGCCGCCGTCATAGCGCAGTTGGCGCGTCGGGCTGTCAATCTAGGGGTCCCGGGTTCGATCCCCGACGGCGGCACTCATCCTTTCCGACTATCTGTCTCTCACCAATGGGTCGATAATCGTAGACCTATGTGGGATAGCAGCTGGAGGCTAGGAAAGGATGTAATTGTAGTACTGGTGTGAGAAATACCAGGAATCCATTGTTAGGTGCTCCAGCCGCCGCGATATGACTGAAAGATTGTTAAAAGCGGCGTAAAACCCCATTCAAACAAACAAACAAACAAATCCACTGCGTTACTTTACTGAGCTAAGCAAATTTCATTTGAATCAATCCTTACGATAGTTCAAATATCCTCTGCACATTTGATTGATTGATTGAATCGGGTTTAACGCCACTTTTAACAGTATTTCAGTCATACCGAGGCGGCTGGAGCACCTAACAATGGATTCCTGGTATTTCTCATACCAGCTGCTATCCCACTTAGGTTTACGATAATCCAGCCATATGTGAGAGACAAATGTCTGAAAGGCTATCTGCCGCCGCCGGGGATCGAACCCATGACATTCCATAATTGAAGATTAGGAGTCTGGTGCGCAGCCAACTGCGCTATTACGGCGGATGAGCACATTTGAAGAGAATCGGACACAACTCTGTAGTTTATCAGGTATAATAGGATTGGCATTTTATGATTTAATTTTACAAACCCATTTCATGTGTTACTTGACCCGGTTTAGGATTCGCATAACCCTTTTATAAAACAATCATTGTGTTCAAGTTTGAAAATTTGACATTGAAAACTATGGACTTGATAATGTTTTTGAGGTTGGTTTAACTAGTTTTCATACGATTATATTTCCTATGTTACGGAAGATGTTACAAACTTACAGCGCACTTTTGAAGAGAATCAGTCTAAAACTGTTGACAACCGTGTTAGATTTTTTTATAAGATTTTGAAAAGGCCCTTTCTGCTGCTCTACTTTTCAACATTGAACTAACTCAAAACGAAACGACCGTGCAACCATTTGTGCGAATTTTACGGAATTCAAACGAAAATTGTGGGTTTTTCATGATGACGAAAATGTTCTACTCGATGAACTCGTTTGAAAGAACAATCCATATGTTACATAAAATTTGTATAGAAACAAACGGTTCTGTTGACTGTTAGACGTTTCAAGAAAAATTTAACGGATAGACACATAACGAACGGACGATAAATACCTTTGCTTTCGATCTTCTGATCTCGACTTGTAGGGTTGACATTTTTGACAGATAATATTTTCGGTCCTGCAATGTTTTCTTTTAAAGCAACAAATTAATCTCAAAATGATGAAGCGTTACTTTTTGAAAAATAACTGCCCGTTGTTTTTTTGTATTTCCGTTTATTTATTGTCGCTACCGTAGCACATGCCCATGTGAGCGACGCCCCAAGAAGACGGTTAGTTGTTACGGCGGATAGTGCAAGGATACAGGACGAAACTGCTGAGAGCTCCGCCTGGTTCTTTAACGTGCTCGGTGGATAGCACCGTTACACGGGGCATCGGTTTATCGTCTAATCCGAAAGACAATTAGTTTGTTAGTTGATATGGTCAACCCAGGGTTCTAACCCGTGATCTTGAGGTTTGAAGTCAAGTGCTCTACCAACAGAGCTAATCGTGCTGACTAATTGTTTTTACATTCATTGCTTGTATATAACTAACCAATCGCTGGCCCCGCCTACTTACTATCTTGGCCACGCCCACCGACTCCAACAGGATGACATGCTTCGATTTTACACGTCTTAATTTTGCAAAATTTGTTGCCAATATTATGTAACAATGGTAGGTTGGCGACCTAAATGTCGTAACCACAGCTTGAATAAGCTGTAGCTACTACGTTTAAGTCGCCAAACCAACAGAAATGTTTAAACAAGTGGCGGCCAAAAATGGAGTTCAAATCTCAATTCCGAAGTGAATGAATTATTTGATTGGTCGATATATTCCTTAATTGACAGCCACGATTGATTGATTATACTTGAACATACAGGAAACCCTTAGATAAAGGGCATAATCTTCTAAACTTGGTCAGACACGTTGTCTACGGGAGCAGTTTGAGTGTGTATGCATTTCCGTTTATTCATCGTCGCTACCGTAAGCACATGCCCATATTAGCGACTCCCCCCCCCCCCCCCAGAAGATGGTAAGTTATTACGGGGACAGTGTAAGGATGCAGGACGAAACTGCTGTCCGTTTCTTTAACGTGCTCGAAGGATAGTACAGTCACAGGGAGCCTTTGTTTACTGTCTCATCCGAAAGGCAATTAGTTTTTTGGTTGACATGGTCAATCAGGGCGAGAACCCGACATTATGAGATTCGTAGTCAAGTGCTCTGCCAAATGAGTTAATCGGGCTGACCAAGGTTTGAATTAATGCTTCTAGCGGATGTTTCTTTACATACAATGACTTGAAATACACTTCAGGAATACCTATTCTGTATTACATGCGGTGTTTATGATTTTGATCGAAAGAAATCAAGGAATTGGATCATATTTCTAAAAATAAGAAGTATTGAGATATTCGACTCGTCCTCCAAACAGGAACAATCTGATAATTCTGGAAAGTATTTTATAACATTGGAGAAATGAAATATGGTCAATCACGCCTATTTATTTTAGAAAATTAATATAAAGACAGATAAGCTGCAAATCTTTAACCTGGGGCCAATAACTATGAACCTGCAAGATGGTCCTTTCACAAATAACATGTCAACTATTATCCCTCTAGAATTCTTTTTAAGACTTACGAATGTCCCTATAATGTCAGCGTGTCTTTCCTTCATGGTTTTAACGGTGTGAATGATATTTATTTGGCTCCCTTCCCGGTTCATTCTGTTGATCTCACTTAGGAGTACACATGCCAGTCCACAATGCTGGAATCCATTTCTGGGAATAAAGTGAAAATATATATCACGAAAATATTATATAATTTCGGAAGAGTGAAATAACCCAGTTCAGTACACTATACAAATAACAGCTTTGTTTCTATAATGCATCTGTGCATCAATGCACTGTAAGTACTGGGGGCGACGTACCAAGGGTTATGGAAAGTACATTGTAAATCGTTATTTTACAACCAATCAATTCAATGTTTTATTTCACCCCGGGCATACAATATAGAGTATTGGAACATTTACAATAAACAAAAGAAATCAATTACATGTACTTACAATTGTTTACTCAAATTCATCGGCCGGAAATAGCTCCACGGTATGTTTTGGTTTCTGTGTGCACTTGTTACTTACCGATTTATTTTCTTCTGAGTTAATAGGTTATACGATTGAATGGCGGTCTTACTTCAACGAATCGGTTGCCATTGCTGTGATGATCAGCATATTTTTCATATTTCATATTGCTATCATTTCATTTATTTCACTCTTCTGTCAGACAACAGTCGTAAGATATTTTGTAGCGCTGCGACAAACTGCAAATCACAGGGTCAATGGTTCAACCTCTAGCGAGGTAAACACTCTTTCCGACATTCGACAGAGCGTTCGTGATTAGTCGTCTAAGTAAAATGAACGTCTGAATAAGGTTGTAGTAGTGCTGGTGTGAGAAATACCAGGAAGCTATGATTAGGTGCTAAGGGCCGATTAGCTATGACCGGAATAGTGTTTCGTTTGACACTATGCAATTCCTCTTATTTCGAATCGAAATGTGTACTTTGTTGTAATAGAAAAATAAAGCACCGTAGCATAGTTGATATTTGCGTTATGCCCTCAAGTAAACAAATGAGTACTTTGTCTAGAAGCTATTTGTGAGTGAAATGTAATTGAAGAATTGATATCTATTTAATTGACTATCATTTTTGTCAAGAAAAGGCCATTATCAAAATGGTGGTTCTTCTTTTTTAACAAGATGTGTTTGTGAAACACCATGCCCCCGTATCAACCTTTTTTGGGAAATGTGACCTTTATAACTGACATTGACCATGGTATTTGCAGGTGCGTATCGCTGAAATCTGTTATCACACTCTATATGAGCATCGTATCTTGATTAGTCTTAAGATAATTGTAAACGCTAAGTTTTTTTCTAACAGTTTCAGACAGACAGATGGATAACTGTAAAACAATGTACCGCCGTTCTTTCGACGCTGGGATTAAGAATAAAATTTGAACTGTTGAATTTTTCAAAATTGACGTTGTACAAGGCGTGTTCCACTTGAAGAATAAAATCACAATATCAGATGACCTTTTTCGTTGAATAATAATTAAACTTATAGTTATGTATTAAAGGGCAGTAATTTTGTATTTTTTTCTCACAAGTAAATGTATAATTTCAATACGTAAAATTTCATCAGACCACCTTTAAAATGTATTTTAAACCCTTTTGGTCATTGTTGACAATTCAACAAGACTTTTTTGCGAAACACCATGCTTCTGTCATAACATTTTCTCGAAAATGGGACCTTGTTGGATGACCTTTACCTTACAACCAAATGGGTGCCCATAAATGCAAGGAAAGTAGACGCCAAATATGGGCCGCTATCTTTAACTGTGTTTAAGATAACAGCAAAATGTAAGTTTTCGCGTTAAGTTGACCTTGATGAGTTATCTTGACCTTGATGGATGACTTTGTCCTTACAGCCAACTAATGTCTATCAATGAAGTGACCGTATGTCCAAGATAAGAGCCAAATATCTTAAACGGTGTTTAAATACCAGTATAATGTATATTTTTTGTGTTAAGTTTAATTAATGCACGAAGACAAACGGACCCATTTAGAACAATATGCAACCGATTTAACCAATGCAAGGCATGAAAACGTTGATTAGTATTTCAATATCAATACCCAAGTTTTAGCCTTGTTGAGATACCCTCTTCAAAATTGTCCTGTGCTGGCATGGATATCGGGATAAAAAAGTATTGTCCGGGACAGGCCGGGATAATAGGCATATACAGACGCGATACAATCTTATGAAAAAAGGCATTTTTAAAAGGCATTGTTTTTTCTGTTTTGAATCAAAGCATGTTTTAAAAAAATAGTTTTCTGTCAGTCATTCATTTCAAATTCAAATTGAGTATTTTACACATTGACCGCTTTTCGCTTGTGCGTTTTTTTGTTTTGTTTTTTTTTTAATTTTTTTTTTCAGTGATCTTTGCTAGTAGATTTACTGTTTGGTAACTCAACGTCCTCCAGAAACTGATTTATCCGTTACCATACTAAGAATTGACCAATCTTTGGCCCCACCCTGTTACCGTTTTGTCCATGTCCATTGACTGACAGGAAGACACGCTACGATTTTAAACGGCGTTTTTTTGCAAAAACTACTCAGTAGCATGTAAAAAAAAATAGAATCCTTGCTTGGCAATCTATACGTCGTAACCACAGCTTGAATAAGCTGTAGCTACGACGTTTAATTCACAAAACAACAAAAAGTTTTACAAAAATTGCGGCCAATGTTGGAGTTTAAAACTCAAATCCGAACAGAATAAATGATTTGATTGGTCGATATATTCCTTGATTGACCAACGCCATTTGTCAATTATTCAATGAAAAGAACTCATGGAATAAATCATGTTCATAACATATCAAACTTCACAGAACCATTATGTAAAGTGGCTTATAAATTCTATGTTCAAAAGAAATACTAAGCCACAGTTAAGACATCCAGTTCTTTCAGCCATTTCATTTTAAAGTAGTCTCAGATAAGTTTTTATTCAGCACAACAAGGGTTAAAAACTTTTTGTTTCAAATGAGTCGTAAAATTAATTAACCAATGACCAAATTTGTAACGCAATGCCTTGTTAAACAAATATTTATAATGGAACGAATGTAATCGTTTTGTGAAAAGAAATATCACTTGAACCAAAAAATGTTTCCTTTTCCCTAAATGTGTCTTATCTATAAGCCATCTGATTTTCAATTGTAACGTGCTTTTGGTATCGTATACAAGACATAGTTTATATTTCAACATTTTATTTGTGCAGTAAGTGTATCAAAAAAGACTGTAAGTCCATACTTGCAGTATACAAGGATTGGCTCTGTTTCGCTGAACTGCCTTTGACAGTTCATAACTGCCTCTATAAGCTCTAACATCGATCCAGCATCCTTTGGAATGTTTTCGTTTGTGCCCCAATCATTGAACTCAAAGTGTGTAACATTGACATCTTGTCTCTGTAAAAAGTTATGGCACTTAGATAATAACCCTTTCCTTTTTTTTGAAATTAAAGACTGGTCCAAATTCAAAAATTTTGCAGACGAAAATTTAGACTTGAACCTATTTGAAAAATAATCATTCAGTAGGATAGAAAACAATTGGAAAAAGAAGAAACTGCTTGTTACAAGCAATTTCTTCTTTTTCCACAATGTTATCTCAAGAATAAAAACACTGGAACGTAAAAAGAAGGAATTAAACAGGAGAGGGTCAAACAGTGCTATTTCAACCAAGTTATTGTCGGCAACATGTAACTAAACGTTAAATTACAAAAAGTTGATTAAATGGATGGCGACCTTACCGTCGTAACTACACTTTGAATATGCTGTAGCTACGACATTTGAGTCATCAAACCAACATAAATGCTTCATATGAATGTCGACCAAAGTTTTTTTCTAAAGTTAACTTCCGGTTTAAATATATTATTTGATTGGTCTATCGAATATTTGATAGGCAGTCGTGTGTCACTAATGGCAGCCAAGGTTATACATTATCGTCTTAGGGCTGACGAACACCCCCGCTGCCTATTTTGAAATGTGGCCGAATTATATAACAAGAAATGGTTGAACTGTGATTGCCCATTTTATCATTTGTCAAGTAGACAAGGTATTTTTTTACAGCGGTGTGTTGTTGTGGGTTTTTTTATTTTTTAAGTCAGAAAGGGCAATAACTGTGAACAAGAATGCCATAGTCACAATATACGCCGCCACTTTGCTGCTGTTTCACGAAAATAATTGTAGACAATACATATTTTGACAGAACCAAATTCAAAACATTTGCAGGCTACCTTTTTAGATTGTCAAGTTCAAACTGTTTGTTATGATTGATTGATTGAATGGGCCCATAGACTAAGTGTCAAGGGGCATAACTCTTGCAAAATCCAATGAACCATAAAATTGTTGATCCATGTACACCTACAAATTATGATGATGACATGACCAAGTTTCATTTAAATCTAGACAAAAAGTTAGGAGGAGTTGCGTTCACAAGATGCAATTTCGATAAGGCCCAGATACTAAGTTTTAAGGTGGCATAAGACAGAAAAAAATAATGAACCATAAAATCCTTACTTCATGCACATCTACCAATTAAGGTGATAAAATCCACCAAGTTTCATTTAGATTCAGCCAGAAACTTAGCAGGAGTTGCGTTCACAAGGCTGTAATTTCAATAAGCCCCAGAGACTATGTTTTAAGGGGGCATAACAGAGGCAAAAATCAATGAACCATAAAATCCTTACTTTATGCACATCTACCACTTGAGGTGATCAAATTGACCAAGTTTCAAAAAGATCCAGCCAGAAACTTAGCAGGAGTTGCGTTCACAAGGCTTCAATTTCAAAAAGCCCCAGAGACTAAGTTTTAATGGAGCATAACTGAAGCAAAAAACAATGAACCATAAAATCCTTACTTCATGCACATCTACTAATTAAGGTGATAACACCCACCAAGTTTCATTTAGATCCAGTCAGAAACTTAAGGGGAGTTGCGTTCACAAGGCTTCAATTTCAATAAGCCCCAGAGACTAAGTTTTACGTGGGCATAACTGAAGCAAAAATCAATGAACCATAAAATCCTTACTTCATGCACATCTACCACTTGAGGTGATCAAATTGACCAAGTTTCAAAAAGATCGAGCCAGAAAGTTAGAAAGAGTTGAATTCACAAGGCTGCAATTTCAATTAGCCCCAGAGACTAAGTTTAAAGGGGGCATAACTGAGGCAAAAATCAATGAACCATAAAATCCTTACTTCATGCACATCTTCATATTAAGGTGATAACATTGACCAAGTTTCAAAAAGATCCATCCAGAAACTTAGGAGGAATTGCGCTCACGAGAAAAGTGGACGTACGTACGGATGGATTGACGGACGGACGGACAGACGGAGAAGATGACGCCAATATACGACCGCCTCCGGCGGCGTATAAAAAGTAGATTGTTTGTCAACGCCGAACATGACGTTCACGTTCTTGGACAAAAATGCATACCATACTTTTTTTCAATCTGCAAACCTGTTCAGGAAATGTGATTTATTCCCTATTTAAATGCTATATGAAAATATAATTCAAAGTGGGGATAAATCTTGAAATAGATAGTAAACCACTATCAAAATCGCAGATGCAGAAATTCCCATATGAGAGGAAAGATTATAGGAAAGTTCTAACAAATTTAGTGAAAAAAATGTAGAAGAAGCATACAAAATTCTATTGCGATGGCGATACAACATCTTGTATTTGCTTTGAGCTGCGGAGGAAAATTTTGATATTTCACAAGACCGAAGTTCGAGTTGAATATAAAATTTACCTCCGCAGGAAGAAGCAAATACAGATGTTGTATAGCAATCGTAACGTAATATTCCATTTATCATAGACCTATTTGTTATTTAAAAATGATGAAATGTTAAAAAGAAATCTGTATTTCTGCAAGTATTTCTCTTCTCCTTTACTATTCTGATTACGTTTAATTGCATTATGACGTCATTTACAAAATGAAAATGACGTCATCTTTGACTGCCTTATATGGAACCGTATTTGACACTATCATATACGGATTTTTCTTACGTGTCCGATTTTGCCTGTGAGGAATGTATTTATATTACTAGAAATACTTTTAGGTACGCAATAAACTATTTTATTCTGTTACAACTGAAAGGAAGCTGTTCATATATTTTGGCCGATCAAAACTTAGAAACAATTTTTTTTATCGGTAAACATAGGAACTTCCCTATAAATTGTGGCTGTTAATCAATAAATTGATCGACCAATCAAAGCATACATTTATACCAGAAGTGAACTTTTAACTCCAATATTACCCGCAACTAATGGGAAACATTTCTGTTGATTTGAAGACTTAAACGTAGGTACTACAGCTTATTCAAGCTTTAGTAACGATGTTTGTGTCATCAATAAACAAGTTTATTTTGTTTTTACATGTTTCTAGCTACAAATTTTGAGGAAAAAAAAAAAGACAACGCCGTTTGATATCGTATAGGTAAACTACTCATTAAATACCTCTTTGTCTTTCAAACAGAATTTTCTCTCGGTATAAGTAGACGTTTTTCTTTCTTCAAGGATGGTAAGCTCAAATTTATCTTTGATCAAACTGTCACCAACCCCAAGTACAGAGGCCCTCTGTAAAAGCAAAATAGAAAGAATAGAACACATTTGAAATCTCATAGCACATAATGTAAGTGATATTTTAATTGTAAAAAAATCTTGCTATTGCAAAACATAATTAACCTGTCACTTCATCATCTTTCGTAATGTGTCAATGATTTTCGCGAGTTTACTCTTTTTCAATTATATAGTTTGATGTGTACCCCAGTGGTCTAAACTGTCTATTATTAAATTGAATTTTAGTTTTTTCTTCGTCAAATATTGAAACCAGCAAAACTTTTTGAGATATCTAAATTTAAATTTTTTTTCTATTATTTTTCCCTTTTGAATTATCACTATTTTTATCTTTTTATTCTTTTCTTTTTTCACCAGACATCTCTGATGTAATCGTCAATGGGCAGCCCAAACCTTGTAAATACAGCTTGGGTAAGCTGCAGTTATGAGGCATGGTCGCCAAACGAGTTTTTTTATGTTTCTGTAGAAGAGCGGTGAAAACAGCTGATTAAAATTTTAAGTTCTTTCATAATTTGATATGATTCTTAATACCAGACGACAAAATTTTAGAATCTTAGACTGGTCCAAATTAAAAGCAGTTGCAGACGACAAAATTTGTATATGAAATTTCAAAAATCTCTGTCTTTATGGGATAGAACACATTATGGAAAATGAATAAATTACTTTTGACAAACATTTTTTTTTCATTTTCCACAATGTTTTCGAAAGTTTTTTTTTTCTGAGGGGCGTCAAAAAGGCAGAAAACCACGAAATCTTTTGAATGTCTACGCCAAAATAGTAGTTCTATTGTATTTTAGGAATTTTGCAAACTCTGATTGAAAGTTCATCTCTAAGGTAATTTTTCTCACTTGAGCATATTGTGTTTAAAATGTCTGGCCACATGAACTAACTTCATTAAATTTGCAGAGAAATCCTTAAAAAAACATGCTATACAACCCATTTCCGCCCAATCCCGCTTTTTACGTATCTCATGAAAGATTTCTCATTAAAACCAAAGTTGTCTGTACCGTTTAGAATTTTCTTGGCGAGACATTTCAAATAGATACACACACAATTATTTTTGATGATCAAATAACGCAATTGTACATTTCGAAATGGAATTCTTAAGCCCCGTGCGGCCATTTTGAAATAAACAATCAAAATCTTCTTGTAGACTGTCGTATAGAAAAGAGAAAAAATAAATCGCCGTTAGATCCCACACCCTACCCCCAAAAATGTAGCAGGTTCGAACCTTCTTCCACTCCTGGATTCATAGGTCGAGACACCACTCCGATAGCTATTTCTAAATACGTAACGACATAACGTAAATTGTTGGCCAAATGGTCAAGCTATGTTAGTCTTTATTTTGAAGTGCTTTTCGAAGACTTATGAGCGTCAAAAGGAATGTCGCATGGTCAATATTTTTAACAATATTTCTTCTATAAAGCAATAAGCCCTAACAGAGAGGTTGGTACGAGTTGTTGCAACTGTAGTAAATACATGTTTGTCACTTTAAATGAAATCTTGAAAGACACTGTTGGTATGATTTGCTGTTTTTGCATAACAAACCCATTTCCAGACCATTAAATTGGCATGTGACAATTTCAACATTTCCAAGAATATTACTTAACTTTTCAGATGTCTTCTATTCACCTTACACACAAACTGGTAATGCAAAAATATTAAGTAACATGAAACATTTCCAAAATATTCAGGAGTCGTTTCCAAAAAAGCACAAAAAAGTATCATGTCTGTTTTAGATAAACTTTCTCAAAGTCAGTCTGTTAGGGATCCATATGTGCCGAGGCAGAATATTTCAACACGATAAACTGATCATTCCATCCACCAACCCACATTTATCTATTACAAGACGACAAAATTATAGACTGGTCCAAATTCAAAGAAGTTGCAGCTGACAATTTTTGGTACATGAAATTTCAAAAAGCACTGTCTTTTGGGGGGTGAAAACATTGTGGATATTGGAGAAAATGCTTGTGACAAGCAATTTTTTCATTATCCATAATGTTTTCCAGAGTTGTATTTTCTTAACCCATTCCCATATATTTAGACTGTTCCTAATTGAAAGAAGCTGCAGACAACAATTTGAAGTTGATTGATTTTTTTTAATCTTTGTCTTTTTGGGTAGAAAACCTTGTTGACAATGAAGATATTGTTTGTAACAAGCAATTTCTTCATTATCCACAATGTTTTCCAAAGTTTTTATATTGAGGGGGTATAAAAGCGTCACTTTGTGGGAATGGGTTAAGGGCGTCAAAAGACGTCATTGTGTTGGGATGGGAAAAAAGAAAAAGCAATTCAACTGACCATTCGCGGCTGTCAAAAAAATAATCAGTCAGCCAACGAAAAGTTAACGTTTAAAATCGAAGTGGAACTTTCCTGTTGGAGTCAAATGGCGGTACAAACGGTGGGTATTGGGAATTGCCAGCAATTGACCAATCGCGGCCGTCAATCAAGGAATCAACCAACCAATCAAATAATTTATTCAGCCCGGACCTGAGTTTATCAACCTGACATTGGTCGCCATTTTATTTACCTTTGATGTTGGTTTGGCGACTTAAACGTCGTAACTACAGCTTATTCAAGCTGCAGTTACGACGTTTAGGTTACAAACCAACCATTACTTTTTTGTTACATGCTACTGGCCATGAACTTTGCAAATTAACGCCATTAAAAATCGAAACGAACTTACTGGTCGGATTTATACGGACTTACCGGTCGGATTTATTGGGCGGAGCTTAGTTAGTCAGTGGGCGGGGCCAGCGATTGGTCAATTCTATGCAAATGGCGAGTAGCCATTGACCCTCATTTCTGTTTCTTTTTGTTAAAGAGTTTGCAGAGAAGAATATTTTGTAAATTGGTTACCTTGCTTACAGATTCAGGGGAGGCTGTCATGGAGACTATTGTCCTAACATTCTGTTCTTGAACAAGAGACCAAAACTCTACCATCCGCGACTTTTCTGGTGATCTTGATATGATGAATGTTCCCTTCTCTTCATGGTTCTACAATTGAAATTTATAAACTTGAAAGAAGATAAACTGTATCTACATTAAAGTTCAAACACTTTGATAAAGCTCGTTGTGATTTTCACTTTCTCCAAAAGAACTTGAACTTAATTTTAGACGATCCATAGTGCTTTAACCAATTCCTGTACGAACCCGGGATTTTACGTTGTTGTGATTTTATACTTGAGGAAACATTGTGTTACAAGCATTTTCTATTTTTTCCGCAATATTTTCTACCAAATAGGATAGTTTTATTTCAAATTGCATCCACTTTTCATTATCATTTGCAACCTCTCTCAATTTCGGCCAGTCTAAAATAAATCTTCATCACACTAGTATATGAACCAGTTTCGCTTATTTATAGCGTGTGATTAAGTTTTTCGGTTAATATGTCAATGAATACAACAAATATTATCTTAATTCTTAAATATTCTGGCATCATTCACCCGAATTTGACCAAACTCGAAACCTAGAAACCAACAACTTTGGATATTAATTTGAAATACTTTGATCTACAACTCGTGATTGAGAGAAGAAAAGTTTTATCAATTTTTTTAATTGTTTTTTACCAAAAACTAATTCCATTGGTTTCATTTCTTTGATGACATACATTCGGAAGCTTAAGACAACAACAACAAAAAAAAAGATAATTCTATCTTTTTCATGTGATTTACAATCTCATTACTTTCAAAGAGAATCTCCCATCTGGATATAAAATTATTCGATAATAACCAACGGGAATTTAAAGAGAAAGGTAATTAAAAAATGAAAAGAAGCGTCAAGTAAATAGAAGTTAAAATAACGCAATTCGTGCATATTCTCAATCAGAAGCTTTTCCGTTTCCAATTAGTAATAGGAATTGATCAAAATCCTCATGCATATAGAATAATTAAGAATAGTGAAATCAAGATTTCATATTGGTCACGTGGTTTTTACCTTCAAGGTTATAAAAGATACAATTGAAACTGATTGATTGACTGAATGGGATTTAACGCCACTTTTAATAGTATTTCAGTCATATCGCGGCTCCTGGAGCACATAACCGTGGATACCTGGTATTTCTAACACCAGCACTACCACTATATCTTTTTGGAGCCTCCAGCTGCTCATCCCACTTAGGTCTACGTTTATACACCCGTTGGTGGGAGACTAATATCAGAAAGGATATTCGCCGCGACCGGGGATCGAACCAGAGACCCCATGACTAGGAGTCCTACTCACTACCTTTGCGCTATAGCCGCGGCCAATATACAATTGAACGTAGGTAGATTTCAGTTTTGATGAGGCAGATCAAATTTTTATTTATGTGCAACTTTGCTGGTGTTAAATTTCTTAAATTAATGTGTTTAATGATACCTTATCAGCATATTTTAGAGCAAGCATATCAAAATTTAGTGTTAAACCAGCCACAACACTGAATTGACATAGGTTGCAGATGATAATTGTTAACCCTTTCCTGTTTTTCCAAATTTTAGACTGGTCCAAATTGAAAGAGGTTGCAGGCGACAATGAAAATCGGATGCAAATTGAAGAGAAACCATCCTCTGTGGTAGACAATATTAAGCAATTTCTCCTTTTTCCACAATATTTTCTCAAGTATAAAATCACAGCAACGTAAAATCCCGGGTTTGAACAGGAAAAGGTTAAGTAAGGGAATGAGAGTCAAGATGGTCCTTTATTTCAAATTTTCAAATTATCAATTGACCTAGAAAAAAAAAAGCCGGCAACTTTAAAGCGGAATTTATTTTTGCAGACATAAACTACTGAAGGCTTATAATACTGCTAAATATTCATGAAAGATTTCGCCCGTTTTCGAAGAAATGGCCTATTTTGAGTTGACCTATCGCGACTGTTGATCAAATAATTTGTCGACCAATGGAATCAATAATTTAGGCTAGAATTTAACTTCGAAACTCAAACATTGGCCACTATAAATATGTGAAATATTTTTGTTGGTTTGGCGGCTTAAACGTTATAGCTACAGCTAATTCAAGCAGTAGATCCGACGTTAAGTTTGCCAACCAATCACTCTATTTTTGTTACATGCTACTGACTATAGATTTTGCAAGAGATGAAAGGAATTTGTTTTGTTTTCATGGAGGTATGAACAGAAAAACCTAATCACACTGTATGAATACGCGAAGCGGATTCATACATTGTGTGATTAGGTTTTTCGATTCATACCTCCATGAAAACAAAAAATATTATCTTCATTTCTTATAATTTAATAGCATTGAGTGATAAAAACGAAATTTTCACAAAATTTGACACCTTTCTGTATAGGACTATTTTGTGCGGAAGCATACAAAATCGTTGCGTGTTCAAAATTTTGTTCATGGTGTTATAAATTAATTTTTTCGACCAATCAGAACGCTCCTTTTTGATAGAAGAAACTAAAAATTAAATTGTACTGTTATAAATCGAAGTGGACCATCATGTTGGGGCCTATGCAGTGAGTGGGCGGTGCCAGCGATTGGTCATTTAGAGGCATCTTTATGACCTGAAAATCAAGCCGCTACGATTTAGAAATAATTTAATTTTCAGTGTCGTCTATCAAAAACGAGCGTTCTGATTGGTCGAAAAATATTATCATTATTCATAACTCCACGAACAAAATTTGATCACACAGTGATTTTGTATGATTCCGCACAAAATAGTCCCATACAAAAAAAGGTATCAGAATTTGTAAAGCTTTTGATTTTTTCGCTCGATGCTATTAGATTATAAGAAATGAAGGGAATATTTTTGTTTTCATGGAGGTATGAACCGAAAAACCTAATCGCGTATTCATACAGTGTGATTAGTTTTTTTTTCGGTTCATACCTCCATGAAAACAAAAATATTCTCTTCATCTCTTAAATAATAAGAATTTAAAACAGGCGGAAAGAGGACTTATCTATGTGGATCGATTGAATGAATATTGATTAGATAAAACACTAATTACATTGTTTTATTAAATTATTCTCGTTGAACAAAGTTTACTTTTATTTATAAATGAATAAAAGCTATTATACGTCTCTTTTGGAATTGAATATGGCTTATTTCTAATTAAACAATATGATTTCGAACGAAAATATATCTATACAATATCGTTAATTAGTTAATTTGTTATATTGAGACATTCTTCATAATATGTATAATATCATTATATTTAACAAAACTATGTAAATATGATAATGTGTCTCCATATTTGAAATTGAATATGACTTATATTAAATGATATGATATCAAACGACTTTATATTTATATTATGTCTTTAACTACTGATACTGACACGTCCTTCATTATACGTATCCATAACTTCATGTTATCTAATAAAACTGTTCATATATGGTGATGTGTCTCAATAACTGAAATTGAATATGGCTTATATCTAATGAAAGGATATGATTTATATCTATATTATGTCGTTAACTACTTATATTGAAATAACCTTCATTATATGTATCCATAACGTTAAGTTATCTTACAAAACTGTGTATATATGATAACGTATCCCCATATTTGATTAAATGCTATGATACATAACAAAATTATACTTATATCATGCGCTGTTCTAGTTATATTAACACACTTCAGTTTGTTTATCAATGACGTCAATTTATGTAGCCAAACAGAGTATACATGATAACGTGCACTCTCATATTAAATTTGAATATGGCTCATACAAGTTAATGATTAAATGATATGATATCGGACGGCTGTATATTTATATTATGTCGTTAATTACTTATACTGAAACACCTTTCATTATATGTATCTATAACTTAATCATTTTTAACAAAACCCTGCGCTAATAAATTTATCTTTCACATTCAGCCCAAAAACTATATGCTTTCGCGTAAACAAAAAAATTGAAGGAAATTCCACTATATCATTGCATGTGAACTTTAAATGTATACCTGTATACGAAGGTTATAATGAATGCTAGATCAATACATTTTTTTGTAACACACATGAGAGAGATATAAAATTACATTAAATCCACGAAGAATAGAAGAAATGTTTAAGACAGCCACGGCGTTCCATTATTATTGGTGGAATACAAATGACAGAAAGTATTATTTCTAACTGAAATATACATATGCATTATTCAGCTTGGATATTTCAAATTCTAATTTTTGTTGAATTGGAAAACCTTTTAAAAAGTACCGTCTTGTATGAAAGTGAATCTTGATTTCAACAGGTAGCATCAATCAACATAATATTGACCCAAAAAGGCCAGTGATATACATAAGAAGAAACTAACCGGTAAGACAAGAGCGCCGACTTCCTGGACATATTTCATGCTTTTTGACTTTGGTCGGTAGTCTTCCCCTGTAAATAATCAAAATTTATTTTAACACTCAACATATGTGAATCGAATCTAACTTGAACCATCACTAGAATACTCTTTATAGTCACCAAGTAATAAAAGTAATAGAAGGGGGAAATGGGGCGCGAGCGCGGGCGCGCGCGTGCGAGAGAGAGAGAGGGGGAGAGGGGGCGGTCATTTACCAGGTTTACATCCCCTGATGACGCTGTTATTGAAAGCCGGCGCTTGTATGTATACAGTAGGTATGATTTTCAATTTTGCACGATAGTAGGCATCCTTGAACTACTCTTTAAAATGATAAATGTAACTTGTATATATTACTTTTCGACTTAAGAGTTAAACACACTCACCTTTTTGAAAAATGTGTTCGGGTGCATGTAAAAATATGACCACTGATAATACCTGTGAGAGATGTAAATCATTGTGTAAACTTGATAAATACCGCTCCCTCTCTCTATACCTAAATAATACATTTAATATATTAACATCATATACGAGCACATGTCTGTCTGGTGTATTGGTAAACCATTCGCTTCTCACGCGAGAGCCTCCTAGTTCGAGTCACGATAAGGATCGCATTTTTTCTCTGTTTTTCTTATCTCTCTCTCGTTTTTTTAAATGTTTCCTACCGAACGCTCTTTGCTGTAGAATCAACTTTTTACACTGCATACTCTGTGTTAATTTTCTTTTCTCTTATCTTTTTTGTTAGTTTTTAGGCATTGTGATATGCCTTTAATATAAAGACAAATAATAAGTCTTGCAGAAAAATATACCCTGTTTTGTAAAGTCAGGGCAAATGAGTACAAATCAAGTTTAGGTCAAATTGCCCCAGTGGTTTAGGGTGGGAAGATTTTTAAAGCATAATTTCATGATATCTCTAAGTTTGATAAGCCCCACCCTGATACGCTCCTTTTTTCATATCTTGAACACGTTAAGAAAATGGTCACCCAAGGAACATTACTGCCATGTTTAAACGTAAACATATTGAAAACTTCAATTTCTAGTTTCTTCAATCAAAAAACGAGCATTCTAACTGGCCGAAAAAAAATCATACCTAAATGAGCAAACATTTTAGCAAGCAGATATTTTGTATGCTTTCGCACAAAATAGTTCAATACGTAATTGTAACATTTTTTTTAATATTTGCTTTTTTTCGTTTCATATCTCCATGAAAATAAAAATATTCTCTTCATCTCTTAAATAAACTATTAAACAGGACCCTCCATAATTCTGTTATCGTCCATACAAAGTTATATACCTATATTCAAAATATCCGTAATGTAATTTCAAACTGTGTAGTAAAAGAGAATATATCTCAGAAAGACAATGGGAAAACACTATCGCGCAAAAATTTATTGAAGGAGTTAAACGAATTTCTTTGAAAACTATATTAAGTAACAATGTTCTTACCTGAAGCAAATAGTCTCTTTTGGTTAAACACATTATTGTATATGTTATCATTCTCCTCAGTTGAAGCTTGAATAGCTTGTCTGTCAGCTATACCCTCCTTAATGAACTAATAATTGAAAAAGTTAGTATATTCATATATTTATTTCAGAGTTAGAGAGAATATTTTGTTCTTATGGAGGTTTGAACGAAAAACCTAATCACACTGTATGAATACGCGAATCGGATTCATATATAAGTGTAATTAGGTTTTTCGTTTCATATTTCCATGAAAACAAAACAAAAATCTCTTCGTTTCTTATAATTTAACGACTTCGAGCAAAAAACAAGTTTTATTTACAAATTTTGATATTCTATTTATGAAATTATTTTGTGCGGAAGCATACAAAATAGTTGCGTGCTCAAAATGTTCATCGTTTTATGACTAGATTTTTCGGCCAATCGGAAAGCTCGTTTTTGAAAAAAGAAACTATCAGTTGAATTATATCAATAATGACAAAATGTAAAGAGGAAAACTTGAAAGCATAGTAAAGTACATTCCGTAAAGTAAACGGACAAATATATTAAATATTTGGTAAAATATTATTGCGCTACTATCAGTAATCATGTCTGTTACTTTAAAAATCGTTGCATATACGCCTTTTTTAGAAGTGGAAACATTCGTATTCTTGACATAATCTTCAACGTTATCAAGTTAAAGTGTAGTGTCACTGATCCCTGTTAATCACAAAGCTTGGGTTGCTCCTAAAAGGAATAATCCATTCAATTAACAGTAACCCTGAAAGGCGAATTCAAACTTTGTTGAACAGCAGCCATATGTGAATGGCCGAGTTTTTTCTATGATAAAACTCCTGAACAGTTGTATATTTAATTGTCCTAAACAATTTTTGAACCAGAAAATTTCGGTACAACTGGACTTATCGAAATGTTGAAGTTCTCGTGCATAACTATCGTCGTTGGTAACGACTTTAACAAGTCTTAACCAAGCATAGTCGAAGCTACGGGGAAGTCTGCACAAAATTACCGCAATTACTAAATGACAGGGACCTACATTTCAATAATTTCTGAACAGTTCAAATTGTGAAGGCCCCATGCATGAAACATCATTGTGGTAATTTTCATTTAATTTTGATCAAAACTCTAGTAGTTACATTCACACACAAATTACAACAGAAATCTTTGAACCGGAATTCTGGGCATTTTATCTAGGTCAAAGACAGATAATTATAGAACCGCTGGACATAAAGAAGGCCAAATGCACAAAAGGACGTCCTATTATTCCACAAGGTCTGTTTCAATTAAGGTTTGCCTAGGATTTGACCTAGTGACCTAGTTTTCTGCCCTATGTGACCCAATATCGGATTTGACCTAAATTTCACAGAGACAAATATATTGACCAAATATCAAGACGTCTAAGCAAACAAGAAATATGTTAGTTAAAACTCACTAAGTATATCCCGCTTGCACTACCATAACTTCATTGAAAATGAAATTCTCGCTCAAATGAATAAATTCGGTAAGCACCATGGAGAACAACTAGCTGTATCTCCAAAAGAAGCATTGAAAAGATACAACTAAAACAGACAATGTACAAAAATAAACTATTGGCTTAAAACAAACTAAGTCAGAATTGAGGAAGTAAATAACATGCAGATCTAGATTTGATAATCGCCTTAGACACCTCTAGTTGAGCATGCATAAAAATTTAAAGTCAATACTTTAAGTAGTTGCTTAGGAAAATATGACGAAAATATAAACTATACGAGAAAGCAGTTAACATGCGGACCTCAATTCGGTTAGCACCATTTGGAACCTCTAGCTGAACCTCCGCACCAGGTTTAAACTCAATACTATAAATAGTGCCTGAGAAATGTGCGACGAAAATGTACCACTATACCATCAATACCCGAATACAAAGTCATACAACAATTAGTAGTTTACTTTTGAACCATAGTTCTGTAATTACTATGTAGGACCCCTAGCTGAACATACACACCAAGTTTCAGGTCAATGCTATGAATAGATATTGAGATAAAATCGCCGAAAATGTAACACTTTACCATCAATGTCCGAATATAATCAAAGTCCTTAAACAGGAAGTAGTTTAATTGCGGACCTAAATTCAATAAGCGCCTTGTTGGACCCGTAGTTGAACCTTTACATCAAATTTCAAGTCAATGTTCTGAATTGTTGCTGAGAAATTTGTGATGATACCATACAACTATACAGTCAATGCCGGAATATAAACAAAGTCAAAAACAGGAAGAAGTTAAATTGGGGACCTCAGTTCAGTAACCTGAATAGTTGCTGAGAAAATGCGACGAAAATATACCACTATATAAGTCAATGTCAAAATATAAACCAAGTTGTAAAGCAGGAAGTAGTTAAAATGCGGACAACAATTCGGTAAGCTATATTTAGGACCCCGAGCTGCAAGTTTCAAGTCAATGCTATGGATAGCTGCTGAAAAAAATGCGACGAAAATATACCACTTAACATATCTACGTCCAAATATAAACGAAGTCATAAAAAGGTACTATAATTTTGAACCATAGTTCGGTAATTGCCATATAGGAACGCTAGCTGAATCTCCACACCGTTTTTCAAGTCAATGATATGAATAGTTGATGAGAAAAGAGCGACGAAAAATATTCGATACAGACGCACGGACGTACGGGTGGACGGAAGGACGGATACTGGTTAACAATTAAACCCCCTCTTCTTCTAAGCGGGGTATAAAAAGTGGCATCTAGATTGCACGCAAGAAAGTGACGGAAGACGGATATCGCACGACGAACCCCCGGATACTGCTTAGTCACAAAAGCTCACCTTGAGTACGTTGGACTCGGTTGATCTAAAACGCTGCAATTTTAAGCTAGTTTGCTAGGCAAGGGAATAAACTTGAGACATAAACTTTGTGGATAAAACAGTTTGGTCTCGTGCACAACTAGAAGCGATAGAGAAATATTTTGGCACATTTTAATTCATTCCAACTGGTTGGGCGCACAAAATGCTAACGGACATCCAGGTGTGTGGACGGGAGGACAACCTGGCCCAAAAGATAAAACGACCGATTTGAAGTGTAAAAATTATCATCTTGAAAAAAATTATTATCTACACAGTAAGCCTAGTTTTCATAAAAAACGCTACGATGTTTTAAAATGTGACCCATAACATTTTAAGTTTAGTTTACATCATTTCATGACGTCAGTGATGAAGTTTTAACTTTCGCTAGTCATTCAAACAACTAGCTAGGTCACGAACATTAACGCAATCGCCCCTAATGTTTATTCATCAGCACATGTGCATATTACAGTCAATGCCGAAGATTGGCGAAGATTTTGGGTGAAGATTCGGGTCCATTCGTCTCGATTTCAAAATGTAAACAAACACAAATTGAAATCGACAAGGAATTTCTAGATAATGTCACTCATACTCTGCCTTTGCATATCGATATTTAGAAGGCCTTTGTTTGCTTTAGTGACCAAATAAGCGATAGATTATTTCAACTTTATTTCTTCCTCGGAGTGCAGATATGGCATTTTAAGCCAAACAATCTTAAAGAATTAACCCTTTCCCGTTTTCCAAAATTTTAGACTTGTATCCTTTCCGACATTTTCTCTCACCGATGGATGGATAATCGTTATCCTAAGTGGGATATCAGCTGGAGGCTAGGAAAGGATGTAGTGGTAGAACAGGTGTGAGAAATACCAGGAATCCATTGTTAGGTGCTCCAGCCGCCACGAAATGACTGAAATACTGTTTAAAGTGACGCTAAACCCATTTAAACAGTCAACCAAATTGAAAGAAGTGGATGACGACAATTAAAGTGAGTAAAGTATGTAACGGATAGAAAATACTGTTGAGAAAGAAAGATTTTTAAAACTTTTCTCACGATGTTTCTCAAGTAAAAAATCTCAGATACATAAATAAACGGGGTTTAATAGGAAAGGGTTAAATAATTCAATAATAATATGGACCTGAAAATAAAAAAAAAAACAATTAAAAAATTGTCTTTTAGAGTCAACGATTTTCTCCACCATGAGTTTTAAATTATATTGTATCAGAGAATGTTCTGTTTGTTTCCAGATGTTTCATGTATTGCTCTGAACTGCACCAGATACATTCCTCATGCTTTATACATATTATGTTACGATAGAATTACAACACCTTGTAGTTGCTTTGAGCTGCAGAGGAAAATTTTCTTAATTCACAATACCGAAGGTCGAGTGCAGTATCGAATTTTCTTCCGCGACCCAAAGCAAACACAAGGTGTTGTATCGCATTCGCAAGGTAATATTCCATTTATTACACGCATAGTTTTTTTTCTAAATAAATTAGATGAAATAATAAAAAAAATCTCCAGTTTTACAAGTACTTCCCTTCATCTTTATCATACTGATTACGTTTGTTTGCATTATTTCGTCACATATAGAATGATAATGACGTCATTTTAGGCTTCCATTTATGGAACCGTATTTGACACTATTAGATACGGATTTTTATCTGTCTTGTCAAATTTTGCCCGTGTGGAATCTATATATTTTACAAGAAATATTTACAGGCTTATAACAACAATAATTTATTTTGAGCATGTCCTTCGATAAAACTGCTGACTTGTCTAAATTGAAAGCCCGAAAACAGCATTTCAAACTATTTTGAAACTGAAAATGAATGCAAATTCTATGGTATAACAAAACTTGAGGAAAAAAGAAATTACTTTAACAATATTCCTTCTGAATTTTTCGTTCGCGTCGAAATGGGGATCTGGGTATAGATGCTTATCAAATAGAGTACCGAGTTCATGTCGCTATGTATTTGACTCATGTTTCTCCCTTACCATCTATGTTTTCCAAGCTACTTTTAGCTTGCGATGACATAAATACACAATCTGGAACTTATAAACGGACACTTTCACATTTTATAGTTTTTGAATATCAAATTATTCATCTAGACCGGAAGTGAACTTTGAACTCTGACATCACTGTGAAACGCAGTGACTTAAGATTCCTTACTTCAGCTTGTCCAAGCTGTAGTTACGACGTTTAACTAAAGAGTTAAAGTTTTTGTCAGTATGCGTGACCATAGGAGTGTTTATGTTGGCCAGCTTTCTACAATGAAATATTGTTTAAAAAACAACTTCAAATTAGATATCAACGAAAGAAATCATGTGCCCGTTTATAAGTGGAAGTGTTGATACATAGATTAATAAGTAAGGTAGAATAAACACCGGATATTTCTTTTCTTACGTTAAATTGAGTCTCAAGTCTTGTTGTTTGTATTCCATCCATAGGTTGTTTTAAATAATCATAAACCTCTTCAAATTGGTTGGACCAAACGTAGTGTGTACCAAACAGAAATGCATCAGCAAGGGCCTCGTGGATGTATACATACTGTTCCTGTGAAATTAAAAAAAATGTCTACTTTATTTTTGCTAAGGTGAAGGGTGCTAAGGTGAAAATAATGTAAGTTCTATGCAGATATTTAGTCCAAATGCAAGTCTTCATGAAAATGTAAGTCTGTTTACAATTGACTTGTTTACGATATTAAGCACAAGTATAACATATATATTAAGCTGGTCGCTACTGTAGTAAATGAATTTTGAAACCATTCGTCACTTGTCATTTATATTCACACTTTCATACTATCAATTAGAATGATTTCCTTTTTCGTTTTTTAATCGAGGCTAACACGATAGAGAGACAAACTCTTATTTGCACCGTAGTCCTAACTTATCCCAGGCGCTACTATGTGCACTAGAGAGAGAGGTAATAGAGGATGATGTATTCTAACTGCCACTGCCCAATTTTACAGCAGGGTAGACTGGGGTTCTGTAGAGTGTCCTGCCTTAATAAACTATCCGCCTCCGATGGGACACGAACCCGTAACTATCCGATTACAAGCCGAGCATGCTAATCACTCGGACAACGAACAAGACTACTTGATCCTTTGATTTTAAAGCAGTTCTGTAGATGATTTTATCCAGCAAGACAAGGGTTAAAACAAGGAAGCAAGAAAGTGTTTTCTCCTTTTCTATTAGACAAATCACTTGTGCCGTACTCTCCAGTGACTGTCGCTCTGCCAGTGGAGACCCAAGGGTCATAATTATAGTACTTTTAACTGAGGCACCTGCTACTGCTTCATACTAAACATTAGAACTCCATCCTGCTGATTTAGAGAAAGATCACATTTCTTTCGTATGACAATCTTAGTTTAAAGCATTTCGTGTTTAGCTATTTTGAAAGGGGACATCATAAGGAATATTCATGCACAATTTGGTTGAAATTGGCCGTGTTATTTGGGAGTAAATGTGGTTAAGAGATAAGCTTTTTCGATTCCTTATAGGTCTGCCCTCGGAGACCTTAGGGTTATGAAAATTTTAAAAAAGGTCCATTGGTTCATGCAATTCGATTTCAAAGATTTATATCGACAACTTACTTTTATCAACACATTTTTTTAAAAATTTTCTATGGCAATTTTCAAAGGGGGACATTCTAAGGAACATTTCTCAAAAGTTTGGTTGCAATTCTCAACCGTAAGATTTGGTAGAAATGTTTTTTACATGTATTTCTCTTTATATCCTTCAATGGCCGGAACCCCCAGGGCTTCATCCTTGGTGACCTTAGGATTAAGGATTTTGCAATTTCCATGAAAGTCATACCAACTTTTAAGGTACAGAGCATTTTGGTTCAAGATAAAAAGATTTTTGTCAATTATTCACTTTTGTTACCACGGAAACGAGAGTTTTAATGTACATGCATTCCCCCTTTTAAAGTAGTTTCATAAGGTGTACAAACGGGACATTTCTTCAAAATTTTGTCGAAAATAGCACTTGAGCAGTAGAAGTCGTTTACAGAAATTTTGGAAAACGCAGTACGACCCACAATGAACAGACAACGGAGATGGGGTGGCCTTTGTACATCACATGTTAAGTAAAGAATGAAAAAGAAATTGCTTTATAAAATAAATGAAGTTTAACATAATGTTAATCTTAAAATTTGATTTTGAACAGTCTAGGATTTTAATGCGTATCAAAGTGGTAAACATATACATGTACAACATAAATACATATGGAAAACAATCTTTTTTCAAAAAATAATTTCGAAATAATGTTCCTCAAGAGGTAAATCTAGATGAATTAAATAAATAGTCAGTATTTCAACAAAATTTGCAAAATGAATAAAATGTGCATCTGCACTTGTCCGTATTAAAGAAACCTACCTGTGTTTGAACCATATTGACACGCTGTTCCCGAAGTGTCTTTACTACATCCCTTACTTTCACTGTCCCTTCGCTTCTGGCTTTATGGTAGGCAACATCAAGTGCTATATATGATCCTGTCCTTCCAATACCAGCACTGAAATTGAGAGATCAACTTTCAATCAAACTATCAACTGACGAAACAAACCTTTCATGTGACAAGAGGTGCAAAGCTGACATTGATGTCAAACATTTTTATAAAATGTTCTAGCTACAATTAATTCAACTTGTATTTCAACAATTTAGAATATCCGTCAACAATTTACTTTTCAATGGGCCCCTACCGATATACGGAGTTCTCCCGAAAATTGCCCTTTAATTAACTCCCTTGATTCTACTGGGTAGTTCCGGTTTAAATTTCAACAAAGAGTATATAGGGGCTGAGACTTAGAATGTCTGTTTTGGTATTTCACACATAAGAATATTGAGTACTTTTGTAATACTTATAGATTATGAAAATGTTTTGGTAGTTTTTATTTACATTGACACGTTCTAATCGTCTTCCTGTCCGAGTTTCTTCCAGTTTTCATATTCTACTTCTCATTTTCGAAACAAAATTAGCAAAAGTGTCCTTCAAGGTGAATTGCTGCTTTTATTTCCTTGGCTTGAGAATATCTATTAAAACATGCAAACAGACAAAACAACAACGGGGGAAACAAAAGTTTTGCGATAAAAGGAGTATTTTTACAAGGAATTTCTCCAAATCTGAGCGACCCGTTATTTTTTATACAAATGGATTTTAATATTTCGCCTGTATCCTATTTCGTTCTGAAATTTTTTTTTTATCTACAAATGTTTAAATGGTAAGTTAATCTTAAGAATTATCGATGTCCGTCCATAAACTCCTGTTTTAATCAAAGTTACTTACACGTTTTGAATAGGTATCTTTGATTACGCAATAGTCCACGGGTGGTATCCGGATATATCTCATAACGATCGGCCATTTGCTTTGATTTTCACACGACTGCCTAGATGTCCTTCTTTTGACTAATTAATAAAGGGAGTCGGTTGACTTATATTATTTGGAATTTATCTAGTTCTAAAGATTAATTAATGTTTTATCTTTCTGTCCATATATTATATGCAAAATGATGTGGTTGGGTCCCTAAGTAAAAGTACACTATCAGAGGTTTAATGCTCCTATTTTGCGTAGAATCAGATATTTTTCAGAATTTGATACAGAGGAATGTTAAGTACTCTATGAATACTCTTAGAATATGGAATTGTTGTGGTAGTTTATATTAACGTTGACACAATTTAATCGTTTTTTCCCCGACCTAGGAATCAATTTCATTCTCGTCCAGTTTTCATATTTTACTTCTCATTTTCGAAAAAAATAGCAAAGTTGTCCTTTGTAGGAAATCATTCTTTAACTTGAAAAGACTATTAAAACAAGGAAACCACAAACAACAACCAAGAATAACAATATTGCGATAAAGAGTACTTTTTACGCCGACTTTCACATCTGAAAGATCCATTATTTTCGGTACACATGGCTATTAAAATTTCGTTCGTATCCTCTTTCGTTCTGAGATTTTTTTCTGTAAAGGGTTGAATGGTAAATCAAATTTAAAAGTTAACGATGTCCTAGCATAAACTGCTGACTTAATCCAAGTAACTTACACGCTTCTGTTCGGTATGTCTGATTGCGTAATAGACCACGGGTGGTATTTTGGATATACACTGGATAAATCTCATAATGATCGGTTATTTGCTTTTGATTTTCACCCGATATCCCCTTATTTCAAGTAACAAAGGAAGTCGTTTGCTATTACCTTTTATTCTAAGGAATTTACGAGTTTGTACATTTTGAATAGGATTATAGATGCAAGAGGTAAAGGAAATGTATTTCAAAACGTTTCTCATTTAGAGAAAATTGGGAAAAATGTTTTAGTAAGAAAAATCTAAAAAAAAAAAAAAAAAAAAAGGTTTAAGATGGCTTTTTTACAACAAAAAGATTTGAAAATTTAGTATATGTAAATTGTATCATATATGTCATTGCATGATATATCTCAATATAGTAATAAGAATTTGGTATCAACTAAATGGATTAAATCGTTCAAAAAGATTGTCTTAGTTTGATCTTTGTAACACTTCTTATCTCTTTTATATTTCCACTTTTTTATTTCTCACTTTTTCTCAAACACTTAAATACATGAAATGATATATAAAACAATAAATTAATACATTCAGCAGGGTAGAAATACTGTGGAAAAGGAAAAAAAATCAACAAGCATATCTTTTTCTACAATGTATTCTCAATTTGAAAGCCACAGGGACGTATAAACCAGGGTTAACCAGGATACATTTTAAATGAAAAATATAAATTTGTGCACACATCTAATATCAGATGCTAAAGCTTGTGCAGCTTGATTGAATTAAATTGGTTTACCCATTCCCTCACAATGACGCTTTTAGGCGCCCCTTAAGAAAAATAATTGGGAAAACATTGCACAAATTGACAAAATTGCTTGTAACAAGCTATTTCTTCATTTTGCCGAATGTTTTCTGTCCAGAAAGATGAAAATATCTATAAATTCATGAAGCTAAAGTTGTCATGTGCAACTCCTTTAAATTTGGCACAGTCTAATATTTTGCCCTCCGGTTATCGATTAAACACCACTTTCAACATTAAATCAGTTACTAAGCATAACTAACATTTCATCTGAGCCACCAGCTGCTCACCCTACTTTGACCTTATCTTTTGGCGATTGGTAAGAAATTAATGAAATATCTAACTTGCAATTGGTAAGAAATGAATGATATATCTAAGGATGACCTACAGAGGCAACAATCTTTTCCACAAGCCTCCAGACACTTTACAAAGCTTGTTGACGATCATGCAGTGAAATTCTGATTAAATTTATTTCATATTCATCAATGAAAAGGGTATTTGGCAAATTCCCATGGTCATGAAATGAAGACGTATGGAGAGCTTCTTTGTAAAAGTTCCCGTTTGTAAAATGACAGATATCTTATAAGTTCAAAACCCCGCTGGACATGTGAAACCATGTTCTAAAAAAGAAAATAAGGGAATGCATTTCCGTGAGTATCATTGTATTTATTTCGATCAAAAAAGCTCTTTTAATGGTAATTAATACGTATATCCGGAATTAGGGTATATCCGAAAAAATACTTTCATACCGGCTCTTTTACGATTATAAACACGTAAAACGTCACTCAGCTTTAAAAACTAAGCTCAGCTGTTAAAATAAAGTAGTCTATAGATCATCTAGGGTTTCAACATTGATGACACAAAGTGAGAGCTGGCAACAACCTGTTAATGTTTTCGATACCGATATCATCGATTTTTTCACCGGAACTACCCAAAGATTTAAGGGAGGTCACTCTAACACTAAAACTAAGCGGAGTAACTCTGGATATCGGTAGGGGCCCATATTGTCCCTTGCAAACTAACGTACTTCGTATCTAAGTCAAACTGTCTTGTCTGAGACTTGTTACTTGGTACTTGTTATTTTAAAAATTCCTCGTGTGCTTTTCGAATATACATAAATGTCTTCCCCATGCTATTACCGAAAGACTAATTAAAACCATGTGAGGTATAACATCTTTAAGAGAATCAAACATCTGCTATGTAAGAAATCATCGTTAGAAAAAGATGATAATTTGTTACAAGCAATGTAGCCTTTTTCGACATATATCTATGTATTTAAATTATCAATTATCATAGATTACAATATTACACGAGAAATTATTTCAAAGAAAAGGTTGTCTTGGACACGCACTGAAAATACTGTTGATCCTGGCTGGTTTGTATATGGATTGAAAACTGATAAGAGGTTTTATGATATGGCATAAGACCCGGGAGAAATAAACCCATTTAATATTTTCTACATTACACGAGTGGTATTATACTAGTGTAATATCTATGAATACGAATTCAAATACTTTAGACACACATTTTTGTATCGTCAACATTTTGTTAACGTCTCAATACATATTTGACGCCAATTTATAAATGACGTTATATGTTGCGCGGAATATCATACATGCATATTGATTAATTCAATTGATTCTTAGTGATTTATTGCAAAAAATAAGGTCACATTATAGAAAGAACTTTAATTTCGTTTTCATTATATACAAAAATTATTTTGAAAAAAAATATTTTATCGATGTACTTTTTAAATTATAGGAAAAAATACAGCTAGAGACTGATTATAAAATATAACAATTGCTTGTCACAAATGCAATGATGTACTGATTGTGCAACTTTCATGTTTCATGTTGAAAGATTTCACCCCGTAAACGTATCGGACAAAATTTAGTAGGAAAACATCAATAAGAAAAAACTATTTTGGTGCTTCATTTACCATCCCTTAAGGTCACTAGTGCACTATAGGCGCCTTTTCCGCCAAATATTTTTTTCTTATCGACCAATATGACGGAAAACCATGCCGCACAGTTGTAGATACATTTTTCAAAGTACGTTCTCACGCTAAATTTCGGTCAAGGCTATCTGCCCTTAACTGGTATGCGCTACATTCAGTGAAAAAGGTATATTGGCCTTAAACTGTTTTCGACATTTATCTGAGAGAATTCTGTTAAATGATGCTACTTGTTGTAATCTTATTTTTAATCAGGGTGGTATGGTTTAAACGGATTTCTTTAAAAACACAATGAAATACTGATATGCCAAAGCTAAATAATACAACAAGTTAATTGAATTTCAGATATGCCAAAGCTAAATAATGCAACAAGTTAATTGAATTTCAGAAGACTTATTTCACTTACACTCATGAGGGCTATCAATTTAGATTCTGACCTGTGATCCTTTGTCCTTGTGACCTTCACAAAGTGCAAACAAAAAAATAATTAAAAAAAACAACATACAAACAAAATACTACCCAATACTTTTACAAAAGCCTTAACCTTGCTTTTTTTCTAGATGCCCTTAGATAGGGTATTCTATTTGACATACGAATGCATCTAGTGATAGGCTTTCATTCGACACCGTTTACCTTGAAATGTGACCCATGACCTTTTATTACTTTAATTGTCATTTATCATATTTATCGTATTTACATTTTCTCTTTTATGTCATCTTTGACACCAAGTACAATAGTTTTATTTCAAACTAAGTACCAATACCCTACATGATCTTGTCATTGACCTTTGATCTAATTTTCAAAAACTTAAAACTTGTTCCTATTTTCTGATTCCGTGTACGTAAGGTCATCAAACTCACCATAAGTCATACGTTCAACACGTTAACCTTTTACCTACAAACTGAACAAGCCAGGTGACACTTAAGTCAATACCACTGACCTATTTTTTTAAAAAAACAAACTTTTTCTGATACCTCACATCCAGGACCATCTAATTTTATTGAATCACTCTTCAAGTGGTGTACTTTTACCTGGGTCCACGTTCTAAGACTCTTTACACTAGACCTACTTTTTCGAGAAAAAAAATACCTTGATCATAAATTTCAACAAGGGGCCCATTAGCGTTAAAGGGTTCACCTGAGTCGATGACTAAGGAAGAAGGTGGAAGTGGCCTTATTTTACCCCAAAGAAACATGTTATTAAAGTCTTGTTTTAGAAATGAAATTGAATTATTTATGCCAGAAGTGTAGTTGTTTAATAGCAAAGAATGTACTTCTAAGATCTGACAAAGTTAGCTGCTTGATAGCTATGTCCAGTTAGAAATTGGTTACCCAATATCTAACTTGATAGAGCTATCATGCTGATATATATTCTGACTTAATAACAAGACCTTTCAGAAAAAATGTGATGCCAAGCGTGCACACTTATTTCTAAGATTCGACCTAGATGTGATCCATTTTGGCTATTATTATGATTATGATCAAATAAAAGAATCGAACCAAAATGGGACCTCTAGAGTGCTCACAATCTGCTTTTCTAAACTTTGACCTAATGACCTAGTTTTCTTCTATTTGCCCCTTATTAATGCATATTCCTACCAAATATCAAGATATTTCAGACAAGAATGTGGCCTTTAGAGTACATGCAAGTTCTTTTGTTTAATATCTAACCTAGTCACTTTGTTTTTACCCCATGTAACCTATTATTGAATTACTCAAAATACCATTATTTTTGCAAAACCCTTGTCCTCTGTCAAGAGACTAGTTCAATTTGAAGACAATTCAAAAGAAGTTATAATTGAACATTATGTGTCATTTTCAGTGTAAAAAATTGGGCTGAACGAGAAATTGCTTGTAAAAATAATTGTCACCTTTTTCTGCACTTTGTCAAAATATGCGATAATTGGTAAATTGGTTTACAAGAAATAAATTATCACTAAACATAACCTGCAGTGTACCACTATTGGACGAATTTCATCAGCACTGGTCACATGTTCTGTAACCATCCGCCAGAACTTTACCAATGACCATGTGCTGTCTGGGGTGGACTTGTCTGGCCAAGCCTGGAAGTGGTAGTGGGTAAAGGCAAGTTTCTCTTCCTTGTTGTCCTAAAATACACCATAAAAATATAATTACTTCACTTTCACAATATATATACAAGACATATACAACTAGTCTTGCATCTTTCAAAATCATTTAAGTCAATCATTTTCATCATTACTATGACTTTTTAGTGTGACCTGTCATCTAAAAAGAACATATTTGCAAGCAGGTTTGTGTTTAGAATAAACAAAATTAATAGAGGTCCATTATCAGATGTTACATACAAAATATCAGTGCTCCAGGATTTCGGACTGTATTGATGAATATTATTAGATTTTCCCTCTTTATTTCTATTTTTTAACGGTTTATTCGTGCAAAGCCCAAATATACCACAGGGGCATCATATGTAAAAGCTTGTTATCGGTTAACTAGAGCATTTAAATTCTAACCACCTTCTAGTTTCAGAGAAGAAGAATCTTAAATATTTCCTAAAATGGTGTTCACCTGTAGCATCATATCAGCAAATCTTATACTGGGGCACAAGAAGATGCTTCATACAAAACATAAATGTTCTACCCCTTGAAGTCTTAGGCAGAACATTTTAAAGAAAGTCTTCTTTTGTCAGAGAGCAAGATATCAAAATACTTTAACACCGTTGAACGAAATCCTGAATCTTTCAATGCGACTGCGTTGAAAAGAAGAGAAAATACTTGGGATATGCCGCTTCTCCTAGGCATAGGACATTGACTTGTTACTCAATCAATATATCCTTTTAAATCCCACAAAATCTAAATCCAAATGTACTTTTCAACTATGCCTTTTACTCCGTTCACTTTCTGTAATGTTGGTTTTCTATTAATTTCAAAGGTTTGATATACGAAAAAGAATTCAAATGCCAAAGACACTCGCTCCTTTTAACGTGACTGCTTTTATATGCAAGCTAGGCACTACTCATGTTCATCGACAAAAAAATATGCAACATTACGTTGGCGCGAATAATACATCATTACTTTCTGGCGTAGTTGATTAAATTTCGTTAAATTTAAAGCTATAGATCTTATCAGAAGAGACTTGAATCTAAACAATTGAAATAAATATCTGCTTGACTAATATTGTAATGAGTGCAAGATATACATCGTTCCATGTGAATTTCAATTTTGTCTGGTAGAATAATGTTTACCGCAATTGGATTACTAGAGTTATGAATCAGTACAAGAGATACACAGTACCTTAAAAATTTCCATATGTCTGATAGTGTAATCGGATGTAGTGGTATCTTCAGATACGAGAACAACTGTTATGTTTCCAAAAGTAACCTCTGTGCCCTTGTCCTTGGGCCAGTACAGAACACATTTCTCCTGCAAAACAATTAACCAGGTCACAAAATTTCAGACTAGTCTTAATTCGAAGCCATCGTATCTGGAGTAACAATAGCTTAGCAGATATGGCATCGCCTAAATTACTTGATACTCTCAAATTATGATGGAATAAAAAGTAATTCTACACTCCTAAAACACTAATAAAAATCAACTAAGCAAAGGAATTGGTTCGTCTATAATATCTAATAAAAGGAACACGATGGTTCATTATCGGTCATCTGAAATCTACCAAGCTCTTTTGCATCTTAGGATCCTTATTATTTGTATTTCCTAGGGAGTTCTAGACCCATAAGGTCTTATTGCTTCAATATTACAACCTATATACAATTTGGCAATGATCGTGCAAAACTTTTGGCCTCTGGCTAATGATTAATTAAAGGCATGAAAAAGTGATAAATGTCTTAACAATGCCAAACCTGATTCCAGACTATCTAAGATATAATTTAGGACAATTTTGTGATAAATTTGTCGTTAGCCATAATTGTTATGACCAGGCCTGACCCAAACTTTTCATTGTCATATTTTCTATTTAAATAAACAATATTAAGGCAAATGTTACTTCTAGGGTATAAACAAAATTTCTATTTGATATGACTAATTGCCTAATTTTTTATCATCCTAAGTCATTTTATTTAACCTAGATACCATCAAGAAAAACACATTCTATACATTCTGAACGATTTTAACAAATATTTAGCAAAACGTTTGACCTGTAAAGACTACACAAAGGTTTTCGAAGATTGACCTGGTCACACATGCGATCTGTAAAGACTACACATAGGTTTTCGAAGATTTGACCTTGTCACCTAATTTTGTCCACCTAGTTCTTCATAGATTTAAAGTCTTTGGAATGATTTCAAAAGTAGGGCCTAATGTTCATTTCGAGCTAATTTGCTTGCAATATCAAACCTGCTTGTACACAAGAAAATAACACACACACACAAAAAGGCGCAGTTGTTTACGATCTAAAATGCACACAGATAGACATCCAATAATCACCAATCTTGAGCATTTCGAATCTATTTTCAGAAGTGGGTCTGCACTGTACATTTTAACTATACCTATCAGGGAATAATTCGGCTTCTGATTCTGCATGAAAAGTCAAATAACAAGGATAAACCTCAGAAACACTTCTCGTGTCATGTTCACCGCTGAATTATTGAATAATTTTAAATTAAAATCGGTGGTATCGGTATTTCTCAAATCTGGAAAAGAAAATTTCACAAATGGGACAAAATACATCATGCAGGCATCTAATGCGTTACATGAACAAGGTATTGTTTTCATAGATGGTTGCACATCGAAACTTGTTTTACCAAAGGTTCACGTGAATCATGCATTCTGTTAGAATTTACGACATTCGTAAGTCTATATCGCTTGACCTCATTTGGATAAAGTAATTTTAAGCTGAAAAATGGAAATCCTGGTATCGAAGGTTAGAGTTTGGTTTTAGGCAATGAAGAATTAGATTGTTGCAAACCATTCTTTCATTTTCCAAAAAGTTTTCAAAAGCTTTTTTCTTAGCTGTCTAATTAAGCAAGATTGTGTCAATAGTTCATCACAGTAGATCCAAATTTTTTCATCGGTCAGATAATTTGAACAGATATAGAATGATTAAATCAAAGGACTGAGAGTACTGCGAAGTTGGAAAGCGCTGAAAAGGTCATAACTGTGGATTTCGGTTCAAATTCATTTATTTCTTTCCGAGTAAGCCTCCATTCTTTAAACTTAAACAAGCATTCCCATTCGTGTACGTATGTTCGTAAATAACGCATAAAACATATATCATAGCATTATCTTAACCCATTCCCAGTCAGTGACGCTTTAAAATGACCCTCATTATGATATATTTGGGAAAAATGTGGAAAATGAAGAAATTGCTTGATGCAAGCAATTTCTTCATTATGCAAAATGATTTCTTTCCAAAAAGACCAGGATTGTAAAGATTTCATCAACTTACAATTGTCGTCTGCTACTTTTTTGAATTTGGAATGATCTGAAATTTTATCGTGTTGGAATTGGTTATAAGCTCGTGTCACGCACAGCAAAATTAGAATTTTCAAGCATAACATTCTCCTTTTGATATACTGTAATATGTGAACTCCTTTAAGAATCTTGAAAACAGACAATAACATCTTCTACAATAAGAAATCAATGACCTCGATGATTATTTGACCCGCTGTAACGATCATACTAAACTCACGTAGATATTTGAGTATACGTGGATTTTTGCGGAAATGAGCGGAAACTTGTTTCAGGATGATCGACTTGAAATACCGGTTTAGACTTAGGAAAAAAGAATATTTAAAGCGGTGTGAGTAAAATTAAAAAAAAAAAAAAAAAAAAACGTCGCGCGATTTCCTTATTCGTTATTCGGCTTTAGAACCGTAAAAATCTTAAGTAAAAACGACCAAGCTGAAAGCTAGATGACACTTGTTAAAAGTTTAATGTGTTATTATTGATTTAAACTGGCAAATAACGACATAATAAAGCGTAATTATTTTGTAAATAAGTAGAAATCGAAAGTTGATATGTTTCGATTCTAATTTTCAAAATCTTCTACTTTCGTTTTGGATCTATTTGATTTTTATTGGGTAAAAGCTGTAAATCCCACAATAATCGCGTTTGCTTGATGCCTACGACCCCCCCCCCCCTATTCGCTCTAGAATGCTTTAAAGCATTGGGTGGCGTGATTATTGTAAAATGCATTTGCGACCTGAGCCATATATGTAAACTTTGCCTATCTATGGTCACATGACTACCACATATTCCAACGGTTATTCGCACCACATGAATGATCATACAATCTTCGCAACTGTATCGGATTAATCTTAAAATAGATTAATAGCCTACGTAGGCTATTACGGAAATACCCTGCTTTTTTCTGATAGGCGACCTCAGATTTTAGCAAAACTTCTTTTCGGCATATTGTATTCAAATAGTATACTAGAGTAAACAAAAAAAAATTAAAATCTTTGACATGGAAAAAAACATCGATGCCTACCCAACAAACTAAAGAAATTTCAAGTTATATAAAAAAGGAGGGGACTTATTATCATTTTCATTACAATTCTTTGTAAAGTTTTATACAGAAGTTTAACCAATGAAATTTACAGTATATAGTAAATACGACCATCAATATCGGATTAAGTAATAGCCGGAGGCAAAGGAATTAGGCGGTATACAACATCTGGCAACATAACCAGACTGATTAAGTTTAACCGAAGCCGTATGTAAGAACCCCTCTGATTGGCAGTCACAGAAATCGCGTTTGACCTTTTGGTTGGCTGGTTAAAAAAGAAATCGTACAGAACATACCTATTCATTATGTGAAGGGATATTAGAGAAAAAGATTATCTCGATATCCCTTCACTCGTAAGGATGACTAATGCTTAAAGAATACTATCAAAATTCTTGAATTCTTATTGTCCCCATTATCCGGTTAATAGAGCTCATGATGTCAGTTTAGACTATTATCCAATGAAACATGGGAAAATATACAAACAAGTAAAAGTCGTCTCTAAATAGAGTACCTGCACTGAGCGTTTTCAGTCATTTTTCAAATAGGCAACTTTACCTAAGGTTCCATTACTTAAGAAGTTGATATTTAAAGCTGCTCGATTGTAACCAAATGACTAGTCATGTCAACTCTTGATTGATTGTTTTCAAATGATTTCTTTGAAAGTCACATAGCTACAACAATTTTTGGCAGCTCGTGCTAGGGTAGCTGATGTTTCTTTGACTAACTGTGATGTTAGATACAATCAATTTGGAAATATTACAACGCCTCGTCAGCATAAATACTTCTTACTTTCTTTTGTTCACATTTGCAGCAATTCAATAACTTGTATTTTCCTTCGCCGACGATAGGAAGCCAGGAAAATCGCATTTTATATCTGTCAAGCGGCTTTATGAAATTACGGAGATAGAAACCCGTCATGTTTCCTTGCCCATAACTGGCTTGGTCAACGGCGTAATTGTCGATTTCGGACTCGAAGGAGAGTTTTTGGAGCATTGCCCTCCGATCTTTCGAAAGATTTCAAACGAATAGAGGTTTTTGAGTAGAAATTGATTATTGAAATCTGACAGATCGGGAACCAATGCGTGTATCGGGTTTGCGCCTTTATTCGAACTGGGAATAATAGCGGACCTTGAAAAATATACATTGCAAATATTTGAAATGCTGATCAGTTATTATTTATGCGTTTTTAACCCAATGGTTATTTTCAAAATGCGTTTTTAGTGATTTGCTATTAGCTCTTATGCAAAATGTATCTTACCTGTAGCTCTTCGTCACTTGTTACCAATCAGAAAGTAAAGCGATGCCATATAGTATATCGGTTATGTAAAAATGAAAGTACCAGTCGAGGTCGTCACCTTAATCACAGCGCACATAAGTGATTCGGCTTTTCGCGGTCATTTTTTCATGAATGGGCTTACATTTTCAAATAGTACTGATCAATTCACGGGCAAGAATCATCTTCAGGTTTCTAGAAGTAAAGAGCGAGTTCGGCTGATTCCTAAATTATAGTCAGTATCTTTACTGCAATAAATAATCGAAATTTTTCACTTTGCGAAACGCGATCTCTACTGATTCAAATCCTTTTTTAAAGCATTTATTTTACTGAACACTCTGGAAGCCTCTTTTATGCCTGACCGGTCACATATTTAACGCAACCAATTTAAAAGCTGCATTGGATAATGTTTTCAATTTATTTCGTACTACATGTTTTTCGAAAATATTTATTGCGAATGGGCAATCTATTCGTAGGCCCGGTAATCCCCCTCAAGAGATTTCTTGCCTGTTGCGACCAAAGCTCTTCACAGATCAACTTTTTTGAATCTTTTGCAGTTAATTGATGATGGGACAAAGTGTCCCGCAAGTCAATATTGAAAATTAAATGTAGCGTTTTTCAAATGTTAATAACACTATTTTCTCCGTGGGATGCTAATGGATGTCAAATTTCCGATTCCGATCAGGTATATACAGGACCCGTGTTCCGATGTCATCGAGTTTCAGTCAATTTTTCATTAAACAAGATAGCTATGCTGAAAAGATTGGGTTTCTCAAGAAGTGCGTGACATGCTTCTCCCGGACTACGGCATTAACCCTTTCCTGTTATGCAAAATTTTAGACCCGTCCAAATTCAAAGGTCTTGCGGACGAAAATTCAAAGTTGATTTATTTGAAAAATAACCATTTACTAGGGTAGAAAATATTGTGGAAAAAGAAGAATTTGCTTGTTATAAGCAAATGGTTTCACAATGGTTTGATGTGTTGCCAAGGCCAAGAAATTCAAGTCACGATGTTTTGGATGCTCAACGAGTTTCATCGACGATAAACATAGACAGAAACAGCATGTTCTTTTGTACTTTATTGACTGATTCCATTCAAAAAGGAGTAGATATATGACAATCTGAGATGCATAATAACACATTTTGCTTCAACAGATTAAAAATCGAAACGCAAACTCCTTTGAACAAATTACTTTTGACATTATACAGTCCAAGACCAAATAATCTAACATTTCAGATACTATAAATCACTTCTCCTTGATACCTTAAGGGAAATAAACAGCACCAGGATTGATAACTTATATTCTATCGTAATTTTCAGAGAAGAAACCGTTTATCGTTTTATTATAATCATATTTAATGCAGTGCTGATAAGTCAAGCCCCAATGATATTTTCCTTCGAATTTCTGGATGAAATCTGAAGGATGGCTATTCAATTTTTTTTCTGCAACAACCGTTGATCCAATAACTTATTTCGGAAATGATTTTTATTAACATTTCAACGTACATTGCATACACTACAGTAAAGCCTTACCCGTAATACCCCTTTTAAGTCCCTATCTGAATTATTTCATGATATATCACTGAGATCCACCAAAATTATTATTGGTAAAAAACTGTTATATCCAATTGGCAGATTCAGAGAAGATTTTATTAACATTTCACTACATAATATGCTGATATACCAAGCCACACATAATTTCCGCCTAATCGAAATTTTGTGAAGACACCTAAAATGGGTCCATCCAAGTAAAATTCCTGCCATAATTCAGTCATGTCAATAAACAATAGATAGTTTAATCTTTTTCGCAATATGGGACCATTTGCTGCTACCTCGACATCCAATTCGATCAATTTTTGTCTAAACCCAGATTGGCATAACACATAACATGTGCCATTCCGTATGCTAAATTCGGCAACTTATCTTGTTTAGGATCCTTCAGTTTTCAAACTTCCCTTTCCTTCTGTAATATCACAACTTTAATTTTAATTATTAGCAGAAAATTATGACATTCATTTTATCATGATGATGTCGAAACTCGATGGTGAACAAACGTTTTTATAAATCAAACTGATCTGAAAAGTACATAGGACAGATTTCTTGTTATTACAAAGCACAACTTATCACTTTTGTGCCTACATAGAATGGACAAAAAACTTCGAAAGAATGATTTCAAACCGGATTCGAAAAGAGGCTATTGCACCAAGGCCGAAATGTGCGATTGTTAGAAAATAGAATCAATTAAATGTATTAAACATTTGAGCAAAATTCAAAGACTTTGCTTTTGTAAGAAAAGAATATATAAATCGTATTAGAAGTTCGAAAACATTCACGGGTTCCATGATAGTTCTTTCTAGATCGAGCAATAAATAAACGGTATTATGATCAACAATGCTTTTCGACAATACCTTTCCGAGCTCGTTGAGATTGGTAACCATGACGATGAATTTAGATTTCTGTTGCCACATCATTCTCCAGAAGTCATTTTTCATGTTTTTAGTGGGTCCTGTGAAAGAAACATACATATCTGAATCTCATATTTCAAAACTACCCAATCTTACATTTCACAATATTCTAAAACGATTCGTTTTTACGGACATTGTATTTGTTGATAATTGAGTCAAAACAAAACAGGAGAAAAACTCGCTTAGACGTATATTAATTTCTACCCAAAATTTCAAATTCTATTGTACGATATTGATTAAATTAGTCATTCAGATTTGTTCTCCAAACGTCATACAGAACAAAAATGATGATTTATTCTATATAACGGAATTTAACGTTTATACAATTGATCAATCGCTTATCCCGCCCCCTTCTTCTTTGGCCACATCCACTGACTTCAACAGGAAGTACTTCTATGATTTTTACGGTGGTTTTTTTTTCCAAATTTATGGCCAGTTGCATGCAGCAAAAATGTAGAATAGTTGGTTGGCGACCTAAAAGTCGTAACTACAGCTTATTCCCGATCAAATTATAGCATAATTCGAAGTTAAATTGGTACTTTGAGTTATAGCGGTTAAATTCTTTAAGGCATTGATAAATGCAAATTTCAAAGCTCTAGAAAATAGGTTAAGGAGAAGAAGAGCTTTAAGTATTCTCTTCCTTCTTCTCTGCGTAAAATCTCAAAGTATTTGCTAGCACAGGACTGGAAAAGTACTCGACTTGAAAGAATTAATGATTTAGAATCTAGAAGAAATTAATTATTTTATTGTAAAAAAAGATGATATTTTAGTAGATGAATTGTTCATAAACCCGGTACTAAATGACCGTTCACTCATTTTTTATGCTTACTTCTAATTCTATTCATAATACTTTTAACAAAATCCACTGACTTTCTCTTCTAATTTATGATATCATTAACAAAAAAAAAATCTCACCTTGTGAAGCAATAAACTTTCGTGGCCTTTCAAATCCCTGTAAATGATAATATCAAACATGATTTTCACTTTAAGGGTATTCCGTACACATTTTTGGTCGCTTAAACTAAACCGGTCGACCGGGTGTTCACTACAACAAATACATGAATATGCGACCGGATCAAGTGTCGGTTAAGGAAAGTATTTAACAAAGCGTTTCGGGATCGAAGAATAATTCTACATTCGAACAACATATCGCAATAAAATAGTCTACCCCGGCCACTCTAAAAAGTTTGTGTAGTCTGACAATTAGGGATAATTTTCTCGAATCATAGCCGGAAATTTCTTGCTTGAAGGCTCGTATACATACACGCTTTGGATTGACATTTCAAACAATATATCATGTACATAAGTGATTTCAGTCAAATGCTCAAATATGTCAGACAGCTAAATCTATACACGACTGAAAAATAAGGATAACAGTTTTTTATATACCGTCATTCTGCTGGTCATGTTCTATTAGTGCAGTTTGTTGTACATGAAAAACTTTCTTGCTTGGGAAGTTTTTGATGAAACAAAAATGCATATGGATTGACAGAGAGACATACTACAGAACAGACGCAGAGTATGACTTCAAAGTGTTTTTTTATAAAATAAGAGGAAGCTTTGAAATCCTTGTCCTATCACAACAATAAAATCGTTTTTTTAAAAAAAATGGCATTTATGCCAATACTTGTTGCCCTTGGAAAGTGAGTATCCCTGAGTATCCCTGTCATGATTTTGAGTATACATAGGGAATATTATGTTACGTTGTCGATCCATTATATTGTATCTGCTTTGAATTGCGTGGGAAAATTGTGATATTTCAAGTGACCGAAGGTCGAGTGTTATATTAGAATTTTCCTCTGCCGCTAGAAATTAATACATGAATGAAAATGACCCTATTTAAACCGTATTTGACAGTGTGATATACGGAATATTTTAAGACGAGTCCATTTTTGTCCGTGTGTAATATATATACTTTACCAGAAATATTCATAGGTATTTTTTATAGTATTCGCTTCTTAGAAATATTTCAGTGTTTCTTTTGTTCGAGTTGCACAGTATTTTCCATTGGTCGAAGAATTTACTTACATTGATAAAGCAAGCATTTATATAGTCCGTTTCAGTTTCGTTCTCGACTTCCAGCCGAACACGGCTATGATCATCTGAAAAATAAAGGTCCTAAATTCATCTCTAGCATTTGCCCTAGACAGAGTCTTTTGAAAAGAAACTTCCTTTGTCAAGATGAACTGATTTCATTTACTACCGTATAAATCAAATATTGGACCTCTATGCGCGACCAATCCTAGATAAAGATTGTAGCAGCATTTCAAAGACAAAGAGGAATATTCAACTATCTCTCGGAACGGCGTTTTATCATAAATCTAAATACATACGCAAAGTTGCAAATGTTGAGGCATTCAAGGTTCCAATTGTTAAATTTTTACATAAAAATTCAAACTCAAAAGTCACATATCAACTTAATAAATATAAAAGTAACATATGTTTGCTAGTCTGCTTATAAGACTTCAAATATGTGCTAGGTATGAAAGGAAAACCTTGCCTTATTAAAAGAATTAATACAAAGTTGTTGTTTTTTTATTAACTTGCATATAAAACCTTTATTTGGAATTTTAAGGTCAAAAAGGGGGTAAACATTAACTAAACCTAAAGCCAGATTAACGGATCTGTACATTGAATAAGTTAACACTACTAGGCTAAAGTGAAAGTCAAAGTTCGGAAATTTGTCTTTTGAATTAAATAGTGACACTTAAAACGAGAAAAAGTCGAAAGCACATTTATGGGCACAGGGGTAGCATAAGGCATCTACATTTTGAGATTTCGATCTGAATAATATTCATTTAACCAAGCATTCAGTTGACGCGCATACCTGGGTTACTAGACCTCTTATGGTTTAAAACAACTAGATAAAGCGCGGGAAAATTGCTGCAGCGAACTCACTTAGAGTAAACAGTTCAGTTGATTTATAGAAAATTGCATATACATTGATAGAGGATCACATGTATTAGAAAGAAAAGATATGAAAAATACTATGACTTTCAACAAAGGTTTAGATTATGTCAGAGTAGTCATTCATCTAACCTTTCCTGTTATTTGAAATTCTAAACTGTTCCGATTTGAAAGATGTTGCAGATGACAAGGTCAGTTGGATGCAATTTGAAATGAAACCATCCTTTTTGTTAGAAAACATATCGGAAAAAGGATAAATTGCTTGTTAGAATGTTAGAATGTTTTCTCAAGTATAAATCACAATGGCGTAAAATCCTGGGTTGCAAAATGAAAGGGATATAACAAAAAGAGTTGTGTTATTTGTCCCAAAAATCAGTTAATCTTTTAATACAACAAGTAAAAAACAGAAATTAAATTTCTAAACCACTTACAAGCACATATTCCTCTGTACCTGTTCAACTCTCTGTTCTTAGGCTTCATTGCATCATCATGTGGGTGTTTCAAACCGTTTTCGATTTGCTGCAATAGCAAGAAATGCGATACAACGGACAAAAGAAAACGTACCAGAAAGACTTAGAAGGAGGTAGTTCCTGACCACAGGTCAATAACGATTACTTTCCGAATGAAAGCATAAAATGTGGATGCCAACGCTAAAGTGTTTGATACTGGTTAAAATTCTACGTCGAAAAAGGGGACATTATTCATCCAGAAATGCATCTGGTGGTATCCCTCTATTGGTAATTATTTCTATAGCAAGCATTTATTCAGGGTTTCGAGTGAATATGTTAAGATTACAAACCGACAAACTGTTCGAACTACAACGACGTGGAAGGAGACATAGACGACGAGTAGGCTAAAGCGTATGTTCGGGTTTTCTCTGAAAACAACCGAGCAAAAAGTGATTGAATAGGTTCACATATAAAATTACTATTTAGCTATATTATTTAAGGACTTTCACATAAATTTTGATCCATCGATATATAGAACGTTTCTTTCGAACTTATATGACTTTGAATTCAACTAATATGGTTATATAAGTATCTATAATATCTAGAAGAAATTCCATACTTACACCATAAGTATTTCCAAATATAATTACGTTCAAAGAAAATCCATCATACCTAAGGGAGTTGTTGAGACTTCAAAATTAAGTCTTACAATAAATTTCAATATGTTAAAAATATATTTGGGTACTAGTGAAGTAAATATGAGGAAAACTTTGCAACATTTGCACAAAGAGGAATAATATTAAAGTTCATAGAGAGTTGATTATGTGACAGTTGCATTATACTCAAAATTGTATCCTGGAAACTTCAATAAGAGATCAATCTTTGAAATATATGTTTTGTAGGAATATAGAATAGTTATGACAAAAAGAGTGATTCTGATTGACAACACAAGAATCATACGTAATAATGACAAGTTGCACCTAAAAAAGGGTAATGAATCAACCATAATCACAGCTCAAGGACATTTGATGTTCTGCCTAAACAGACATTTATTTTAACTACAACAACAAATCCCCCTCATCTCTGCTAGCTCCACTCCCCTTTTTAAATATTTTTGACGAGTTTCCAAACGGTAAATCGCAAAATTGGCGTAAAGTTATAATTACCATCTTCCTACTAAACCGGTCGATCTAATAAATGGTTACAAAATACCTAGTCGTTTTTCCGCATTACCTTTTCCCACATCAGTCTGCAGGGCTGGGTTTCAAAAAGGGTATATGGAAGTGTGTTAACCCTTTAACTGATGACAGTTCTAGACTAGTCCTAACTCAAGGGAGTTAGGGAAGACTAATTTTTATTGCTTGATCTACTTTAAGCGTTAAAATGTGGTAACTGGTCAAGGCTTAAGTGTAAACCAACACATCTTATGATAATATATTGAACTTTACAATTTAGACTTATTCCGTTCCACACAGTCTCTTTAAAACGATTTTTCTTTTTTTTTCAATTAGAAAAAGAAAAAAAAAAGCATTGCTATCTCGTTGCACCCTTTTTGGAAAAATAAGATAAAAAGAAATATTTTTCGAGTTCCTTTACGAGATAAATCTATGTAGAACAAGATGTATTTGTGAAACACGAATGCCCCATTACAACAAATTGTTCATAAGTTTGACCTTGACAAATGACCTTGACATTGTCACATGACCATGAACTTTGTACCAGCAGATGCATGTCATTCAGATCTATCATCATGCCAAATATGAACATTGTATCTTGAATAGGCTTGAAGTAATTGACATTGTTTAATTTTTTGGTTAAGTTATGCAGACAGACAGACCGACAGACAGAAAGACTGAATGAGGGACAGACAGAAGGAACGGTAAAACAATATGCCCCGATCTTTCGATGCGGGGGCACAAAAACCGCGCATGTCATCCCTCTGATACCGTAGGAAAGTGATGATTGCTCTCACGAGAACATTGTCTATTTTTGCATCCTTTTTTAGGTACTTTTTTGTTTTTCGTACGCTCTTTTGGATAATCGTAAAACTTTGTGGCAAGAGCAGCTGGAGGGTTAGAAACGTTAGAAAGGATGTAGTGGTAGTATTTGTTTGAGAAATACCAGAAAACAATGAAAACAATGATTACGTGCTCCAGCCGCCGCTATATGACTAAGATACAGTTAAAAGTAGGGTTATACCCCATTCGATAAATCAATAATTGTCATCAGTAAATTATTTTATTTCAGGCTAGTCATACTTTTCATTATTTAAGAAGCAGGACTTCTAACAAGACTTACAGCATATTCCTGAAAAAACATGCCACACTTTTCTTTTTTCTTCAAGTAAATATAATCCCATAGTTGACAAATCTTTAAATCAGTTTTCTTGGCCAAGAAAGTATAGTAAATATCTGAACTATCGTCTTCACTTGCTGAAGTTGTCGCTCTGGGTTCATTGTCATTTCTTCTATTATTCTTCACAGCAGCTGTACAAAGAGAAGATAGAACATGAATATGCATGAATCTGGTTGATTTTCTCTTGAGCTCATTTGGTAGACGATTCATTCTCAATCATAGGGCCGCGAGTTGGAACCCCGGTGTGGCCAATATTCTTGCAAATTTTTGACCAATGTCATTGCAGCATGTGTTATTTGTCTCTCACTAATGGACGATTGATAAGTAAAGAGACTTAATTTGAATCCCAACAGTCGGTTACTTGATCGAAGGGTTGAGTTTTACTGGTGCTAGAAATGGCATCAAATGATGTCTAGCTGTCTAGTGACTATTCAACTGTAACTAGATTTTTTTTCGACAAAAGCATATGTCTCCCCACAAGGTATATAGAAGGAATTAAATCGCATTTTGAATTCGGCAGCTATTTGAAAAAGAAAAGTTTTCTGGACAACAAAATATGATACTGAAGTGTGTAAAATCTGTCAAAATCAGTCAAATAGTTACTAGGCACCCGCCCAAAAACAAAATAACCATATACGGTGTAAAATAACGTCAATTTTGAAATTGGTGGCCATTTTTTTAAAGAAAGAGAAAAGTATTTGCAAAATAAGAGTAAACAAGTGTAAGATTTTTCATCAAAAGCGATCGTTTGGTTACTGAACATTCATCCGAACAATAAAAGAATCCATTTACAAAGTAAAATTTGTAACGAGCGGCAACTAAATGTGAAACTGGACAAGTGTTTGAGATTCATGTAAATCGGTCCGTACTGAATGTTTGTCCAAATATGTTGATTATTGAAGTTAATTAGTGGTCATATTAAATCAAGCAGCAAATATGGGAAGAAAATGTGTTGTGTACAACTTGGGGTGATACTGAGCAATAATGTCAAGTTTTATAAAAAAAAAATGGCTTATGGTTAGTGAGCATTTGTCTGGGCAAAGAAACAAACAATAAACGAAGTGAGATGACTACAATTATGAAATTGATTATCATTTGAAATGTCTTGTGCAAAACTAGAGATCTTGCAGAACAAGCATGTGCAGTTTCATCAGAACCAGCCCTACGGTTACTTTATATTCGTTGATACAAGAAAGTGGCGATTAACAATAAGGGAAATTTAATGTATAACTATAGGTGATACAAGCGAGTGGATTTTCATTATAATCGTTCCTACGGTTACTGAGCATTTTTTGTACAAGGAAATGTGGATTTAAGGATAAAATTGTTGGCCATTATTGAAACCGGCAAACCCTTTTTCAATTAATATTTGATGAGTTGAAAACTCTAATTGCCTTGGAAGAGAAAAGTGAAAGTGAAAGTGAAAAAATATCAAAAATACTCTCCTCATGATCCAGAAGCGTACAGCCTTAATTTGTTGCAAGAAACATCAGTATAATGACCTCTTTCAAACTTTCTAAAATGATAGCCCTCGGATTCCCAGGGGCAGAGCCTCAGAGAGTGGGGTTTATCTTCAAATGAAACAGGATTTTAAAACGGCATCAATTCATAAACTGCGGACCCTTTTTGAACCGAATAACGCAGAAATATTTATTGAGTGGCTCACTTTGAAAAAAATCTAGAAGTATTGAAAATGGCTGAAAACTTCAAACGTCATTTTAAATGACACATCAGTATATAGACCTCTTTCAAAATTGATAAAATCTTGACTCTGGGACTTTGGGATTGATATATTTACAAAGAAGGATTTTTAAAATGACATCGTCTACCATACCACTTGGTCAATTTAAACCAAATTTGACACAAATGTTCATCGGGTATTGTTTGATAACATCAGTCAAAATAGTTGAAATTGGTTGAAACTCTGGTTGCCACGAAGGCAAAAATGGAATTTTGTAAAATTCTTTTAAAAATCTTCTCCTCCTGACACAGAAGTCGTACATCTTTGATATTTTGCATAAAATATAAGTATATTGACCTCTTTCAAAATTGCTTAAATTACTACCCTCCATTGACTTTTTATCTCTTGATAAAGAGGGGTTGGAAAATGTTCTCTTCCTATCATATCAGTTCAGGAGCCTTGAAATTTATCAGCAAGAATCTCTTTAGGAATTTTCTTTGATCATCGCTTAAATCTTGACTCTTTTTGATCATCGCTTAAATCTTGACCTTTGGTGCAGAGACAATATATGTCGAAAGTATGGTAAGACCTACTTGTATCATAATCCTAACCTTAAATTTAACTTTTAAGAAAAAAGGAGCCTTTATCTCATGAGAGCGCACGAGGGCAAGCGGGTCTCTTTTTTGAATTGTATGTTTGTATTTGATATGACAAGCAACTGTAAAGTTTACTGTAAAGTATCTATCTATCTATCATTCTATATATCTATCTATATCGACCAATTAATCAATATTTCTATCTAGATCAACCAATCAGTATATCAATCAATCTATTAATTAACCAATCTGTCCGTCTCTCTGTCTCTAAATTAGATGTAGTTGTCGTCTGAAGTATCAATTCAAGTGAAGTATTTGGGATGGTTTTCTCGAACATTAAAAGCTAAAAACTCCTTTGCTTATATATACTTTTTTATCCATATTTGCTTACTCGAGAATTATTTCATGATGAGGAGAATAGTTCTAGAGAAGTAATTCATGATTTCTCGAAGTCTCCCTATTTCAACACTTCATTAACATGGTTAGAAAATGGACCAAAAGGTACATTCCTCCCCAATTTAGTCCAAATAGACCAAGTGGTTAAGGAGGAGAAGATTTTTAAAGAAAATGTTGACGGCGGACTACGGACACTGGGTGATCCTAAAAGCTCCCCCTTCGCATATTTGGCTGACGTGAGCTTAAAAAAGCAGAATTAACCTTAGCCCAAATGAGGCATACCTATTGGTTCCGTTGCAATTGTAGTATTTGTAGGCTTGCATCCCGTAGCAATTCCATTTGGATTATCTGTGAAGTTATCCTTTAGCGCACTGTTGTGTCTTCTGTTTATGAAATATATTTACAAGAACACCTTTGCACAGCGATATTAACAACAACAACAAATTTCGCAATTACTTCAAAAATAATTCGGTCTGCTAAAGAAATGATTTTTCTGTACTGCTCTCTCGCGTATGGTTACTCTAGGCGTCACCTAGTGTTACAGGGCCATAGGTAAATACATCTTGCAAAATTTAGTAATTAATTACCACTATCATTATACCAGAAACGAAGTCTAAATCTGTATCTGACTGTCAAAAGCAGTTTAATATATACTAGTGTCAAATGACTGTATTTTTAGGATTCGTGCAAGACTGCAATGGGCGTGTATATAGATATACCTTCTGTCATAAGTGTAGTAGTAGTTTAGTGTGTAATACTTTTGTGGATACATATCAATTAAAAAAGTTTACTATTAATCCGAGCCTTGTAATGGATCAATGATTGGCAGGATCACTAAATGTGTCTGTGCTGCTTTGATCCAATACAAGGTGTATTGTCAAAATCTAAATACTTACGTACATAAAACCAGATTCTTCAATAACCAATGACTTAAAAAACTCTTTAAGAACATTATATAGTGCTCATTTTCAATTCCCTACCCAGTCTGTCACGGTACTTCTTCTTAAGTATAAAAGCTTAATGTACTTAAAACTTATTGTCTGGTAAAACCTAGGATCGAAAGCAACAGGTTAAGCGATTTCTTCAAAGCACGAATTGAATGGTCCCTAATAACCCCTTTAAATACTTGTGTCAAAGTAATAAAACTAGAAATGTGAGTTCTTAAGTATGAAATGAAATAAATTACCTTCTACAATAAATGACTACTCCAATAACTAAAACTGCAACCAACAAACCTATTACTGCTCCAACAATTGGTCCAATAGCTTCACCACTTGGTGTATCAGGACCTTGCACTGGTGAAAACATGTAATAAAAGTGTTAATTTAAAACTGCACAAAAAGAACTATTAAGTGTAGGCAATACATGAATGAAACGAGTCTATATCACCTGTTTATGCAATTTCTTCTTAATGCCCTCGTTACACCAAACTAGTTCGCAGAACGTTCAACTCCGTCCTGACAATATCTCAAAACAGGTTGTGGTCGGGATTGAACGTGTTGTTTCACCCGTAAAATGTCTATATTTTGATCATAGTAAGTTCAATGTAACAGTTCCAAGTACGTGCACCCCGTTCTTATTCCGTCTGCAGTCCGTCTTTATCAAGTTCAAATTTGGTAAAATTACCCGTTCTCGTACTAGGGACACCGTTCTCAACCAGTCTATGCCCGTCTGCAGTCAGTTTGAGCCCGTTCATAACTAGTTCCTCGGCGTTCCTTGTACGTCCGAATCCGTTCTAACTAGTTCGTAACACGACTATTTCGTTCAAGGACAGTTGTACTTGTTCCAATCACGTTCTTACTACGTTCCTGGTTCCTGAACCTATCGCTGAAAATAGATCTGAAGAGAATGAGTGTACTGTCTCCCCTGAACCTTCTGATGACTCTTCCTCTAAGTCAGAAAGTCAAATGATAGAGGGAAATGCAGAGCAGAGTCAGAAGCTGGTATCTAAGAAAACCAAGACATATACAAATCTCACAATGGATCAACAGGAAGCCATGGTTGAATGGCTCAAGACACATGTAGTACTCTACAATAAGAAGCTACAGTTCTATAAGGACACCGAGAAAAGAGCCTTCCTTCGGCAACAGGGTAGCATATTGAAGGGTAGCATAGGAATCTCTAGCCAGATGACGAAGAGTGGTGGCTAGCTTCAGTCCAGGTTACACCGCCATTCTGTAGTTGGTGTCATCTTTTCGAATATGGTGGGTGATGCGTTTGAGAAGTTCATCAAACATGGCTGGTGTGACTCTTAAAAAGTTGAAAAATTACTCCTGATCATTCAAGCGGAGCTCCTCCATCAGCTGAAGATAATGTCTTACAGCTAATCTTCTCTTCGGTTTTAAATACTTCCTCACCCAGCAGGTTCTTGGTTTTCTCCTTCTTTCTTGTATTGGTGCTCTGCTTCCAGCAAAAAGCCAAAATTCAGAACATTCAGAGCTTGAACATTATCCATGGTCCAAAGTATTCTATGCCGAAATGGCGAATCGCCGGGTAAACGCAAGTATCGAAACCATATCTTGGCAGAACGTACTGCAGACGAGGTGAACGTTGTCAAAACTGCACGGAATCGCAATAAACGTACTTAAAACGAGTGCAGCGTACTTAGAACCTTTTGCGAACTTTTGAGACTGTAGGAAAACGTGTTTCAATCTGTCTAGACGTTTTTATTTTGCTTTTTTGTATTCAGACGGAATAACAGCGCACTATGAACATATTTGGTCAAGTTTAGTCTGTCTGAGAACGGGATGAACGGGCTACAAACGGACCCGGTCGGTGCGTACACGTACTGCTTAATGAAGCCTAATCGCCCCACGTCAAGGCACGTCCCTAATACGGCTCAATTACGGCAATTCCGTTCGTAGCACGTCAACTTCGTTTGAAGTACGTTGTCACTGCGTCTAAGCGCAGAACGTGATGGTTGCCCAAAAATTTTGAACAGGCTCAAAGTTCTGAAACACCAATCCCGATTAACCCCGTCTAAGCCCGTCCATCAAGTTCGTAAACGGATTGGGATACGTTGATACTCCGTCCACTCCGTCTGAACACAGTTTGAGCTCGTTCGGTTACATTTTCAGATCGTAGTGAGAACGAGTTTGTCGTAACAGGGGTATAACCTACATATTTTTCCACATCACAGTCTCTTGGTATTTATAGAAAATCATTGAATTGGTGATTATGGTGGTTGAACTTCTATACCTTGCCCATTTGTAAAACAAAATCAAGATATTTATGATCCTTTATAAACGAGTAATCTTAAAATATAGACCATTTTGTATGCCAAATTAAGGGAGGTTTGATCATAGATAAAATGAAACGACAAATATTAATACTCAAGAAAAAATGATAGTATTTATTCATAAAACAAAACTTATATAAGGCTGTTGAATATTCATTCTACTACACAATTCATTCATGAATCTATATGTGAATATCATGCCATATGTGTCTTTATGAGCTCTAAGTATGCCTTTTCCTAGGAGTCGGACTGTCAATCTAAGGGTCCCAGGTTCGATTCCAGACGGCGGCACTCATCCTTTCCGACTATTTGTCTCCCACCAATGGGTCAATAATCGTAGCAGCTGGGGGCCAGGAAAGGATGAAATGGCGGTACTGGTGTGAGAAATACCAGGAATCCATTGTTAGGTGCTCCAGCCGCTGCGATATAACTGAAAGATTGTTGAAAGCGGCGAAAACTCATTCAAACAAACAAACAAATTTTCCTATAGGATTTACGAGCAGGTACTTTTGCCCTTTAAAACAATCATTTTAGTTCGCACATGTAGGGAAAACATCTTAAAATAATAGTGCAAATTTGGCCCATAACTGCTCACCTGAGAATGTTTTCCTCAAGCCCAATAAGCCAAGCCCTCAAACGCCACTTATTCATACAAAGAGTTCCCAAACAAGTTTTGAAAAATGACATCCAAAAAGAGATCATTCCTGTCAAGTTAAATCAAACTTGGCATATTGATTATAGTGGAGTCGATTTCACGATTTCTCACAGACTGATAAGCCCATCTGCAACGGCCAAATTTCGAAATTTCATGTATAAGTTTGAAAAGAGTCACCCAATTAATATTCTTACCAAGTTTGATCATATCATCCCTGTTGTTTTGGAGGAGAAGAATTTGAAGGAACTGTTTCATAAGTTCACTCAGTCTGTAAAGCCCTGCCCTGCCACGCACACATTTTTTGCAAATCAAACTCTACGAATTGGTTTTGAAAAGGTTCACCAAAAGAACATTCCTGCAAAATGTGGTCCGAATTTGCCCAGTGGATTAGGAGAAGAGAATTTTAAAAAAAATATTTCATGCTAACTCTAGTTTTGAAAAGTCCACCCTGTTACGCCCACGTCACCAACAGGCTTGGCGACAGATGATAGATATTAAAAGTCATTTCTGGTCTAAATTAACGATTTCATTGGTCGACTTCATGTATAATTGACATGCGCGATTGGCCATTTGAAAAATTTAAAAAGGCAGACATATTGTGTGTGTTTTCCAATATTGAACATTGAATGTATTAGAAAAGTTTTAGGTCAAATACACCCTGATATTGCAAAATAAATGTAAGGTGGTATACTACGCGCATGTATGAGCGAACGAGCTTATGAAGCTCTACATACACTTAACAAATAGTTCCAGAAACTTATCTAAACACTTCATCTACAGACAAACGAATAGGTAAAAATCACTTGAATAAAACAATTTTTAAATTATGCTCATTTTAAGAGCAAACTCCTGTATGAATTTTTTAGGGATTGATTTTGTAGTTCTAAAGGATAAGCTATGATATTAAAGCAACGGATCGACCAATCAATGGACGATAAGATTGACCAATAATATGAATCCTGTTTACCCCCAAACTTTCTTTTGTGCCTTTGATAAAATTATGACTCAAGGACAATCATGTGTCCGCAACTGATAAACGAGAGGGTCATTGGCCCTAAAGCATGTTGACTGCATAAGTAGATAATCCCAAGATGCTAATTTTGCCGAAAAATTTGACCCGTTATCAATTTTTTATTTCGATTGGTCCTTAGTGGTCCAGTGTTTTACCAAATATGACCCAATATAAGACTCGATTGAGTTTTATTTGAAACAAATAGTCTGACAGTATATCAAGTCATTTCAGCCAAAAATTTTGCATACAGAGTGTAAGCAAGATATTTCTAATATTTGACATAGTGACCTGGTTCATTGTCCGAGGTAATACAAATTCGAACAGGCAAATAGATATTATGGAGAAAATCGAACTGACTGAATATCAAGTCATTTCAGAGTTAATGTGATTTCTACAGTTCTAACATGGTATTTCAAGAACTTGACCACTGATTTTTAAATGCAATGACGAAAATTCGAACTTGGCCGAGATATAATGGACAAAATATAAAATTAACCAAGCTTTAAATACCACCACACGACACCATACGACCCCATTTCGAACTTCGCTGAACCACCGGTTAGAATATCATTCTGACCAAATATCAAGTCATTTGAGCATAAATGTGGCCTTTAGAATGCAAAAAGATGATGGCACACGGCGGACGACAGACAAAGGATGATCACAAAAGTTCGCCTTGAGTATATTGCGCTCAGGTGAGCTAAAAGCAATCGATGTCAACCAAACATCAATGTCCATTAAAACTGCAAATAATCTAGCTTTTCTTTGAAGAAATGGTATATTAGAATTTATTTTATCTCAATTAATGTTCGTTCCGATCATACTTTTTTATTGTATTTTTTTGTTGATTGTTTTGGGGTTTCGCTTTAAAATTACTGACATTAAAGCATGAATGAAGCAAATTGAAATGTTAAATATTCGATAAAAATTTACAACGAAGAATCTTAAAAAAACAAACTTACAATTGACCGTTACATTACAAAAGGGAGGGTCGTAATTCTCTTGACATTTATAACATGTTCCATTTCTCTTGTCACATGCTTCTCCGTGTTTACAATGCCCACATTCTCCAGAACAATTTTGTCCATATTTTCCGTCATTGCATTCTAGAAACAAGATGCTAAACAGAGTGCCTACATTGGTATATATATTAGTAAAGATGAGGGTTATGATGTATCATAATAAAACTAGTGGATATCATTATAATAAATGATTTCCGTGCTGTACAGCCAATCTCAAAAAAATGATCCACAATGTAATAGATATAGCATTTTGATTTGTATTAAAAACTTTTATTTCGTGTTTATAAACATATGAGTTCTCTGGGAGTTGATGAATACTAAATTGCAAAGACACAAAAAATGTTAAAGTTTTTAAAAAAATTTTTTTTTTCAACAATTAGATTATTTGCATAAAAGATTTCTTTGTGTTTTGATATAGCAATTATGATGTATTTTTTTATGTGAATTACATTTAAATATTTCACATATTACAAGTTATATTGTTTTTGGTTTCCATTCTGAAATGGTGAGACAATCGTACAAGGCTTGTTATTATTTGAATTATTCAGATTATTTAAGAAAATCATTGATATAAGTACTTTTCCCGTTGTTCATTCAAAACTTAGATCCTAAAACACTGTCCGGATTTATCCTTCTATCCGGATATCCCCGGTTTTCAAATATGCACCACGAGTATATCCCAATATTCATTTCAACTGTTTCATCGTAATCTTAACACGTACAATTATTTCATTTTTCTGATGTACTTAAGAACAGAATGTGAAAAAAGAGACGTATTTAAGTTATGCACCAAAGTAGCTGTTAATAAACGAATTAACAATTGTGGTACTCTCGATTGGGTTATAGCCTAGGCCAAAGCGCAACAGACTCCCAATAATGAGGCCCAGGGCTCGATCTCTGGTCGCGGCAAGTTTCCTTTCCGACATTTATCTCCTGCCAATGGGTAGATAATCGTAAAACGTAAGTTGAAGGAGCAACTTGAAGTTTGGAAGGGATGTAGTAGTAGTAGCGGTGAGAGAAATACTAGAAATCAAACAATAGCGTTCAATAAATGATTTGCATTTAACAGAGTAATTCTAACCTAAATTTTACACCAATTCTTAAATTGTTAAATTGTCTGTATACTAAGCACTCATACGTTATCCAATGTTAAGGTCCTACGTGGTACATGGACTTTAAATCTTCGAGAAGTCAAGAGATGCAAGTTTGAATCCTGACGTGCCGATAGTCATGCGGGTTTGTGTTTAGGCAAACATTTCGGTTGGGATACTCAAGAAGTACGCAAATAAATTATTATCGTCGAGGTATAACTGAAAGATTGTTCAAAGAGGCGTTTAACCCAATACAAACTATCCTATGTACCTCTTCCTTGTCTTATACCAGAAATGATCTCTTTACAGCAGCAGTAAGCGGATGAATAACGGAACAAAGGTACTGTTAAAATATTTACTTTTGTTGACATCAAAACATACTCTGTACTTAAATAATAATATATACGATGTGAGCAATGAAACATGATATCATGTCTTACACAAAAAAAACGGTATTTCATATAAAAGTTTACCTGTTCTTTTTTCTTATTTCCTACAAGATGACTAGAGGTTTGGAGACACGAAGTAATTATTCCTTTGGGAAAGACTATAGAAAATATCATTAATCAAGAGGGCCAGAGTTTCCCTAAAATCGCCCACCTGACTAATATATGATGATCGAAAAAAAATTGAAAGAACACAGGCATGTTTGGCATTGAGCCGAGACACTGAGGCCCATTCTGGCCCAGTTTTGTTGAAATAGACCTTTTCACGCTCTCACTACGCATGCGTGAAACCATATCTCGTTTGATACGATATCTACCCGAGACGTGATCGATTGTGGGGAGTCGATAAATTAACACTATATAAACCTATATAAATTGGCTATTTTGAACGAGCAAACTACTACGTTCATTTATATCATTGGCAACACTTATTCAAAATGAGTATGTATTTAAAAACAAGAGGACCATGGTGGTCAAATATAGCTCATCTGAATATGGTTGGTCAAGGACGCATACAAAATATTAAAGCTCTCTAACTACCGATTTCTCCTTTAATCATATTTAATCCAAGGGGCTAATTTCCAGAGTTAGGTTATTTTTTGAAGGATTTTTGTAGATGGTTAATACGCAGTGATATATACCAAATATCTAGGCTCTAGGCTAAGTTGATTAGGAGAAGATTTTCTTTTAATAATTTTTCTTTATTCCTATGTAAATCTGAGATCACTTTTTGAGTTATTTCGGCCGAGGGTCAATGGGTGTATATCATAGCTCTATGCTTTACCGCTTTTTGATAAGATTTATTTCAAAGATTTCCTCCTTTATTCCTATGAAAAAATCAGGGATCGCACAGAAAAGGTATAATTCTCAGAATACGATTATTCTTTGGAGTTATTTTGAAGAAGGTCAACATGCAATAAATAATACCAAATATCAAAGTTTTAGGCCTAATGGTTTGGGAGGAGAAGAACTTTTAGTTTTATCCATTCGGTTGCCATGGAAGCCTGAGTTCTTCATGGATTTCAATTCTTTTAAGTATGTTGAAGAACATGACATAAGGATAATTTCTGTTAGGATTGGTTGATAAGTCTAGGAAATGAATATTTTCATGTAAATGTGAACGGACGGACGGACAGATTGACGAAATGACCCCGTACAATGACCTGTCATGATAGCTAACCGCGAGCTCTTTTCGCTCTGGTGAGCTAGCAAGTAAACGAAATTGAGCGAGTAGAATATTAGGAGAGTTGTATATGCGTAATTGAATCCAAGAAGGTTTCTCCAGAAAAATCGGATTTATTATAAATTTATGAAAATTGCAGATTAGAACAGCGTTTTGCCTTCAAAATACTGGTATTGTCTCAGATTTTTTTTTCAAATATTCATATTTCAAATATTCATCATTGAAAGGTATGCTATTTGTGTAAAAAGGGTACATCTGGATTTAAATGCGATATCACGACAAATTCTATAGTTTTTGAAATATGACGAAATAATATGAAATTCCTAACTAAACTTTTCAATTTTTGTTTCATTTTATTTGGTTCATCTTATTGAGAATGGTTGTCCAGCATATCATAGCAAGAAAGCAACACATGCAGAAGAAGGGTTAAAGAAAGTAAAATTGACCAATGGCGGCTGTCAATCGACCAAGTCGAAAATTACAAGTCGACCAATGAAATCATTCATTTGATCAAGATCTGAGTTTTGATCTCCTACATTGGCCGCCTCTTTTGTTAATTTTTTTTGTTGGTTCGGCTACTCAAACGTCGTACCTAGACATTATTTAAGCTGTAGTTACGATATTTAGGTCGCCAACCAACTTTTGTACTTTTTTGTTACTTGCAACTGGTCATAAATTTTCCAAAATAACACCGTCTTAAAACGAAGCAGAACTTCCCGTCGGAGTGAATGGGCGTGGCCAACAGGGTAAATGGGCGGGGCCAGCGATTTGTCAATTACCCTGAAGTATTTCCGGAATATCAGTTTACAGTACTTATTGATATTACACCGTGCGAACGTTTATAGGAAGCATATCTCCTGCGACATAACGCGGAGTACAAAAATCAAATTGTCCCAAGTTTTAAGCTATTTCCACACTACAAAATTTTAGACTGGTCCAAATTTAAAGAAGCTGCAGACGACAATTTAAAGCTGGTGGAATTTTAATTGTTTCGTCTTTTGGAAGAAAAATGTGGAAAATGAAGAAATTGCTTGTAACAATCAATGCTTTATAATAGTACAATTTGTATACACACTACCCCCATAGTCGGCTACCCACAGTACTTTGATTACGTTACGTGACTATATTCAAGTAAATAGATTATAAACGGCGAGTCTACCCGAGGGAGCCGACGATGGACAACCCCATCTTTAGAACAGTTTTTTTTATGTTGTTCGCTACTGATTTGTTCTCCGTATCTAATTTTGAACGCGTGCTTTGTTTGTATTTTTCTATAATAATGTAGCTATAAAATTCAACAAAACATACTTTTCTACACTGTAAGAAAATCGGTTAGTCTTCCGGAATTACAGATTTTTTGATTTGTGAATAGCACCTTCTTAAGCTTGATAGTAGGAAGTTGAAGAGATATACACTTTCTCAAGAATATGGCTGTCCCGCGCTTTCAAAGTCTAAGCTTTTAAGGTAGGTATCGATGTTTTTTTCATGTCACAGATTTTGGTCCATCTAATTCCATCTCGTATACTATTTTAATACAATAGTCTAAAAAGTAGTTTTACTTCAATCAGAGGTCGTTTATCTGAATAAACAGGGGTATTTCCCTAAAAGCCTCCGTAGGCTGTCAATCTAATTTTAGATTTAGCTGAGACAGTTGCGAAAAGTATTGGGTCATTCACGCGGTGCGGATAATCGTTGGAATCCCGTATTCAGTTTGAATTTGCTCAAACAACGTCATCAATACGTCATCAATACGTCATCGGGAGTTACGTTCGCTAGCCGGTCTTAAATTCTATAAAGTTCAGACCAAAACTGTCATGAGCGTTAAAACGAAGATAGACACTTACCACAGTTTAGTGCCAATCATTTGATGTGACATAATGTAGGACAGATTGTTCCGCTTGTCAATTTGTTACCTTCCGTTGACTTTGGGTCATATGCAAATTAAGTCACGCGGTATCGACAATCAAACTCCGTAATATCTAAAAATAACTTTGAATTCCGCTGAACCTTTCCTATTTAACCGAAAAGGTCACTTTAAGACTATTAGATTACCGCGAAGACAATATCTGACCCAAATTTAAGTATTAAGCATCCGTTTTAGCGTATTTTTGGGCGATTGGCAAATTTTTCTTATCTTAGTTTCAGAAACATCGATACCTACCTTTAACGTTTTGCGCTCTCTTTATATAGTGGGACTTAAACTACAATAATAACCTGAAAGTTTATGTTTTAAACAGCAAAATTGCATACGATAAAAGATTGTGATAAAAAGATTGTGAGAAATCTACAAAAAAGATCATTCATTGCTTGTCACATTGTAACCCTTGTCATCCTGAATTATAAATCCTCTATAGATTTTGGTTACAACCAAATATTTATTTGAAAATTCGTCTTATAAACAATTATAGTTTAAAGGGGACAAGCAGGTGATGAAGTCTAAGATCAGACTGCACATTTGTGCAGGATGATCTTTGTCTATACCTCCTGCCAAAAGCAGGAATATTCCGGGTTCAGCATGACAAGGGTTAATGCTGTTCAAACTGGCAATGTTTCGATACTTTTTACAGATTTCTTTTATGACGTATTGCGCTTATAAATTTTTCTGACGCTGTAAGCCTATTGTTTTCCATACCAATGAATAGATACATGATTTGAAACATATTTCAATGGTTAATATTAGTGTATACATAGATGCAGCTAAGATGTATAGACATTTTGGATATATTTATATATACAAATACATGTATACGAAACAGATCATTCATAGCCTATTCTAACTTGCAAGGATTGCATTCTTTTAACAGATTACTTTGATGAAGGAGATTTCTCGATTAAACAAAATACGATTTACTAAGCATACATCAAATAGACCAACGGACAAACGTTTTCCCCTCTTTTTGTATTACACTTATTAAATGTTTATCAGGCTTCATGACAATCTCGTATATAATAATACCTTGAAGGCATGTTGGAGGTTGAAGCCCTGGTTCACATCCGCGCAAACAATGACCATTGTCAAACTTGCATACATCACCTTCGCTACAGTTTCCACACTTTAACGTACAGTTTTCACCAAATGATCCATCTGGGCAAGCTGAAACAATATGTGGTTTTCTTGTGAATAACAACTAGTTTAAGCAGAATCATTGTTTTCATGGTCCAACATTGGCCCTAAAAAATGATACAATCTGCTTTAACATGATTTCCTATTTTATCCAAATTATCTTTAGCTTTTACTGAAATATTTCAATGTTAATTTGAATTTGATCAATTTTATCCTTTCGATCTAGAAATCTTTACCAGTATAAATTTCATAGCCGATCAAGATTAAGTAGCAAAACTAATAGTGTAAAAATAACTTGCATGCATAGACATTTCCATTAAATTATTTAATTAAAGACAAAAGAGGAAATGCAAAAAGAGGCTTCTAGGGCTTTTTCACAATTAGAATAAATGCAATCTATTTATGGAAATAGTATCAACGTGAATTCTGCAAAAGTTAGAATTAAACTGTACGCTTCATGGTAATGTCTTTTACAGTTGAAAAATAATACTAACAAATTGGCGTGGCTGTCAATTGATCATCGCTAGTCCCGCCCACTTACTTCGTCAGCCCTGCCTATTGACTCGGACAGAAAGTCATGCCTCGATTTTTAACGGCGTCATTTTGCCAAATTTATGGCCTGTAGCATGTAATAAATACAGGAGAATGGTTGGTTGACGACTTGAACGTCGTAACTAAAGCTTTTTTAAACAACGCTTGTGTCGCCAACCAGCCGTTCTACTTTCTGCTACATCATTCTTGCTATAAAATGCAAAATGACGCAGTTTTATTTCTAAACGGGACATCCTGTTTGAGCGAGACCAACAATCCGTCAATTATAGTTAGTCTAGAAAATTGCAAGGTCTTGTATACTTATCGATAAATCTTATATGAAGCTTAAAGTGTTCAAATCATTTTATACATTATAGCAAGCAAAAGGTAAACAGGAATATTCTACAATGCTTATGCTTACGTACTTGTCTCACAATGAGTATCAATGTATCCATCTGAGCAACCTGTCTTACATGTACCCGTCTTAGGATCACATGTAACTCCATTTCGACAGTTACCACAAGATAAGCTACAGTTCTGTCCATACTTTCCTGTACTACAATCTGAAATAGATTCTGACGTTTCCACTTTTGTTTCTGAAGTTTTTGTTTCCTTCTTTATTTCTTTGGAACTGGGCTAGCATTGTGGAGCCTAAATATACCAAACGGGTCATGCTATATCTACTTCATATTATTCCAAGTATATGATACTACGTAAAACCAAAGCTCTCGGTCTTTGGTTCAAGAGGAGGACGTTCAAAGACTTCATTCCTTCCTCATCAATAGAATTGTCTGTGACTGATTCTGAATATGATTCACGACTCTTCATGGCTCGGTGATATTACATACGAAATGCAATTATCCGGACTTTTAAGTTTGGTTATTTTTATGTAAAATCAAGTTAGCCAGTAAGTAGTATTAATATCACCAAAGGTTCTCTATATGATAAACGATAGGCAGAAGTTCGCTTGGAGATGTTACGTACAAGATCCATAGATGTAAGCCTTTTGGTTCCAGAAAATATTTTAAGTTTCCCTTCTTTTTTTCTTTGTATCTTTTTAAGGGCGGAGACAAAAATGATCCTTGGTTCATCCTATGAGAAGAACATGTTTGTAGAGGTCTACTAAATTGTACATACAAAACAGTAAGGCTCAACTTGAGCTATCCGTGCTCTGATTCTTAAAAAAGGTAATAGCACAAAGCACATATTGTTGTATGATTTCATGCCTATTTAAGATACATATTTCCCCTAAAAGAGGGAAAACGATTTGTCTAGGGAGAATGGGGTGGGAACCGGTCTGTAAACATCATAAAAACGCCCGAGTGTACCTGACACGCTCTAAAGACTCACATTTCTAGATATTTTACTTATGACAGCCTTTACACTCAAGATTTTCCCCAAGTTTTAGCACGGTTAAATTTAGTGACACCCTAAGTAGTCCTATGCATCGTTTTAGATGTCGTAGTTGCCGTGTAAAAGCTTGGACACTTTCTAAAAACACAAGTATTACTATATAGTTTTTAAAATTTGACATCGGCCCGATAGAGGATGTTTCCTTGGTTAGATTAAACCCTTTTGCATGTACTTAGTTGAAAAATGCTATTAAAACAATGCCATTTGAAAAATGCCACCGTTAGGATGTTTCATGATTGCAGACAAAAGGCTGAAGTTTTGAAGCTTCTGCCTTAGAATATACAAACATTGCAAGAACATACCAGAATTGCAACCCACAGAGCCTTCCACTCCTTTCTAATCAAAGTTGTACCTTCCGAACAACAACAAGGACACAAAGGCATTTAAATAACATAAGGTAAGCGCTATATAGTAGCCGATTGCCAGCTCTCTTCAAGAGGCACAACGACAGTACACATTTTCTTTTACAAAAAAACAATTGACCAGTCGCTAGCCCCGCTCACTGACTCCCCAGGCCCCGCCCATTAACTCCGACAGGGGGTTCCGCTTCGATTTTTAACGAAGTTATTTTGCAAAGTTTATGGCCAGTAGCATGTATCAAAAAAGTAAAATGGTTGGTCGGCGACCAAAACGTCGTAATTACAGCTTGAATATGCTGTAGCTACGACATATAAGTCGCCAAGCAAACAAAAATGTTAACAGAAATGGCGGCATATGTCGGAGTAAGAAAGACCAGGTCCGAGCTGAACAAATGATTTGATTGATCGGTTGGTTCCTTGATTGGTCAATGCGTTGTTTAGGAACAAATAAGAAAAACTGCAAAATCAGAAGTTTGAAAAAGTCAAAGTATACTGTTTTTACTTCTTTTAGACCACTATCTTCCAATCTCTGGTCAAGATCTGCAATCAACAGATAATGAATTTACCCGATGAATTTCGGTTCCATTCGGGCGGTGCTTCTCTGAATTATTTGTCTCGTAAATCTACATATATTTGCTTCTTTTCTTTCCTTTTTTAAAGATAAGAACAGTCATTTTTACGACAAGATCTGCCTAATCACCTTATCAAACATGTTTTGAAGCAATACAGAAAATGAAAAACGAAAATTGAGAACCAATTTTTTTCTTTCATAATGTGTGCAAGAGAAGCTTTAATGCGGATTAATGCTTTAATGTTTGCGTAAAAACACACGCACTCAAACATAAACCCGACTCAATGGTGAGCATACATTAAACGCGAATAAACACTGGGGAGTTCGAAGTCGACAATTTTATACTCATGAGGAAGAACCTAACCAAATATTACCTAACAGTAATAGCATATTGCCGTGCCTATTTTCGAAAATTATGTCGAAAGGAATATGTACAAACAATTCATCGTTTTTACGCTCTTCAACATCATACGGATTTCTCCTTTTATCACATTGTTTCTTTAGCTGCTACTGCTTTTAGTTTTTAGGCTTTAAAGGATTTTTCATTGTAGCTTTTAGCTTTCTTTCCTTTTGTACGAGTCCAAAAGTTTGTCGTCTCGTAATTGGTCTAAAATATATATCTTAACTAAATTATATTGAATCCCGATGTTGCATCGGCCTTTAAACCTGTATGATATGTAACTATATTGATTTATTGATTAGGTATAACGTCACTTTTAACAGTTTTTCAGTCATACCGCGGCGGCTGGTGTACCTAACAATGGTTTCCTGGTATTTCTCACACCAGTACTACCACTACATCCTTTCCAAGCCTCCAGCTACTATCCCACTTTGGTTTACGATTACCTACCAATTGGTGAGAGACAAATGTCGGAAAGGATATGTGCCGCCGACGGGGATCGAACCCATAACTCTCACGATTGAAGATTAGGAGTCTTACGCGCTACCGACTGCGCTATGACAGCGACGATGTGTAACAGACCTACATGAGTATCACATCCATCCGATTGACTAATCGCGGCTGTCAATCAAATAAACAGTCGACAAACGAAATCATTCACAGAGACAAGAAATGAGTTTTGATCTCCGACATTGGCCGCCATTTTCGTTAACATATTTTGTCTTTTTTGGCGAATAAAACGTTTAACTACAGCTTATTCAAGCTGTAGTTACGATGTTTAGGTCGCAAACCAACTGTTCTATTTTTTTGATACATGCTACTGGCCATAATTTTGTTTTCGAAATAAGGCTTTTAGAATCGAATTGGCCAATCGCTGACCCCGCCATCTTACTCCCTTAGCCACGCCCATCGACTCCAACAGGCAGTCCCGCTTCGATTTAAAACGACGTTATTTTGCAAACAGTATGGCAGGAAGTTCCGCTTTGGTTATTAACGGCGTTATCTTGCAACGTTTATGGCCAGTATTGTTAGCTTTTAACGAAACAGTAAAATGGTTGGTTTTGCGACATAAACGTCGTAACTACAGCTTGAATAAGCTGTTGTTACGACGTTTAAGTAGCCAAACAACAAAAATGTTTCACACAAATGCCGGCAAATATCGAAGTTTAAATCTTAACTCGGGGCTAAATGAATAATTTGATTGGTAAATATATTCCTGACAGCCGTGATGGGTCATTTAGACAGCTTATACAAGCATAATCCATAATTCACAATTCAATGTTTATGCCTATTTATGTATCTACTCCTATGTAAATATATTCAGTTTTTAGCTCACCTGAGCACAACGTGCGCAAGTGAAGCATTTAGGATCACCCTCTATCCGTTCTCCGTCGTCCATAGGGCGTCGTCCATCGTCCTTAGTCAACGATTTCTCTAAACCTTTCCTGTTTTGAACAATCTTAGACATTTCTAAATTCTGACTCAATGCTGACTCAAATTTAAAGTGGATTTAATCTGAAAGTTGTCGTTGTAGAAAATATTGTGGCAAAGGAAGAAACTGTTTGTTTCAAGCAATTTCTTTTTTTTTTTTTTTTTTTTTTTTTTTGCAATATTTGTCTCAATCATAAAATCACTGGGACGAAAACACCGGGATTGAACAGGAAAAGTTTAAACGTCTTCTCTTCCGAAACCAATAGGCCGATTCAGACCAAACTCAGTGGGAAAATTCTATATGTGACTCTTGCAAAGCTTGCTTGCAAAATTACCATTTGCCAAAAATGGGGGAGAGGAAGGGTGAACTTATTAGACTTGGATAAAACATTCTGGTGTTCTTTAAAATTCTTCTGACTACTAAACCACCATGTCAATTTGAACCAAACTTTGCAAGAATACGCCTTTAATGACCCTTTTCTTTTGATTTGTTAAAAGAGTGAGTGTTCGAAGGGTAGCGCTTATCAGATTTCGAATAAAAGAAATCTTCGAAAATAATCTTAAAGCCTTTCAGGCTTAGAGAAATCATGTTCTTTGGTGATTTTTTCTAAATCATCTCCCGATTTACATGGCTAGTTTGACCAAACTTGGTAAAAATTTCCTTGCGTGACACTTTTCAAAACTTCTTAATGAGATTTTGATTTGTAAAAAAAAGGCATGGTAGGTTGGGCTAATTAGAGAAATATTGAAATAATTATTAAAGAATCTTCTCCTTCTTAACCACTAAGCACATTCAGACCAAACTTTGCAGGAATGTTCCTTTGGTGATCTTTTCAAACTAATCAAGAATTTTTGACTCGCCCAAAAAGGGGGCTATGACAGGATGAGGCTTATTAGACTTTGAGACATCATAAAATAATTCTTTAAAAAACTTCCCCTCCTTAACCATCTGATCCTAACCAGTCTTAAAAGGAATGTTCCGTGTGTGACACTTATCAAAATAATTCTACAATCTTTATTACGCGGAAAAAATAGGGCATGGTAGGGTAAGACTTGCCAGACTTACAGAAATCATGAAATAATGTTCAGGTTCAGGGCTATTTAACCCTATTGTTATAAAATACTGTGCTATGCAAAAAATTGATACGACCATGAAATATCTTAATTTATGCCTTTATAGTATGTATTTTCATTTTTCAAACAGAAATGAAAAAAAAAAAAAACGGAGGAAAATAATTGGCCTCATATTTTAGAAAAGACGTAAGATAAGGTTCACTCCTGACTTTAGTGTACAATTTCTCTATTCGATCGAAATTAAATATTGATTCTCAAAATATGAATACATTTTGGCCAAACGAGATTCACCAAAAAAGGGTAAATGCGAATAAAAATGATAATGTTTATAATATTTTCAGAGGTTTGATGTGAAGAGATATCCCATTGGAACTGAGTCATACCTTGTATGTAATGGTAATTTGCATTTTTGATTTATTCAAATTTTCTGAAAATTTGTCGAAAAACAAGAACATTTTGTAACATCAAAGACAACAAGATTCGGTAAGTGGATTTTGGAAATCAGATAAAACCCGATGACACATACATCGATACCTTATGATTTCTTACATTACGCAATATATCGGATTTATATGAACAAAAACCTAACAATTATATGACAAGCAGGTACAGAAAATACAGATTTAGCTTCAAGATAAATAGAGTAAATTGGTATTAATTGGACAAATTAATATAGCACTATTAACCGTTTTTAATTTTTTCCCTCGTCGTTTTAGAACGAAAGAGCTCTAAATATATTACAACATTTGCGGGATATGGTGATTGAATTATAGGAGTAACTTTGGCAATTTAGTTACAGAAATCGGTGGCAAACTAGGGTATCCTTGAAAAAGATATGCACAATAACCAATCAAATTGAGCAGGATTTGGGGTACTTGCCTCTCTAGGCCAAGGTTGGTTTTGGCAGAGTGAGTAGCAATATTTATCATGATACTTTAATTGAATGCGAATGACACGCATAATAATATGCATTTCCCATATACAACCTTAACGATATCATATCAAACTAACAACAATGAACTATCTTTATCTATGTTCTAATTTTCACCAGATTCCATGCTTTTGCTTTCAGATACCTAATAACAATTTCTTCAAGAAGAAAACACTTTTCCGATTTCAAAGTGCCTGGTATATTCCTCCACTAGTTATAATATATTTTCAGTCTTTAAAACCAACTGTTCAATATTAAACAACTTTCTAAATGTAATATTAATTTATGCTAAATGATGAAAAAAGACATAAATCCGATTTCAAAGTGCCTGGTATATTCCTCCACTAGTTATAATATTTTTTTAGTATCTAAAACCAATTGTTCAATATTATACAACATTCGAAATGTAGTATTAATTTATGCTAAATGATGAAAAAAGACATAAATCAAATCAACTTTCCTTTAGTTTTCTCCGATTACTTACACACATGCTACCGAATTCAATGAAACGGGATATTCTGGGTGTGTAAAATTATATTCGAATCTGGTAGATCATGGTCTGAATAGGTCTGGGATGTAATGTGTACTTTAAGTTGTTGAATAGACCCGGGGTACTCAACACCCTAGAGCACACAGACCAAATATCAGCTATACATATCGGAACTGCATATCCCGACAGTAATGGTACAACATATCGATGATTTCGAGAACAAGGTTGGTGCTGTTTCAGTTCAGTTATTTCATTGAATTTGTTTGAACATCTGTCCTTCACAAGTTTTACACGGTTTAAGAGCTCCACTATGGTGATATATGAGCTTATCATTTAAGTGAAAGAAATAGAGGGTTGTTATTATAAAATTCATGTAATATCTTACATTCTTTACATTTGTCATCTTTAAACCCAGGAGCGCAATACACACAACTGCCTGTTGATCCGTCACATGTGATGTTTTTGTAACATTTCCCGCAAGTTTCATTACAGTTCGAACCATATTTTCCATGTCCACACCCTGTAATGTAATGCTAATTATTAAATTAAATTGATATAAGACTGTAACAAAGAGCATTCATCAAAATTCTTGGTACAAATATCAAGTAATACAGTTGGACACTAACTAAAGTAATTGTGAATTCAATACAACTTTTACCTTATTTGGGACTAATGCTAACCCTCGGACGACTGCGTGGGTGTCTCCGTTAGCGTCATTTGTTTGCGTCCCATTTGAATAAAAATTATTTGTATCTCTGAAGCCCTAGATGGCTCATGTTTTGCACAGATACTCAATTTCGGATAAGGCCTCCATGTGACAACATGACCTTGAATTTTGACCTCGTCACTATGACCCATTTAAATAAAAGCCTTTAACCACAAAGAAATGCAATGTTGATGCACTAATGGACGGACGCACAGACGAACTGACGCAGTGAAAACAACTCGCTGGCCTATCATATGTTTTTACACATTTTATTCACCTAGTGAAAGTCTTAAATTCAAAACTAAGGGCCATAACACTGTGACCTTGGTCTTAACCTGTGACATACTTTTCAAAATAAATAACCTTACCCATAGTGTCTGATTCCTTACACCTGGGTTCAAATGTTATATAAATTCACTCGCCTAGCGATATGCTTTCATTTTAGAATAAAGTACGATTACCCCCTTGACCCGCCGAAAACGTTAATCTTACTCAAATTATACCATTTCTTAATCCTAGGACTGGTAGATATTCGTTAGCATGTAATACTGTGATTTTTACATTTACCTTTTAACTTCTTAACAGATGTTGCTTTTATTTTGATAGTCCTTATATATTTCATATTCTTTTCAGTTTTACAACTTCACCAGGAAATTGGCTTTAACTGAGTGACTTTGGCCTTTGCTTATTATTTTTATAACCAGTAGTTGTAAGGGTGGTCTATGCTGTCCGCGGCATACAAATCTCGGGGGGGGGGGGAGTTGAGTTTTTAATATACAGTTTTCAGCTCCACGAAGGTCAGCGAATTATGGTCATGGTATAACCGATGTCTTGTCACGGAAAATAAACTACAAAGACATTCTTATCAAATTTCAAAATTTAAACTTGTGACCTAGTTTTTGACACCATGTCGACAGGCGTACAACTTGACGAGCTATCGTGCCGACTACGTTTCCAGGTAAGTATCAAGATATTTGGGCTACAAAACTAGCATCTATGTTTCCCAGGTTTGGCCTAGTGACCTAGATTTTGATCCCATTTAACATAATGTTGAACTTGACCAAGATATCATGCACGCACTTAATCTGAGAAAATAAGACATCAGTGCTAAAAATATGGTCTCTAGATTGCAAACAGTTTTACAGTTATCGCGACGGCTGGTGCACCTATCCACGACTTCCTGTTATTTTTTATACCAATAAAAACACAACCGTCGATTAAGCAACCTGCTTCCTATCTGCCGTCATAGCGCATTTGGTAGCGCGTCGGACTGTCAATCTAGAGGTCCCGGGTTCGATCCCTGACGGCGGCACTCATCCTTTCCGACTATTTGTCTCTCATCAATGGGTCGATAATCGTAGACCTATGTGAGATAGCAGCTGGAGGCTAAGAAAGGATGTAATGGTAGTACTGGAGTGAGAAATACCAGGATTCCATTGTAAGGTGCTCCAGCCGCCGCGATATAACTGATAGATTGTTGAAAGCGGCGGAAACCCCCATTCAAACAAACAATCAAATCTCTTCTCACTTCGGCGCTCTACTTATCATTCGGTAAATGATAGAAATCCCCAAAATGACCTTTTTAAATCAGCACTAATTCATTTTAGCTCACCTGAGCGCGTTTTAATGTGATCCTTCAATATCCACACGTCTGTTCATAATTACAAAGAAACGCCTCCTAAACCAGCCAGTGAATTTCATCTACATTTCACAGAAATTATCCTTAGGTTTTTGCCATTCCCCCCCCCCCAAAAAAAAGCACTTGAGTCACCCATTCAATTAAAACACTCAAAAAATCTTCTTCTCCTAAACCATAAGCAAAGACCACTCATATTTCGCATTCAGCGTCGCCTTTACCAAAACTCTTCAAGTTATGTCCCTTGAACTATGATAAGCCCTATGTTGTTGGTTCTGAGATTTTACAAAGAGATACAGAATTACATCTTTTCTTAAAAATCACCATAAGCCGTTAGGCAAAGGGCTGTCAAATTTTGTATGTAGTATCGCCTTTTGCTACTCTACTTAAGCTCTAGAAGTAGTTACTCTTGGACCAACATAAGCCCTCAGTTGTTTTTTCCGAATTTTACACAGAAATAAAAAAATGAATTCTTACAAAGTATTCTATTCCAAACCGTTATACCTAGAATTGTGTATGCGGTATCGCCTTATGATACTCTAGCAAAAGTCTTAAAGATGATACTCTAAAAAAAACACACACACAAAAGCTCTATATTGTTGGTTCCAGTATTTCATAAACAGATCAAGAAGGAAAACTTACAATATCTTCTCTTCCAAAGACATGAGATTGACAGCTTTCAATTTTTCAAATCCTGAGGCAATTCTGCGTGTAGAATTGCCCTAAGATATTCTATAAATAGATATATCCATAATCGTGAAATAGCATAAGCCCTATGCTGATGGATCCCGTATTAAACATGGAAATGAGAGAGCATTTTTTTAAAAATCCTCTCATTTTTTGATATAGAGCCTTCTAATTGTACAATATGATTTATGATTCGTTTGCAGAATACTTGTTATTACAATTATCATTGGAATGAGTCGCCTACTTTTTTTGTCTTGTCCTTGATTAAGCATTAAGTCACAGGAAATCATTAGAAATAGTTACCTTCTAAATCACCAGTTCTAGCGCTTTCAGATTTTGCATGTAGCACTATTGTATTTTCCCCTGCCAAATAACTCTATTGTTTATCATATTGAATAGCCCTGTGTTTTGGAATCTAGAATCTGACTTCAAGTTGGTATAGCGCTTTTGCATGAAAATACCCTTTAGGTACTCTGCGGATTTAGATTAAGAGACAAACACATCAAAATTCGTGTAATCCCTCTATATTGCTTAATTCTTCTAAAATCTACATCGTAATACGCCCTATTCTACTTCCGTCTATAGTGGCATACTATTTTAGTTCAGTCGACCTGACAAGTTTTTTCTGTTACAAATTCCGTCCCGATTTTTCTCTTACAAATTTCGTCCGGGTAAGGATTTTGTGAAAGTACTCAGCAAGTGCTGGCATATGAATAGAGGAAATCCTATTGTAATAAGGTAAAGTCTGATTTGATAATTATAACACGTGTTAAAGTATTAAATCTTTATACGAAGGCCAAAAAAAAAAACGAGATGTTTTTCTTATCAAGTCCACGTTGGATAATTCGAAAGTTTTGTGAACATGGATTCCTTTAGAAAAGTGCAACATACATACTTATTTATCTTTGTGTACTTTGTAGCGTTTTCGACATAGGCACCACATTGAAAGGCTTAAAAATTGTGATTCAAAATTCGCCCCCAACCCCTATGAACAAAATATCTTCATTATAGTCTGCCTCCCTTAAATCCTACGATGACTCCTGATGGCATTTTTTGTTAATGTTCGGCATCCATGCTAGAATTGTTCCTTAGACTATTACAAACAAGATATGGGTGGATGCCAAGCGTGATATTTTTATTTAAGGTCACAGTGAGGTCAAAGGTCAATGAGTTCAAAAATCAAGAAAAAATGGCTTGTAGCTTAAGCAAATATATTTGCGTCAACACATAATGAAAGCAATGTGAACGAAATCAAATAAATTGAATCAGGAATGAACAGAGGCTTACCTAGAGCCTATATTGTCATTTTCAAACAGAATTTTACCATATTTATGCTAAAAAGACGCTATGGCCAATAACAAAATAAAGCACAATACTTAACAAAACTTTGATTGATCATGAGTAAAGGGTTTGTTATTACATACATATTATCCAAGGCATTCATGTAACTAAAGGTAGCTATTCTAGACTACTTTAAGCAATGCTTGCTTGGTGTCTGTTTCGAATTTCAGGTCAGAATGAGGTCACGGGTAAAGTACGTTCAAATGTGTGAAACTTGCAAAACATGCAACTGATGTTCATTGTACATTATTCTCATCTTTAATATTATGACAATAGGAACAAAATCAAATGCAAATAAGTAACAAGAGCCATCTCGGATGTGGTCATCCCCCGCTGTAAAAGCTTGATAGTAAACTGAAGCCAGTAACTCCAAAATAATGCAAGCAAGAGTTGTGGTTCTTGTGCACTGCACTTCTCCTCAATAAGTCTATCCACCTATGAAGTTTCAAGTTGAAAGCTTGATTAATTAAGGAAATATGCCCCAGACAAAATCTAAGTTAACCGTTAACAATTATTCAAGCAAGAGTTGGGGTTCTTGTACACTGCACTTCTCCTCAATGAGATCTATCCACCTATAATGTTTCAAGTAGATAGCTATGATACTTTCAGAGATATGCCTCGGACAAAATCTAAGTCTTTAAAATAACAAAGGGCAATAACTCCAAAATTATGCAAGCAAGAGTTGTTGTTCTTGTGCACTGCACTTCTCCTCAATTTTATCTCAGTTTTATCTACCTATGAAGTTTCAAGTTGATAGTATTTATACTTTAGGAGATATGCTCTGGACAAGATTAATGACAGAATGATGGGAGGACGGAATGACGGACAGAGATCAGTACTATATCCCCTTCGCCGAAACGGCGGAGGATAAAAATGAAACCAATGCTTACCTCAGCCCCTCAATTGATATTTACATGTAAAACTTTACCATATATCTGCTAACAAGAGCTTTGTAAAGCGGCGCATATACGCCCGAAGAGGCTTGTCAGAAACCTTGGCTTTTCAGGAACCTGAGCTTGAATGATAGCTAATGATTTTTGTCCAAAAAAAAAAAAAGAAGAAAAAAAGATCTCATCACCTGAATAATACTGTTTACACTTGAGAAACAAGACAGCTTTTTAATAACTTATCATTCAACATTATGTACAATAGCTGAATTCTATAATTTGAATACAATTGACATAAAAAATGACCTTGACCAATGACCTTGAAACAAGTTTCAACAGAAAGTAATCACCACAATCAATAAAAATATGACCTTGAAAAACTGATCTTGACAAACAAATAACAATGGTTCAGATTAGGTTTTTCAGAGCTCAAAATGACCTTGACATTTGAATTCAATCAATTCCAGGGCAGATAATTCAAGAAAGACCCAAGCTTTTTGAATTTCTGAAGTGAGTCTTATGCTCAACTAAATATCAGAGATACATTATGACAAGATTCAGTTCAATCCAAAAGAATTTTAGGAGTAGTGCACACACTAACATAAAAAAACCTGTAATTTTAAGCTATATTGTTAAGTAAAGGGCAGATAATTCAGTAACAACTTGACATATCAAACAAATTTTAGTCCTAAGCACAACTAGAAATCATACAGAGTCATTGTGGAAAGTTTCAGTTCATTCCCATTCAAAATGTAGGAGAAATAAAGCTCACAAGAAATAAAGGGGTTTTTCGTTCAATTAAAGGGCAGATTATTCAAGATAACTCAAGATGGACTGGAGCGATTTGAATTTGAAAGGTCTTATGCACAACTTGACATCATAAGAAGTAATTGTGCCAAGTTTCAGCTCATTCCCATTGATAGTTTAGAAGGAGTTGCGCACACAATAAACAGTGATTTTCGATCAATTCAAGGGCAGATAATTCAAGATAACTCAAGAATGACAGGAGCAATTTGAATTTAAAAGGTCTTATGCACAACTAGACATCATGGGGAGTACTTGTGCCAAGTTTCAACTTAATTCCATTGATAGTTAATGAGGAGTTGCACACACAAAAAATTGCTAATGGACGAACAGACGGACAAACAGGCGGACAGACAGACGGACGGAAGACCGGGGCCTTAAGATAATACGACCCTTCGGGCGTATAAAAAGCGCCGCGGCGCAATGCAAAACAAAGAAATAACACGATACCGTCAGTAAAGATGATGAAACACAATGCTTCTTTGAATTGTCATATACATGTTACAGTTTCTGACATACAGCTTGTATTACCACAGACCTTCTAATAAATGTCCATATGTGACTACTTTCAGAAACATGTTTGTGGGAGACCTTTGAAAAGTGTCTACAGGATCGGCCAGTGGAAATTGCACTGATTCCGCGTACTCGATAGCCTCAAAGGCTGCTTGAAGTCATACAAGATTAGCACATCCTGCTGCATCGCATGCATGATTGGTGTAACTTGAAATTCTGACTAGCATAAAACAGCAGGATATAATGACGAATTTTATAATCAGGTCTCAGTAACACATTTTACACGAAAAACATAACTATTTGCAACATATTTATCACCTTATCAGAATATAAAAATCTTTTGACTTCAAGAAAGTGAGATGGTTTGTAATATAGAAAGAGTGCACGTCGCCTAGCGTCCGGTAAACAAATACATTCAAATTGTAGCGCTGTATTTACTGGTACAGTGGCTAGCAGTGTGCACAGGGTAATTAAATAAGTGTCATTTTCCTTTATAGAGGCTAATAACAAAACTATTGAACAGAAGTCTAGAACTCTTCTTAACCCATTCCCACTCAGTGACGCTTTTAGACGTCTCACAGGAAGTTTTGGAAGACATTGTGGAAAATGAAGAAATTGCTCGTCACAAGCAAATTCTTCATTTTCCACAATGTTTTCTACCCAGAAATATGAAAGAATCCAAAATTTCATAAAATTTAAATAGTCCTCTGCAACTTCTTTCGATTAGGATAGTCTAAAATAATGCCGTCTGGTAATGGGTTAATATTGAAAAAATTCAAAACCTGTGTTGATACAAATATCAAAGCTAAAAAAAAAAAAAATCACCCATTTCTAAAGAATTACTGTTTCGGCGGCATGATGTTTCACAAACACATCTTGTTTTTCTTTGTTTTGGGTAAAAGGGTTAAAATTTTGACCTTGACCTTGATAAAATGACCTTCCCCAGTTGCGCCTTGTTGAGACCTATCTACATAACAAATATTAGCATTGTAACTTAATTGGGGTTGAAGTTATAGGAAAATGTTAAGTTGGCAGGTTAAGTTTTTGAGTAATGTTTTAGGGAAAAGGATTAAAATTTGACCTTGACCTTGATGAAATGACCTTCCCCAGTTGCGACTTGTTGAGACCTATTTACATAACAAATATTAGCATTGTAACTTAATTACTGATGAAGTTATAGGAAATTGTTTAGTTAGCAGGTTAAGTTTTTGAGTAAAGTGTTTGGGAAAAGGGTTAAAATTTGACCTTGACCTTGATGAAATGACCTTTCCTAGTTGCGCCTTGTTGAGACCTATCTACATACCAAATATTAGCATTGTAACTTAATCAGGGTTGAAGTTATAGGAAAATGTTTAGTTGGCAGGTTAAGTTTTGCAGACAGACAGACAGACAGACAGACAGACAGACAGACGGACCGATAAACCATTTTGCCCCCGATCTATCGATGCGAGGGCATAAAAAGTCGTGCAGTTTCCAGAAAATTTAGCACAATAAGAATTAATAATACATCATGTATAGCAATTGAAAATGTCACAATGACGATTATAATATGAAAGCGCACCTATTTGACCTTTGACCTTGCGTGTGGCCTTAATTCTAGGTTTCAGACTGGGCATCCACTCTGGAAGGTTTTGTCATACCCTAAAGAATATTACAAGCATGGATGCCGAGCATTAACAAAGAATGCCTTCAAAACAATTTTCTAGAGCTAATACGAATTATAGTCGGTAAACTATTAAATAGGCAGGATGATGCGAATTACGTGAAGCTATTCTTCATTTCTTTGTTTTGTTTGTACAAGATGTATACCTTACAGATGGAGATTTATTGAACTTGTCTATTTATAATGGATATTTTTACTGAAATTGTCTAAGACAAAAGCTAGTTTCCGGAGCTATTGTCCTCGGATTATTTTATAATTATTCAGAATGAACGTCCATACATTAACTTTTGATATCCATATATTTTGAAATTATTTAAGTTGTGATAAAAATTTCTGATGGCGAATTTTTAAAAATATTTTATGGTAGTTTTGTAGATTAACGGAGTAGAAATGACGGCCTCTTTGAAAACGGCGACTATATTGAAATCAAAGTACTGAAAGTAATGTAAGCTAGCAAAGCATAGTTTTGTTTAGTAATATTATTTGCCAAAGGTTATCATGATAAAAAATAGTTTAGAGGAATTCTGGAGTTTTACCATTACATTATGACAAAATCTTTGACTGGTTTTAATTGAAAGAAGTTGTAGACGACAATTTCGAGTCAGTGGAATTTAGAAAAAAATCTTTGTCGGTAAGAAAACATTGTGGACAAAGAAGAAATTGCTTGTCACAAGCAATTTCTTCAGTGTCCACAATGTTTTCCAAAGCTTTTTTCTTGGGATGCTTCAAATGCGGAATTGGGTGGGAATGGGTTAAATAGCATGCTTTTTATATAGTTCTCCACAATTCAATACAATTGCAAAATTCCTGAAATACACATGAACTACTTTTATGGCGTAGGCATTCAATAGATTTAGTGGTTAAGCCTCCAGTGGTAGTTTGCACTCGTTTAACTTTTATACAACCTCAAAATTTTTCCGTTAACTTAAGCTATCAAAGCTAACGCTTTGCTAGCTAAAAAGAAAAGTGTCATGCACAGCGAGAGGTGATACTTAACAAGTATGTGAAGTAACATTAAAATCGGTCCAATGGTTACTGAGCATTCTTCCAGATAACGAAATGTCAATTTACGGAAAAATGTTAAATGCATTCATCCGCACAAGAAAAAGCGAACGGACCGATTTTGCGACCCTTCTGTGAAAGCATAAGTGCGTATGTCAGACTATTAATGGATTGTCATCAGTGTAAAATAGCTTTTCATGAATGCGAATGTCGTTAAATCAAACTTGTATACAACCGCCTATTATTGGGTGAAAGTACGAAGCAAAGGTGAGAATCGTAGCTAAAACTATAATATCCTTTAAACAGGACGTTGTATTATCGCAAAGATATCCAAGAAGGTTTACTAATGCTTGAATAATATCAAATTTACAAATGCATGTCTAAGATTTAATTTCAAACTTACTTTTTAATCTTGTAATTAGTTTTTGTATGTCAAAGATGGAGATGCTTTTGTAACTAGACACGTTGTAAACATTTGTGGCAAAGAAATTGCATGTAACCATGAGACGGACGGTAAATAGAGCGCATCACGATATACATTTTGCTTAATGTCATCCATTTTGGTACTGACCGTCTTTTTATGCTTGACCAAGAAGAGTTATAATGAACAAGCGTGTGAAATTTCATTTTGATCGGCCAATGATTACAAAGATCCTATCCCGACAAAAATTTGGATCATAAAAGACGGCCACTTTTAGAAACGGCAGCGATTGAAAAAGAATGTGACATGCACTCTTGCACCTGACAGTAAAAAAATGTTACCTTTTTTATACAAGTTGCACGAGGTCAAGAAAATGTTCATGGGCGAAATTACATTGCAGCCGTTTTGAAAAGCACGCCCTTTTTCGCTCTACTGGCCGAAGGCCACTAGAGCTATTGCGATGGCTTTTTCCCGTCCGGCGTCCGAGCGTCCATTCCCCCGTCCGTGCGTACGTCGTCCGTCCGTTTACTTTACCTTGTTAACACGCTATAGTCCACAGTTTTCATCGGATTCTTTTCAAACTTTCTCGGAATGATTGTACCATAATAAGGATCGTTCCTATCGAAATTGGGTCAGATCCGTCGAGAAACATTGGAAAAGGGGCCTATTTAAAATCTATTAAAAATCCTCGTTAACACTCTAGAATCCACAGTTTTTATCGGATTCTCTTCAAACTTTCTCAGAATGATTGTACCATCATAAGGATCGTTCCTCTCGAAAGAGGGTATGATCCGCCAAGAAAAGGGGCCTTATGAAAATTTAATTAAAAAATCCTCGTTAACACTCTAGATTCCCCAGTTTTCATCTGATTCTCTTCAAACTTTCTCAGAATGATTTCGACATCATAAGGATCGCTCCTTTCGAAATTTGGTCTGATCCGTCAAGAATCATGGGAAAATGGGCCTTATGAAAATTTATTAAAAGATCCTCTTTATCAGTCTAGAATCCAGTTTTCATTTGATTCTCTTCAAACTTTCACAGAATGACTGAACCATGATAAGGAATGTTCCTTTCGGAATCGGGCATGATCCGTCAAGAAACACGGGTTAAGGGGCCTTATGAAAATTTAATTAAAAAATCCTCGTTAGCACACTAGAGTCCACAGTTTTCATCGGATTCTCTTCAAACTTTTACAGATTGATTGTTCTATCATAAGGATCGTTCCTTTCGAAATTGGGTAAGATCCGTCAAGAACACAGGAAAAGGGGCATTTTGAAAATTTGATAAAAAAAACTCAATAAATTCTAGAGTCAACTGTATTCATCCGATTCACAGAATGATTGCACCACCACAAGGATCGTTCCTTTTGAAAGTTGGTATGTTCCGTCAAAGACTACGGGAAAAAGGGGCCTTATGAAAATTTAATAAAAAAGATCTTAGTTAACACATCACGATGCTGCTTATGGTTGAATAATCGTGTGAAATGTGACCAAAATAAGCCAATTGGTTATAGAAATTCAGTCAGAATATGAAGTTACGACAGAGATGCTTCTTGTATTTACATTTAGCTGCGGAGGAAAATATTGATATTTCACAAGACTGCAGCGAGATTGTTCCATTTATTATATACCTATTTTAATAAAAATGAGTGTGATGAAATTAAAAAAGATCTGTACTTCTACAAGTTTATCCCTCTACCTTTACCATTCTCATTTCGTTAAATTGTATATGACGTCATATACAGAACGGAAATGACTTCATCTTATACTACATAGTATTTGACTCTGTCAGATACGGATTTTTTTTTTCTGACGTGTCCGATTTTGTCTTTTAACAAAAAATATTTATAGGTACATTAAATTTTTTTTTTCGGTTTAGGCGTGAAAACTTCAGACGATAACTCTTTGCTGAAGTATCTTACAGTTGCGGGAGTAAATGTTTATACCGGCTATTTAACCCTTGTCATGCTGAATTAAATCTTCTTCAGAATTGCTATAAAAGGACTGACAGCACTGGAAGATCTTATTGGGCGTCATTAATTCTTTTGAAAACTGATTATTTAAACAACTTTGGCATAAGGAGACAATAAGGAGGTGTAGAACAAGATCAGATTGCATTTATGTGCAGGCTGATCTTTGTCTATACCTCCTTCCAAAGCAGGAATGATCCGGATTCAGCATGAAAAGGGTTACGCTTCAGTTTCCGACAACACAGGCACCTTGGGCAAATTTATTTGTAAGCTTTTAAAAAAGATTCAGTGGAAGATAACCTAGGCATGTACGACACAAAGTAATGCGGGGATTAAGATGGAAGACAAATGTTTTCTTCGACAAACTAGAATATGGGTCACTATATCTAGAGGCAAAAGGAGAAGAACCTACTCCCGACTCTGTTCCTACGATCATGTAACTTTAAAATAAAATGATTGCTTTTAATATGTCCGTTCATTAATACATTCAATTTGATACTACCTTCTCTGATTTCCGAGAGGTATTACTCTAAAAGATACATACCTGTATCACATTTGGTCCCTTTATATCCCTTTCCACACCCCCCTGGTGGACAAATTCCTGTCGTTTTATTACAAGGAACACTAGCGCAGTTACATGTTCTGTTACAATTTTCCCCAAATTTGTAATCAAGACATTCTGTAAGTAAATAGATTTTTATCATTACTTTTGGACATATAAGTCAATGACGAATCCAGTGTTTATTTAAAGGGTTTCAAACTTCTACGTGACGGAGGCGGTTGATCCCTGTTATTACATTTTTATTGAATTTCCTTACAAAAACGAGCTAATTAAGCTACAAATATGAATTCAAGTAAATGTTTACCAGTTACTGACAACTTTCTGAATTGCTTTTAGCACAATCAAATAAATAGTTATGATTCTAATTATTCTCTTTTTTTTAAATCAAGGTTCATAACACCCCCAGCCTATCAGGTTACAACTAAAATGAAATTATTTACCATTACACGTTGTCCCTTGGTAGCCTTGTTGACACTCTGTACAGGATCCATTAACTTTGTCACAGGACTCACCATTTTTACATTTTCCACATACTTTACTACAGTCTGGACCATATTCCCCTGGACTACATTCTACAAAGAATATTATGATTATTACTGTACACCCTACCTCGGCAGATAACTTAATTGTCTTATCGCGGTGTAAATCAAGGAATCGACCGACCATCAAATCATTTATTCAGCCCGGACCTGATCTTTCAGCTCCAAAAGTGGCCGCCATTTTTGTTAACATTTTTAACACTTTTATTTCCATGCTACTTGCCATAAATGTTGCACAATAAGGCCTATCGGAGATAATTGGCTAGGCCTAGGGAGTTAGGGATTCGGCGATTGGCTATTTAATTCACTTCATTTAGACTGATCTTGTGGTCCCATCGAAGCAATTCGTTAGAATATAATATCTGAGTTTTATAGCATTTAAAAGCTAGGATTATCTGAATTGGAATCAAGATTTTTTTTAATATAAAACGTACCTTGTTTTTCAATTTAATGCCCATTTTGACGAAGAATCCCTTAATATGAGTTATTTTGTACCAAGGAATTTCCTTCCAGATGTCGTGTTGGTGAACTTGACTTGTGTAAACTATATGACATTTTAACTACCGATACACGGAGTTACTCCGCTTTGTTAGTTACTTCTCTTGAATTCCGGTCCATAAATATGAATTATGTATACATAGAAAGGTGCAAAAATCGTCTTAAGAATTCAGCAATATATTTCAGTATATCAAAATTAATAAGAATTTCTTCTTTATTCGTGAAAAGATTCGTTCCTAGAATGACAGTACTATAGATTAATAACATCGTGACATGTTATATATCGCACCTCGTTATCCAAGTGTTAAACTTAGGATAATTATACTTCAATTTAAAAAACACACACACATACACAAAAGCGCTAAAACATATACGGATGAAAACTCGTATCAAGTAGAACGTTATAAAAAGAATGAAATTCGAATGAAGATTATGCACTTCATTTGTTAACACAAAAATAGATTATATCGAAAGTTCGATCAAAATCATCCAAACTGAACCCCCAACAACCACAACAAAACCAATAAACGTATGAGAATACTGAAATGGAAATAAAACCCGCACGGTTATGCAGTAGAACTGATGTGCTAGAATGTCATTCGCGGCGTATTTAGAGGTATACCAGGTAAAAAGAACGAGCCTTGGAGTGAAACTGCGGCGAAAGCCACTCATTGAAAGGGGGTGATTCCATCTGTTTGATTTTTAGAACATTAAAACCTAATGCCCATATTGGGCTAGGTCCTCTGACCAAATTTCATGTTACTTTGTGATGAAATTCGCGATATACAAGGACTGGTATTCTATCAAAAGCAAGGCAGCAGCTACAACAACAACATAAGCACTGAACAATGGGATTTTTTATTCAAGAGGCTTTCACAGACCAAAGCAAGTTGATTAGCACAAAATAAGGGCGTCTGTAAAAGAGGTACGTGGTGAAGGGTTAAATAAGGCGTAGTCGATGATATTTACAAACTAGATGTTGGGCATTATTCTGCAAGTCAACTTTGTAGTTACAGAGCAAAGCCGGTAATCAATCGGATAATATTTGACTAGTCGGCAAGGATTGAAAACGGTGCAATGTTTGAACCGATTGGGATGTGCACTCGTACAAAATCTTAACAATTTTAATTAACACCAAACTCCCACGTATGAAAAGTGTTTTGTCTGTAAAATTGCTTCCCTTGGGTAGGATACGACTGGAGATTAGATCCCGTCCAACTAGTAGTACACGAGGGGGACAGAACGTAATAATAGTGTAACCAAAGTCAACTATAAGTTTGAAATCCCAGTTGAAGCAGTTGAAACATTTGTATCACAACTCGACACAACATAACGACGTGACGTCATCTAATCGCAAAATTATATATCACCTCAGAACGTCTGCTACCCATGTGACTTGTATTGCTTCTTACTCAATGATTTAATCAATGAACGCAGTCATGTCAATAGTATATTTTGATTTGGTTTTTTAATTCATACTGATTTTTTTTCGACATAGCAGCTGTGTGGTTGAAAGATAAAATAAACCATATTCAACGGTCTACAGAAAATTAAAAAATCGTACTCATTTATGAAAATATTTTGATAGTATTTATTGAAACTGACGGAACCCCTTAAATGATTACAAAATACTATTTCTTAATTATGAAAAATTATTTCGTAATTACGAAACAATTCTGGAAGATTTTCGTAATTACGATGTGTTATTTCGTATTTACGAAATGTCATTTCGTATTTACGAAATATTATTTCGTTATAACGAAATATTATTTCGTGATTTCGAAATACTATTCCGTAATTACGAAATACTTTGAAAGATTAATTCGTAATTACGAAAGATTATTTTCGTTATTACGAAATAATTACGAAATACGCTTCAAATTATTTCGTAATTACGTAATTACTATAGTATTCGTTATAACGAAATAATTTGGATCATTTGCATATTAAAAAAAGTCTAGAATGTCATTTTAGGGGTTCCATAGTAACTCTTCAAAAATAGAAAATGTTTGCTTTTCAGAACATTAAGAAGTATCGCAGTAAGCCAGAGTTTATCGCTATATGTGTATAGAAAAGGTTAAAGAAAAAAATGTTCGTCTTTTTCTTTTTATGGAGTTGTGGCTTACAATAAAAAGCTTAGAATTTGGAAATGTCATGAAACGTTTAAGACTAGTCATCTATGATAATAAACGTATTGGATGACTCCAAATTCTTAGATACTAGAAATATTAAAAAATCAGAAGATTCTGTAGAAGGAATCTGATTTTAGTTACCGTATTTACAAAGACGCCATAACTCTTCGTGTATAACCCGTTTTAAAATTCTATCTCTTGCGTAGAAATGATAAGGATTCTCGAATCTATGATTTTTAAAAGTTTGATATGCGATTTAGATCTCATCGTATGCGATGAACTACTGTTTTTCGTAATCCAGAGATGGACATTTAACGAATACATCAACAAGAGGCACAAGATGGCCTGAGACGATCTACTGGCTATCAAGTTTTCCCTTAAAGGCCCGGTCACACAGCCTTCCACGAGTCGATCACGTGTAATTTTGCCAAATTTTTCAGTTTTTTTACACGCGTTGAAAAATCAGCTAAATTGTCTCAAACGTGCTAGACACGCGAATGACAAGTGGACCAAACGCGCGGGTGTGCTCCGCGTGCCCATCGCGTGTCCACCAGGAGTCCTCCGTGTGTGAGCGCTTGTGGTCAGAAAAAGGGGTCACAAGTGATCACACGCAGCGCGTGTGTATCACTTGTGCTCCGTGTGTGGTGCGTGTGCTCCACGTGTGTACCCCGTGTGCTCCGCGTGTGAGTCACGTGCCGATCACTTGTGCTCCGCTTGCCGCCCGCGTGTATAAAAGCCGCCGCGCCCGGTGTTCTGGATCATTACCGACCCAGATCCCGTCTTCGTCTCATCCACACTCTTCTTCTGGCATCCAGGGCTTGCTGAACCTGAATTAGCTGGTTCTGATGTTGCTGCAACAGCATAACCAAAGCATTACGATGCGCCGGATCCATGTTGCCTCTTCAACGTCTTGATTATAACTGATGAAAACTATGCTATCACATGTGCATGGAACGCTATAGACAAGCGGCTCCCAAGTGGGTGACAAGTGCTACACACGCTATCACACGAAGAAATTTTGCGTATGCCCGCGAGTGACCACTTGTCGTTCACTTGTGATCCGCGAGTGTACCGCGTGTAATCGCGTTTGGTCCGCGTTTGTACCGCGTTTACACCACTGGTGCGACACGCGAAGGCCGTCGCGCCTAATTTTTGTGCTGCTCAAAAATAAAATCGGGCTCCGAGCGCGTGTAAAATTTTTCGCGCGTGTGCGCAATTGTTATTAGCGAGTCCTCCACGTTTCATTCACGTGTCATTCACTTGTGACCGCGTTTACTTCGCGTTTGACAGTTTTTCCTCGCGATACACTCGTGATTAACTCGCGGAAGGCTGTGTGACCGGGCCTTAAAGTAATCTAATATTTAAGGAAATTAATTTCTTAAAGGAGAATGCCTAAAATGAAAATGAAAATTGGGCTTTATCCCCTTTATTATTTTGAAAAACAATCCTTAAGGCCCTTTTCCCGTGTATTAATGAGGATATTTCATTCAAGTTTTTTCTAAGGCCCCCTTTCATTCTGTGAAAGTTTGAATAGAATTCGATGAAAACTGTGGACTATATTGTCTTGACAAAGATCTGTATGTAAAATGTTCAAGAGGTCCCTTTTCCCGTGTTACTTGACCGATCAGATTTGATTTCAAAAAGAACTATCCTTTTGATCGTACAACCATTCTGTGAAAGTTTAAAGTGAATCCGATGATATATTGGGAATTCATTGTATAAACTAGAATATTTAAATATTTCTTTATAACGCCTCCTTTTAGATGATAAATGACTGAATTTCAAGGAGTACCATCCCTTTGATAGTATAATCTTTCTTTATAAATTTGGAGTAAATCCGATGAAATCTTTGGCTACAATTGTGTTAAGTGGAATATCTAATTAAATATTTCACAAACACTCTTTTCGTGTAATAATTGAAGGATCAGAGACTATGTCAAAATTAACGATCATAATGATTGTACAATCAGTTTATGAAATTTGTGGACTTTATTGAGTTAATGAGGATTTTTTAAAATGAAATGTTTATACTTCCCCTTTTCCCGTGATACTTTACAGAACAGACCAAATTTCAAAAGCAAAAATTCTGATGAAGGTACAATCATTCTCTAGAAGTTTAAAGATGAATAAATGAAAACAGTGGACTGAATTGTGTCAAGGATTTTTGTAATGAAATTTTCATCGGGCCCATTTTCCCGTGAAGCTTAACAAATCGGACCCAATTTGAAAGGGAACAATCCAAATGAAGGTACAATCATTCTTTGAAAGTTCCAATTAAATCCGATGAAGTCTGGGAACATCATTATGTTAACTAGAACATTTAAATAAATTTTCATTTTGCCCCTTTTCATGCGATACTTGATGAATCAGATCAAATGTCAAAATTAAGAGTAGTTGTGATGGTACAAACAATCTGAGAAATCTGTGGACTTTTTTGTGTAAATGAGAACCTTTTACTGAAATACTCATACGACCCCTTTTCTCGTTATATTTTACAGAACAAACCTAATTTTGACATGAACAATTCAAATGAAAGTGCAATCAATTTATGAAAGCTTTAAGAGAATCAATGAAAACAGTGGAATGAATCGTGTCAAGAGTGCTTTTGTATAAATTTTCATAAGGCCCCTTTTCCCGCGAAACTTAACTTTACAAAGGAACAATCCAAATGATAGTACACTCATTCTAAACATTTGAAGAGAATGATAAAGACTGTGGACTGTATTGTGTTCACAACACTTTTGAAATTAAGTTTTGATAAGGCCCCTATTCTCGTGAAACTTAACAGATCAGACCCAATTTAAAACGGGACAACTCAAATGATATTACAATTATTCTATTAAAGTGTGCAGAGAATCTTTCTTGTGTTCATGAGGATTTTGTAATAAACTTTCTATACACCCCCTTTCCCGTGATACTTGACGGATCAGACCTAAATTAGAAAGAAGCAATCCATATGATGGTATAAACATTCTGTGAAAGTGTGAACAGAATCTGATGAAAACTTTGGACTGAATTGTGTTAATAAGGATTTTGTGTTGAAATTTTGAATTCACCACCATTTCCGGTGATACTTGACGAAACTATAATTAAATTCCGAAAAAGGAAAAAAAAATCCTCTTGATGGTGCATTCATCTTGTATGTCTAAGTTCCTGTCTAAGTTTGAGGACAATATGATGAAAAATGTTTACTTAATATTCTTAACGAGGATGTTTAAGGATATTATTGTAATGCCCCTTTCCCATGATACTTGACGGATCAGATCCATTTTAGAAAGGGGCCAATTCTAATGGCGGAACAATAATTCCTTGAACTTTTGAAGAGAATCTGATGAAAACTGGTACGGGGATTTTAAAATGAATCTTTATAAGGCTCCTTTTCCTGTAATATTTGGCTGATCAGATCTAATGTTAACATCCACGATTGTAATGATGGCACTATCAATGTGTGAAAGTTTGAAGAGAATCCGATAAAAACTGTGGACTTGCTAACAAGGATATTTAAATAAAATCTTCATTGGGCCCCTTTTTCTCATGTTACTTGATGGATCAGGCCAAATTTCGAAAGGATCGATTCTTATGAAAGTACGATCAATCTGTGAGTGTTCGAAGAGAATTCTATGAAATATGTGGAGTTTATAGCGTTAACTAAGATTTTACTAAATTTCACAAGGTCCCTTTCCCCGGAAACTTTACGAATCAGACCCAATCCCAAAAGGAACAATCCTTTCAATGGTACAATTAATTTTTTGAAAGTTTGAAAAGAATCTGATGAAAACTGAATGTTAACGAGGATTTTTAAATAAATTTTCATAATGCCCCGTTTTCCCGTGTTTTCGGAAGGATCAATCTTTATGATGCCTAACCATTCTTTGGAAGTTTGAAGAGAATCAGATGAGAGCGATGTACTTTAGAATGTAAACGAAGAGTTTTTAATTAAATTTCCATAATGCCCTTTTACCGTGTTTCTTGACAGATGAGAAAGGACCAAACCTTATTATTGTACAAACATTCCATAGAATTTTGAAGATAGTTCTAAGAAAACTTTAGACTGTTTAGTGTTAACGAGGATCTAAAATATATTCTTGATTATATTTTCATAAAACCTTTATCCCCTTATACTTGAAGGATTGGATCTTTTTCTAAAGGAACGAATCTTTTGATTGTACAATTATCATGTGAAAGTTTGGCGAGAATCAAATGAAAACTGAGTGTAAACGAGGATTTTTAATAACATTTTCATAATGCCCCCTTTCCCGTTTTTCTCGGTAGATCAGAAACAATTTCGAAAGGAACGAACCATATGAAAATAGAATCATTCTGCGAAAGTTCAAAGAGAATACTATGAAAACTATGCAATCTAGAGTGTTAACGAGGTTTTTCATACACATTTTAAAATTAAATTTTCATGAGGCGCCATTTCTCATTATACTTGACGGATCGGACCCGATTCGAAATGACCGATCCTAATAATGGTACAATCATTCAGTGAAACATTGAAGAGAATCCGATGAAATCTGTAGGCTCTATAGAGTGTTTACGAGGATGTTTTTATTAAATCTACAAAAGGCACATTGTCTGTGTCTCTCGACAGATCAGAACCAATTTCGAAAGGAAAGATCCTTAAAATGATACAATAATTCTGTGAAAGCTTGAAGAGAATCAGATAAAACGGAGGACTCCAGAGTGTTAACAAGGAAACATTTCTGGATGGAATGCCAGTAGAGCTAAAAACCCTACACGAGGCAGAAATAAGTACTTATGAATTAAATCTAGAATTTCATCAGAATTGTATAAGAATTAATACTCTTTTGTCGATTATGCGATAACTAAGCAAGTGACTATAAAGCCAAATGTATCTAGGCTAGGGGGTATTTTCTATAGATTGCTTTGAAATCGTTGTTGATTCTCCTAATTATTCTAAAATATTTAAATACCTAAAGTAACATAGGATTACAGGTAAATATTTTGAACGCATTAGCTTTACATATGATCGTAAAGTAAATGATAAGGTTAACTTAAAAGGGACTCATTGTATTCCCTGTTATATGTTTAAAACGAGGTAATTTTCATCATTTACATTACTGATCTTAGCTTGAAATTAAAACAATAATGTAATAAGGAAATATTATCTAAAATAACTGGTCGCCGGCAAACACGCAATTACCTGTCTAATGCAGTATTTCATGGAAGGCATTGGAGAATAAACACATTGCCTCGTGGAAATGTTTCTTGGTACTCGACAGTTGTATTTTTGTAAAATATGTATGTGTTCTCGAAGATGTTGTTAGCTCATCTATATATAAATTTTTGAATCGTTGACTGCTTTAAAGTGATTTTACTTACCTGAATATAGATGTGTGCATTAACTTTACATTTCTGTGTTGTGCTTTTCAATAATTTCATTCAATTTTTTTTTCTAAATGAAATAAACTCTTCCGATTACTTGATTTTGAAACCAATTGTAATCTAAAGCATCGTGTTTCTTGTTCACGTGACCCAGCGTAACTCGTCTTTTTTTGGTTTTACATGCGAAAAACCGCTATTTCAAATATTTCCTAATGTAAACAAGTTTCCGTGCATTTCCATAAAAGTTCATAAACTTGAAGAACAAATCTTCGCGGATGTCTCCAACTTGTTTCATTCCTAATTATGTGCATGTAGTTCTTCATGTGTAACAATGATATGGTCATCGCAAAAATAATTGAATGTTTAGACTTGTTCTTTTATCCTTAAACCAATCAACACACAACCCCAAATGGTCACGCAATGATGAAATAAAGCCAGCGAAAGAAATCATATTGGTGTTAAACAATAAACACATTTTCGATTAATTATTTTAGGGCTTTGAATATTCCTTAACAGAAAATAATAAAGGGAGCCATCCTACAAGTAAGAAGGCTCCACATTCTTCTAGAAGGTAAGGAAGAATTTTCCGCAGATCGGTGTATGCTTTGCCACTCAATAGCATTATGGTGTTTCCAATTCTGTCTATTTTTTTGTTTGTTTTTGTTTTTGTTTTTCATGTTGCCCATGAAAATACATTGTTTTCGTTGTTGGTGCCGTGGTGTAAAGTTTTCCACTTCTTGCAATATCACAAATATTGCTTAAGGTTTGAATTTGTTGTTTTCAATAACAATATTTGTCCCGTATTTATAGAGCAACTTACCTTTTAACTGTAAGTAACTCTAGATACATTTTTTCGAACTATGTCGACAATCTTGTTTGTGTTTCAATGCTCTGTTGCTATGGTTTCATCTTTGAATTGAGCGCTACTGCACATTACTCTTTTTTCGCACATTGGCGATTCGTTATGAAGGAAATATGAGGTCAGATTTGAAAATCAATACTTCGGAAAAGGTCTCATCTTGTTCGAAACAAACGTAATTAGTGTAAAAGTATTTGTTTTTTTCAATTCAAATTGGAACTTCTTAACCTATTCAAGATTTTTAATGAAAGGATAGATTGCGGGTTTGTTCAATATATCAGTGTTAAATTATTGTTTTATCATGCAATTTAGGTATAATTTCCATAACATTTGTTTAATATGAAAACTTTTTCTCGACTATTTTTTTTCTCAAAATGACCGTTTAAAGAATGAGGCGATAATCAACTACAAATAGTTATTCTGACTTTATTTGCACTCCTTATCTTTTCCTTCAGTAAACATTGTCTTCCAAAGCATGGGAATGATATGCATTAATTGAGAATTGAATTTTGTTCTCTTCAAATGAAAAAATGTTCCTTTCTGTTATGGTAATAGAACGCATGCGTCCTTCCATTCGTACTCTGTCCATCCTGTATTCGGTCAGTCCGTCCGTCCGTTATTCCGTCATTCCTAGATTTCGGCTACAGCATACGGTTGGTAATAGAGTAGCTATAAACGTGAAATTGTACTAGTGGATAGATCTTAATGAGGGCCTGTACAGTACGTAAGGACCATATACTTCTAGCTTACATCATTGTTGAGTTATTCTCATTTGTTATATTTCAGACTTTTTTGTCCGGAGCATATCTCTTATGATATAGACGTTATTTACTTGAATAGATCTAACGAAAAATGCACAAACACTTTCTATTTAACTTCTGTTGGTAGCATATATCTGAAAATTTATGATTGATTGATTGAATGGGGATTAACGCTACTTTTAACAGTATTTATGTCATATCGCGGTGGCTGCAGCACCTAACAATGAATTCCTGGTATATTCTCACACCATTACTTCCACTTCATCTTTTCGTAGCCTCCAGCTGCTATCCAACTTAGGTTTATTGATTCACACATAAGTGTGATTAGGTTTTTCGGTTCATACCTCCTCGAAAATATAATCTCCATTTCGTATAATTCAATAGCAACGAGCGAAAAAAAGCAAAACCTTACAGTAATTGAAACTTTTTTGGTATGTGAGTATTTTCAGCGGAAGTATACAAAATAGCTGTGTATTAGAAATTTTGTTCATAGAGGTATGAGTAATTTTTTTCGACCAATCAGAACATCCGTTTTTGAAAGACGAAACTAAAAATTAAATTATTTTTGCAAGGAATCATCACGAGATAAGTGTGTCGGGGAAGAGCATCAGCCTAGGATCAAAACAAGAGTCTAGTCCCAATACTCCAGATTGAAAGTATCTTGTAGTTTTGAATGATGTCAGTTCACCTTTCTAATAAGTTAATTTTAATCTGCTATCCAACTTAGGTTTACGATTATCAACCCATTGGTGAGAGACAAATGTCGGAAAGATTATGTGCCGCTGACGGGTAAAGATATATGAAAACTATCAACTAACAACATGCGATCTAATATAACCCTTGCACGCTTAATTTTGAATTGTTGCAATAGAATTGAACGAGAAAAAGAATGAAACTGTAAAGAAATGGGTTACATAAAACTGATGAAGAAATGTATGACATTCCATTACAGTTTCCTCCCTTAAATCTGTAGTTAATGACACAAATGCTTGTGAATTTAGTATCTTTCGTTTTTTGTTACGTGATATAGAAATTAAAATGCTATGAAGAAATGAAATACCTTGATCACACCTGTCTCCTTTATAACCCGCAGCACAAGACTGGCAGACTCCATAGTCTTTGTCACATGGCAAGTTATTTAAGCATCGGCCACATGATTCACATGTGCTTCCATAGGTTCTGTCACCGCATTCTTTATTGAAATACAAAATAACGAACAAAACATTTCCCATTCAGCCACATGCACGACGATCTACAGAGTACCAAGAATATATTATCAAATACAAAAACCAAGTTATCCTTTCTATATTTAACTTTATTTCAGGTTTAAGTTGAAAAAGAGCTTACAACATTTTCAATATGTGAAATAACACATTAAGACATTTAGAAATGAGCGTTAGACTTTCAGGGGATGACACTACTGTTACACACTTAAGTCACGACACATTATGAAATATAATGTCACGTTTAATGGAAATCGCTCGTCCGCTTGTACAATACTGCTAACAAACTGCTTGTTATAAGCTGTAGCTACGAGATCACAGAAGCATAACAACGACCAAATTAATTAAAGTTTTAGAAAACTTCATAATTGGATATATCTTGTTGAGTAGAAGTGCAGTGAACCAAACCCACAACTCTGGTTTGCATAATTTCGAGTTATTTCCGTTTGTTGTTTTTAAGACTTAGATTTTGTCCAGAGCATATCTCTGAGGTATATTAGCTATTATCAAACTCATTGACAAGAAATGCTTTGCACAAGAAGCCTAAATCTAATTGGCTTCAGTTCACTGTCAAGCTTTTACGGCGGGGGATGGCCATGTCCGACATGGCTTTTGTACACATTGTTTTCTTCTTTTTTGTGGGGCGTCCAAAGGTACCATTGTGTGGGAATGGGTTAAAACTGATTGGTTTCGTTACCTGTGAATTGAGTTTAAGTTTTAATGTCCCGTTATTATGGAAACGTATACGTTTCAAACTTCGTTCTTTTCATATGGAATTTTCAATATTGTTTAGGGATGATACCTATATATCTTTATGTTATATAGCACGAAGAGATATAAAGAGCGATAATTATTGAATTGTAAACGAATTACATCGATCTCTTTTGCAGAGATAGATCATATCCAGGGATAAGAGCAACACTGTCCTGAGTGCCTATATGAATGAATGTATACTGACCCCTCGATATTCGCGTTTACTCGAAAGTGTTAAATTAAACATGTACGGTTGAAAGACCGTAGAGCTTCGTTTTTTTTATATATATTTATACAAGCATAAACATAATGTCTGAAATGAGATGGTATGAATGCGTTTGAATATCGGTCTCGGGAAACTCGCTATTTTGGAACGTTTAGAACATTTCGGTTAAATTATCAATAAATAATATATTGAAATAAGCATGGCTTACATCGCGCGGCTCACAGTTTAAATCTTAGGCATACACATACAATTGACCAAATGCGACTGTCAATCAAGGAATAAACCGATCAATCAAATAATTTATTCAGCTCGGACCTGAGCTAATAAACTCCGACATTGACCGCTATTTTTATTAGTCTATACTGTTGGCTTTGCGATATAAGCTGTAGTAACAACATTTAGTCGACAAAGCAACAAAATGCTTCACATGAATAGTGGCCAATCTCGGATTTCTATGTTGACTTTCAGTCCAAGTGAAATATTTCATTTGTCGACTGATTATTTTATTGAAAGTCGCCAGTGGTTAGTTGCACTAAGAAAGTGGTATCTAAAGAATTGGGAAAATTCTTTTACTCAAATTCAAATATATACGTTTATACCTGAATGAATACCATTGATTCTCCTCACATGTTTCAACATATGCATCAACTAACACACCAACACACACACTCACAACAAATAATAAAAACATACATCCCCTAATTCAGTTGATGATTAAATGAAGATTTATTTTACTAAGTTACCATGAAAATGTTATGAAATTCGATAAAAATTTTCGAAAGTGTTTTACCTGCATACACATATAGTTCACAGATGACGAAATATTGCCTTGTTTCAACCAATTTAAGCTCCATATATCGTCCTAGTTGGGGTGTTGGTAGAGTGTAGTTATAAACATATACATCTGGTGTGTCGGCAAACATCACATTCTCACTGCTATTGTTTACTCCATAGGTAACTTTCATGTTCTTCAGTGTATCTTTAATATTAAGTTAATGCTAATACAAGAATTGGACGGATCGCTGGCCACGAATACTGACCTCCGATAGAAAGTTCTACTTATTTATCAAACAGCGTTACTTAGCAAAGTTTGTGGTCAGTAACATGTATAAAGAAAGTGAAATAGTTTGTTGGCGACCTAAATGTCGTAAATATATGTTGCAAACCATCGTGTTATCTTTAAAAAAAACACTGTAATATGGAATTTTCAAGCACTCAGTATCATTTCTTGATGTCCTAGCAATGAAGAATATTTTTATAGCTTAGAAACAGATGTGTATATGGGAAGTTAACCAATAACCAGCAATTCCTGGACTACATCTCGTGTCACTCTTAACCTATTGCCAGACGTAAAATTTTAGACCAGCCCAAATTCAAAGAAGATGCAGACGAAAATTTAAAGTTGATGAAATATTTATAATCGTTGCCTTTGGGAAAGAAGACATTGTGAATTATGAAGAAATTGCTTGTAACAAGCAATTTCTTCATCATCCAAAATGTTTTCAAAAGCCTTTATATTGAGGGGCCGGCGGCGGCACATATTCTTCCCGACATTTGTCTCTCACCAATGGGTGGATAATCGTAAACCTAAGCGGGATAGCAGCTGGAGGCTAGGAAAGGATGTAGTGGTAGTACTGGTGTGAGAAATACCAGGAATCCATTGATAGGTGCTCCAGCCGCTGAAATACTGTTAAAAGCGGCGTTAAAAACCATTCAATCAACCAATCAATATATTGAGGGGATGTTCAAAAGCGCCATTTTGTGGAAATGGGTTAAGAGTTTCTTAAAACGGTACAGGAGATAAATATCCAATGATGACAAGCTCCATTCCTCTCTTTTAAAATCGAAGTGTTATTTTACTGAGAGGGATATCCTAGGGACTGTAAAATCAATATAGATAGTCTATCCCAAGAAGAGGTGCCAGGAGAGAGAATCAAAATATCTTCTTCTGTGGTCCCCTTTACTATTCAATAAAACGCCTCCCTGTCCAAAATATGCAGAACTATTCACAGGTAAAGTATAGGAGCCTATGAAATCTTTCTAAAATGACAGTTCAGTGGAAATTTTCTATACATTCAAATCATTGTAGTTTTTAATCGACCTGGTAATTTACCTTGTGTCCTCAGATCTCAAAAGTCATGGCTTTTCAAAATTCAAATCACAAAGGTGTAGCAGTAAAGATTGTTCGCACAGTAACTTCGCAGATATTTACTATATCTGGTGATTCTGTTTACAATGAGTTATGGCAGTAACTGCAGCACTAAAAATGTTGGGTACTTGTTCACTTGCCGAAGGCGTCAAACACAGTACGTTGAACAAACTAAACAACCTTTTTCTAAGCGCATGGAAAGCCGTAGATTTGATAATAATAATTTCTCTGACCCGGTATTTTCATGCATCGACTTTGCAAAGAAACTTTTGATAAACATAACCTTAAGACAATGAACCCTGATGCTAGGCGTTAATGTGAAACTATACTATTAATATGACGCTATACTATATACAAAACTATTCTATTTTAGTAAGAAATTAACCTTTTATTCCTATTTCATCTTTATAAAAACAGAAAGGACACCTTTTTAATATTAGTATTATAGTATATGTTTTATCCGTTTATTCACTTTTTTAGTATTCTTTAACTTTCTTTAACATTATTTCTTTATCTATGGAACACGTCCTTATTAAGCAGCACATACATGCATGCATGTTGTATTAGAATATGGGTCAACCTGTTCTTAGATCTAATTATGTCTCATGTTTCTATATATCTTCCTTTTAAGGGGTTGGTGTTTCTTCTGTCTACTGCCTATACATTGTAACTACAGCTTGAATCAGGTTTGAGTTAAAATATTTTGTGGCAAATCTTCGATGTGTTTTAATTACCATAATTTATTACGTGTTATAAGATAACGGCAAATTTCATGCGTTATGTCACATTTTCCCACTAGTTTCTTTGAAGTAAGGTCATGAGTTGTAGTTTTATCAAATCAGTCACCGTGTTGTGGAAGTTTCATCTTAGTCTTACCAAGGGGTATGGTGATATGGAGCGGTCAAGATTTTTTTTTGAAAGATAAAAGGAAAAAAAAAAACTTTATCAGAGAAATGTTTCTTTGAGCAGTGAACACGGTGGTTCCATCCAATGAGTTAAACATACAAGCACTTCAAATGACAAATTGCTGGCCCCGCCCTCTGTCCCCTGGCTTCGTCCATTGACTCCAACAGGAAGTTCCGCTTCGATTGTTATTTTCTACAATTTATGGCAAGTAGTATCTTAAAGTAGAATATTTGTTTGACGGCATAAAAATCGTAACTTCAGCTCATTCAAACTACAGTTACGACGTTTAAGTTTCCAGTGCAACAAAATGATTCACCGAAATAGCGGCCAATCTCGGATTTTAAACTGAAATTCAAATCTAAGCGAAATATTTCATTGGCCGACTGATTATTTGATTGACAGTAGCGGTTAGTCAATTCGAATAACTTACGCGCAAAGATTCATAAAACTCTATGCACAGTTTAGGAGATACGAAGCGGAAAAATACCCTCTAAGAATTCAAATAGCGTAACTCGAATCATAGTACGGCTTGAGTTGTCTTGTTTTTGTGAGCTGCATATCCTGTCAATCAAATAAGTAATTTCGTGTATACCTGTCAATGGGTTAATTAGAAATAGAATATGGCGAACAGACATACAACCATGCAGAAAGACTGACAGAAGGACAGAAGCCATCCCTAAAACCCACACTCTAGTTTTGCATCGGGACATAATTTAAAAAAAAATAGTCGAAGAAATCAAATCAATGGTCAACTCAATCCTCAAATATACCGACTAAAATGAGTTCAAACATAAGTTTCTATACATAGGTACTATTATGTTACGATAGCGACTTTGTCTGCGCATGACATATTCTCCGAAGATTGACCTGTCTTAGGGACCGTATCACTTATTCAGATTTGGATAAATATTACTACGTCGTACGCATAATTCCATATTATATCGCCAAAAAAGTAGCAAGTGGATAATAGCAATAAAACCTACAATTGTGGAGAAATCAAACTTAACTGTCGCCAAAAGTTAATTAGGAAAATTATTATTATAGCTGCGAAAGCATTCACGTCTTACATGTGCTCCAAGAAGAGGCATCAAGAATTCGAAGCGTGCATTTCACGGGCGCTGACATTTTGAATATAGTTCGACGGAATCGGCCGAGTTGTCACGAATGACACTACCCAGAATGCTTAAATTAGATAGGTCAGTTTTTGAAAAATGCCACCTGTCGGAAGATAACGACGATAGCTATACAACATCTTGCATTTGCTTTGAGCTGCTGAGTAAATTTTGGATATTCACGAGATAGAAGGTTTAAAGATGCTTAATCGCAATCGTAAAGTAACATTCCATTTACTTTATACCTTTTTTTTCTTGATAACAATATGCAAACGGAGGGTATAAGTGATTTTTTCTGGAAAGAGTATTTTGTGTTTTTTGTTATCGATATCAACTAGTGTTAGTTTACATTTTGAAATCGAGTCGAATGCACACGATGCATTTCCGATAAAACTTGCTAATCTTCGGCATTGACCGTAGGTTGTGCTGGTGATTAAATTTTACTAATGATTTCTCCATGACCTAGTCAGTTGTATGAATGACTAGCGAAATTTAAAACGTCATTATTGACTTCATAGTAATATGTAAAAAACCTTAAATTGTGGTTGGTCACAATTTAAAAAATCAAAACCTCTTTTGCGAATTGTATTATTACCGCGTAGAATTATTTTAATCTTATAGTTTTAATCGTCATAGTTTTTCGTATTTTTTCTTTTAAATTTTGTTGTGTGTTTTTGGGGCGGATATGACTTTAAAGCACAGACCCATCGGATTATCGTGAAGATTATAGTCTTACCAAATTGTCAAAGGCGAATTAATTATATTCCCCTGTCAAAACAGTTTTTAATTGATATTGTCTTCATTGAATTTGTTGAAATGTTTAGAGAGTCTCTGCAATAAAGTGTCAGTTACAACTTTTAGCTCTTTGTTGTCTAACTATCGTCGCCTAGAATTTCATCACCTCGTCTACTTTCTATTGTTATGTTTGTATAGCTTTGTGCAATACACTAAGTGGATAACAAAAGATTCGTCCTGTTCTCAAACTGATTTTTATTTATTTATTTATTTGTTGTTATTTTTATTATTATTTTGTGCCGAGAAGATGATTATCTCCATGTGAATGAAATAAAGTGGGATGATGCCGAAAAAGATGATTTGATCTTCGTCGTCCCCGGCTTACTTTGGACCTCTCCATACTTTTCTGGACAAAATGGTGCTATTGAAGTGAGATTCTTTATTCGCGAGCTCGTTGTCTCGCGAGTATTAGCCAAAATAAAACCCGCGCTAATAAAACTCGATCTACAGTATTAACGTGTATATTGATAATTCTAAATGAAAAGGTCAGATCGTTTCAGTCGTTTTCACTTGTTGATATTCAGAGTTAATGTTAAGATTTCAGTATCTACCCGAGTCGACCTGATTCGTCAATGCTGACTACAGTCAACTATTTTTTACAGTTAAAGCAAATCCTTTAAGTAACTTTTTTTTTTCGAAAATACATCAACGAGTCCCATAGATAAAGAGCGCGAATTATTCGTATATTTTCTACATATTTATACCAAAAAATGTGACTAAAATATTTTGAAGTCTAAACTACGATTGTATGACAAACAGAATGATACGGCATTATCTTAAAATATCAATGTTATCTCGTCCCGGATGTGAGAAATTACCATGACTAGGAAAAAACCTCGCCAAGATAAACTTTCCCAACCTAGACGAGGTAATGTTGATATTTTAAGACACGCTTCTACCCTCCCTACTATTCTCTACATCTCCATATCTAAAGTTTTGTTTAAAAAAACGTAAATATTGATTGACGATCTATGATCAATTTGCATTACGTACGTCCATATCCGTTTCCCCCGTCGTTTTGACCACCCCTTCCAAGCACCTCTACACGTCGTATGTTATACACTTTACCAAGGTCAACTCTGTACCAAGGGTCGTAATCATGTTTGGTAGCAGCACAGCAATTACAGCTATTAGGTGCTCGTGTCGCATCACCATCTGCAACTTTATCTGGAGTCCATGTCTCGTGTACACTCGAGGATGTAACGGTTATACCGCTGTCAATCGGACCCGATCCTAAAAATGTTAATGAAAATAAGAAACATAATCCAAATTAACATTTTTCATTGGTTTTACAACGTCACATAGATGTTCATAAATATTATAATTTGTTGACGAAAGACACAAACATGATGTCAATCATAATTTTAGCGCCATAGTCTTCTGCTTGTAGTCAAAACTAAAGTGTGTTGGCTAATTACCATGCTAACATACGACACACTTTAGGTCCGTTCCGAACTTAAAAGACCAAAATATTGCATATTATAGTACATCATTTTTTATCAAAAGCGAAAACTAGGGGAGAATTTTTCAAAAATTCAAGCTTGTCCATATTTTTTGATTCCTTACACCAAGAATCGTCATTTTTTTATAGCTGTAGTCATCATGTGATACCTGTGATATTTGATCATTTTGTAAAAAAGGGAAGAAAAAATGAGATCGTTGCTAATAACATTTCAATCCCTACACCTAGGACCATGAAATTTTATAGGGAAATAGGCTATAATTTCCTACCATGGCCCTATGACCTTGAACTTTAAATTTGAATATCAAGTTAATGTGACAGATCTTTCAGATCTGTACTCCCTACTTTCATTAAAGCCGTCATAGCGCAATCGGTAGCGGGTCAGACTCCTAACCTTCAATCATGGGTTGTCATGGGTTCGATCCCCGGCGGCGGCACATATTCTTTCCGACATTTGTCTCTCACCTATGGGTGGATAATCGTAAACCTATTTGGGATAGCAGCTGGAGGCTAGGAAAGGTTGTAGTGTTAGTACTGGTCCGAGAAATACCAGGAATCCATTGTTAGAAGCTCCAGCCGCCGCGACATGACTGAAATACTGTTAAAAGCGGCGTCAAACCCCATTCAATCATTCAATTAACTTTCATTAAATTGTCTTAATAGAAAAGTGAAGCTCCAATTTGGAAAGCAGTTTCAAACCAATTCCTTGTTGTGTGAAGTATGATTAAAATGCCACATAATAACAAAATAATGTCAGTGTTCGAGATCACGTAAAATTGTGAGTTTTTCTTCTTCAAACCTGCTTTTTGTTGTCGATGGTGATGACGGAAGGACTAAATTATCAAGGAGCATTTTATAAATATGCTAGTAACCTATCTTCGGTATCAGTTGACCCAATATTAAACTAGTCTGGGACAAAGATTTTACAAAGGTTCAAAGCATTTTAGCAATACATATATCTATAAAAAGTAAGTCAAGTTTTGTCTTAAATTTGTCTAAGATATCAAGAAGAAAGCGATTAAGACCGTGTTAGTAGATATCCCCAAACAGGTTACGCATTAAGTACACTAAGGGGGTGGGGTCTAACATAGAAATTGAATTTGAATGTCGCCAAAAGGGCCTGTAAAGTTGAATATTTTACCATTAGACAATTTGATGTATTCTAAGTAATTTTAACAGATGTTGGTTTAATTTCACAAGTCGATAGATGAAGGATACAATCAATTTATAAGACAAGAAAACTATTTACGTGCTAAGATGTAAAATATGAAATACTTTATTTCTTTGATATGCAAAAGAATGAAGTTTTTGCATATTTTCCAAATGACTCTGCAAGCAAGACATAATATCCAAAGTAACTACTTAACTTATCCAAATGAGACGTCAAATTTCCACAAAATTACCCGTCAAGGAAAGTATTGAATTATTCCATACCAGATGTAAATTATGAATAGAAGATAAGTAATTAATCCAAAGATTTAGCACAGACCAAAGTTCTTAAAACAAAACAAAACAAAAAATCTGCTTCCAGAGAGAAGATTCGAGGAATACCAGCTCGTATTATAGTAGCCTAGCAAAATTATTCTTTTCTCACAAGGTTCCAGAAGATCATAAAAACAATGCGAACACAGCAAAATTCTGTCCAGAGTGCAAATGGCTGCAAACATATGCACCCAGCTTTATTTTCTATAGTATTCTAATTGGTGATAAGTATACATAACATATACCAATGTAAGGCACATGCAAAAAGATCAGTTAACGCGTTTTCCAATTAATCAAGGTCTTCATTGTACACTGTATAATCTTGACATAATAGGGACTCAATTACTGATAAAATAATGAAACTCATATACACCTACTATAATTGACCAATCGGTGGCACTGCCCACTGACCCGCAAGGCCCCGCCATGTAACTCCGACAGGCAGTTCCGCTTCGATTTTTAACGGTGATTGTAATCTAGTGGAAATTATGTAATTCTTCTCCCCATGGTACCTAGTCTTTGTGACACTCCTAGTAGGGAGCTTCAATCAAAGTAAATGTAAGACATGTCCCCTTTTTTAAACTCTATTGTAATGCATGTAACTTATTCCTCTATAGGAGCAACAATACAAACTTACACCAGCTATCCCCTGTCTATGTGTGCTGTTATTTTGAAGACTTTCTTGTTCCTGCATGTTTCGACAGATCCGTTTCTTGCTTTTGTTATCTTTTTAAAATGGGAATTATGATATTTTTACCAAAAAGTGGTAATGAAGCATGTCAGATTGCAGAATAGATTCCCATTGATTGATTTATCGGAAAAAAATAACCGAAGCAATGGAATTTGATTGTTGTTGTAGTTTTTAATTATATGATTTACCAGGACAGCCCCTGTCTCATTGGGGTTCCTGTTCAGGAGAACCCATTCGAGATGAAGATCCCTTCTCAAATAGCTGTAAATCAAATTATTTATCTATCTATGTACTTGTTAAGAAAGTGTATAAATTATATTCTAAATGTTTAATCTTTCTAGTTCTCTCGTTCAGAGCTATAACGCTATAATACGAGCCTAGATGGCCGTATTTCATCCGAAAAAGTTCTGTCCGCTATTTAATCAAGCATGTTACTCTAGAGGTTAAGGTACATCCCAGATTTGATGTCCCGATTAAGAAGCCTCAGCACTTTTCTAGTTTTAATTATCTATCCTCAGAAGATATGAAGGCTCATGTACGAATTCCTTTGAATACAACTACAAACAGTGACCTAGTACTCTCATGATTTAAAGCTAGCCGTTTTAAGCTCATTTGAGTCAGAATGAAATGGTTTAAGGCCCGTCAATGTGGCAATAAATGCGGTTTCAGGTTTAGTTTTCCTGAATTAAAGCCAACAGATGAGAACAAGTTCCATAGGGAAAATTCGGGTTCAGGATATTTCTGATTGAGTCCAGGAGTCGAAACAGATTTTGAGTTTGTTTTTGCGAACAGGAACCTCATAAGACTGAGGCCCTCCTGGTATCATTAAACCAAAACAACAACAACGACAACAAGTATCAAATTTCATTGCCTCGGCAAGTTCACTCTCATAGATATAGCGATAGGGTATCTATCCTGCAACCGGACATAATTCGTTTACATAAATTTACCATTAAAACTTCCCCAATCAGGCACGAGACCTTTTTGAGACATTCAGCCTCATTTCCTATTATATTTGGCCTAGTTAATTGTGTCCTTTCGTGACCTATAAGAAGCTAACATTCGAGATATAAGACCACTCTATGTACATTTAAGACGACGGACATTCAAAATGAACGTAAACAGTTAGTGTTTTATATAGTTGAGAACATTCTGTTACCCCATTCAACCTAATAAATCACAAAGAGATTCAAAACTAACTTATCGGTTTCAAATTAAGATGAAACTTACAACATAATAGTAAAACATAATGTAAGGCATTTTGAAGAACTAGCCTAGAACTATATGGTATATATTGCAAACCCTTAGCTTGGACTATTTTTTTTTAAAATATCATCTATATTTAGATGAAAATCAATAAACAGATAGGAGCCTATACAGAAACAAATAAGTTCCTGTTGTCTTTCAGATCAGTTTCAATTTTTTGATATAATATATATTTTAAACACAATACGTCTCTCTCGTCTCTCTCGTCTCTCTCGTCGCTCTCTCTCTCTCTCTCTCTCTCTCTCTCTCTCTCTCTCTCTCTCTCTCTCTCTCTCTCTCTTTCTACTATACTACTATAGTTCTGAAACACCCTTATTAAACTTGTCCACATCTAAAATTTAAGCTGCCTCGATAAATTAAATAGTGTTTTATTTCGCTTACAATTTTGCTTCAATGTCATCACGGTACTTATCACAACACAATTTATTAAATACATGTGTTACTTGGAAATTAAGAATCAAAAGGATAGAAAACATAAAGAGAAAAGGTGAAATCACTTTCTCAAGCGTTTTTTCTTTATCCAAGGATGTTTCTAAGACTATACTTTTCCGAAATGTGAAATTGCATTGTAAATTATGCATTAAGTGCATTTGTAAAGGTATAAGATAACATCATAACTTGCCATCTTATTTCCAAATTCAAAAGAACACTATCTCCAAAATATCTCAACCTCTTCTGTTTTACCGATATATACATACCTGTAACATTGTGTTCAAGAGCCAGAAGTAACAACAGAACTGGGTATAAATGCATTTCGAATACAATCTCTTCGTCGCTGAACGTTTAGTACTCTGCAACAAGGGAGTATAACAGCCAAATTACATTTCCTGGGTTACACCTAATGTGCATTAGCAATAAGTGGCGATTTTAAGTTGCCAATGTAGCATCAAAAGTCTAATTTGTACCAACTGTTCAATTAAAATTTTGTCAATTCAAACTCGGTATAATTTGTTGAATTTTATGATTTTTGCATTTTTCACACCGCAGGAAATATTTGTCACGGTAACATCACGGTGCCATGGTGACCTGAGATGAAATAACATGATAGTAAGATTTAAAGAAATGTACCTATGGGTAGAAAATAAGCAATTTCTTCCATGTTCACAATGTTTTCCGAAGCTATTTTCTTTAGGGGCGTAAAAGGAAAGGATCGTGTGGGAATGGTGTAAAGATATTTTCCGAAAAAAGTGACACTTATCTCTTTTGTTGCTATGAAGAAAGAAAATAACTATTTATTCGGTGTCATTTCCTTTCGTGAACAAGAAAAGCTGCCTTTTTCTTTGTGAAAGTGTAACATGCGTTGTTGAAAGAATAAACGATTAATAGATCTTACACTGAAACAAATAAGTGACCAATCGCTTGTCCCGTCCACTTACTCCATTTGCCACACCGAAAACTCCAACAGGAAGTTTCACTTCGATTTTGAACGGCATTATTTTGCAAAATTTATGGCAAGCAGCACGTAACAAAAATAGAATAGTTGGTTGGCGACCTAAACGTCGTAACTACAGTTTCAAAAAGCTGTAGTTAAGACGTTTAAGTCGCCAAACCAACAAAAAGGGTTAACTAAAATGGCGGCCAATATCGGAGATCAAAATTCATTTCTGGTCTCAGTGAGTGATTTCATTTGTCGACTGGTTATTAGATTGACAGCTGCGATTTGTAAATTATCCCCTTCGTTTAATAAAGATACTATGATATTTCACCCTTGTCAAACCTCAGACAGATATTTGGTTAAACTAAAAAAAGTAATAGTTGAATGCAATTTAGCCATCAACACAACGTGAAAAAAAATCATTTACTTACTCTGTCTTTTTGTGTGTTTCTTTGTTTTTATTTGTTAAAATAAATTTGAAAATCCTGTTTGATTGTCATTTTATTTTGTTGCTGTTATCTTGTCACTGTAGAATCACTGTAAAACAGCCCATGCGTGTAAAAGGTTGTTACAAGACGTCTACTTCCTGATTGACAATACTACTGTGTAATCTATAATCTTTTTCCAAATTGCGTTCAAACTATTGTCTTAAATGTTACACCAACCCTATACAAATATAAACTACCAACAGATAAAATGAATAGGAAAAGCAATACATGTTCGTTTCGGTGACTCCTGTTTCGTCTGCAACAGATGTCGGACTTTGCAAAACTTGCAAATTAGTATCTTAAGCGCTGAATCGCTAAGTTATTCCTGTGGGTAAAGGACAAAATTACATTGCTAAAGATTTATTCAACGGTTCAATTGCTGTAATTCACATAAATCTTTCTATCCATTTTCGGTAAAATACAGTTTAAGCTTTATACCTTATGCCTGGTTATATTTTTGGGTGTATTTTATACCGATTTGTGAAAATAAAACGGCTTTGAAAAAATGGCCGTTTAGTTTGCGGACAAAATTAATTTTTCAAAATGCTTTTTAGTGAAATGACCAATCTATGGCGACCGCTTACTCTCTTGCCCCGCCCATTTACTCCTACAGAAAGGTAAACTTCTTTAACGCCGTTATTTTGCAAAATTTATGGCCAGTAGTGTATAACGAAAACGTAAAATGGCAAAGCGGCGACCTAAACGTCGTAACTATAGCTTGAATAAGTCGCTAAACAAACAATATGCTCAGGATAAATGGCGGGCAATGTTGGAGTTAAAGTTAACTACCAGGCAATAAAATGATTTCATTGGTCTACTGATTATTTGATTGAGTAAGCGAAGCAGATTCATACAAGAGAGTGGTTAGGTTTTTCGTTTCATACCTCTATGAAAACGAAATATGTTATCTTCATTCCTGGTACTTTAATGAGATCAATCGAGGAGAGCCAATACTTTACAAACTTTTCTACAGTTTTTATTGGTCTACTTCTTTTCCCAAGCATGCAAACTAGCTGCGCGCACATGATTTTTTTCGACCAATCAAAACGACCGTTTCGATAGAAGAAACGACCAATCAATTTATCTTCACTGAAAAATCCATCGATAGTCCTCTGCTCTATCGATGGATTTTTCCGTTATAATAATTTAATTAGTAACTGATTATTGTTCTTAGATTTTGCACAGCTTTCCTTCGTTTGGTCCAGATAGACAGTATTAAGATACTGATGACGTTATCATGTTGACGTGAAATTTGTTTTCATATGGTCGCGTTTGAAGAGTTTGGATTTGTGTGTGTGTGTGTGTGTTTGTGTGTTGGTTTTCGCATTTAGAAAACAATATCCCTTTGTTTTTAGTGTTAGATCTATCTATCGACCACTTCTGCAAATACAGCCTTTGATATTCACTCTATGTAAAATAAATCGATCTTAAGCTAATTTATATATTTTAGACAAGTCCGTAGGAACAGGGTTTTGGGGTTTGTGTCAGTCATCCTTATCTTTAAATGCCTACAATCATATTTCGAACAAAGCTAATTTAGGAATACAACTAAGAAGCGATGGACTCATTAGATTTAACAATGCAAATGGCTAATTTTAAGCTTTTGCTGAATTCTAATTAATTAAACTATTTGAGTTAAGTGTTACTTCTAGCTAAGTGAAAAAAGAATAAAAACTGCAATTTACTTACGATACAATAGGTATTTATCCACGGATCGACTCTTCGCTCCAACTAAACCCCCCTTATAACTATAAGAGGACAATTACTATAAACAAAAAACTTCCGGGTCTCTTTTTCCTTGACACCCTTCTCAGCTTCAGACCATTGCTCAGAATTTCGGGGCAAATATCTTCATACATGTAGTATATTTATTCTCAAAAGTTTATCATATACCGTCGGTTTTTAAAAGCTATAGTTACGACGTTTTGATCGCGTACGGACGTTATGTTGAATCTAAATAACTCTACTGCAGCTCGAAGTTCGATTAAGAGATTCACGGGAAAACTTTACGATCAGTAAAATGTAGAATGTATTACTTACACATGATGCTTAACCCTTTTCCTGCAAAAGTCATTGTTTTTACATCCCTGTGATTTTATACTTGAGAAAATAATTTTTGAAAAGAAGAAATTGCTCCCACAAGAAGCAATTTCTTCCTTTCCCACAACAAGCAATTTCTTTCTTTCCCACATTTTTTCTAACCTATAAGTTGCTTATTTTTCGAAAGAAACCCACTTTTGAATGTCCTCTGTAACTTCTTTAAAACTGGACCAGTCTAAAATTTTGTAAAAACTGGAAAGGCTTAAGCATTGTTTTATTGCCATTATTTGAAACTTGCCCAGAATTTCTTGGTCAGCTCTATACGTACTATGTTATAGTTATGAACACCCGTGTGAGCTAAATGTACCCTGTGTAGTTACGTTAATGCAGTTCGAACACATGACTGTATTAACTCTTGTCGTGCTGAATAAAAATCCTTTTTCAAAACGGTATGAAAATCAAAGGGCTGAAAGCTCTGATAGTACTTTTTCTAGGTCTCTAATTATTTTGAAAATTAAATTTCTTGGACAACCCTGACTTAAAGGGACAAGCATGTGGTGTAGGCAAAGGTCTGATCTTTGTCTATACCCCCTGCATACAAAGAAATATTCCGGGTTCAGCATGACAAGGGTTAAGATAAACTGTTCCTTGTTTCCAAATAATAACAGTTGCGACAATAGCGTAGTTGGTAACGCGTCAGAATTTTCAATCATGAGGTCAAAGGCTCGATCCCAAATCGCGGCAAAAATCCTGTACGACATTTGTCTCCCACCATTGGATGGATAATCGTAAACCTTAAGTGGGATGACCAGCGGGAGACTCGGAAAAGCTGTATTAGTAGTACTAGTGTGCCAAATACCGAGAATCAATGGTAAGGTGTTCTAGCCGCCGAGATATGACTGTTAAAAGAGAAAATAACCCATTCTTACAAACAAACAAACAAACAAACAAACAAGCAAACAAACAACAACCACTTTTAAATCACAATATTGGCGTTTATCATATTAAAGTTATTTTTTCTATACAGGTTTACACAAAATTTGCCACTCACTATAACTTATGCATCGATATACATGTATACCATTGCAAGTAAAGTCAATCAATTGTTGTCTTGTAAAAACAACTATACAGCATGTTTATCCCCCGTCATGCTGAACCCGGAATATTCTTGTTTTGGAAGGGGATAAAATAAGTGCAGTCTGGTCTTAATCTACACCTCCTATTTGTCTCCTTCAACCGAGAATTGTTTATGAAATAAATTTTCAATATAATATTATACCCTTTACTAGTGCTTCCACTGCTTTCGGGCCTTGATTTTAATGCAAATTCAGATTTGAATTTTATTCAGCATGACAAGGGTTAACATTTACTCGAGTGCATAGGTCAGATTAATGGTCAGAAGGCAGTGAAGAAATCTAGATTACATTTAATATCAGTTATGTGAGTACGAGTTCGAATCTCTACATTTCTTTATGATCTCTTTTCAGATCTTTCCTCATTTACTCTATTCTTTTCTGTTTTTGCTTTATGTTAAGTTTTCCACCGTCATAGCGCATTCGGTATTGCATCAGACTCCCAATCTTCAACCATGGGATGTCATGGGTTCGATCCCCGGCAGCGGCACATATCCTTTCCGACATTTGTCTCTCACCAACGGGTCGATAATCATAAACCTAAGTGGGTTAGCAGCTGGAGGCTAGGAAAGAATGTAGTGGTAGTTCTGGTGTGAGAAATACCACTTATACTTATTCAGGTTGTAGTCATGACATTTAGGTCGCCAACCAACTATTTTACTTTTTTAAATGCTGCTAGCCAAGAATTTTGCAAAAAAGCCCTTTAGATCGAAGATGGACATCCTGTTGGAGTCAATGGGCGGGGTAAACGGAGTTACTTGGTGGGACAAGCGATTGGCCTATTAAGGAGGATTAGGATTCCCGCTTTAAAGGGAATATCTTATACGGGTTTAGACAACACAAAATTCTTACTAACACCGTCATCAGTAATGAAGTAGGAGCAACTATGTCTCCATCGCCTTATAATTTAATTTTTAGTTTCGTCTATCAAAAACGAGCATTCTGATTGGTCGAAAAAAATAATTCATAGCTCCACGAACAAAATTTTGAGCACGCAGCTATTTTGTATGCTTACACACAAATTAGTCCCATACATAAAGGTATCAAAATTTGTAAAGCTTTGGGTTTTTTCGCTCGATGCTATTAAATTATAAGAAATGAAGAGAATAATTTTTGTTTTCATGGAGGTATGAACCGAAAAAAACTAATCACACAATGTATGAATCCGCTTCGCGTATTCGTACAGTGTGATAAGGTTTAACTTATTCAACTAGTCATCGATATAAACAGTACATGACATTATCTTTATAATACGATCTTAATTTTTCCCATTAATCACTCAATCTTTAAAAAAAAGTAATAATATTATAAAATTACGTCATTAAATGCGTTATGACGTCATTTTCGCGACAACGAAAATGCGTTTCCATAGGCTTCAATTCATATGCATAGGTATCACACTAGTATAACATCACCCGTTTAATTTGTAAAATATTCAATGGATCATTTCACTAAAGGCCCATAGGTCATGTTGTAGAATCAATCAAACCTTGTTCGCCTCACTCTTAGGTCTGTTCATTTTGAGACGGTCCCCTAGTATCATTTTCAACTTCCTTTTCGTATTACAACTTGCGTTAGTTGGAAAATCTTCATCACTACGAGCTAGTATGAAAACATTGGGATTGGATGAAGTTTGAAAGGCACATCGGAGCTTTAAACCACAGTTTTTCTCACCTATTATGGAGTGCATGTGAATTCAGGGGTTTCGAAATCTTGTGCAGTTCTTTCCTCATCTGGGCACCCCAAGTATGCTGTTTGTTTACAAGTCATTTTCGTAAAAACTTAAAAACCAAAGTTAATGACCTGATTTATTTTCCTTTTGACATATCATGAAAAAGGGAGGATGCGAATGCAGACATTTTGATTTTCTGCGCACGAAGTAGTTCAACAAAAGAGAGTCTCAAACTAGCAAAGTGTTTGGTTATTTGATTTTCTTTTACGTTTACTTAGATAAACGTGTTCGCTATCGCCTTTATTATACTCTTGCATAGATCCGCCCCATGTCTTCATACAGGAAGATAGTTTTACTTTTCTCTAGAAAACTAGAACAAAATCATTTGATCACTTAAAAATGAAAAAGATATTCTTGAAAGCCACAATTTTACATGTAAACTTGCAAGCGATCCATTTTTTTAGGTGTGAAAAGGTATATGCAGTCAATCTTGCTCAGGCGAACGCCTCTATCCAATGACCTCTTTCACTAAGCGACATGCATCATAATTCCATTTCCAATCAAAGTGCTGTAAGCGCTGTAATTGGTCGTCACTGAAAGTTTGGACAGTCCGTTGTATAACGACTTTAAAATTAAGGCGAAAACAAGATTTAAAAAATACTCCTTCCACGACACAGAGTCTTACTTGAAAATTGTTTTACGTAGTCATTACCATAACTTTGGCACAAGAAAGAAAAGTAAAGTATTTAAGAAGGTGCAAAATGCCTGAAATTGGCAAATATGATATTATGCAAGGCCCCTAGGAAGAATACTTACTATGCTTTAATCCTCATTGTCGTCTGCTACTCAATAGGGATTATTATTAGATTTAAGCGAACAGGGATATAAACGTTATACGTGACTAACCTTAAATTTCAAATTTCTTTCCCCTGAGAGATTTCTCAGAAGGGTCTACGCTTACACTAGTCGCCGGTGCCTATGATTTTTACGGATGACTTGCATGATTAATTAAGGTGACTTTGCTCGTAGTTTTCTCATCCAATTCCAATCCATAAAGATTTATTCTGTTAATCCCCCAAATATATCAATGATTTACTTGAAGTGTAGATATTTAATTTAGAAATGAAAAGAAATATTGCTTTACATTAGTATTTCCTTCTTTGCCAACCCTTTTTTTTTTAAACACAGCTTTGATCGCAACCATTGCAATATAAGTTGTAAAACCCATAATTCGCGATCTTTAATTGATTGATTGATTGAATGGGGTTTAACGCCACTTTTAACAGTATTTCAGTCATATCGCGGCGGCTGGAGCAACTAACAATGGATTCCTTGTATTTCTCACACCAGTACTACCACTACACCCTTTTCTATAGCCTACAGCTGCAATCCAACTTAGGTTTACGATTATCTACCAATTGGTGAGAGACAAACGATCTTTAATAATACAAAATGAGAATAGATCTGGAGAGCCTCAAATCACAGAGGAGGACCTTTAATCATTCGACCCAATTGGTACTATAGGCCTCAGGCCAAACTTAGTTAGTATCAAACCCTGCTAGGACAAATTTGAAGCTTGCCGTGAACATTTCAAACCATATAACACGAGTGCAAAGTACAGACTCAGATCAGCCCTTGCATTCGCACAGTTTGATCAGAGCATTCACTGTGACCTTTGTTGAAAACTTTCCTCCAGACAAACAGCAAATAATCTGCATGTCTTAATCCATTTCCTCACAATGCCGCATTTTACGCGTCAAAGAAATATAGCAATTGAAAACATAGTGTGACAGGAAGAGCAATTTCTTCTTTTCTCACAAAGTGTTCTAATCCATTTGGACCTTTTTTTTTAGTCTAAATCAACTTTGATTTGTCGTCTAAAATCGCTTTGAATTCGGACCAGTCTAAGATTTGACGTTTTGGAATGTGTTAATTGTCTCTCATTCTGCTAAATATGTTCGCGTCACAAACCTGTGAAATTGTGGGAAATAATACGTACAGGCTCGTTTGGAAAATCAGATTGATTTTGTGGCTGATTATTCAGAAATAGAATATCTAGGAACTCAATATTTGTGACACATCACGCGAACGCAAGGTAATTTTATATATTTGAAAAATGAATCAGATCGAACACATGACACTCAGTGTTGTTATTATCATTTCGTAGGGCTTATTTTTAGAATTACTGTTGGTTGAAACAGAAAATATAGTACACTTGCGAAATGGTTTGATCCTCACTATCTTTAACAGGTTACATAGCATGTCCGTGAACGATAGATGTCACTTTTCCAAGATTGTTTCTTTTCGCAAGACTCATCACAGATCGTGTTAAATGTTAATCAAACGAAAAGATATCCCACCAAATTATAAGCAAGGATTCAACAAAGGCCTTTAAAGGATTATCTAAATTTATTTGTAGATCTGCCTGTCAGTGACTCTTCTAAATAAATCTCTTTCTTTCTTCTTTCTTTCTTTCTTTCTTTCTCTCTCTCTCTCACGCGCGCGCTCGCTCACCCTCCCACCCTCTGACTAACTCGATATGCATCTCTTTTTCTCTCATCTTGTCTGTTGGTCTCCTTCTCTATATACCTCTATTTTTCTCTCTTTTCCTTTTGTCTCTGAGTTTCCCTCTGATCTCAATGTCTTTTTATCTCTCTATGTCTTCTCTGTGTATTCATGTCTCACTATGTTTCACCCTTTCTCATGCTTTTTGGCTCCACCGCTCTAGTTCTCTTATGATGGCTGCGTATTTCAAACATTACATGCTATTTCTTTTCTTATCCATGTAGAAAGGGTTAGCATACAGGGTTGTTATACGCTTAAGACGTGACTAAGATGAACTTTCCTTGTTCCTTCCCGTATCATGTGATTAAACCTATACCAGGAAAGTGACAAATGATGGCAACCCATCTCTTCGAAATCCATCGGTCGATCTAAAAGATAAAAGTTCACTTGGTTGAGTTTATAGATGTAGAGATGAAATATCTGTTGTTGAAATTAAAAAGGGGATGAGGGGATAAAGAGCTTAGATTGAAGGTGCTACGTTTTTAACCAGAGTAAACAATGCGAATGCATGCTAAGAGGGATGAGGGACGATTAAAAACTTATTTGCTTAGGAAGTAACATATCTCATATATACATACATAAATACATATCAACTGACCATTCGCTGACCCCTCCAACTTAGTCCTTTGGCCTTTCCCATTGCCCTCGACCCCGCTTTTATTTTGAACGGCACTATTTTGCAAAATTTATGGCAAGTAACATCTCACAAAAAAAGTAAAATGGTTGGTTGGCAGCTTATGAATGATTTCATTGGCTGATTATTTGAAAGACAGCCGCGATTGGCCTATTGATGTCGATGTTGATAAAGTATACCACTCAAACTTTGATAAGCATCACTTTTTAGAACAGGTTCATTTGGTTAGGTTACACTCCTGTCCGATTTAGACTAATTAAGAATAGAGTAAAAAGGGTCAGTTTTTGACAGTGTATAGCTCTTTTCACAAGTTTCGTTGAAATGCAAACCTTGATTCTTCGTAAAAAGTCAATGAATTTGTTTGAATGGGGTTTTACGCCGCTTTCAACAATCTTTCAGTTATATCGCGGCGGCTGGAGCACCTAACAATGGATTCCTGGTATTTCTCACACCTGTACCGCCATCACATCCCTTTCTAGCCTCCAGCTGCTATCCCACATAGGTCTACGATTATCGACCCATTGGTGAGAGACAAATTGTCGGAAAGGATGAGTGCCGCCGTCGGGAATCGAACCCGGGACCTCTAGATTGAAAGTCCGACGCGCTACCAACTGCGCTATGACGGCGGTATAAAAAAAAATTAAACTCATACTAGAACAACGATACCATTACTAATAAGCGTTGCGACAAATTTACATTGAACACAGCAACCATCGAAACTTCCTTAATTCGGGACGGTCTTATGCGGGGGGGGGGGGATTTCAAACCTCATCATGTAACAACAAATAGTTCCAACAAAATCCATTAGCACACATTAATACAGTACAGCAGTGGTCTGCCATTGTGCAGAACAGTATTTTAGACTTCTGTTTAAAGCTAAAACTCGAAAACACCATTGTAAACAAAGAAACATTAACTTTTAATGGAACAGTTATAGGTATTTATGTAGGTTAATTGCGGAGTGGAGTTGGACCATTTTTGAACGAGATTAAGACGACGGAAAAGTTGCTTTAGATTTGAAAATGACCTTATGAAAAACAAAAAGAAGAAAAGGCGTTCAAAACTGTCAATTTGATCTTCCACCAGGGCAATGCTCCAGCACACAAGTATAGTACAGTAATCACTGATTTTCTGGAATGGGGAACCTTTTTCACCTGGTTCAGCATCCCCTGACTATTTCTTTCAAAAGAAGGAAAACTCAGCGAGCGCCATTTTGCACTGATGATGACGTCAGACAAGCTGTTGGTGACTTTTTGGACCAAAGATGCTCCCTTTTACTGGTAAGATATCCAAATAATTCAGAACAAATGGGCAAGCGTATAATCTTGCAAGGTGAAAATCTAAAAATAAATGAAACTAGAATATCAGTGAATACCCCCGAACGACTACATAACATGGAAAAAAGGCAAACTTTTGTCACTGGAGTTATGACTTTTTTTACTTCTTTTTCTACAATGTTTTTTCAATCATAAATTCAAAGGGGCGTGAAAAGCAGGGATCGAACGGGAAATGATTAAGTCATGGACTTTGCAATCACCCCTCCTAAAATGCACGTATTATCCCAATTTCTAGACTGTTATTTCTTTTTTTTTTCTTTCTTTCTTTCTTTCTTTTTTGAAGGCGAGTACAGTGCCATTAGGATTTTACGATACCTCGGACAAATACACCATTAGTTGTTGGGCTAATTAAGACATTAACCCTTTCTTGTTTTCAAAATTCTTTTATCTGTTCAAATTCAAATGTTTTGCAGACGAATATTTAAAGTGTGTTTATTTTGAAAAAAAATAACGACTCAGTGGGAAAGAAAATATTCTGGGAAAAAAGAAAATTGCTTAATACCAGCAATTTCTTCTTTTTCTACAATGTTTTCTCAAAAACAGAAATATAGCCTTTGATATTCACTCTATGTAAAATAAATCGATCTTAAGCTTATTTATACATTTTAGACAAGTCCGTAGGAACAGGGGTTTGAGTTGGTGTCAGTCATCCTTATCTTTAAATGCCTACTATCATATTCCGAACAAAGCTAATTTAGGAATAAACACATAGGGACGTAAAAACTAGGGATTAAACAAGAAAGGGTTACACTTAAATTACTGCTTTGTTCTGTATGATAGTTATTCTTCGCTAAAAAGGAAGACAAGTCAAGTTTCACAATGTTTCAATAATTTCTCAAAGTGTTATGAGTTGATGTAATTTCATTTTCTCTTTCGTTGTTTCAGAAATGAGACCTGTCACGCAGAATTGACGGATAGCGTTTGACCTTCAAGTAATCGATCGACAAATCAACCCATTTCGACCGGAAGTAAACTCCGACATCGGTCGGTATTAATGTTAAGCATTTTTGTTTGTTTGATTGGTTTGAGACTTGTTCATCGTATCTACAGATCGCACATCCTTTAGTTTATTTCCGTGACCACATATTCTACATGATCATGTCGTTTTTTACCCCAGTCGAAATTCCTGATGATTTCAATTTGATCGGCCAGCAATCCAAAACGGGACCATATCGGAGAATCGAAAAAATATTGACTCTGGTCGACCAATCACCTAATGTACGTGTGCCTATCGTCACCGGGCGACCAAAATATCGCAAATACAGCCTGAACAAGGCTGTATTTACGATATTTTGAATGCCAACTGACGATGTGAAGAGAGATTTCTCCGAAAAATCGTTCTCAAAGAGATCAATTCTGATATGAAGGATATCAAGTAAGATCTCAAGTGTCATCATATATGAACAAGATCGTATTTGATTATATCGCATCTCGTTAGGTCAACAAGGAGGAAATATTCTCCATCCCTTCAAAACTTTTCCTTCTTGCCCGGGGTTATGAGTACTAAGAACCTCTTGAGGATAGGGTTATGAAGAATTCTGTTCAAGAACATTACACTTCCCATTCTTCGATTCATTTGACGATCACTAGCCCCGCCAACTGACTCAACGCCCACCTACTCCGACAGGAAGTTTTACTTAGATACTCAATGGGTCCATTTTGCAAAATATATGACCAGTGACATGTAACAATAAGTAGAATGGTTGGTTCGCGACCTAAAAGTCGTTACTACAGCTTGAATTAGCTGTAGTGACGACGTTTAGGTCGCCGAACAAAAAAAAAAAAAAACTGCTTAAAATAAATGTCTGTCATTGCCGGAGTTCAAAGTTCACTTCAGGTTAAATGAACGATTCCATTTGTCGAATGAATCAGACAAAGCGTAGTTTCTACTGCGTTAGACTCTCACTCATTAGGTCCAGGGTTCAATCGCGACATATTTTCTCTCCGACATTTGTCTTTCATCAATGGGTGGATAATCATTAAGCTAAACAGGGTGAGCAGCCGGAGGCAGGTATTACTGGCGTGGGAAATACCAGGAATCCGTTGAAAGGCGCTCTATATAGTAAGAATTTACAGCAGACAAATTTAGATAATAAAATTTGCAAAATGGTCTTTTAGGGAGATGTTGTGGATACTGGGAAAACTTGCATGTAACAATCCATTTCTTTATTGTCCACAACGTTTTCCAGATATTTTCTCTTTAGGGCGTCAAAAAACGTTATCGTGTGTCGATGGGTTATATCCGGATAAGACCTTGATATAACTTTTTGTGGTGTTTTAATGTGTCTATAAACAACTTTTAATAAATCCAAGAAAGCGCAGTAATGGCGAAGACCTTCATTTTATATCCTTTTGAAATTTTTAACCTCGAAATGAACCATTTTAGATATCAAATGTAACGTTCAAGCTATAGTTACAACGGGTAGGTCGCCAACCTACCGTTTTATTTCACATGCTATATACATACCATAGTTTCCGCAAAATCACGCCGGAGACAGTAGGTTACCCAGCGAACCGTCAATTAACGGATGCGACCGACGAAAAAAATAATTGTGTAGGGTAAATGTATTCTCATATAATAATAAAAGTGATCAAAGTCCAAACAGATCTTTTAAACCCTTTCCTGTTTCGCAAAATTGTACACGTGTCCAAATTCAATTTTTTTCAAACGACAATTTAAAGTCGATTTTGTTTGAAAAATAATCATTTAGAAGGGTAGAAAATATTTTGTAAAAAAAGAAGAAATTGCTTGTTATAAGCAATTTCTTCTTTTTCCACAATGTTTTCTCAAAAATAAAACCACGGGGACGTAAAAACCAGGGATTGAACAGGAAGGGGTTTATGTTTTTGTCTCATTCTTATATGCCGAGCAGGTCATCTCAGTCGGTAGTCGGTTAACGCATTGTGTTCTCAAGCCCGGAGTCGTGAGTTCGAACCCTGACTCAACCGACAACTATCAAGTCATCGAGATATGCGACGTTTTTCTTTTACAAATGGGCGATTGATAAGTAGTGTGAATTGAGCAGATGATATAATATTGTGGTTGTACTGGGGTGAGAATAAACAGGAAGCTAACTTTAGCTGCACCAGCCGTTGCAATATACCTGAAATACAGTACAAACAATTCACCTATTACCAGATGACTGAATCAAACTGAAAGAAGTTGCAGACGACAACTTAAAGTTTATGAAGTTTTAGATTTTACAAGCAGTTTCACCATTTTATTCAATGTTTGTTTTTCTTTAAGGGCGTCATTGTTTGGGAGAGGGTTAATCAGTCAATGCCATTTAATGCCTTGGAACTGTAGTAATACTATCATTGATTGATTGAATGGGCTTTTACGCCGCTTTTAACAGTATTTCAGTCTTATCTCGGCGGCTGGAGCACCTAACAATGGATTCCTGGTATTTCTTACTACGGTACTACAACTACACCCTTTTCTAGCCTCCAGCTGATATCCCAGTGAGGTTTACGATTATCCACCAATTGGTGAGAGACAAATGTCGAAAAGAATATGTGCCGCCGCCGTGAAACGAACCCTTACACATCCATGATTGAAAATTAGGAGTCTGACGCGCTACCGACTGCGTTATTGCGGCGGCAGTAATATTTTCAACTAGAAATAAGTGTCATGTATGCATTATTCGGTGCATTTAAAGTAAACATTAATTGAAAATATGATTTTTTTTTAAAACAAAAAAGCTCTTTGCAGCTTCAGCAACATATTTCCGGACAGTTTTGAGTTGAAGGTAAGTAAATTCAACCTTTCGAAATATGCATTTAAAATTGACTAACTGCTTTCAAAATAATCATAAAAAAAGAAAAGAAAAAGATAAGAATTGGTGATTTAATATTTATAATTATATACGAGTATTTATATATATAACTTAGATAAGGTTGAGCGAACCGCCTTAAATGTTCATTGCGTTAAAAACTATAGGGAATAACACCTGATGATTTGAGCTAGTCTATCCTAAGATTATTTCCCTTCTTTATTATTTGTACAGCATCGTGACCAAAATATTTCACCGGGCTCAATCATGTACATATTCATTCGGCTCTTGGCACTTAACCCCCGCTTGATTTCGACCCTTTGAACAAGAAAATATCGTGATATAAGAGGATTTGCTTGGTACAAGCAATTCTTATTTATCTGTAATGTTATTTTATATAATAGTTTTGATCGATCTCTCTCTCTCTCTCTTTCTCTCTTTTTTTTCTTCTCTCTCTCTCTCTCTCTCTCTCTCTCTCTCTTCAATCTGGACGTTCATTCTAAATAAAACTCATCTCTGAGCGTTAACAGAAAAGTGTTTGCTTAACAATTAGCAATTCATTCTTTATCGGGGCAATCATTGGGCATTAGCAGTTTTCTTCACCTGCTCTTTGTAAAACCTTCGTTGCCTCAGTAAAATGGCGTTTATCCATGTCCAGGTGATGTTCTGAAAAGCTTTTTACAGTAAAAAAAAAAGTTTTTTTAATGCAAAGGTGCAAAGTCACTTATTTAAAAAAAATACCAAAGAAATACTTTGCCAAAGGAATACGTTGTTCTTCAAATGCCAGCAGTTTTTAAGTGGAAGGAATTCCTTTGTCTTACGAATAGCCATAAGAAATGCATTTTGGACCTTTGTATTGATAATTGATCAATCGCCAGTGTCAATCAAATGATCAGTAGACCATTGAAAGCATTCATTGAGAAAAAAATGAGTTTTGATCTCCAACATTAGCCGCCATTTTTGTTAACCGTTATGGTTGGTTTAGAGACTTAAACGTCTTAAAATATATTTTTTTCAAGCTGTAGTTACGACGTTTGGGTCGCCAACTAACTATTCTACCTTTTTGTTACATGCTACTTGCCATAAATTTTGCAAAATAACGCCGTTTAAAATCGAAGCGGGACTTCCTATACTGGAGTCGCTTTACGTGGGATATGGAGTACAAGGGCGGCGCCAGCGAGTGGTCAATTGTCTAGGATATGTTTAACAATCAGAAAGTAGGTTAAATGGCAATGCGAAGGATTAAAAAAAAAAAAACAAAAAAAAAAACATAATGCAATATGTAAGATAAACGGTCATTTTTAAGTTGGAATGCGGAGCCAGTGTAAATCTAATGATAGGTGATATGAATACACCTCGGGTTACTTCTCATCTCAACTTGCCACGGACAATGAGTTAGTTGTAGCCGAAGACAATAATATGGCACATGTAAAGGATGGTAGAAAATTTCGTTTAGAGACTTCTAAACATGCTTTAGTTAGCTTTAAGTTATTGAAAAATAAGGTAATAATCAGCGCAGTAATTTGTTTTTGTGATTCGCCGTCATGTGTTTGGTAATCACGTGATATCAAGTAACATGTGGTAGTCATGTGACCATTCATAGACAATCTTTACAAATATGGTTCAGGTCGCAAATGCATTTTTACAATAATCACGCCGCCCAGTACTTTAAACATTCTAGAGCGATTAAGGGGGGGGGGGGGTCGTAGGCATCAAGCAAACGCGATTATTGAGGGATTTACAGCTTTTATTCAATAAAAATCAAATAGATGCAAAACGAAAGTAGAAGATTTTTTAGAAATTGATAAACATATCAACTTCCGGTTTCTACTTATTTACTAAATAATTACGCTTTATTATATCGTTATTTACAAGTTTAAATCAATAATAACACATCAAACCTTTAACAAGTGTCATCTAGCTTTCAGCTTGGCCCTTTTGCCTAAGATGTTTACGGTTCTAAAGCCGAATAAGGAAATCGCGCGACTACAGGGCGCCGAAGATAATTTGATACTATCTTCATCATATTATAGGAATTTTTAGGAATAGGGCAAAACTACCATGTGCAAACAATATCGTTGCAATAACGTTAACGTCTTTTTTTTTCTTTTAAATTTTACAAGCTTTGAATATTCTTTTTTTTTCCCAAAGTCTCACCCTGAAACAAGTTTCCGTGCATTTCCGCAAATTTCCTAATATACTCATAAACTTGAAGTGAAAATCTACGTGAGTTTAGTATGATCGTTACAGAATTGGCCGAGTTGCGGGTCAAATTATCATCGAGGTGATTGATTTCTTATTGTAGAAGCTGTTGTTCTCTGTCTTCAAGATTCTAAAAGGAGTTCACGTATTACAGTTGATCAAAAGGAGAATGTTATGCTTGAAAATTTTAATTTGCTGTGCGTGACACGAGCTTATAACACATTCCAACACGATATAATTTTAGACGAGTCCAAATTCAAACAAGTAGCAGACGACAATTGTAAGTTGATGAAATCTTTAAAATCCTGGTCTTTTTGGACAGAAAACATTGTGGATAATGAAGAAATTGCTTGTAACAAGCAATTTCTTCATTTTCCACAATGTTTTCTAAAGCTTTCATAATGAGGGTCATTTAAAAGCGTCACTGTCTGGGAATGGGTTAAGACATTGCTAGTTTTTGATTTCTGTATTTAGATTTATGTTTTGTGCGTTATTCACGCACATATGTACACGAATGGGAATGCCGGTTTAAGTTCAAAGGAGGGAGGCTTACTCGGAAAGTAATACATGAATTTGAACCGAATTCTACAGTTATGACCCTTTAAGCGCATTCCAACTTCTCAGTACTTTCAGTCCTTTGATTGATATAGCACAAAGACTTCCAAAAAATGGGTAGAAAATGAAATGACAAGGAAAATGCTACTTAATTCTGTAAAAGACGTCAACTTTTCTGCAAGTCTTTATTTGATAAAGCTCGAGCAGTTGTAATCGCGGCTGTCAATCAAATAATCAGTCATCTGATGAAATTATTCCTTTAGACTAGAAGTGAGTTTTAAACGGTCAATTTTGATATTGTATTAAGAATTTAAAAAGGATTGGAAGAAAATGGATGCCAAGAATAAATGCTATTTAATTCTGAGGGAAAAAAACGCTAACTTTTCTACACGTCTTGATTTGATAAAGCTTCAGCAGTTGTAATTACAATTTGACCAATCGCTATTGTCAATCAAATAATCAGTCAACAAATGAAATTATACCTTTAGACCAGAAGTGAGTATTGAACTCCAACATTGTCCGCCATTTTCGTTGGTTTTCAAGCTGTAGTCACGACGTTAAGGTCGCCAACCAACTATTCTACTTATTGTTACATACTACTTTCCATAACTTTTGCAAAACAATGGAATTTCAAAATCGAAGGGGGACTTCGTGTTGGGGTCAATGGGCGTCGCCAACTGAGTTTCAACAGGCAGTTCTGTTTGGTTATTGGACGGCGCTTTTTCGAAAAAGGATCATGTTTAGCTAGCAAAGCGTCAGCTTTGATAGCTTAAGTTAACAGACAAAATTTTGAGGTCGTCTCAAAGTTCAACGAGTGCAAACCGCCACTGGAGGCTTAACGAACAAATCTTTGGAATGCCTACGCCATAAAAAATAGTTCTTTTATATTTCAGGAATATTTCAAACTCTATTCAGATTGTAGAGAACTCTGTCAAAAGCATGCTATTTAACCCATTCCCACCCGATTCCGCTTTTTAAGCATCTAAAGAAAAAAACTTTGGAAAACATTGTGGACAATGAAGAAATTGCTTGTAACAAGCAATTTCTTCAATGTCCACAATGTTTTCTACCCAACAAGGGAATGTTTTCTATATTTAACCATGCTTTGCTAGCTTACAGTACTTTCAGTACTTTGATTCAAGTAAATTAACCAAACAAACTAACACAAATCACAAAGTAGATGAAGGGTCAAGGTCAATAAGTTAATCTCCTTCCAAAATATAATGTATTAGACCTGGAGTGAAGTTTGATCTCCGCTATTGACCGCGATTTATAAGGTTTATTGGCTTGATGACTTAAATTTCGTAACAACAGCGTAATCAACCTGCAGTTTGGATGTTTAGGTCGCAAACCAACCATTCGACTTCTTTGCAACGTGCTACTGGCCATAAAATTTGCAAAGGAATGCCGTATAAAATCGAAATGGAATTTCCTAACGGCGTCAATTAACGGCGTCAACGGAGTAAATTGGCGGGGCAAGCGATTGGTCAATTAAGTCCTCGAATTAATCATTCAAAACACTGGAAATAATGTCAAATTTCGAGGCCAAGGTTAAATGTATTACATGATGCAAGTAAAAGTCAAGTTTCTCGTTAACTCTTAATTTGAGGTAAGACAGCTTCTGTATAGATAATTAATAATTCAATAAGTAAGAAACTTAAAGGTCATGTTCAAAAGCTGAACATAACTATAATTTAGATAATCAGCATTTTTTCTAACATATTAACGATAGCAGAATATTAGAATTTATAATTCGAAATTTCAGTCAATCGGTCAGAAGTCAAGGATCCTACATGGTGAAAAATGATAGGCAATCCGCATTCATCAGTTTTGACGTAAAACAAACATGGAATTAATAGTTTGGATTTCAGAAACACTAAAGGTTGAGCCAAAGACAAGAACAAAGGCTTATGACAATACAACATGAAATCAGAAACCATTAGATATGCATGTGCACGATATGGGTTTTAGGAAATAGACCTGATTCAATATTAACTATATTTCGTGATACTTCTATTTTTTCAAAAGCACTATGCAAACATTCTATTTTCGGGCAATATCGGACGGATAGCAACTTATAAAGCGGTTACGATATATGGCTGATGTCGGAAATACAAAACTTGTATCGGACTGCAGTCGACATAATCCGCCTTTCTTTTTTTTTCTTTTTGAAAAACGATATTTGATTATAATAATGAATTATATACTTTTTCCATTTTTTCTCGATTTTTATTTTGAAATTTTCCTTGAATCTCCCATATAAAAAGCAAAGAACGACAATGAAAATATATGTAGATTTTTTAAAGATTTGTATTATACTACAAAAAGAGAAAGAAAGAAAAGGAAGTTATGGTGGCATTGATACGAGATATACCAGGAATCCATTGTTAGGTGCTCCGCGATAGGACCTACAGATTGTTGGAAGTTGCTTTAAACCTCATTCAACAAACAAACAAAAAAAGGAAACCCTCCAGCAAAGTATTGTTAAAATCCGATTAACTTTTTGAGGAAGTAGGTTATTTTTTAAGATTTCACAATATACCATGTACAGCTATTAAATCCGACTATGAATACTTTTTTAGCGACGAACGAAATCAATTTTATTGACCTTATCCAAGAAATTCCTGTCAAAAATTTATTCAATTGAAATTTATTGAAGATATGTTTTTTGTTTGTTTGTTTTTTTTTTTTTTTTTTTTTTTTTTAGATTTCCCTGTTTAATCTACCCATAAATATTTAAAATGTATTCTTTTCGCAGCGTAAAAATTCGGACACGTAACAACAACAACAATAAAAATCCGTAACGTATAGTGTCAAACGTGGTGACATAAGAAAATTTAAAATAACGTCATTTTCATTATATAGATGATGCCTTACTGCGTAAAAAAGAAGACAAATGCTTGTAGAAATTCAGATTTTCAAAATAAATATTTTACCAAGTTTTATTGATAATCAAGGTAATGAAAGTACTGTAATCTAGCAAAGCATAGTTTTGCCAAGTAATCTTCTGTGCTTAAGGTTATCATTTTGAATAAATAAACGAGTTCAAAGTAACCCAGGAGTTAACCCATTACAAACCCAAAATCTTAGACTGGTTCAAATTGAAAGACTATTGAAAGGAATAGTTTTTTTTTTCTCAATGAGATTCTTCTTAAAGACAAATAAAATTAAGCTAGTCGTGTACGAGGACTGCCACTTGCAGACCCAAGGCAACATAATTTCTTGACGTAATAATTTCTTGACGTAATCTTTAAGAAGACAGCCCGGAAACCTTCAAGTCAAAAGCGGTTGAGCTCATTATAGATCTAAGGATAAACTATTTAAAGAAAGGGTTTGAATGCTAACGGGCGAACAGACTCACGGCAAGACGGATGAACACGTGACGGTAAAATGCAAGGACAACGGCCCAGCTGCTTCTTGACCAATGGAAAAAGAATGAAATAGAACATAAACCAAGTACATCTATGATAAATTTAACATCTTAACATTTGCGTTATTCTTTTGTTTGATGCTGGTTTGAATTATGTGTTTGATTAAAATTCTGCAATGAACAATCCCAACTGATCAGTTTCAGATATATTTATAAAAGAGGCAGGTAGATAATTTTCAAGTTGATTTACCGCAATGCTCAAGGCTCAACACCTAAGGCCTTGGCCATAGCGCAATTGGTAGCGCGTATCACTCTCAATCATTACACCAAGGGTTCGTTTTCAGGTCTCGGAAATTATCCTTTCCGACATTTGTTTCCCACCAATTGGTGGATAAGAGAATTGAGCAGCTGGAGGCTCGGAAAGGATGTTTTAGTAGTGCGGATGTGAGAAATACAAGTCATCTATGGTATGGTGCTCCAGCCTCCTGGGAATGGCTGAACTACTGTTAAAATGCTGAAATAACCCCCTTTCAAACAAACAAGATAATATGTTTACGTGCTTTCTTCGTACCATCAGCACTACAGTTAAGTACATCATGGAATCTATCCAACCCAATATCATTCCAAATCACTCCTTCATAATTCCGTTGCCGCCGTCATGGCGCAGTCGGTAGTGCATCAGACGCCCAATATTGCCGCCGTCATGGCGCAGTCGGTAGTGCATCAGACGCCGAATATTGCCGCCGTCATGGCGCAGTCGGTAGTGCATCAGACGCCCAATATTGCCGCCGTCATGGCGCAGTCGGTAGTGCATCAGACGCCGAATATTGCCGCCGTCATGGCGCAGTCGGTAGTGCATCAGACGCCCAATCTTCAATCATGGGATGTCGTGGGTTCGATCTCCGGCGGCGGCACATATCATTCCCGACATTTGTCTCTCACCAATGGTAAGATAATCGTAAACCTAAGTGGGGTAGCAACTGGAGGCTTAGAAACGATGTAGTGGTAGTACTTGTGTAAGAAATACCAGGAACCCATTGTTAAGTGCTCCAGCCGCCGCGATATGACCAAAAAACTTTAAAAGTGGCGTTAAACCCCATTCAATCATTCATCATTCCATTAAGATAATTCAAATCATTTACCAAAAACGTTCAAACATTCAATAACTCCGTTTACATCGCTCTAAACAATCCGCGGTTTCATCGGATGACCTTTAACTAAAGACATCTGATTGGTCCCAAATAATATAACCAAATTTACTCATAGAACAATATATACATTTTTTGTTAAGGTGATACTTATTAAATCGTCTATTTCATTCAATTCATTTTAAACTGTACTCTTACATCTCTCTCGTTCCATTCCAAAAAGCCTTCTGAGCCATTCACTTGGTGAGTTTCACGATGTTTTAAACTATAGAATTGGGGGTTCTGTAATGTCTTGCCAAACGGCATACACACGTGACGGAGAAAAAGTTCTGATACGTTTTTAGATCGACATCTTGACAGTTTATTTCTGATTCACTACGCAAAAATTCTGTACTTGCTGAAATCTCCTCTCCCTTTTAGGTTCTTTATTTGTATTATTATTAGGATTTTATGTGAGTTCCAACCAAACAATGACGGACAGAACAAGGAATAAAAAATCATTTATAGTTTACTTGCTGATGAAAATTTTAAACAAGAAGATAATAATGATTCATCTATCTGTTGGTGTGTAGGTCATATTTGTACGGCGAAGGAGATTAGGCTGCCAAGTAAACATTGTCACTAAATATAAATGCCCCCGGCCTTAAAGTGAAGATTTCTTTTTAACTTACTCAAATTTTGCGTTTTCCCTATTTTGGACCCCTAGTGCAGGGACGCTTTTGACCCAAGGAGAACAATTTAAGAGATACAGTTTAAAACCATCTAGTAATGCTACATACCAAATATGAATGCCCTAACCCTTATAGTTTAGGAGAAGACGTCTTTAGAACTTGCTCTAATTAAACTTTTTTTTTTATAAAATTTCGGACCTCAGAGACGGGTCCATTTTTGACCCCAGAGATTTAATTTTTAAAATTTGGTAGAGAACCATGGGATTAAGCTACATATGAAATACAAATTCCTTCGGGAATGCAGATTCTGAAAACATAATTCAAAGATTTATTTAAAAAAAATCCATTTTCAAATGCCGCGGCAACCAGAGTTTTTCACGGAATGAAATTCCTTTAACACATTTTGTAGAGCTTCATCAAAGGAACATCCCTGCAAAGTTTCAGCTTGATTTGCAAACAAGTTTAGGAGAAGTTTATAAAAATTTACTCAACTTTCTCATTTCAAATGCCGCGGCAACCAGAGTTTTTCACGGAATGAAATTCTTTTAACAACTTTTGTAGTACTTCAACCAAGGAACATCCCTGCAGAGTTCCAGCTTGATTGGCCAACTAGTTTAGGTAGAGAAGATTTTGAAAGAAATCGTGGACGTCTGGACTGACGGACAGACGGACGTACGTACGACGGGCAACAACCAATCACAATAGCTCACCTCGTACTTTGTGCTCAGGTGAGCTAAAAGAAAAACATACTTTTATGAGTTTCATCAACTAAGTATTGTGTGTTCTGCTACTCTTTTACTTCGGACAAGTCTAAAATATTGTCGGTGGTAATGGAGAAATGTGCAAAACGGATGTAACTTAGTCAGTCTTTAAGATATTGCCATTCTTTTATTTTCTTTTCATTTTTGTGAAACAGAAAGATTGTTTGGTTTTAGCTATTGAAGGTTTGCTGACACTAGTTAACAGACAAAATTTTGAGGTTTTTTGTGAGTTCAATAGGTGCAAACTGCCGATGGAGGCTTAACCACAAAATCCATTGAATGTATACGCCATAGAAAGTAGTTTTGGGGTATTTCATAACATTTGCAAACTCTACCTGCAACTTAATCCCAAATGTAATTTAGCTTACCTGAGCTCATCGTGCTCATAGTGAGCTTTTGAATCTTTGAATGCCCACCGTGCGTTGTCATGCGTCATTAATTTTTAGTGTTAACACCATAGGAGAAACAATTTAGGCCCAACCTTAGCATGTAGCTGTTTAAAGTTTTCAGCGAAATTTCATTATCTATTAATCTAGCGATTTTAAATCTCACAAAAAATGATAGAGAAATAAAAGACATCCAAGCAGTATTGTAGTACTTGAAAATACATATATTCGGACGATGTGCCAATATCTTCCAAATATGTATGCTTTTGTGCTTGTTAAGTCTTAAATTTACGCCAGATGAAAAGCAAACTATTCTCGATACTTAATTACAGACCATTAATCAAAATAAATCAGATCACAGCAAGGTCAAAGGCTGAACATTATATCTGATAAAAAATCAACAGGGTTTACACGATGCAGTATGATATTTAAAGGTTAAGAAATATTGTCAAAGGTCAAGACCCAAAGCTTTTTCTTTACACAAGACGTAGGAAATCTTCTTTTTCGGCATTAATTAAACTTCAGATGACAAGCTCCTCTTTTGATAAAGAATAATATTCCGTTAGTAGGTCAAAAATCCTGGTCAAAGATTGAAGATAATGTCGGATAAAACTCATTCCGATACATTATACAATATAGTGCTAGAGCTAATCCCCCCCCCCGAAAAAAAAGCAACAAAACAAACAAAAAAATAAATAAACAAAAAACATATGAAAAAAAAAGATCAAAGGTCAAGGTGAAGAGTATCGTCAATAACTGAGCCACAGCGTTAATTACAACACATTTCAAAAGTAGGTGAAAGGTCAAAGTACAAGATCAAATGTTATTTATGGCGCTTTTAATATGAATTACACACGCTCTGTTCAAATTAAGAGTAATTCTGTGAACCATCCTTCAGAAAGATTAATGTATATTTTATACATAACATAAGATAAGCAATTACAAAGATAGTTAATTTCGTATTCTTCTTCCTCTATTCTATATTGCACCAGATGTTATATATGTTGCTGATAAGCTCTGACATAACTTTGTCGTTTTCGCCCGTCAAAAGATCCATTGAGAAATGCGCTTGCCATTGTAGATAATGTGTCTGAAAGAGTAAAAGTTATTTGGTCTTTCTTTTCATAGGATTTAAATACCTATAAATCTGATATTTCAATATAGATTAACCCAATTTTTCTGAGAATAAGTAAAAAGTGATTACAAGTCCTTAAGTCTCGTTTTTAACACTTCTGAAACGACTTTATATATTAAAGTTATACACAGATTTATGTATGATATCCATTGTTTAAAGTATGCATGATATTGACAGGAAACCGATAAGCATCATAAATCAAATAACTTGTAAACAGGAAGATAATTCGGATAGCTGAATGTTTAACTATCTAGCCATAAACTTTCCAGCAATTTTGTATAAGTTGTTTGCGACGAAATGCGATTCTGCTTTAGAAACAAAGAGAATTCTGACAATAGGTACCTTTCGTATATAAATCAATTATTAGTTTTGTCCATCACAAACGGGCGTTCTGATTGGTCGAAAAAGAATATTCATACCTCAATGAACAAATTTTTGAGTATGCAGCTATTTTGTATGCTTCAGCACAGAATAGTTCCATACAAAAAGTAACAAAAATTTGTAAAGTGTTTGCTTTTTTCGCCTGATGCTTTTAAATCATAAGAAAAAAAGAGAATATTTTTTTGTTTTCATGGAAGTATGAACCGAAAAAACCGTATCATACTTATATTTTAATCCGCTTTGCGTATTCATAAAGTTCAATTAGTTTTTAAATGCCTACATGAGCAGATAAATTACGGAATGGAAATGATCACGAATTCATGAATATATAGAGAGATAAATAGAAAGCGAGATACACACAGACGGAAAGACATACAGAGACAAAGACAGAAAGATTGATTGATTGATTACATGGATTTTAACACCACTTTAACAGTATTTAAGTCATAACGCGGCGGCTGCAGCACCATACCATGGTTTCCTGGTATTTCTACACTACATTATTTCCAATCCTCCAGCTGCTATCCCCCTAAGGTTTACCCATTTGTGCGAGACTGATGTCGAAAACGATATTCGCCGCGGCCCGGAATCGAAATTGGGACCCCATGGCTTGGAGTCCCTGCGCTACCACTTCGCTATTGCGACAGACAGAGAGATATATATAGAGAGGGAGGGCGGTAGAGAGATATTTCTATAAAGAAAAAAACATTGATCGAGAACAAGTCAATTGAGAAAAAGGACCACGAAGCTTTTTTTCTTTTACAAATGATACGGTTCTCAAGAATAAAACGTGCATTTGAGACTATGGTCAAGCTAATCCCTGGTATGTTATTTAACAAATTACAAGACGATATAATTTGAGACTAGTCCAAATAAAGAGATGCAGGCATTTGAATGGTCCTTTGGGGTAGAAAACATCCTTACATATGAAAAAAATGCGTGTTTCAAGGTATTTCTTCATAATCCGCAAGATGTTTTAAAAGATTGAGGGGCGTAGAAAAGTGGGCTCGTGTGGGAAAAGGTTAAATTAGATAGCAAATAATCACGGTAAGCTTTAGTAAAATTCTAATTCTATTGAATTATTAAACATTAACAGTAAATATTTTGTGCGAGACTGATGTCGAAAACGATATTCGCCGCGGCCCGGAATCGAAATTGGGACCTCATGGCTTGGAGTCCTTTGCGCTACCACTTCGCTATTGCGACAGACAGAGAGATATATATAGAGGGAGGGCGGTAGAGGATATTTCTATAAAGAAAAAAACATTGATCGAGAACAAGTCAATTGAGAAAAAGGACCACGAAGCTTTTTTTCTTTTACAAATGATACAGTTCTCAAGAATAAAACGTGCCTTTGAGACTATGGTCAAGCTAATCCCTGGTATGTTATTTAACAAATTACAAGACGACATAATTTGAGACTAGTCCAAATAAAGAGATGCAGGCATTTGAATGGTCCTTTGGGGTAGAAAACATCCTTACATATGAAAAAAATGCGTGTTTCAAGGTATTTCTTCATAATCCGCAAGATGTTTTAAAAGATTGAGGGGCGTAGAAAAGTGGGCTCGTGTGGGAATGGGTTAAATTAGATAGCAAATAATCACGGTAAGCTTTAGTAAAATTCTAATTCTATTGAATTATTAAACATTTACAGTAAATATTTTGGGAGTTATAGTTTATTTTCCTCTGGCAAAAACCTATATTGACGGTGTTCTACCAAATACTCGAAGCTATAGCTCAGAATAAGCTGTTGTTACGAGATTTGGATAGACCACCAACTATCTTAGGGCAAGTTTTCGAGCCTTGTATTAATCAATTGATAGTTCTAATAGAGAGGTCATTCGTGTACAAAAACGATTGCTTTAATGGATATAATTACAATTTGACATGATCTAAATCCCATCATTTCCTTTGAAATCAACTGAGTACACAGTTTGTTTTACGGTGTAATATTGTCATCTAGTTGTCATCTAGTTGGTTATGCGAAATGAGTCGTGCATCAACATCTTATGTACGCCCTAGATGTCGCATTTTGATTGAATTTTTGACACTTGGCCAAAGAATATCTTGGAAAAGTCCTGTAATGTCAAACTTTAAGATGCAACGTTCTAGATAACTACGTAACATTTAAAAACAATATGTTATGTACTCCGGGAATTAAACATTAGATAATGTCTTGAACTTGGTCAAGATCGATAACCAATAACTTGGGATAAAGATAACGTCACTACATTAGATCTGAAAAAGGGATCGTTTGCACTGCCTACATTCTATGTTAGAAAAAATGAGAGCGATCGTTTGTGTTCGTGATACCGCGGTCAATGTTTAACCTCAATCATTTGTACATAATCACAAAGTCAATCTCAAAAGCCCTTAACCGGTATTAGGAGGATACACGGTCAGAATAGGCTGATGGGGACGCATGTTTACCGTCAAAATTATTCTCGTAATGACACCATTTTACGACTGGCGTTAAATTTTCGCTGATATAGCTATAAATGAAATATTTCAAGACTTTCATCAATTTATAACAGTGTTTGGTCTCTTTATCAGTAGAATATCAAATTAATGTTATTGGAATACCAAGTTCATTATACTAGTGATCTACATCAAAAACTCAGCAAATTTGTGCATGGTTTGTTGAATAAATACAAAATAAAAAAAAGCTTTGTCATAGTTGATTCCTCATAGTGAGTGTAGAACAGCCAGTCTTGTTCAACCAACCATCCTATATTAAGCGAAAAATGTCATTGATCAAGCAGTATGAAAAATTCCTTTTTCAAAACTAAAGATATTCACAAAGTACATTTATGTTCATAAAATTATCGAAACTAATTCCTGTGTTGGTCAATCTTATTAGGATTGTCTCAGTGAACGATAAAGTGCGAATTCATGTATCCAGTCGAACCGATCCTTCTCTATATTAAGGGACCATTCTCTCAAAGGACCGAATTTTTGCTCTCCCTTCAGTGGTCGCTTAATACAGTTTAACTGTATTTAAAATTCATAAGGCCGTGGCCATAGCACAGTTCGTAGCGCGTCGGATTCTCAAACATGGAGTCAAGGGTTCGATCCTGGTGGCGGCAAATATATATACCAGTGGGTGGATAATCGTTAACCTAAGTTGAATGTGTAGCTGGGGGCTCGAGAGGTTATAGTGGCAGTGCTGGTGTGAGAAATACCAGGAATCTATTGTAAGGTGCTCTGCGAAATGACTGAACTACTGTTAAAAGTGGCTTTAAACCCCATTCAACCAATCAAAATTCACACATTTCTGATTAGACTACTTGCATTGGACAGTTTGTCCAGGTTCGATACAGTATGTGATCTCTATCTTCTGATATGATCCTCTTCCGAGTAGCAATTCATTTATACTAAGTATACCAAGATATGTAGATTGTTTTCCAATTCTGTGGAAATGACTATTTCTTGTGAACAAAGTTCACCTGAAAGGATGAAAATGGCTATGATGGTTTTAATTTAACAGATAATTAGAAGTTTTTCATGTCTAGGGCGGGTCAATCTACGATTGTCTGCGAGTATTGTTTATATAAATCAAATACATTCTTTGAAAGTAATTGATTAAATTGTTTTATAAAGTGAGTCCATCTCTAGATGAAATAGTTTGAAAATCTCTAACTTTGAACCAATTCTTCATAAAAGTATTCGTAGACAATCTGTGTATCTGTGTCTGTGATTACAACGATCCATTTTGAAAATTTAGAATTCTATGTAATTAAAGTGTAAATTTGGTCAATAAAGTTCGTGAAAGGCGAATATATAAGGACAGATGCAAGAGAAGGTATATACAATGTACGATTTACTGCGTAGTCTTCTCGTGTATAAAAAAACTACTTCGATTGTGATTGTGTTATTGTTTTTTTTTTTTTGTTTTTTTTTTTAAGTGATAACTATTCGAATTGAAAAAGTATGAAAACACCCTTATATTGGAAACAATTCTTCATTTTTATGAATATGCCCTAGCAAAAGAGACAAAATATAGTATTCTGCGTGCTTCGGCATTTTGCACGTTCAGGTGTTTACAGAACAGTTCAATCAAAGGCAACTGAACTCGATTCTCAAAAGTGCCGAATCGCGATTCACATTGCGGCTAGGTGTACGCCGCAGCTTTAAATACGTAATGCTAAAGCGCTTGCCAGAGAAGTGGACAGATTTGGCGGTGGGAGTCTTATGACAGGGGGATGTTTTTGTGCTCAAGGACGTTCGCCTCTGTTTTAGATCAAAGCAACTTAACCGCTAACCAGCTTTTGCAACCCATTTTACTCCTCTTAATGCAGAGGAATTGCTTTGGCCTTACATTTTATACGATAATGCTACAGCACACACAACATTCTAACGCAAGACCTAAGAAATATCAGTTATAAAAATTCTAAGACTTCCCTTCACGCAGCCCTAATGTTTTTATTGAGCATATCTGAGACCAGCTATGCCGACTCATCCGACAGTAAACCAATCCACCTCAGACGTTATTTTATCTTGAATTCACCGTTGTTGAAGAAAATGAGACTTCTTCCCCAGTACGTGTTAATAAACGTTCTTAGACCAACGAGGAGAGGTTGTGTTGCTGTCAGAGTGGAAACAATTGATATTGAAAATATAATATTATCTTTTGATCATCATGTTAAAATTACTTTGAAGGTATCCCATTTTTATTCACGGATATTCAATATAGATATATATATATATATATCAATAAAATCAAGCACCCTACCACTTAGAAATTTATATCACCCTACGAAAAGCAGATCTTTTAAGGTAAAATGCCCCAAAACGTTGGCTTCTATAATCAACAAGTTTCTTTTTTAAGGACTTAATCAACAATACATGCATCAACTGATATAAATAAGGGAGAGGCCTACAAGTTATTTTCTCACTTCGTGTAATCCCAAAACACAAGATCTATTCTTCATTTTGGACCTTATATAATATCATACTTGCCAATTTTAGATATTTATACTTCTCTAATATTTTACTTTTCTATTGCGCAATAGTTAAAAGAATGACAACGTAAATCTAGTTTCGTGTAAAAAAACATTTACACTTGAACTGATAACCAAAACTCATTTGGAACAGGGATTACTGTTAACAGCAACCAATCCTTGGACAGCAGCTGAATTCATAATGCTGTACACAGATTCTAAATTTGTATGTTAGATATATTATGTCCAGATGGGCCTTTGCGTGGTATTTATGGTAGTGAGCACGTGTAATATCATGCTTATTAGAGCGCGCGGTCGTGTGCCTGTCAATCTGTAAGTTTTTCCCCGTTTGGTTGTTCGGAGGCCTTTATGTAACGAGATCACGGCATGATAAGTAACTCATAGATGTTATTACTTTATTGGTATCACTTTGTTATTATTGATAATATTAGTATAATTATAAATGCTTTTTATAACTATTAATGCTCTAGCATTATTATCATACCGTAGCTTTTTTATTTCGGAGCATCGAAACGCGAGGTTGTGTTCTAAGGGGTGAGATTAAACATGCATTTAGAAATACTGGTTAAAGCTGGAATATGCTTTAGTTTACCACTATTCCAATGAAGTCATCCCTGGTTTGATTGATTGATTGATTGAATGGAGTTTAAAGCCTCTTTTAACAGTATTTCAGTCATATCGCGGCCGCTGGAGCAACTAACAATGGATTCCTGGACTCCCCCAATTTATCACACCAGTACTACCACTACATCCTTTCCTAGCCTCCAGCTGCTATCCCTCTTAGGTTTACGATTATCCACCCATTGGTGAGAGACAAACGTCGGAAAGGAAAGTCATCCCTGGAATATCCACCGGGGTCATGAATTGGGAATAGCGCTACAGCATACTCAATCGCTGACCCTCGTACTTCGTTGAAAGACATTGGAGGAATATATCCAAGAATGCTTATAGTATTAGTCATACAGTTTCATGCCAGGATCAAAGGGAGCAGTTACGTATGCTAGATATTAGCTCAAATGATCCAAAAGTCAAACCAGGCCTTTTAGAAATACTATATATAGACAAGGGATACAACTCAGAATTCCTGAGATCCAACCCCTGTCTGTTTTAAAACCTCTAAAAAATACACTTCTTTGTTTACACATTTTACAGTTGTGCATATTCGTGACACATATAATCATTTGTAACCTTGACCCATCCATTCCACGAAAACTATACAGCTTTCGCAGTACAGACAACATTCTTACAGAAATACACCTCAATTTTTCTCGATTGTCGAGAAGTAGCACCTTCACTTTTCATCAGTAAATAGCAAATCCCAGATAAGCCACTCATTTCTATCATGTATATAGCAATGGTAAAATATAAATTAAATACATTTTTACCTTTAAGTAGTTAATTCTGATGAATCCAGAGCTCTCCTAAGCTTATGAAGTGTTACATCCTTACTAGAAGTCAAAAGGAAGCCATTTTGTAAATAAACTGAAATATCCTCAAAAGCAAACAAGATGCAAAATTGGGGAAGGGGGGGGGGGGTACAAGTGGGGACGCAAGTTGCAATAAAGGCCAACGACTGAAATAGAGGGTAGTTGACTCATTACTCATTACCATATGATATGAAAATTGAATAATATGTCCAATATGTATCAATGTTTCTCTAACCTGATACAAGACATCTTATTTCTAAAAAAAAATATATTCTGAAGTTTGTCCAAATTCAAAGATATGCATTTTTGTGAGAAAATCCACAGAGATAAAAGATAAAGCTGTGGCGATATAGGTAACAATGGTGCTCCTCTTTTCCCTAAGTTTTTGATAATCTCTCTTTCGATTGCTCATTTAATACTTTTTTATGAGAATAGGAATTCCACAAGGTTTGTTAATCAAAAGCATAAAAGTATAACCCATTAAAGAGGAATGCAAAATAAATGATAACAATCCCTATAATTCAATAGTAGATTTACATCAACCCATACTGCTTTTACTTCTTCTTTCACAGAAACATTTACACACACACACACACAAAAAACCGGATTACCAAATGAAATTTATCAATATACTCAGTTTCTAGTATACCGGTAATTTGCTTATTTAAAGCTATACGTAGACCTGTTCTTTTGAATTAAATAATTGATGACCAAGATTACAAATTACGTTGAATATCATGCAAATCAACATACTTTAACTACTAAGATAACTACCACAGTTGGCATCTAATCCAATATAGAACAGAACATAAGTTTATTACAGATGTTGAACATTAGCCCTTAGTACAAAAAAATAATAACATGTTATAAAACACACAATGAAAAAACAGTCACATAATAAACAATATTAGTTTTACCATGTTAATAATGAGAGTATCATAATGTAGCATAAACTTTATACATATTAAGATGTTTATGGTAAAAAGTAGGGATATACTTAGATCTTAAATTTTTATAATAAGGACAAATGAAAGTGACACGAAATTCGTCTTCAATATCTGTAAAGATACATAATTCACATGTTCGATCATTTCTGTTGATATTTTGGTGGCGACCTGTTTCGACTTTTAAATCGTGTGAGGATAATCTAATCTTTGCTAATATATTACCGTGTTTTCTATTTTCAAGGATTATAATATAATTTGATATTTCATAACTGAATGTAAGGTTACGAAACTAAACTAGGGAGGAAGAAGCATTTATGGATAAGTGCCATTTACTTTTTTTCAAAAATCGGATTACAATTTTCAATATGTACCAAATCAGGATAAAACCAAACTTCACTGAAGCCTGAAGTCTCTAATAGTTTTTTAACTCTATTACTCCAGTTTTTAACTTCGGCGTCTTTTTCAATTTCTAACCGCATTCTTTGTAATATTAATATTAAATACAATTGTTCTTCTTTTTACTGTACAATTTTAGCCAATATTTGATTATACGAATATGTCTATTAACTATTAGCGGTACTCTTCCCATTTCCAGTGAGAGGGAAAGAGAATTAGTTGACTATTTTACATTGAGCATGCGCTTTAAAAATTTCTTGTGAATTCTTTCAATATTTTCCGATTGGATGAAACCCCAGACTTCACAATTATAATCAAGAATGGGTGTGACGTAACTATCAAACAAATTTGATATGATTTTCACAGGAATATCATTACCTTTATAAATTTAAAGAAATGACTGTAGAATAGTCTTCTGTGTAAAGGAATTCATGTATTCATATTTCATTTTTCAGAATGGCTATCAACAAATAGCATATCACATTGTTTCATAAACTTCTGCATACTGAAAGTTATTTTTCAATCAATTTCCGGAAAAAATATTATACTATTTATTTGTTACTAATTTCTCAATGCTTTCAATCCTGCTGGTGAACTTTCCATTGACTTAGAGAATCAGCTAGTTAAGATTCCATTAAGAGATGAGAGAGAGTTTTGTCTAGTGAAACAAAACTAATAATATTAATTCAAGACTTTGCATAAAATAAGAAATTTACTAACAAACAAATATTTGATATTTCATTTTAGCAATGCACTTATTAAAGTCAACAACTTAACTTTGTTACAAAATGCAGCTGCATGGTATATAGGGTGAGACGCTTTGTTGAATTTCACCCTTCCATCTTAGACGCCAAATAACAGTCGTCATAGGTGAGCTATGGATTTTATCTGGCGTTCCACAGGGGTCAATCTTTGGTCTTGACTTGTTTCAAGTTAACAATGCTGAAGCCTGAACTAATTGTAGCTCATAAAGTCCCATTTTTTCATTTATTTATTTTTCTAACCTAACTAACTTTTTAACTAAGTTTCAAATACATGCAATTCAATATCTTGGGCTCTAGTAAATGATTAGACAGCCATTGATAAATAATGAATATTTTGTTTAAACTATAATAGTGTTATAAGTACATTAAGAAAAGAATTTTCTCATCTAGTCTATTCTGAAATCCATTTTTTTGTTCTTTTCTTGGCATTTACATCCCACTTTTGGCCTTTCTCTTCCATTACCCCTTTTTACACATTTTTGCATCTGTTTGGGCTTTATGGATGTTTATCATAAAAAACAACATGTCTGCCCTTTGACTTCTAGAAAGGATGTAACACTTCATAAGCCTAGGAGAGCTCTGGATTCATCAGAATTAACTACTTAAAGGTAAAAATGTATTTCATTTATATTTTACCATTGCTCTATGCATAATAGAAATGAGTGGCTTATCTGGGATTTGCTATTTACTGATGAAAATTGAAGGTGCTACTTCTCGACAATCGAGAAAAATTGAGGTGTATTTCTGTAAGAAAGTTGTCTGTACTGCGAAAGCTGTATAGTTTTCGTGGAATGGATGGGTCAAGGTTACAAATGATTATATGTGTGACGAATATGCACAACTGTAAAATGTGTAAACAAAGAAGTGTATTTTTTAGAGGCTTTAAAAACTGACAGGGGTTGGATCTCAGGAATTCTGAGTTGTATCCCTTGTCTATATATAGTATTTCTAAAAGGCCTGGTTTGACTTTTGGGTGATTTTAGCTAATATCTAGCATACGTAACTGCTCCCTGTGGCCAGGATCCGGTTAGGGAACATGAGGCATCCCGAGCCGCAGGTGAGGCTTGACATCGATTTATCCAGCCGGGAATGAATTGTCATATATTTCGGAAAGAAAGCGTGCACTCAATTTAATATACAACAAAGTTTGGAACTAAACTAAATTGTCATTGCGTTGCACATGTATATAGGAATTCCATAGATATCAATTTAAACCAATATACCCTTTCCCCTTAAGGTGCCTCTTATCAAAGTTTGTGACGTAATGTATTCCGCGAAATAGTTTGACAGTTTCTGGAACGGAGAAAGTGTGGACCAACATGAGATGTAATCATTTTTATTATTCCCCGCCGTTTCGGCGAAGGTTATAGTAATGGTCTCCGTCCGTCATTCCGTCCGTCCGTCATTCCGTCACTAAACTTGTCCGGAGCATATCTCTAAAAGTACAATTGCTATCAGCTTGAAACTTCATAGGTCGATAGATCACATTGAGCACAAGAACCGCAACTCTTGCTTACATAATTTTGGAGTTATTGCCCTTTATTGTTTTAAGGACTAAGATTTTGTCCGGGGCATATCTCTGAAAGTATAATAGCTATTAACTTGAAACTTCATAGGTGGATAGATCTCGTTGAGGAGAAGTGCAATGAACAAAAAACAGCAACTCCTGCTTGCCTGATTTTGGAGTTATTGCCTTTTTTGTTTTAAAGACTTAGATTTTGTCCTGAGCATATCTCTGAAAGTATAATAGCCATTTCCGAACTCATTGAGAAGAAATGCAGTGCACAAGAAGCCTACATCTAACTGGCTTCAGTTTACTATCAAGCTTTTACGGCGGGGGATGGCCATGTCCGACATGGCTCTCGTTTGAGTTGAAAAGTTTAGTGTCTTTCAGGAATAATTGTAATTACGTTCGATGAAGTTTGTTTGTTTGAATGGGGTTTTACGCCGCTTTCAACAATCTTTCAGTTATATCGCGGCGGCTGGAGCACCTAACAATGGAATCCTGGTATTTCTCACACCAGTACTACCATCACATCCTTTCCTAGCCTCCAGCTGCTATCCCACATAGGTCTACGATTATCGACCCATTGGTGAGAGACAAATAGTCGGAAAGGATGAGTGCCGCCGTCGGGAATCGAACCCGGGACCTCTAGATTGAAAGTCCGACGTGCTACCAACTGCGCTATGACGGCGACTTCGTTCGATGAAGTAAATTCGATGAAGTAAATGTTTAATGGAGCTGTGGAGTCACGCTTGAGACTATCGGTCCCTGAAGTGCATGGCCGCACACAGAAGATCCCTGTGACACATTTAAATAAAAATGTACATTATGGAAAAATACGACACAAAAAAGTGTCCCTTTTTCATATTCAATGGATATATCAACAATTACTAGCTTTACTGAGTTGTAGATTCGACTGGCCGACTGGCCGCCATTTAAAACATTTGTTTTTATCATCGTAGAGGCTCCTTACGGAAAATACGTGATGTCATAACGCAGCGCAGTGCAAATCACTGTAAGTCAGGTGATTATTAACCGATCAAATTGCGACAATTTTCTTTGTAGTGTGTCAACGTTATGAATAGTGTCCTTTTGTTTACAAGCTACCACCTGTCTTTCTCCTGCATCGACGAACGAGAACCAATTATATAGAAGAATATCTATCACAAAATGTTCACAGCGTTCACTTAAAAATAAAATGGAGACTGCAACGTGCATAATTCAAGATCTCCGCGCCATGGTTAATTCTACCCTACTCATAAGAAGTATTGAAGTCTAACTTCAATAAGCCGTTTGGATCATTCTTGAAACCAATTAAGAATGAATGTACTCAAATCCATATAACATCGAGTAATAATAGCAGAAACAAACAAACAACCCCTCCCGAAAGAAACAGTGATTTGATTTTAAAGCCACAACAGTCGCCTTGCAAAAAAGCAGAGTTTTTTTTTTAAAGATTCTAAGAAAACCATGCGAGTGTGAACCCTAAATAAGTATGTTTACATGAATTGATGACGTAATTCGACTTTTTCAGTACTACTTGTTATTCGATCAACTAGTTAATAGCCCTCTCTCGGTCACGGAGAATTTCGCCTGTAAAATCGACGTAACCGTCGTGTTTGTATATAAAGTGCGATCCTTGAGATCTTTGATAATTATAATGATTTGAATGCTTCAGTGAACAATCAAACGTAAGATTGTTTAACGGATTTTATTGTTCTTCATTCTGCAGATCTGTGAAAGCCAGGAAAACGAGAGATTATGTGACTTTGTCGGAAATAGCAAAATTATTGACTCCCATTATTCGAATGGGATACTTTTCTTACTAATAGTAATTTCATACTCAGAGCCCATGCAATAATGTCAAACCCCAAATAGGACATTGTAATTATCCCACTTAGATTTACGATTATCAACCCATTGGTGAAAGTCAAATGACGGAAACGATATGTGCCGCCGCCAGGGGGCGAACCCATGACACCAAATGATTTAAGATTTGAGAGTCTGATTCGCTACCAACTGGGCTATGACGGCGACACTCTGGTTTACCCTTTTATGTGCTCATCAAATAACCGGCAAGTGCGTCATCATTTCGTCACATGACGTTATATACCACAACTTAACTGGAGGGTAGATTTCAGATTTTTCATCCGTTTGCAATTCAAATGCTTTTATAACAATCTATCTCTATCGATGTCAATACGATGTCGCGTGTTCGAACTTCGCGTTACACAACGTTTAAGTACTAACAACGCAGGGTAAGTTTAGCTGCGAAAACAACGATTGTTCATAGCTATGACTTAGTACGCTGAACCAAATATGTTGTCACTAAGAGAAGTTCTGATCAAGTTTCAAACAAGGACTTTCGATAAAACAAAGCAAAGGAGAGTTAGTATATACGGTCCAAAAATGGAGAAAAAAAAACCCTCGAAATTATCTGAGCGCCGCTCTCAAATCAAAAGCCGATTGACCAATTAAATTTACAATATAGACTGGAATTAAACTTTGAACTCTTACATTTAAAATTGGCATTTGGTTTTACGGCGACTGCGGCATATTCAAGTCGTAGTTGACACGTTTAGGTCACCAACCAGTCACTTGCTTTTTAGCTAGCAAAGCGTCAGCTTTGATAGCTTAAGTTAACAGACAAAATTTTGACGTCTTCTCAGGGTTCAACGAGTACAAATGCCACTGGATGCTTAACGACTAAATCCATTAAAATCCTGCGTCATAAAAGGTAGTTCTTATTTCAGAAAAAATGCAAATTCTGCTTCCGCTTTTTATGGCCTCATGAATTTACTTAATTTAATTATAGACAACTCCTTCATGCTATTCAACCCAATCCCACTCAATCGCACTTTTGAAGCATCTCAAAAAAATAGTTTTGAAAACATTGTAAGAAGCAATTTCTTCATTTTCCACACTCTTTTCTTCCCTAAAAGGCAAAGGTTTTCTCAATTCCACAAATTATGATAACCTTGACTAAGAAGATAACTTACTAAAATCATGCTTTGCTAGCTTACAGTATTTTCAGTACTTTGATTATTAATTTCCGCCCTCTTACTACATTTTAACAACGTTTAGGTCGCCAACCGACTATTCTCCTTTTATTTTTACATGCTACTGGCTATAAATTTTCGAAAGAACGCTTTTAAAAATCGAAACGGGACTTCCTGTCGGAGTCAAAAGGCGTGGTCTACTGATTTACTGAGATGGGCTAGCAATTAATCAATTTCAAGATATCCAGCTTCGGGCTTCATTCTTTATTGTATTGATTACTCATCGCTGTATATCAAAACGTATTCTGATCAAATAGTGATCAAATAAAAAAATTGCTTGAAAATCAAAGGGCTGGCAGCACTGGAAGGTCAAAATGTGGGTCAATGTATTACAAGTAGGAGGTGAAGACCAAGATCAGACTTCACTTATGTGCAGGCTGATCTTTGTCTATACCTCCTACCAAAACAGAAATTCCGGGTTCAGCCAGACAAGGATTAATTTCTGAACTCAAACAGTTATGTCAAACATATTTGAATGGTCGCAAACCAACCAATTTATATTTTGTTACAATTAAATGAGCCAAAATCTTCGTAAAATAAATGTCGTTTATATCCAAGTCCCACTTCCTGTTGGAGTCCAGTGGGCGTGGCCATCGTTTGACCAAAATTCTAAAAACCTGGTAAAGATTTTGATGTCTTAAATAAGAGACCGATGGTGGCTGTTGATCAAAAAATAAATTGACCAATCAAATCATTCATTTAGACTGAAAATGTATTTTGAACCAACATTGGCCGAATTTTATTTGGGGAATCTTTGTCGATTTGAAGACTTAAGCGTTGTAACTAAAGCTTATCCTACCCGTTGTTACGACATTTACGCTGTCAAACAACTTTTTTATTATTCTTTAAATTATACTTGCCATAAACTTGTGTAAAGGAACTTCGTATCATAAAGAAATGGCTAGCGGAACCAGTAGGCTTGGCTTTCGTTCCGTCACTTTCTGAGAGTCCTAGTCATTTTGATTCAACATATATGATACACTTTTCAAGATGTATATAGTACATATATACAGTTATTGTTTTCCAAGTCGGGGCATGAAAGGGGTGTCGAGGACAAAGGAAACCAGGAAGTTTTTATTTTTTTTTTTTATTTTAAGTAATAGTCCTCGTTTAGTTAGATGCGGGATTGCAGAGTGAATAGTCCTACTATTTCGATAAATACCAATTGTATGGTAAGTATATCACTATTTCTATTCTTTATAAAGTTTGATAGAAGTAAAACTAAACACAAACGGTTTAGTTACATGTAATTAGACATCGAAAAGGCTAAAATTAGCCATCTTCATTATAACATCTAATGAGTTCAACGTTTCTTAGTTTTTAATCCTAACTCAACATTGCTCGAAATAAAATAGAAGGCCAAATACCCGTAGGAAGCTTCTAAACCCTTTTCATGCTGAAACCCAGAATATTCCGTTTTTGGCATAAGGTAAAGACAAAGATCAGCCTGCACATAAGTGAAGTCTGATCTTGGTCTACACCTCCTGCCTATAATTTCCCTGCCAGAGTTGTTTATAAAATTGACTTCTCAAGGAAATATTGAATACTGAACAACAAGTTATTTTAGTGTTTTCAGCTACAGACTCGTAGGAAGCTTTATAAGATGAGTATCGCTGACACACTACCCCAACCCCCTGTTCCTACGGGCTTGTGAAAAATAGATATACTAGCAATTGTTTAAGTGTAAAATCGATTCATTTTACATTCTGTGAATATGAAAGGCTATGTATTCAGAAGTGGTGGATAGATAGAACACGAGAATCAAAGGATAATTGTTTTTTAAATGCAAACACACACACACATACACAAAAAAAACCAACAAAAAACACACTGTGAAATTCCCTTTTTAAACGCGACAATATGCAAACACATTTTATGTCAACATGATCACGTCATCAATATCTTGATTACGTTCATTTGAACTAAACGATGGAAATCTGTGCTAAATCAAAGATTAAAAGTCGGCTAATCGGCTTTCGAAAAACAAATAGTTCCATAAAAAAGTATCAAAATAGTAAAATATTTGCTTTTTTCGCTCGATTTCATTCAATTATAAGAAATTAAGGATTATATCCTTTGGGTTACGACGTTCAGGTCGCCAGCCAGCCAGACTATTTCTTTATTACATGCTACTGGCAATAAAAAAAATGCAAAAAAAAAATGCGTTAAATATCGAACCGGACGTTCCTATAGAAGTCAATGGGCGGGGAAACGAAGTAGGCGAGGCCAGCGATAAATTAATTCATTGAAAAGCATTTAAAATCAAATATTCTCGGCAAATGATTTTAAAGTCTTTTTTTAAAATATATTGGATAAAAATACATTCAAAGCTAAAAATAAACATACGGTATGAGCTAAACAGTGTATAGTTCTCCAGGTCTCTGACGAAAGAGGTTGGCTTTTACCATAGGCTACTACAACCCCAAACAGAGTACCCGATAAAGCGTCATATTAATCTATTTTCAAATAATGTATAGGAAGTTATCAGACGTTGACACACACATTTATATAGTTTTCCTAATTTGTGATCTGAAACGGGAAAAGAATCTGATTCTCACCTCTAAAATGTATGAGGGTTAAAGACATAGCTAGTTATGAACCTAGCATGACAATTGACATATTGCTGACCGCGCCCACTGATTCATTTGGCCCCGCCCATCCACTCCAACAGAAAGTTCCGCTTCAATTTTTGACGGCGTTATTTTGCAAAATTAATGGCCATTAGCATGATACAAATAATTTGAATGTTTGGTTGGCGACCTAAACGTCGTATCTACAGCTTATGTCGCCAAACCAACTAAAACGATTAATCAAAATGGCTGCCAATGTCGGAGTTCAACCTGAACTTCTATTCAAAATGAATGATTTCATCTGTCGAATGATTATTTGATTGACGGCCGCGATTGGTCAATTGACATATCGCTTTCCACATCCACTAACCTCTAACGGGAAGTTAATTTATTTAGCTGCTTTATTTTACAAATTACGTACCCAGTGATATGCCACACACAACTAAAGTGGTTGGTTTGCGACCAAAACGCCGAAAGTAATTCCTGGATAAGCTTCAGTTACGACGTTTGAGTCGCCAAACCAACAAAATTACTTCACACTGATGTCGACTAATCTTGGACTTCGAAGTTGACTTCAAGCCTAAACATGTAAATGTATGATTTGATTAGATTCTCGATTTGTTTTCTTGACAGCCTCTTCTAGATTCAGAAGATACTCAAAGAGCGGAACAGTTTCGATCCTGATCGATCTGCCCAGTCCGCTCATTTTTAGCCCATTCCCACACAGTGACGCTTTTGGACGCCTTTCAAGAAAAACAACTTGGAAAACATTGCGTAAAATGAAGAAATCGCTTATACCAAGCAATTTCTTCATTTTACACAATGTTTTTATCCAAAAAGTCGAAAAAATCTGAAATCTCACAAACATATAATTTTCGTCTGCAAACCCTTTCAATTTGGACCAGTCTAAAATTTTACCGTCTGGGTTAAATTACTTCTGAGGTGTGGAGTCTCTTTTTCGCTAAACGGGGCACGTTCATGTACTGGTATCCTGGATTGATACTTTTGTGACTGAACACGTTAACGAATTACCAGACGACAAGAAATGAAATTTATCTGAATTGAAAGATGTTGCAGACAACAATTTTGTTATTGATTCAATTTTAAAAATCTTTGACTTTCGGGGTAGGAGTCATTTTGGATCATGAAAACAAGCTCTATCTATGTTTTTTACAATTTTTCCCTATCTTTCTTCCGTAACCGTTGGACTTATTAAACATGCAGAAACAACTTTAATTAGATAATCGTCGTTTGGCGTCCAAAATGTCGTAACTACAGCTTAAATAAAGCGAGCCCAACGACGTAATCCTTATTGTTGTTAGCCAACAGGAATAACTCGGCAAATCAGTACTGAAGATACTAATTTGCAATTGTCCGAAATCTTTTTTTGACAAAACTGGAATCATCGAAAAAGAGCAATCCAAACTTATTTGTATTCCCCCCCCCCCCCCTTTTTTTAGCTAGCAAAGCGTCAGCTTTGATAGCTTAAGTTAACAGACAAAAATTTAAGGTCGTCTCAAAGTTCAACGAGTGCAAACTGCCACCCGAGGCTTAACCACTGAATGTCTACGCCATAAAAAGTAGTTCTTATGTTTTTCAGGAATATTGCAAACTCTATTCGAATTGTAGACAACTCTTTTAAAAGCATGCTGTTTAACCATTCCCACCCAATCCCGCTTTGGAAAAAATCAAACGCTTTCGAAAACACTGAGAACAATGAAGAAATTGCTAGTAACAAGCAAATTCTTCATTGTCCACTTTGTTTTCTACCTTACAACAGCAAGATTTTCTAAATTCCACTGGCTTGAAATTATCGTATGCAACTTCTTCCAATCAGAACAAGTTTAAGATTGTGTCATGTTGTTATAGGTTAACTCCTGAGTTACTTTAACCTAGTTTATTTATCATGATAACCTTTGACAAAGAAGATTACTTAAAAAAGCCACGCTTTGCTAGCTTACAGTACTTTCAGTGCTTTGATTTTATCTGTTGGTAGTTCATATATGTATAGGTTTGTTCAACATTTGAGACTATTGTTTGAACGCAATATGGAAAAAAATATAGATTTACACAGTTGTATTGTCAATCAGGAAGTAGACGTCTTGTAACAACTCTTTAATTTGTTTGTTTGAATGGGGTTTTACGCCGCTTTCAACAATCTTTCAGTTATATCGCGGCGGCTGGAGCATCTAACAATTGATTCCTGGCATTTCTCACACCAGTACCGTCATCACATCCTTTCCTAGTCTCCAGCTGCTGTCCCACATAGGTCTACGATTATCGACCCATTGGTGGGAGACAACTCTTGAACACACGGGCTTATTTACAGTAAACAAACTCTTTACACACATGGGTTGTAAAGGAAAATATGGCAAGATTTAAACAATAAACTTACAAATCAGTCAAGTAGAGTTTTCAAAGTTACTAAAACAAACAAAACAACACAAAGAAACACAAAAAAGAAATAGTAAATAAATGTATGTTTTCCGACGTCGCGCTGGTGGCTACAATTTATTCCACTATTTCACTTTTGTGTAATCAAATATCTTTCTGAGGTCAAGGTCATGTGTTTAGACAAGGGTGAAATATCATGATATCTTGAGACGTAGATGATAATTGCTTGTTTCAGTGTATGGTATATAGATTTTTCATTCATCGACTCATGTTATCCTTTCACGCGCTTTAGCTTTTCTTAAAAAAAGGTTTCACGAAAGGAAAGATAACCAATGTAACGCCCACTTTTTCTAATTCGTTTTTGCAAAAAAAAAACCCCACAAAACAACAAAAGAAAAAACCAAACAAAAAAGTTGTTTTCTGCCCCGAAAGACAAATAATTTAAGCATGCCACCAACCTTAATTTGTCGTCTGCATCTTCTTTCAATTTGGACAAGTCTAAGATTTTGTCATGTGGTAATGGGTTCCTACTGGTACACGAATTACGTTTGAATATTCATTACATTTGTAATCGGTGTGATGTCGCTCATAAGCATTAAATGAAAGAATTTCGAGAAAATCTTTCTAAACTGTGAGTTTGTCGTTCGATCATTTCACTGTTTCTGGGTTTTTATGCAGTGCTTCCACCGATATAATGCACCAGAAATCATTTAATAAAATTCTCTTGCCTGTCCTGTACAAGCTAGCAAGATCAGAATCCATTATAGGTTAAAGGTCAAGGCCAAACACTATTACCATATTTGTACAGAATTGACTGATGGCCGGTCACACCCACTGACCTGCTACAAGTCATCTCAACTGATATATCAAACGACGTTAGTTTGAAAAAACATTGGTATGAAGGTTGGACATAATGTTGGAGTTAAACTCACGTTCGGTCTTTTTGATCGATTTGATTGGTCGATCAATCTTAATTGACAGGCGAGATCCGTCACCAGTTTTATCTAGATAATCAATGCGCAACAAAATGGCTATTAAAAGAGGAAATATTCATGCGCAGCATCAATTAAACTCGAAGATAAATTACATGCGAGAAGGAAAAAACAACAAAAGACAGACAAAAAATCAAGCAAACAACAACAATAGAAATGCAAAGAAGTTTGTGTTGAATAGATTGTACAGTAATTTGTTTTCATAGATATCTAACTCTTTAAGGAAAAAACAGCACTAGCAAATATTACTCGTCATCATAATTAAGATAATTTAGTAGAAATGTGAACTGACTCCATTCAAAAACACTAATAACATGCCACAAAATACTTTCAATTTTCAGTGTTAAACCCTTTAGGACTAGACTCTTGTTTTGATCGTAGGCTGATGCTCATATCTCGCGATAATTCTTTCAAAAAATAGATACAATTCTTTAAATCTTACTTACATACGGAACCCTTAAAGTGACATGGTGTGCAAATAATATGCAAATGATCTATATTATTTCGTGATTACGAAATGACATTTCGAATACGAATACATTACAAATAACTATATCGTAATAACGATATACTCTTCAATTTTTTCGAAATAATATTTCGTAAATACCAAAAAATCTTTAATGCTTAAATTTGCTTTACAGCTTCAGGTATTAGTAGATAACCCAAACGTCAATGGCTAGTTTGTATTTGAAACACGTTATTCCATTATGAATTTAATAGGCTTTCGACTGATTTCAACAATGTCAATACACCATTACGATGGTTCAGTGCGAAACTGCTGTAACTGCCTTTATGTTTATGGCCAGATATAACTGTTTCACAATGAACCATCGATATGTGCTTATTTGTTTAAAGAAAAGATTCTCATTTTTCTCCTTTTTTTATTCAATCTTTATTAGACAATTTAAGTCTTAATATGTTAAGACGTTTTAATGTCTTTTAATCTATTACTACACAGCAAAATTTACGACTGGTCCAAATTCAAAGAAACTGCAGACAACAATTCTAAGTTGATGAAACTTTAAAATCATTTTTCATTTCGAGTATGAAACATTTTAGACAATGAAATATATTACTGGATTGTCTGAGAATGGATTAAGTAAACACGATATACACGGATGCAGGCGGATTCATTATTTGACCTGTGAAAGTTGGTCGAATGGTTTCCACACTTATATGATATTAGAACTTATTAAAATATATGATATTAGAACTTATTAAAATTGTCCCACCTAAACAATTCTTACGAGTACTAAGAACATGGGATTTAAATGATATCAAACTATTAAAACTAACGTTATGATTTTTTTATAGTTTTAAAAAAGATTCGCATAATGGAATGTTCGCTAAATAGTGTCGGTTGCCCAGGCAAGTTTAGCTGTATTAATTTATTCTAGTTATATTGTGGTAAAAGTTGTAAGCTTATAGTTTTGCTTCTGAACATTCATTCTAGGTTGCTGGGGTTTTGTTTTTTTGTTTGTTTTTTTCTCTCTCTCTCTCTCTCTCTCTCTCTCTCTCGTCTCTAGCAGATACAATGCATTCAAACATCTACCTAAAATTGACTAATCGCGACTGTCAGTCAAATAACCACTCGACCAATGAAAGCATTCATTTAGATTGAAATTCAAGTTTTAGATTTCAACATTGAACACCATTTGTTTGAAGAATTTTTGATAGTTTAGAGACCTAAACGTCGCAACTACAGCTTATTCAAGCTTTAGTTACGACACTTGGATCGCCCAAAACACTCTTCTTTTTTCTGGCATACTTCTTTTTTTCTGGTAAAAAATGTGTAAATTTACGCCGTTTAAAATAGATGTGGAACTTCCTCAAAGGGCGAAACCAATTAAATAAGTGGGCGGGACCAGCGATTGGTCAATTTGTTCAACTGGTATTCTGTAAGTTTTCTGGCTTGCAAAAAACCAAACATGCAAGATTTCGAACTTCCAGTGCTACGTACTTTGGTTGCGATTTGCACCTCTTTTCTGCTAATCAGTTCAATGTTCTGTCTCCCTTCGAAGCATTCGATAAACACGAGCAGCACCAACTGTTGTCTGGTGCTCAGCTGCATAGATGTTTTAAGAGATGAAGGGAATGCGGGAATGGCCGAGTGTGTTCCGGTTGGTATAGATTTTGCTTGTTACTGATGAGCATGTGTTTATTTTAACGCTCATGGTCGGTCTGAATCTCCAGATTTTAGTACTACTTTTCATACAGTCATAATGAATATCACTTGAATCTTATCTGATGCATACGAAATATACACAGCTTTTTAGACGTTTCAATATATATATGTACGTTAACAAGCCTTGGATTGGTACATATTAGAAATTGAATATAGCGTACCTCAAAAATAATGCATAATCGATATTTTACGTTAGACAATTCTTTATTACATAGTGTGAAGGTGTATATTCATAATAAATTAATTAACATATCATTTTTTGATATGAGAAAAAATTATTCCGTCCTCACACGAAATCCAGCGTTTCGAGCACACAAAGACGTCAACTCTCAAAAATAATGTTTTACTCAACTAAAAATTACAAGAAAGTCTCTTCCTATTCGGCAAACCATTCCAGGCTCAAGTATTTGATGATATTCCGATTAAGTCTGAAGTGCGATATGGTGATCCTTTCGGTCTATTTTGCTGTCAACACCTTGAGCAGAGTGTCTCTTCCAGGTCAATCACGCGCAAAAAAGTTCGACCCTCGAAGTGAAAGGTCAGAAGTAATAATAAACCTATTGAAGTCAATCGTAGTAAAGGGCATAAATATTTCTCTTGACCAACACAGTCAAGACACCAATGAGCAATTTATCTGATTTTGTTCTTTTGAAGTCTGACCTGCGGCATGGCACGCCATTAGGCATGCTACAATTCTAGCAGGGCGCCTTTGACGGCAACGCATTAAACCAGGTTTATTGGAACCGATGTCTCATCTCGTAAAGGTTAGGTGATGACGCCTCGTGGCACGTGCAATGGCCTGTGACGTAATGCTTTTGTCAACGATCTAATGGTTTGATGCCATTCCTCATTTGAATGTCACGCAATTGTAAAGCTGAAAGCTTTGTTAGTTCAGAAAAAAGGTCTACGATCTTTGGCATGTATAGTGTCAATTTAACCAAACTAACTTCGTGCAATATCATACTAAAACACGAGTTTCATTCATTCCGCATAATCCTTTTTATTTGGCTCGAGTCACAGGTGAATGATTACAGGAATAATGATAACCACATTTGTATACATGTACTTGCTACCAAGCGATTATAAAGTAATATCAATTCAGTACAATTTTCATCTATTTCATGGGCATATTCTAGCAAAAATGTTATTTTTGGAGTTCGGTTTATTTATACAAGAACAAACCCTGTTCACAAATATGCGCATTAAATTGCAATGCTCTTTTTTTTTCTTTTAAGCAAAAGAACCGAACACAAATGGACAAAACAGTCAACTAAACAAAGACAGTCACACATGTCGATTGATTAATTAACTGATTAATTGCTTGATTGCTTGATTGATCCATAGATTGATTGTTTGATTAATTTGGTCTAAATGACACTTTTATCAGTGTTTTAGTCATAAGGCGGCGGTTGGAGGGCCTAACAAGGGATTCCTGCTATTTCTCTCACCAATATTACCCCAACATCCTTTCAGCACCTCTAACTACTTACCCCACTTAGGTTTAAGATAATTCACCAATTCGGACAAAAATGTCGGAAAAATATTTCCTAGATTAACTGACTATCAGATGTAAGAAAAAAATACTGATATAATCAATAACTGATTATTATTCAAATTATTTCGTAATTACGGAATGATATTTCGTAATACGAACTATTATTAAATAATTACGAAAAAAATCGAAATGTTATAACATTTGAGAGAATTTTGTACTAACGAAATGATATTTCGTAATAACGATAAACATTTCGTTCTAACGAAATATTTTATAGAGTATTCCGTAATTACGAAAATACATGTAGTACTTCTCAATTACGAAATAGTTTTTCGTAAGTACGAGATAATATTTCGTAATTACGAAAATACCTTTTCGTTATCACGAAATACCATTTTGTAATTACGAAATACCTTGAAGAATATCATCTTAATTCCTAATTACGAATTAATTTTGATTATTTGCATATCATAAACAACGTCCGGAATATCACTTTGTGGGTTCTGTACTAACATGTTATTACATCTAATGTCGTTAGGTATAGGAAGCGCTTTGAAGGTTACCATGGCACGTGATGTAACTGCGACATTTTTTCCTGTGGTGTCAAAAACTGCAATTATCATAAAATTCAACCAATTATACCGAGTAAAAATAAAATGAACAGTTAGTACATTATCAGACCTTTGGTGCTACACTGGCAACTCATAACTGCAATTAAATACCCAAGCATATTACATATAGCTAGGCAAACGTAATTTGACTTTTTTATTCCCTTTGCCGCCGTCATAGCGCAGTCGGTAGCGCGTCAGACTCCTAATCTTCAATCATGGGATGTTATGGGTTCGACCCCAGGCGGCGTCCCATATTCTTTCCGACATTTGTCTCTCACCAATGGGTGGGTAATCGTAAACCTAAGTGGGATAGCAGCTTGAGGCTAGGAAAGAATGTAGTGGTACATATAGTACTGGTGTGAGACATACCAGGAATCCATTGTTAGGTGCTCCAGCCCCGCGATATGACTGAAATACTGTTAAAAGCGGCGTTCAACCCCATTCAATCAATCAATCAATCAATTGTGTTTCCTTGTTGCAGAGTACTAAACGTTCAGCGTTGAAGAGATGCATTTATATCCAGTTCTGTTGTTACTTTTTGCTCTTGAACACAATGTTACAGGTATGTATATATCGGTTTGCTCTTAATGTTTACTATCCATTTGATTCTTAATTTCCAAGTAAATACTTGTATTCAATAAATTATGTTGTGATAAGTATCGTGATAAAATTGAAACAATATTCTAAGCGAAATAAAATATTGTTTAATTTTATCGAGGCAGCTTACCTTTCGGATATGGACAAGCTTAAAAACGGTGTTTCAGAACTGCAGTAACACCTGAAAATACTAAAATTTTCGTGACATTCTGTGTTAGTTTGGTTGGATTTACTGGTTAATAAATGATAAACTTCGCACCGACCATAAAGCACCTTGCAGCACATCTTGTCTACTATTAAGCAATGTAAGAGAAAACCCGTCTTTTTTATAAATATATATTATATATGGAAAAATAAAAAAAAAATAAAACTGATCTGAAAAGCAACTGGAACGTATTTGACTTTATTTAGGATCCTATCTGTTTCGTGATTTAAAGATAGAAGGAATAATTTTTGAAAATAATTTAAAAAAAAAATGGTCAAAGCTAAGAGTTTGAAAGACATACCTTATAGTTCTAGGTTAGTTTTTCACGTTGTTTTAGAATTTAGCTACATATTGTGTTACAATTATGTGGTAGTTCATCTAAATGTGAAACTGGTAAATTATTTTTTAACCTCCTTGTGTTTTATAAATTTGATAGGGGTAACAGAATGTTCTCAACTATAAAAAGCACTGACAGTATACGTAACTTTTGAATGGTGATGAACAAGACCTTCATATCTTATATGTACATCCCTTCGACAAGAACTTTATAATAATTGAAGGCTAAGATTATCACATTTCAATGACATTACATTTAAAATATGCTTAAAATACGTTTTGTTACACATTTATTGGGCAGTATATATTTTAAGAGTTTCATAAAAAATAATGTATGCGCAATTTCGAAAACAACAACACCCAAGCAAACGCATAATCTTGTACTAAGTTAGCTTGATCAGCCCCCGCCAATCTCAAAAGGCTTTCTACGAGTCAGGTGAATTGCATTGAATTCGATAGGCTTTTCCTAAATACAACATGACTACCTTTTTCAATGCAATCTTGAATTTTTGGGACGCCCATTTGTCCAGTCGTAAATGATCATATGATAATCTTGTCAATTATAGACTTCCGGTTTGATCGACAAAAAGTTGACGAAATCTTTTAATATTTTTTTCAAACTGATACGTAGCAATATCAGCATTGCGCTTACTTTCAAAATTATTTTATTATCGTTTTAAGATTTAAATGAAATATCTAGTATGTATCGATTGTGCGGTTGGTCGTCGTTTACTTGTCGCAATGAAAGTATGAGAGAGCACATTATTTTCAATTCTCATGAACGCAATATACACAACAAGTGCGTTTTTTGGCTAAACCGTGCACGGCGTCTGCATTACTAAAGTGTTTTCCACGATCGTCTTCTTGAATTGTACATAGAGTGGTCTTATCTCTCGAAATGATAGCAAAATGTATGCGCCTTATAGGTAAGGTTAAAGACTAAACGGTTAAATAGGACAAATCTACTAGAAAATGAGTTTTAATGTCACAAAAAGATCCGTTGCCCGGTTAGTGAGGCTTTAATCGTGTAGCTCCCCTGGCTACGCTGAAGGTGCAAGTTTCAACATGTACATTTTCGGATATTTTTTTTATGAAAATTTATGGTAATGAAGTTTGTCCGGTTGCAAGGATAGATACCTTATCGTTAAATTTATGAGAACGAAATTGCCGAGGCAACGAAATTGGTTTGCTAGCTCTACTGGCCGAAGGCCACCAGAGCTATTGCGTTGGCTTTTTGCCGTCCGGCGTCCGTCCATTAACTTTTCCTTGTTAACACTCTAGAGTCCACAGTTTTCATCTGATTCCATTCAAACTTTCTAAGAATGATTATACCATCTTAAGGAGCGTTCCTTTCGAAATTGGGTATGATCCGTCAAGAAACATTGGAAAATGGGCCTTATGAAAATTTAATTAAAAAATCAATTGGAAGTCCTTGTTAACACTCTAGAGTCCATAGTTTTCATAGGATTATCTTCAAACTTTCACGATATACTTGTACCATCAAAAGGATTGTTCCTTTCGAAATTTGGTATGATCCGTCAAGAAACATTGGAAAAGGGGCCTTATGAAAATTTGATTTAAAAAATCCATTGGAAATCCTCATTTACGCTCTAGAGTCAACAGTTTTCATCGGATTCTCTTCAAACATTGACAGAATGATTGTATTATCATAAGGATCGTTCCTTTCTAAACTAGGTACGATCCATAAAAAAAAAAAAACACAGGAAAAGGGGCATTTTAAAATCTGATGAAAAAATCCTGATTAATACTCTAGGGTCAACAGTTTTCATCGGCTTCTCTTCAAACTTTCACAGAAAGATTGTGCCTTCATAAGGATCGTTCCTTTTGAATTTGGGTCAGATCCATCAAGAAACAAGGGAAAGGGAGCCTAATTAAAATTTGATAAAAAAATCCTCTTAACATTCTAGAGTCCACAGTTTTCATCAGATTTTCGTTATACTTTGTACCATCATAAGGATCATTCCTTTCGAAATTGGGCATGATCCGTCAAGGACCATGGGAAAAAAGGGCCTTATGAAAATTTGATTTTAAAAAAAAATCTTCGATAACTGAATGGAGTCCACTGTTTTCTAAAAAATATCTTCAAACATTTACAGAATGATTATTACATTAAATGGATTGTTCCTTTCGGAAGTGGGTTTGTACCATCAAGTATCATGGGAAAAGGGGCCTTATCAAAATTTAATAAAAAAAATCTTAGTTAACAGATCATGGACCCCGATTTCACCTGATTGACTTCAAATTTTCACAGAATGAGTGTACCATCATAAGGATTGATCCTTTCAAATTGGGTCTGATCCATCGAGAAACATAGGAAAAGGGGCCTTGGGAAAATTTTATTTAAAAAAATCTTTATTAATGCTTTAAAGTTCACAGATTTTATTGGGTTGTCTTCATACTCAAACACAATAATTATACTTTTGTAAGAATAGTTCCCTTTGGAATTGGTTCAGATCCATCAAGTAACAGGAAAAGGGGCTATATGAAAATCTAATAAAAAAAATCCCCGTTAAGACAATAAAGCACTCAGCTTTGATCAGATTTTGTTGAAACTTTCACAGAATGACTGTAAGGTCATAACGATCAATCTTTTCATAATGGGGTTTGAACTGGGTTGTCTTCATACTCAGACACAATAATTATACTTTTTCAAGAATAGTTCATTTTGGAATTGGTTCAGATCCATCAAGTAACAGGAAAAGGGGCTATATGAAAATTTAATCATAAAATCCCTATTAACACAATGAAGCACTCAGCTTTGATCAGATTTTTTTGAAACTTTCACATTCTTATCATAATAGGGTTTGAACTGTGAAAAGGGGCCTTATGAAAATTTCAGAAATTCCAGAGCTTTCATCGGATTTTCTTCAAACATTCACAGAATAATTGTACAATAAATAATGAAATCTAATTTTTAAATCATTGTACCACATTTAAGTCCACAATTTTCATTGGATTATGTTCAAACTTTTACCGCCATGAGGATTGTTTCTTTTCAAATTGGCCTGATCTGTCTAGTATCATTGGAAAAGGGACCTTTTGAGAATTTTATCTATCTATGTTACCAAGTCCAGAGCCTCATTGGATTTTCTTCAACCCTTCACAGAATTATTGTACAATAATTACGATTGTTGATGCTGTAATGAGACCTGGGACCGTATTTAGTCTATTCTCAGAATAGTATGAACCTTAGTAATTAGCCCAGACCCATTTCTAAAATTTAGAAAAGTTTGGTGAATATGGGCCCTGATCCTTCAAGTATGACAGGAAAAGGAGCCTTATGAAAATTCTATTTTAAAATCTTTACACCAAGATAAAGTCCGTAGTTTTCATCGACTTCTGTTCAAACTTTCACAGAATGTTTATACCATCATTAGGATTGTTTCTTTCCAAATTTGGCCTGATCTGTCTAGTATCATAGGAAAAGGGGCTGTATGATAAATTATTACCCAATCCTCATTAACACAAGAATGTCCTCAGTCTTTATCAGAATCTCTTTAAACTTTAATAGAATGATTGTACCATCATTTGGATTGTTCCCTTATAAATTGGGTCTGATTGATTAAGTTACACAAGAAAAGGGGCCTTATGAAAATTTTATTACAAAACATCATTATCACAACAAAGTCCTCAGTCTTTATCGTTTTTTCTCAAGCTGTCTATATTTAGGATTGTTCCTTGTACATTGGGTTTTATTTGTTAAGTTTCACGAGAAAAGGGGCCTTATGAAAATTTTATTACCAAAAATTCTTGACACAATTCAGTCAACTGTTTTCGTTGATTCTCTTTAATCTTTACAGAATGATTGTACCTTCATTAGAATTGTTCCTTTTGATATTTGGTTTGTTCTGTAAAGTATCATGGGAAAAGGGGCCCTATGAAGATTTCACTTTAAACTCATTAACACAATAAATTCCACAGATTACACAGATTGATTGCACAATAATTACAATTGTTAATTTTGACAGTGGATCTGATTAAGGCAAGTGTCGTATAAAAAGGGGCCTTATGAAAAACTTACTTAAATATTCTAGTTAACACAATGTTGTCCCTAGATTTCACCGGATGCACTTCAAAATGTCACAGAATGATTGTACAATCACTTTAATTGTTCTTTACAGAACTGGGTACACTCCATCAAGTATCATGTAGAAAGGGGCCATATTAATTGTTTTTTTAAATTTTCTAGTAAACATAATGAAGTCCCCATATTTCATCGGATTCACTTTAAACTTTCACAGAATGATGAAACCAACAGTAAAATATCGCGGGAAAAGGGGCCTTATGAGAACTTGATTTTAATATCTTTGTTAACACAATAAAGTCAACGGTTTTATCGGATTCTCTTCAAAGATGCATGGAATAATTGTGGCATTGGAAACCAAGGAAACGGGGCCTCATTCAAAGCATTCTTGTGTATGTGATGAAGTTCATAATAATTATCAGAATGTCTGTAAAATTTCACAGGACAATTGTAGGGTTGTTAGGAAAGTTCCTTTTGGAATGAAATTAATTCACCAGAAAACACAGGAAACGGGGCCTTATGGATTTTCATGCCAAACGATCTTGTTTATGTGATAAAGTCCTCAGTTATTGTCAGATTTCGATGAAAATTTCGCAGAATGATTTCAGGGTCATATGGAAACTTCCCTTTGGAAATGAAGTGGATCTGTCATGAAACACGGGAAACGGGGCCTTGTTTACCGAAAATACAATAGGTGATAAAGTCCATTTTTTTTCCTTTATGCATTCTTCTTTAAGCAATTAACTTCCTTAAAAATCAGATTTCTTTAGTAGAGTGTCTCAGGCCCTCATGGGCCTCTTGTTTTTGTCGTTATTGGAGTTTTAGTTAAATGATTCACCAGGAGAGTCTAAGTCTAATGAGGATCCTGTTTGCTAAAAACTACTAAAAATCTATTTCGACTGCTAGACTTAAATCAGGAAAATCCTTAGACCGACATTTTCCTATGCAACTTTTTCTCATCTGTTTGCTTTAAGTCAGGAAAACTAAACCTGGACCCACATTTACTACCATATTGAAGGGCCTTAAACTAGTTCATTCTTAGTACGCTGGGCTTAAATCAGGCTTAAATCAGGCCACTGGCCATAAAACGAAAACGTACCTGAGCCCGCATATTATCTGAAGATAGATATCAACTCGACTTACTTCTGGAATCGACCTAAACCTCTTACGTAACATGTTTGTATAAACACCGGACATAACTTTTTCGGGTGAAATACGGTCAACCGCGCTTGTCTTAATGCGTTATATATCTGACCAAGATAGCAAGAGAGATTAAACTGTTTGAATATAATCTATAAAAATTGTGAACAATTAGGTAGAAAAATAATTTGATTTATGGCTACTGATAAAGGTGCTTTAATCTCGAAAGGGATCTCGCAATCAGTGAATTACAAGACCGGTGCCTTCCTTGTAAATCATTTAACTAAAAACTACAACAACAACAACTTTACAAAAAATTTCATTGCGTAGACAAATTCTGCAATAGGGCATAAATCATTACCATTAATAGGTCAAATGATCATACCCCCCCCCCACACACATAGACAGCGGATATACACCATTAAGGCTGTAGTTGAAGGAATAAGTTACATGCATTACAGTAGGGTTGAACAGAAAGGACAAGTCTTACATACATTTTCTTTGATTGAAGCCACCTACTGGGAGTGTCACCAAGACTAGGTACCATAGAGAGAAGAATTTTCTACTAGATGACACTCAGAAATTTCATGTTGCAGGTGTGAGGTGGTCCTGAGTCTTAAATGATAGGAACTGTCTTTTGCTCCATTCATATTTAATAAATACTAAGTTGAATATGTTATATAATAATGCATTTCGAGTAATCCAGGACTAAAATCTAGGTAACTGTGGCATTTGGCTGTCCAAAAGTGATTATTGCAACAAAATATGAACAATCTACAATTTTTCCTTATCCGACACTATCTTGATTAGACAAGTAAAACCCGGTCGTGATTATCATAGTCTTATGATTTGAGCAGCCCGTTCGGATTAATACTGTACAGATTAATTTAACTTCGATTTGAAATAATCAACAAATTATTACGAAAAAGAAGTACTATTTAGCATGAAAGCGTTCCTATCATAATGTCCTGGATCTACACTATCTAAGCCATATTTTTTAGAAATAGAATGCATTCAATGCATATATCGCACGGGATTTTTATCGATTTCCACAAATACATTGTGTCCCTTGTTCAAGCTGCAAATCCAAGTAGAGTATAGCCCTTGTTCATATGGTATAGTGAATATGATGTAGTTGGATATTATTAGGATAATTGAATAATCGCTGGCCAAGCCAACTTCCTTCGTTAGTCCCGCCCATTGGCTCCAACAGGAAATATCGCTTCGATTTTAAACGGCGTTATTTTGAAAAGTTCATGGACATTAGCATGTAGTATAGTTGGTTTGCGACTTAAAAGTCGCAACTTCACCAAACCAACAAAACTGGGGGCCAATGTCGGAGATCAAATCTCATTTCTAGTCTCAATGAATGATTTCATTGGTCGACTCGTTAATTGGTTGATAGGCGCGATTGGTAGAAAGTGGGTTAATATGATTTTTGTTTATTTTATCAGTAATTGACTCCCTATTATGTCAAGAATATACAGCATACAATATAGATCCTTACCCTTACGTGTCTGACCAAATTATTTGGAAAAGGCGTGAACTGAGAATTTCGCTTGTGCCTTAAATTGCTATAAGTTATGCATGCATACTAAGCAGCAATTAGACAACTATAGGAAGAAAGTTGGATGCAGAATTGTGCAGTCATGTGCACTTTGGACAGGTTACTGCTGTGTTCCAACGTTTTAACGATCTTATGAAATGAAGAGGTAAAAGAAGAATTTTATCTTGCACTTTTTGTATTATGGCTTGATTAAAAAATCGCCATTTTCATATTTTGAATCTGAGTTTTCCAAGGGTCTTTGTTTACTTGCGTTCTCATGTTTCATACAAATGCATTTTATTTCATTTAAATTGTGTTTCTTTATTATGTTATACCCTTAAAGGTTCTGACTGCATGTTTTCGTAATAAATAGCCTTTTGTGTATTTATTTATTTTCTTTTTAATAAAAACCTGGATCTAGTAAACCCGTCTCTCGCATTTGATACATTCAAATTTTATTCTGTGTTTGAAACCCTCCCCCTTCCTCAGTATACCTAGTGCGTTATCTGTTGGGGGATTATAAGATCTAGTTTCTAGAAACATGGTCTTAATCACTAGCTTCTAGATATCTTGGACAAATTTAATCTAAGAGAAGCTTGATCAAGTTCTTATGCCTAAGTGCATATGTGTATGGCTGATATGCTTTGAACGACTGTCAAAGTCTTTGTTTTTGACTAGTTAACTATTTGGTAAACCGAGATCGAAGAGCATAGCATAGGTATGAGGCGACTCACAGATCATTTAGTCCTTCCATCAACATCATCCACAACACAAAACAGGTTTAAAGAAGGGAAAAAGAAACACTGACAATTATACGTGATCTCGAACATTGACGTTATTTTGTCATGTGGTATTTTAATCATATTTCACACAAGACTGCTTTTAGAATTGACCAATCGCGGCTATCAATCAAACAATAAATCGACCAATCAAATTATCACTCAGCCCAGAGATATTGAGATTTAAACTTCGCCATCGGCCGCCGGAAAAATTGTCGGAAACATTTTTGTTCGGGGACTTAAACGTCGTAACAACAGCTTTTTCAAGTTGAGTTACGACGTATAGGTCGCAGCCCAACCATTCTATTTTTCTGTCACATGCTACGTACCATAGTCGTGGCAAAAATTATGTCGTTTAAAGTCTAGCGGGACTTCCTGGCGGAGTCAATTTGCGTGACAAAGGAGAAAGAGGGCGTAGAGTGATTGGTCAATTTGAACTTCACTATTTCACTAAACCATTTTATTGAAAGTAGAGACACCATTTAATTGGACTTAAACGAAGACACCGTGTTTGTTCCCTTTTCTTCAACAAGTGATAGTAATTATGAACATAATAGTGGTGTTGTAAAACCGAGACAACTAGATAAAAATATTTACTTGTATAATGTGTCTGATTCTCATTAGCTGTTCTAGGTTTGGGTCCGATTGACAGTGGTATAACCGTTACTGCCTCAAGTGTACACAAACCAACATGGGGCCCCGAAAGAGCTGTAGATGGAGATGCGAGACGAGCACTTTATATCTGTAATTGCTGTACTGCTACCAATAATGATTACGAGCCTTGGTACAGAGTTGACCTTGGTAAAGTGTATAACATACGACGTATGGAGGTGCTTGGAAGGGGTGGTCAAAACGACGGAGGAAACGGATATGGACGTATGTACTGCAAATTGATTATAGATCGCCAAACAATATGCACGTTTACTTTTTTTTTTACAGAGCTTTAGATATAGAGATGTAGAGAATAGTAGTGTAGGGTAGTAGCTTGTCTTAAAATATCAACGTTATCAGTTTTAAGAGTGGGATAATTTATCATGACGAGGATTTTTAACAAGTGATAATAATTTCTAACATCCGAGAACAGATGGCATTGGTATTTTAAGACAATGCCCTATTATTCTGTCATACAATGGTAGTTTAGAGCTTAAGATATTTAGACACATTTTTCGATATAAATGAAATAAAAAAAATAAATAAAATAAAATAAAAAAAAACGTACTCACGGGCGGAATAGTTCGCTCTCTTTGTCTATGGGATTCGTCAATTCATGTCTTTCTTAACAAAGATACTTAAAGGATTTGCTTTTATTGTACGTAAACAAAGTTGCTTGTAGTCAGCAATGACTGGTCAGGTGGACTCGGGTTGATACTTAGATTTTAATATAACTCAGATTTGTTTGAATGGGGTTTAACGTCGATTTTAACAATTTTCCAGTCATATCGCGGCGGCTGGAGCACCTAAAAATAGGTTCCTGGTATGCCTCACACCAGTACTACCATTACATCCTTTCCTAGCCTCCAGCTGCTATCCCACTTAGGTTTACGATTATCCTCCCATTGTCGAGAGAAAACTATCGGAAAGAATATGTGCCGCCGTAATACAACTCTGAATATCAAAATTTAAGAACGACTGAAACAATCTAACCTTATCCGTATAGCAATGCTATGCACTTTGATAGTGTGTGCGGTGTCTCCGTGCCTGACAACGCCTCCGTATACTGCTCATAAGCCTACTGGTCTTATAATGCAGAATTTGAATCCATTCTTCAAGAAGTGTCTGTCTGAGCTCCTGTACAGATGCTGATTGCATGGGAAGTGGTAATTTGTTTTGTTTGTTTGAATAGGGCTTAACGCCGCTCGTAACAATTTTTCAGTTATATCGCGGCGGCTTGAGTACCTACATGTAACAATGGTTTCCTGGTTTCCTATACCACCATTACGTTCTTTCCTATCCTCCAGCTGCTATCTCGCTTAGATTTACGATTATCCAATCATTTGTGACAGACAAATGTCGGAAAGGATAAGTGCCACCGCCGACGGGGGCGTGATGAAACAGCATATCCCAAGCCTTCTCTATTGGGTTTAGGTCAGGGGATCCAGCTGACCATTCCATACGGACGATTGTGGCGTGTTTGGAATACTGTTCGGTGATGCGGGTTCTTTATACACGCGCAGTGTCATCCATAATACTTAAATATATACCAACAGCTCCTGCAAATGGGCGAACGTATACATCCAAGATCTCATTTACTTACCTCAGAACAGTCAACGTGCCATTGCCAATGACGTGGATGTCCGTTTTCTAAGGCCACTAATTCCCGCCAAAACCATATCTCAGCCCCCTACACGACACCTGATCTTATCTGTAAACGGAACCTAAGCCCAGTCTTTTGCGTCCAAGTTACATGATCCCATGCCAAAGCATCACGCGCTTGCAAGCGATACCGCGTAAATGGATCCCGGATTGCAGGTAGTCTTGACCCAAGGCCAGCATCATGCAAACGATGTAAACGATTTCTAATGTTTGGGTATTTATGCGAACACCGGTAGCGTGCTCGAGGTATCTACGTGACGTTGCGTTGTCAAATCGGTAACGCTGTGCCTGATCCAACAGAAATTGGTCTTGAACCTCATTATTTCAGCTTGCCCCGCGTATACAAATGCCAAATACTCTGGAAAAATGGTGAGAGACAATTGTCGGAAAAAAATAAGACCCGCCGCTAGGGGACTAAGATGGCGTCTTAAACGTTTATCTGCAGTATTGAAATGGGAATCAAACTAAAATTTGTTCATGAAAGTCCGCTAAATGTTCCAAAGCACGTGCAGATTCAAGGCAAAATGAAACACGTTTTAGGGGGAATGTCTTTTCCCGAGATCCTTGTGCAAAGAATACTTGCCGAATCGACATTTTTGCTACAGGGTCATCAAGTCCGAATATTTACTTATCTTCATAAGAAAATTGTTTAGTCGATTTGTATTGAGCATTTGTTTTGTTACGAGATAAAAGGCTTTGTTCATTTGTTCAAATACTATAAAAAAAAACTAAAATATTGCAAGTTTACTCCAGAAAAACGAGCCGCGAATGTATTTTCTCGATAAGCTCACCATATCGGACTAAACACTACATTTCTATGTCATCTTTAGTTAAACGGAAAACATTGCGTATTTTTTACGTTCATTACAACCTAAAGGAAACCCAAAGGATTTGTGTTATTTTTAATCAATAAATATGTAATCTATGGGGTTTTGTCCCTGTGGTCTGGAGCGACCCAACCGATTTATCTTGGTTCGAGAATCAATATTTAACGATACTCCTTGGTTTAAAAATATAATCCCTTGATAAGAATGTTCTCTTATGGTTATGTACATATCACATGGCTACAGCTTCAGGTACTCAGACTCATGTCTACACCAAATGCTAAATGCTGGTCATTACTGTTACTGGCTTGAAAAGAATATTACGGACTTTGTAGAAATACTGAAAATACCGTAAAGCGACCCTTGAACAGATTTTCATGAAAACTTGACGTAGGGAAATTATCTGCTTTTTCAATAGTTATAAATATCATTTTCTAGGCGTGTTAAATCTCCTAAATTCACCAGGAGTTTTATTTAATTTGATAAATTCCCTATAACCTACTTTAGAACGTGGGTGAGGTCGTTAGTCTGCAGATGATGTCGATCACGAATGTATTACTAGCGGAAGCCAGTGACGTACTTCATAAGTCATGGGAACAAAAAATAAGGCAATTTTCGGTGCAACGGACTGATAGCGTATCTAACTGACGAATTCCGGTTCCATTCGGGTTGTACATCGCTGACTTGTCTTGGTGTCTAGTAATGCGAACATTTTTGCTTCTTTTCTCTCTTTTTTAACAGTCATTTTCGTTATAAAAAAGAACATTCAATTTCTTACAAATGTTTGAAACCATTACAATTTGAAATTTGAAAATTGGGAACCAAGCATTTTTTTTCAAAATATGTACAAAAGCCGCTTGAATTAACACCTTACGCTCACACATCTTGTGAAATGGGAGATTATTCTGAGAACTCTCTCGGATTAAGAACTCTCTTGGATTAAAGCCGTCATCATAGCGCAGTCGGTAGCGCATCAGACTCCTAATCTTTAATATGGGATGGCATGGGTTAAATCTCCGGCGCCGGCTCATATCCTTTCCGACATTCGGATGGATAATCGTAGCGGTGGCTAGTGGGGTAGGAGCTGGAGGCTAGGAAAGGATGTAGTGGTAGTACTGGTGTGAGAAATACCAGGAGTTCATTTTAAGGAGCTCCAGCAATATTACTGAATTACTGTTAAATGTAGCGTTAAACTCAATTCAATCATTTAATCAATCAATCGGATGAAAAGAAATCTATATCTAAGCCTCTCTTTATCAAAGGTGCTGCCTACTAATGAAAAACTCCTTCAAGTTTTATACCTATTACATTGCAAACTTCTCAACTCAACAAATAAGTCACAGAAAAGGCGTGGTACACTGGATAACGAACGTGCTTAAATAGATATTAGATGTTTTATGTTGAATCCTTTACAATAAACTCGTACACACTCATCAATATTGGGTTTTTACCTGATAGTCATTCTGTTCAACTCACCAAAATTGAAGAACCGTGGCTCAGACTAAATTGTGAACTCGTGAACTGAAAGAAAATACATTGCTCCAGATACATGTATTATATATGCGAATTAAAGGCGGGTATCGATGTTTCTGACGCCAGGATAAGAAAAAAGAAAATAGCCAAATGCCACCCAAAACGCTCAAATGATCATTATATAACTAAATAAGAGTCAGGCGTTTATTTTCGCGATATAACCTGATAGACTTAAAGTGTCATTTTGTGGTTAAAAAGGAAAGACTAAGCCGAATTCCAGGTAATTTTAAGATATCACGTATTTCGGTTGTCGACACCACATGACCTCATTTGAATATGATCCACTCCAGGAAAGGTTACAAATTGACTAGCGAAACAATCAACTTCCCAAAAAATGTCACCTCCACTTGTTAGCGCAAAACTAGGGTAAGTGTGTATAGGTGTATTATCGCTTACGACAGTTTTACAGATCTTTACAGAAATGAAGATCGTCTAGCGCACACGACTACTGATGACGTAACGATGACGTACACTTGAGCAAATTCAAATTGATTGTGGGATTCAAACGGTAATAAGCAGCACGTGATTGACCAAATATTTAACACAGCTGTATCGACTTAATCTAAAAGTAGATTAACAGCCAAGGCAATTAGGGAAATATCCCATTTTATTTTTTATAAACGACCTTTAATTTTCGCAAAACTACTTTCAGAATATTTTGTTTAAATGTTGTATGAAAGGAAATAAAAAGATTTCAAATCTGTGACATTAAAAAACACCTATACCTACATTTAAAGCTTCGTTTAAGATGTTGCTTTGCTATATTATAAGACATGCTTAGCAGACACTATTTCTAAGAGATAATATCGCTTTTTGTTACAAAACGACACTTTCCTTACACAAAACTGCTTTGCCAGTCTCATTTAAATGAAGATATGACGACCGAACAAACTATTAGTTGGAGTTATTTATATTAAAATGCGTTGAAACCAAACGAAACATATTCAAATCCAAGTCTTCAAACCTGAGAAAACGTGATTATGTATTAATCATCCTAATTGCTTGGAAGGTAAATGCGAACTGCGATTACAAAGGGACAGCTCATTAAGCCAAGTAAATTGTAGGGGGGGGGGGGGGGCTAATTCCATCAACTGACCAATCAGATACGTTCATGTAATTAAGATTTAATAGACGTAAATTTACTGTTTCTTGTCATATTACATTTAGATACAATAAATTCAAAGGAAAACTTGACAAATAAACGAATAATCTACAGTTTCTTTATACAACTTGGAAGAGAAGCTGAGCTGATAAACATTTGTGTAAAAAAAATTATATCAGTTAGGAAAGAGCGACACTATCCCAATCACATGTAACTATAGTTAATTGAATTACTATTGCACTGTCTATGAGTAAACTTGGTTATCAAACACTAAATTGGTTCTGCGCGAAAAGCCTTCTTTAATAGTATAGATTGACCCCAGATCGGTCAATATCGCGATATTGTTAAGGCACCAGTCTGGTCACAAAGATAAATCCCTGTTACTCAGTCCCTGGCTTTGGGAAATGACGTCCCGTCATTCATCCGTCTATTGTCTTGAAACCATGACAAATTTGACATGTATTTGTCAAACTCAAAGCTTATGTTTATTTGCCAAAAATTAATTATCCTCGGAAGTCATATCAACCGATTGGTTAATTGATTAAGTGGGGTTTAACGCCACTTTTAACTGTAATTCAGTCATATCGCGTTGGCTAGAGCACTAACCATACATTCCTTGTATTTCTTTCGCCAGTACTAGCCCTATATCCTTTCCGAGACCACAGCATAGGTTTACGATTATCGACTCATTGGTGGGAGACAGTTGTCGGAAAGGATATTCGCCGCAACCGGGGTTCGCACCCGGGACCCCATGACTAGGAGTCAAACGCACTACCACTACGCTTTGGCCGCAGCCCCACATCAACTGATCACCCTTAGATACTTCAATAATTATACCTCAACCTTGTAATTTATGTTATTCATACCGCCTCCCCCTCCCGCAAAAAAATGAATGTAGATTATATTACCTGTACAACGAATCGCTTACTTGTATACATATAATGAATAAAAGTAAAAATAATTAACACTTCTATGGTGCTATTAACATCATAATTGAAGTAATTATCCTATGACTTGTCACTGTATCCAATGAACCGAAAGCGCCAGACACTAATATTAACCTCAGAACGATTGCAGTAAGTAATTTTCGACAGTTGAATCTTCCAAACTGTATGCTTGCTTCATATTGCCATATCAGTTAAATGGAATAGGTTGCTACCTTAAAGGGAGGTATCGATGTTACTGAAACCTAGAGTAGAAAAAATTACTAAGTGCCGAAAAATAGACTCAAACGAACTTTTAATACTTTAAGTTAGGTCAGTTATTTTCCTGGTGGTAATCTAATAGACCTAAAGTGGCTTATTGTGGTTAAATCGGAAAGGTTCAACGGAATTCCAAGTTATTTTTAGATATCACGGAATTCGGCTGTCGACATCGATTGACCTCAGTTGCATATGACCCAGTCAAATGAAGGTAACAAATTTACTAGCAAAACAGCAAACATCCTAAATCATGTCACATTAAAGGCTAAGCGCAAACTACTGTTAGTTTTTATATTCGTAATAACGCTTACGACAGTTTTGGACTGATCTTTACAGACCGGCTAGCGAACATAACTCCTGATGATGTAACGATGTCGATGACGTAGATTTGATGTAATGCCTTGTGAATGCCCTTTAATCTTCGAAACTGTCTCGGAATAATCTAAAACTAGATTAATAGCCTACGTAGGCTATCAGGGAAATACCCTGCTTTTTTCTAATAAGCGACATCAGACTTTTGCATAACTACTTCGCGGCATATTTTTTTTTCAAATAGGATATGAGAGGAAATAAAAATTATTAAATTCTGTGACATGAAAAAAACATCGATACCTACCTTTAACTACAACAAACAATTTAATTTTGTCTTTTTATTATTATTATTATCATTATTATCAAAGTTATAATCACTTTGAATATATCTATAACTTTTTTAAAGCCAAAAATTGTTCAAAGTTTTCTCAATTGGGAAAGAATAAGGGAACTAGTACCTAAAATTGACAGGAAATAGTAGCCTTTTTAAATAGTTTTTGTGGTTGTTCCTTATAATGTTTTAAACCAATCAGTCATTTGTACATACATCTATTCATAAAACAAAATGAAACAACATTTGAGGACAATGTGATGACCCTTAATCGCTCTCTCGGTAATCAGGTAAAATAAAAAGATGGAACCCGAACGAACGAATTACAACAGTATTTTTTATGAAGATTGAGCAAAAATGTGACCTTTAGAAGTTTTCCCTTTTCCTTTGATTTCCAATAGAACCTTTCCACTTTAGATAGGGCTCAGCCTTATGACCTGACAGTTATTCGGCCAAGTTTAAAAAAGATTGAGCCCAGGTTTTGGCATTAAATATCAAACTGGGGCTTTCAGAGTGTAAAGAAAGACATTTTCATTAAGACCTCTTTGCCATCTTGTCAAGTGTATCCTCATTTTTCGGTCCTAGAGAGTTAACAAAGAAATAGTCATCAAAGTATCTTTACTTGTGTTTCCAAAAGAGCTTTTCCATTTTCAGTAGGGCTCGTCGATATGACTTCACAATTATTCTTCCCAAGTTTCATTAAGGCTGGGCAAAAATTATGGCCTCTATAGAGTTAGCAAATAAATAATCTTTAAGGCCGCTTCTCCGTGGTTTTTAAATGAACGAAACCTTCCAATAAGGAACGCTTATTCTGGCCAAGCGAAGATTTAAAAGAAGAAATGGAATTAAGGGCCCTTTTCCCTTCTTTTATAATCGAACCTTCACACAATAGGAATCAGCCTTATGACATACTAATTATTCTTGCAAAGTTTCATCGAGACTGAGCCACAATTATGTCCTCCAGAGCTTAACAAAGAAGTTGTCTTTTTAAGGTCTCTTTTCACGTGATTTCCAATAGAACCTTCCAATTTTCAATAGGGATAATCCTTATGACCGGAAATTTATTCTAGCCAAGTTTCATGAAGATTAGGCTAAAATTGTAAACAGAGAAATTATCATTAAGGCTTGTTTTCCTGTTTCCCAATAGAACCTTCGCATAACCAATAGGGTTCATCCGTATGACCTTACAATTATTCTTGCGAATTTAACGAAGACTGAGCAAATATTCTGGCCTCTAGAGTGCAAACAAAGAGTTTTAAATGGAGCCTTTACATAATCGATAAGATCCATCCTTATGACCCACACTTTTTCCGGCCAAGTTTCGTGAAGGTTGAGCCAAAACTGTCGCCTCTAGAGTGTAAACAAAGAAATTGCGATTAAGGCCCCTTTTCGCGTATTTTCAAATTGAACCTTCCAATAATCTATAGGGTTCATCCTTAGACCTCACAATTATTCTGATCAAGTTTCATAAAAGATTGAACCATAAAATGTGGTCTCTAGAGTTTAAACACTTTAATTGTTGATGTCCCCGGACGGTCGGCAGACAATCAAGGATCATAAAAGCATACAATGAGCATGTGAGCTCAGGTGAGCTAAAACCATAGACACTCATCTACGGACAACATGTCAAATACTTGACCTTGAGCTTTGACCTTAATATTCGAGTTTGCTAAGATTTGTTTTAAATGCAACATCCACTTATGATGAAGAACATTTTGGCCGAGTTATTTTGAAATATATCCATAAATGTAGGAGATATGCTCTGAATAAGCTAAATTTGAACTTTTAACCTTTAGCTTTTACCTTGATTTTGGAGCTATCCAAAAATTTGTTCCCAAAGGCAGAAGCCTACAGCGTCAATATGTGGTATAAAACATCATTTATTGACCCTCTACCAAAATACTTTAAATAATTACCTCACCTGAAAATTAGCCCTTTTCTGTGTGATCCCTGATTTTGCATAGAAATATAGGAGGAAATCTTTAAAAATCTTCTTCTCCCAAACCATAAGGCCTAAAGCTCTCTTCCAAAATACTTGAAATATATACTGTACTCTGAAAATAAGCCCCTTTCCATGCGATCAATGATTTTACATAGAAATAAAGAAGAAAATATTTCGCTTATTTACCCTTTGAATTATACATGTAGTGGCTGATTGGAAGTAGTCGAAGACCGGTTCGTGAACAGACGAGAAAAATTTAAAACCCGTTTTTCATTGTCCGGCTTTTTATTAAAGATCCTGCGCCATGTCGGCGCATCATTGCTGGCCAGCAGATTATCAGAAATAGGGCTACGATATCGCAGCTAGGGTAGAGAAAGCTAAGACCATTCTCGGCCCCGGCTCGACCAACTGTCCTTCTCCTCGATCAAAAACAAGCACAACGGTATTCCATGTTTGAAGAATGGGATGCCATTACCTTTGTGGTTTGGAAAATAATTCATAAATAAGACAATAACCATTTCATCACTAAAACCTTCCGAGTTCCACCTTTAAATCTCAAGTTGGCAGTCACAACATTTCTTGTGACGTCATCTTGTATCAAACAAGAGAGTATCGAAGGTCGTGATGCTCGATTTGCACTCGTTTAGGTTGTTTCACGTTCTCTTTGATTTAATAAGAGAACTCGGTGATTATCATTTCATTGTACAATTTTCATAAAATTACAGTTTTAAAGTTCAATAATTTCACAATTAGATTGGAAGAGCGTTATAGTCCGATTTCGGTATCCGGTAGATGCGATTTCCTCCTTTGACCCTGCAATTTCTATTCAAATCGCGGCTCTAGATTTTCCTGAAATCAAATCGCGGTTAAATGCTGCTAAAAATTGATTTTAAGCCGTGTAGATCATTTCGTTCGGAACGAATCGAACAAGTTCAATACTTACATTCTTCTATCGTACAATTATGTATCAATGAATGGTATTTGGGAGAAGACTTCTATTCTGTCAAATGTATCTATAAATACATAACTTTGTGTAGGTGATCCGTTTACAATTTTCGGATTTACTTGCAAGATGTAACATACAGCCATACCTTGCTTATTATGCAACAGAAACATAGATTCAGTTTATGCAATTTTTGTTACGGACACTACGCAATCATTGATAACCACCAATCAACATTCAAATAACTAAGTTAAAATGCAGTATTTCAAAACATGCAGTATAATTTTAAGTGGGGCAAAAATGTATATAAAAATTTTAATGAAGGTAACGGTCTCTTCACTTTTTAGTAGAGCCACTTTATCTCTAGGAGGGAGCTTTTGTCAAAGTTTTTTTGTATTCAGTTTTAATCAAGACTAACTAATAAATTGCTGTTAATTCTGCCTTAACACTGGTATCTATAAGGGTTCGGACTATATTTTGTTGAAAAGACACTTTGTCCGTTTGGAAAAAAAGGATATTATTTACACTAATCATACACTCATTTTTTTCTTTAAATGTTGAACCTTATCAGAGGAATACTTCTATCAAAAAGTACTCAAAATATTTAATCAAAAAACGTATTTTTATTAAATAACAAAATGTAGAAATTCAAGGTAAAATATGCATAACAGACTACCACATTTCCAATATGATCATATTTTCCATTTAATCTTATCAATTTAAACGAACTAAATATCAAAATAATCCATGCTTATTTACTAACTGTTGAACATATCTAACACTTTACAGAAATTTAAAGAGGGAGTATCATTTGGAAAAAGGTGAAATTCTAAGTACAACAGCATAACGCAAGAAAAGAGTCATTTTTAGACTCATTTCATATTGTAGCTAGGCGATCATTTGGCCTAAAGTGCTGAAATTTCCTGTGAGACTTGAACAAATACCAGCAATTGATTACACATAAGTATTTTTTTTTATTATTTTTTATGTAAGACAATGTCAAACACGAAATACCAAGTATTATGACCAATTATGTAAATATTCCCTATATTGTGTTTCCCCCGTATGTAAAATTGCTGGCGAATTTCTTGTTCAAGACTCTTTGTAGCAAAACCCAGTCTTTCCAATGGAGTCAATTAAAGGGCAGTTTTCGGGAAAACTCCGTTAAACGATAAGGGACTGTTCCATAATCCCAGTAAATATTCTCGTTTTTAACACGTTTATTTTATTCTATTGATGATCTAAATTATGAAGGCGTTCTTGATTTGCATTTGTGGTGAACTAAATTCACCAAACAAATTGCTTATATTTTTTTAGGGGTCAAATACAATCTAATAAGGGAGTAATGTCGTTTTTCCCGATCGTTAGGTTTAGTTTACAATGACAAGTCCACTCGAGTCAAGCAAAACAATTTGTTGTCTACGGGATATTCTGACGTCTTCAATATTTACATATGTTTGCTACCAAGGTCATGACCCTGAAAACCCCTATCAGCTGTTACTCCTTCCTGGTGTTTTTTTCAACTCTCATATGTTTTGGAACTTAAACAATTTAGAAACAGTGACGGTTTAAATGCTTAATTCTTAGAAAATTAGTATACAGTGGAGCTGTAACTCGGTAACTATGCGAGATGGACACATATACTAGTGCAGTTTTCGGTTTTAATTCGGACTGCAATACATCAAGTGAACGATTTTCCTGAATACGCTCTTCTTGTGATCCAGAAAGTTTGATATTTCGGATTGATTTTTTCTACGCCGCAAGGGCGAATCTATGCAACCATATTAAAGTCCTTCAGAATAAATTGAACACAGTGATGTTCTAAACCGTCTAAAAATAAGCGCATAATATTGGATTGTAACTTAGTAATTTAACGGGGTCATTAGCGATCGGATAAGCTCACTGGTACAGAATAACTTTTCCCGTCGGTCGCCCCTTATCTAATTTGTTATTGTGAAAAAAAACCCCAAAAAACCAACGAAGTAACCCTGAAGTATGTCTATAGAAGATAAAACAGATGGAAGAAATCCCGACAAACTTCTTTGACGCCAAGAAGTATTGTGTTTTTGTGGAAGACCGATTTTTATATATCTAAATCTTGATAAGTTCCTGGAAGAGAAATCTATCATGAATACCATGAAAAAACTCAAAGTGATATAATGTTCTTATCTTTTTTTTGTGTGTGTATCCAAAATGAGCCAGGAAATCATGAATACATCCCAAATATGAACTCATTAACTATACTAATAAAAGGATTGTTCTGAATATGAGCCAATCACAATCGTTAGTAATCATATCAGTATCTAATAAGCTGGGGATAGCCAAACATGTAAAGAAATTCAGGGTATTCGATAAAAATGTTTCATATAATCCTTTCATGTTTAATCCCAAGTAGAAAGGAAGCTTGAAGTCGGGAGGGGGGACAATCCAAACGTTGAACTGACAGCCTTTAGCCATCTTTTTAAAAAAGGTAAATATATATATAAGTATCTTCGCGACTATCAAAAATCCAATCCATAGATTAATGGACTAGCCTCACCTGATCTGCGAAAATATGCCTACCTAGATCTACGTTGTTATAGATTTTTACATAAATGTATTTTATTGTATATAAAGACATTCCTTGGTCGGCCGATCAATTAGATTAAGTGGCAACAAAACTAGATTATGAAATTAACACAAGTTAAACAAGCGAGGAGATTATCAATACGAAAAAAAAAAACAAAAATATTACTATGTATTCAATGTTAAAAGAAAATCTCACAAAATATTGATCGAAATATTTTAATAAATTGTATCATTCATAGGATTAAAAACTAGATGTATCGTTTTAGTAATTTCCTTTTGAGTCTTTCATGAATCATGGTAATAAGATGCCAGGGTTTAAAATGACATGTACACCTGTTGGAGAACTTTCTCCAAAAGTGTATTAGCTTATTGTATGCATTAGACGCTCGGTATGTGTTTTTGCTTTGCTTACTATGAAATTATGAGGGAATGAAAGAAAACTTAGAAGGATATGTTCATCTTTGACATTTCTTCACCCTGTATCAAAATAAGAATTATAACTATCCACATTTTTATACAGCATATCTAATATCAATAATAATTCATGAAAATAAACTGTGATGATAATGATTATTTTAGCCCTAAAATTGTCTGTATTAGCATTAATTTAATATTAAAGATACACTTAAGAACATGAGAGTTACCTTTGGAGTCTACAGTAGCAGTGAGCATGTGATGTTTTCCGACACACCAGATGTATATGTTTATAACTACACTCTACCAACACCCCAATTAGGACGATATATGGAGCTTAAACTGGTTGGAACAACGCAATATTTCATAATCTGTGAACTATATGTTTATGCAGGTAGTACACTTTCAAATATTTTCCTATCAAATTTCATGACATTTTCATGGTTACTCAAGTAAAACAAATCTTCATTTAATCAACAATTGTAATGGAGTAAGTGGCAATATCTTTGTTTATTATTTGATGTGTGCGTGTTTTGGTGTGTGTGTGTGAGTGGGTTGAAAATGTGACAAAATTAATAATTTTCATTAGGAGTATTTATTTAAATGTAACTAAATATATTTTAATTTGGATAAAATATTCTTTCGAATTATTTGGTTATCGATTTCTGAGTGTAATTTACCAATCGCGACGCTCAAACAAATAATCTGTCTACAAATGAGATCATTCATTTAGAATGGAAGTTAACGTTCAAATCGAAATAGGAAAGCTATTTATGTGAAATATTTGTAATGTTTGATGACCTAAATATCGTTACTAAAGATTTTAGGTTCTTGTAAGCAATTTATAGACCTGTTCATGATTGTCTAGATTTTTATTGTTCGTATAGATCGGTTTTAGCAATTGTTTGTTAGTTATATCTACCATTGTTATATGATTCTACATTTTACTATTTAAATCCATCTCCGTTTAAACTCAAAGGCAAATTTCCATTTACTTGTTATGCGCCCAACATGACCTTAGTTGTCTACGTGCCATAAAACTCTATTCATTCATTACGACTCCATTTAAATTTAAAGTCGAACTTCCTGTCGGGGAAAATAGGCGGGGTAAACGGAGTAAGTGGGCTAGGCCAGTGATTGGTCATTTGTATATGTAGGTATATGATTTAAGCTATAAGTTGCGCGATATTGATTGTTTATTTCTTATAAATGATTAAGTGATAATTTAACCATAATGTTCTAAAACGGCGAGTTCCCTGAGACCGAATTTAAACATATTCATTCCATCTTATTTTAGACGTTTTGTTTACGACTAGATAGACATTAAAAACGAACCATAAAGGTCTCTCAAAATAATTATAGGTATATTTTGCGCTTTTAATAATACCTATACGTTTTTATTCGCCGATATCTGAGCACTTTTTAGTAAACACGATCTGAGCACTTTTTAGTAAACACGAATATTATCCTTCATTGAAAAAAATGGTAAACGTTATTCGTTTTTAAAGGGAGGTATCGATGTTTCTGAAACCTAGATAAGGAAAATTACCAAGTGCCGAAAAATAGACTCAAAAACGGACATTTAATACTTTAAGTTAGGTAAGGTATTGTCTTGGTGGTTATCTAATATGCCTAAAGTGGCTTTTTCTGGTTATATCGGAAAGGTTCAGCGAAATACCAGGTTATTTTTAGATATCACGGAATTCGGCTGTCGACATCGGATGACCTCATTTGCATATAACCCAGTCAAATGAAGGTAACAAATTTACTAGCGAAATAACCAACGCCCTAAATCATGTCACATGAAAGAACTGATCTTTACAGACCGGCTAGCGAACATTACTCCTGATGACGTTGTAATTTTAACTAAATGCAAGGTTCTTACGGTTATTCGCGCCACGTGAATGCCCTATAATATTCATAAATGTCTCGGATTAATCTAAAAATAGATTAGTAGCCTACGTAGGCTATTAGGGAAATACCCTGCTTTTTTCTGATAAGCGACCTCATATTTTTACAAAACTACTTTTCGGCATATTGTTTTCAAACAGTTAATAAGAGGAAATAAAAATAATTCAAATCTGTGACATGAAAAATACATCGATACCTACCTTTAAGATGGAATGCAAACTTAGATTTAACAAAAGGAACACAAGACAATTTCATTTCGGGTTTTTTTTATATTAATTTATTTTAGTTCGATTGCGACGAAAGCTTTAAGCTTATACAGTCGCTCTCGAACACACAAACCAGATGTTTTCACGTCCCTGAAAGAAGGCAGTGGTTTAACCCCACTGCTACCCACTTCCACAGCTGGGTAGACTGGGGCTGGCTATTAAGTGTCTTGCCCAAGAACACACCTCGGTGACGGTAGTGCTCGAACCCGTGACCTTCAGATCACAAGTCAAGTACCTATACCACTTGACCATCGAGGCAGACTTCGGGTTTTTTGATGACACATATCACGTGATCTCTTAAATATGAATTCACCTCGGGTTACTTCTCTTCTCAACTTGCCATGGACAATCAGTTAGTTGTAGCCGAAGACAATAATATGACATATGTAAAGGATGATATAAAAATTCGTGAAGAGACTTCTAAACATGCTTTAGTTTGCTTTAAACTTTTGAAAAATAAGGTAATAATCAGCGCAGTTTTTTGTTTTTTGTAATTCGCCGTTGATGTCAAGTGACATGTGGTAGTCACGTGACCATAGATAGGCATTGTTTACAAATATGGCTCAGGTCGCAAATGCATTTTTACAATAATCATGCCACCCAGTGCTTTAAAACATTCTAGAGCGATTAAGGGGGGTCGTAGGCATCAAGCAAACGCGATTATTGTGGCATTTACCGCTTTTACTCAATAAAACCCGAATAGATGCAAAACAAAAGTAGAGGATTTTGATAATTAGAATGTAAAGATATCAACTTCCGGTTTCTACTTATTTACTAAATAATTACGCTTTATCATGTCGTTATTTACAAGTTTACATCAATAATAACACGTCAAACCTTTAACAAGTGTCATCTAGCTTTTAGCTTGGTCCTTATTACTTAAGATCTTTTAAGGTTCTAAAGCCGAATAACGAATAGACTACAGGGCACCGAAGATAATTTTGTTACTATCTTCATCATTTTATAGGATTTTTTTAGGAAAAGGGCAAAACTATCATGTGCAAATAATAACGTTTTAAGAACGTTAACGTCTTTTTTTTTGTACCCACAACGCTTTAAATAATCTTTTTTCCTAAGCCTAAACCGTTATTTCAAATCGATCACCCTGAAACAAGTTTCCGCGCATTTCCGCAAATTTCCACGTATACTCATAAACTTGAAGTGAAAATCCCACGTGAGTTTAGTAAGATCGTTACAGAACTGGCCGAGTTGAGAGTCAAATAATCATCGAGGTCATTGATTTCTTACTGTAGAAGCTTTTATACTCTGTTTTCAAGATTCTAAAAGGAGTTCACGATTTACAGTTGATCAATAGGAGAATGAAAATTCTAATTTTGCTGTGCGTGACACGAGCCATTCCAACACAATAAAATTTTAGACCAGTCCAAATTCAAAGAAGTAGCAGACGACAATTGTAAGTTAATGAAATCTTTAAAGTCCTGGTCTTTTTGGAAAGAAATCATTGAGGTTAATTTAGAAATTGCTTGTCACAAGCAATTTCTTTATTTTCCACAATGTTTTCCAAAACTTTCATAATAAGGTTCATTTAAAAGCGTCACTGTCTGGGAATGGGTTAAGACAATGCTAGTTTTTGATTTCTGTATGTGGATTTATTTTTTTGTGCGTTATTCACGCACATATGTACACGAATTGGAATGCTGGTTTAAGTTTAAATGGGGGAGGCTTACCTTGAAAGTAATCAATGAATAAGAACCGAATTCCACAGTTTTGACCCTTTCAGCGCATTCCAACTTCCCAGTACTTTCAGTCCTTTGATTATAAGTTGTACTGGCCAAAGACCAAAAGAGCTATAGCGATGGCGTGTTGCTCGTCCGGCGTCTCAATGTCCTTCAGGTAGCTTCTGCTTGTTTACACTCTAGAGTCTACAGTTTTCATCGGATTCTCTTCGAACTTTCACAGAATGATTATACCATCATAAGGATCGTTCTTTCGAAATGAGTCCGATCTGATTCGAAACACGGGAACAGGGAGCCTTATGAAAATTTTATTAAAAAAATCTCGTTTACCCTCTAGAGTCCACAATTTTGATCATATTCTCTTCAAACTTTCACAGAATGACCGTACCAGCTTAAGGATCGTTCCATTCGAAATTGAGTAAGATCCGCCAAGAAACATGCGAAAAGGTGCCTAATGAAAATTTGATTAGAAAATTGTCGTAAGCACTCTAAGGACTACAGTTTTCATCGGATTCTTTTGAAACTTCAACAGAATGATTTTACCATCATAAGGACGATCCCTTTCGAATTCGAACCTATACGTCAAGAAACACAGGAAAAGGGGACCATATAACACTCCGGAGACATAAGGATTGTTCCTTTCGAAATTGTGTCAGATCCGTCAAGAAACACGGGAAAAGGAGGCTTTATGAAATTTAATTTGAAAAATGCTATCTAACACCCTAGAGGCCACAGTTTTCAATTGATTCTTTACAAACTCTCACAAATTGATTGTACCATCACTATGATCGTTTATGCTGATATAAGATCATAAGAGAAGGGTCCTTATGAATTTCTCATTTTACTTGTACTACAATAAAGTCAACAGTTCATATCAGATGCTTTTAAAACATTCACAGAATGATTGTACCATAATTATGATTCTTCTTTTCAAACTTTAGTCTGATCCGCCAAGTATAATGGGAAAAGGGGGATTAAATCAATTTCTTTAAAAACATTTTTAATAGTATCAAATCTACAGTTTTCATCACATTCTCTTCAAACATAAACAGTGGGTGGATAATCGTAACCTAAGTGGGATAGCAGCTGGAGGCTAGGAAAGGATGTAATTGTGGTACTTGGGCGAGATATACCAGGAATCCAATGTGAGGTTCTCCAGCCGCCGCGATATGACTGAAATAATGCTAGAAGCGGCGTTAAAACCCATTCAAACAACATTCAAGCATACACAGAATGATTGTACAAGCATAAGGATTGTTCTTTCATAATAGGGTCTGATCCGTCATGTGCCACCGTCATAGCGCAGTCGGTAGCGCATCATCCTCCCAATCTTCAATCATTGGATGTCGTAGGTTCGATCTCCGGCGGCGGCAAATATCCTTTGCGTCATTTGTCTTTCACCAATGGGTGGATTATCGTAAACCTAAGAGGGATCGCAGCTGGTGGTTAAGGAAAGGATGTAGTGGTAGTGCCGATGTGAGGTATACAAGGAATCCCTTGTTAGGTGCTCCAGTAGCCACGATATAACTGAGACACCGTTAAAAGTGGAGTTAAACCCCCTTTAATCAATCAATCAGATCTCTTCAACCTTTAATAGAAAGGTTGTACCATCATTTGGATCGTTTCTGTCTAATTGGGTCTGTTCTGTTAAGTAACACAAGAAAACGGGTCATTTGAAACTTTTATTACGAAAACGTCTTTATCACAATAAAGTCCTCAGTCTTTATAATTTTCTTCAAACTTTTAGAGTGATTGAACTTTCATTTGGATTGCTCCTTTTCAAATTAGTTTTGATTTGTTAAATTTCACAGGAAATTGGACCTTATGAAAATTTCATTACATAAAATCCTTGAAACAAATCAGTCCACTGTTTCATAGATTCTCATTGAAATTTTAGAGAATGATTGTAAATTCAATTGAATTGTTCCTTTTGAAATTTGTTTTGTGCCGTAAAATATCATGGGAAAAGGGACCTTATCAAAATTCCATTAAAATAATTTCATTAAAACAATGAAGTGCAGAAATTACACCAATTGATTGAACCATCATTACGATTGTTGATTTTGACAATACATCAGATTCTTCAAGTATCACAAGAAGGTGGCCTTATGAAAACTTTTTTTTAATGGGGTTTTACGCCGCTTTCAACAATCTTTCAGTTATATCGCGGCGGCTGGAGCACCTAACAATGGAATCCTGGTATTTCTCACACCAGTACTACCATTACATCCTTTCCTAGCCTCCAGCTGCTATCTCACATAGGTCTACGATTATTGACCCATTGGTGAGAGACAAATAGTCGGAAAGGATGAGTGCCGCCGTCGGGGATCGAACCCGCGACCTCTAGATAGACAGTCAGACGCGGTACCAACTGCGCAAAAAAAAACTTATTTAAAAATCATAACTAACACAATGATTTCCCTAGGTTTCATCGGATTTACCTCAAACTTTTACAGAACGATTGTACAATCATAAGGATGGTTCTTTTCAGAATTGGATACAATCCGTCTAGTATTATGTAAAAAGGGGCTCTTTTAAATATTCTATTTAACACAATGAAGTCTCGATATTTCATCAAATTCACTTTAAACTTTCACAGAATGATTAAACAATAATTAGGATGGTACTTTTTGAAATTGGATCTGATCACAAACAAAACAGGGGGAAAGGGACCTTATTTAAATTCTGTTACAAAGTAAAGTCCATAGTTTTCATTGAATTTTCTTCAAACTTTCACAGAATGGTTGTATAATCCTAAGGATTGATTCTTTTTGAAATAGGTAAGATCAATAAAGTATCACGGGAAAAGGGGTCTTTTGAGAAATTGATTGAAATATGTTCATTATCACAATAGAGTTCACAGTTTTTACCGGATTCTCTTACAAGATGCATGGAATAATTGTGGCATTGGAAACATAGGAAAAGGGCCTTGCAAGTTATCATTCAAAAAATTCTTGTTTATGTGATGAAGTCCACAATTTTTATCAGATTGTCTTAAAATTTCACAGGACGATTGTATTGTCGTCAGGAGATTTCCTTTCTGAAATGAAGTGGTTTCATCAGAAAAAACAGTAAAATGGGCCTTATGGATTTTCACTCAAAACAATGCTGTCAACAATCATTTAACGGATTCTGTTGAATATTACCCAAGATGGTTGTAGGGTCATAAGGGAGCTTTCTTTTGAAAATGGAGCGGATTCGTCATGAACAAGGGAAAGGGAGCATTAAGGATCGTTGCTCAAAATAATAAAGGGGATAAAGTCTAATTCGTGATTTTATTTTTTGCATTCTTCTTTAAGCAATTAACTTAAATAGATATTAGAATACTTTAACATAAAACTGTATAGCCAGTAGAGCGTCTCAGACTTCTTGTTTCAATTATTATTGTACTTTACATCCCTTTGTACTATATAATAAAATATAGATCTACAGGAATCATCCCAAAAGGTATTGAGAATTACGCGTGAAAATATTGAAGTAAGCAATGTATACTTATCCAAAATATCGAGACATAAAAAGTTAAATTCCATTTACAAGTAACGAAACCAAGCATTTCAATAAACCAATTCCCACACAAAGACGCCTTTCGACGCCCAACAAGAAAAAATGAAAACACTGTAAAATGAAGAAATTGCTTGCAACAAGCAATGTTTTCAGTTCCAAAATGTCTTCTACCCAGAAAGGTGAAGAATTCCAAAGTTTCACAACTTTGAATTGTCGTTTGCAAATTCTTTCAATTTGAAACAGTCTAAACTTGTCTTTTCTTTTAATGGGTTGAAAGGGAATATGTTTCTCCCAATTTCATGGTTTTAATAAACGCCTTAGAGTACTCAAAACTGTGCATCTAATTTTTTTTCTTGAATTTAAAAAAGATAACCTTATTTTTTTATATGATAAAATAGTCTTGGTACTATTTAAATCGTCGCGCATGTTGCTGAAGGGAAAACCCTTTTTTTTCATTCTTTTTTATTTCAATAAAGAATGCGATGATGGAACCTACGGAAGCACATGTGAACCATGTGGCCGATGCTTGAATGACTTGGCATGTGACAAAGACTCTGGAGTCTGCCAGTCTTGTGCAGCGGGTTATAAAGGAAACAGGTGTGATCAAGGTACTTCATTACTTCATAGCATTTTAATTTCTAAATAATCAAGCGACGAAAGACGGAATATACTAAATTTACAAGTATTGTAACTACAGATTTAAGGGAGGCAACTTAAATGGAATGTATTACATTTCTTCATCAGTTTTCTGTAACCTATTTCTTATCAGTTTCATTCTTTTTCTTGTTCAATTCTAGCTACATCACTAGGTGGGTAAAAAAAATCAAAATAAAGCATGCAAGGGTTAAAATTGATCGCTTGTTGTTAGTTGATACTTGGCATATATTTTCGGATACATGCTACAAACAAAAGTTATGCTTTAAATATAAAGTAATTGTGCACTTTTCGTCAGATCTATTTAGAAAAACAATTTCTATATCATAAGAGCTGTACCCTCGACAAAATTAAGTCTGAACTTTAACAAAGGAGAATACACAACGATAACTTAAGCTAGAAGTACAGTCCCTGAGCACCCCGAATTTTTTTATTTTATTAATTCCAAATGGTAGGACTGAAAGTTTCTATTTAAATTACCAAAAAATGTGTATCAAAGTTTACACTTAATAAGTTTTTTAACAGAATTGGCTCTTTTCGGAAGTATTGATTTTTCAAACTGAAGATATATTTCCTCCATAACTAATTACCAATGTGCAATAAAGAATCATGTGCACTTGGGCTCAAATCAAGGATGATACCATATTAACAGGGCATTGAAACACACAAGATTACCGACAGAATTCGAACAAAAATCCATCAAGGGTTACTTACGTTTATAGGGTAGGTAACTCTATAAATACGAAACAAATATTTTTATTCAAAACGACAAATAAATACCTAAAATAATACTTTTGATATTTCAAGATATGGAAGATTTTGCAACACGGCAACAACAACGACAACAATGGCGTAAAAGTATTATCAAGGACAACAAGAAAAGATATATTTCCTCCAGAACTTATTAACTTAGGGTTACTTACGTTTATAATGTAGGTTGCTCTATTAATACGAAACAAATATGTTTATTCAAAACGAAAAACAAATACCTTAAGTTATATTTATTATATTACAAGATGTGGAAGATTTTGCAACACGACAATCAAGGACAACAACAGAAAACAATCAAATAGACCCAATTTGAAACATCGTAATGTCATTAAGTGGCAAATCAAACAATGACCTGGGGAAATTTCTACTTTACCCTGTAGAAGAATATAGAGCCTTATTACATATGGGATTGCTCCCTTTATGACTCCCTTTTAAAGCCCTAAATTAATCAATCTGAAGTGTGTTTTAATACTGTATGCGAGGATTATTGATTTCGAGGACTTTAACTTTATCAGTGCGTGAACATTTGAGAATGTGTGGTAATTGGTTAACAGATGGAAGGACAAGAAATCTCGTCTAACATTCGATTGTTAGATCACCTGAGTACACAGTGCGAGATGAGCTATTGTGATCGGTCACTAACTGTCTTCCGTCCGTCCGTACACAGTTTCTTTAAAAATCTTCTCTTCCAATACCAGTAAGTCAATCAAGCTGCAACTTTACAGGGATGTTCCTGGAGTGAAGCTCTACAAAAGTTGTGAAAAGAATTCCATTCTGTGAAAAATCCTGGTTGCCGCGACATTTAGAAATGGGAAAAAATTTTGTACATCTTTAAAAATCTACTCCTCCAAAACCAGTAGGCTAATCGAGCTGCAACTTTGCAGGGATGTTCCTGTAGTGAGGCTCTTCAAAAGCTCTTAAAAGAAATTCATTTCGTGTAAAACTCTGGTTTGCTGTGGCATTTGACAATGGGAAATTTAAGTATATCTTTGATTTTTATCTCAGAAACTTCAAGGCCAAAGGCATTCATATTTCACTTGTAGCTTAATCAAATGGTTTTCTGCCAAGTTTTCAAAACAATAATGCCTGGGGTAAAAAAAAAATTGGAAAATGCTTAATTAGAGCAAGTTCTAAAGCCTTTTCCTCGTAAAAATAATGCCGAGGACATTCATATTTGGTATGTAGCATTACTAGATGGTTTTATACTATTCAACTTGAAATTGTGCGCCTAGGGGCAAAACAGCCCTGAAATATGTGACAAAGATAGGGAAAAGGCAAAAACTAGAGTAACTTAAACAAGCATTCTGAAGTATTGCATGGCAATACCAAGTCCCCTACCGGCTTAATATATATCCCTAGAGCGGTATCTTTTTTGGGTGGTAAAAATTACAGAAGTATCAGATTTTATGAGCAATTCTTAAACACACACACAAACACACAATCATAAAAAATAGGCGTCTCTTTTTGTTGTTTGTCAAATTATACTTCATAAAGTTATCTGTTCCTAGAGATGTTATGACCCTGAAGCCCAAGTAAACTTTGAACAAAAACTTTCAATAATCTGTCTAGGATTATGAATGCTTTCGGACATAGGGTTATCAAAATATTTTGCCATGAGCACTTCATGCAACCACTTTTAACAATTTGTTCAGTCATATAATAGTCGCTGGAGCACCTTACAATATATTCCTGGTAATTGTCTCACCAGTACCACCCTAACATCCTTTACAAGCCTTCCTTTAGAAGGTAATTGGACGCAATTAAACTCAAAATTATTAATATGCTACTTATTTTGCAAAAGCATCTATATCTTGGACTTGAACAGAACTTGAACTCGTTCTATAAGTTATCAATGCTGACTCACTTACCGACAATCATCTCAATACCTGCAAGCGTTTAGAAAAAGAGTTCGGAAAACTGAAATTTCTTGGTAATTATCTGAGCCCAGCATCCGTATCTTGCTGAAAAATAAATGGACCGGAACGAAAATTAAACTCATACTGTAACTCATCAATGCTGACTCCCTCCTCAATAATGAATGGACCGGAACCAGACTTAAGCTTGTTCTGTAACTCATTCAAGCGAACTCATTAAAGCGAACTCACATACCAATAAGAGCCATGTCTGACATGGTCGTTCCCCGCCGTAAAAGCTCATAGTAAACTGAAGCCGGTTAGATTTAGGTTTCTTGTGCACTGCATTTCTTCTCAATGAGTTCGATAATAGCTATTATTCTTTCGGAGATATGCTCAGGACAAAATCTAAGTTTTACATATAACGAAGCGCAATAACTCCCAAAGTATGCAAGCAAGAGTTGTGGTTCTTGTGCACTGCACTTCTCCTCAATGAGATGTATCCACCTATGAAGATTCAAGTTTAAACCAATTTTACTTTCAGCGATATGCTCCAGACAAAATGCAAGTGTTGAAATGAACAAAAGGCAATAACTACAAAATTATGCAAGCAAGAGTTGTGGTTTTTGTGCACTGCACTTCGTCTCAATGAGATGTATCCACCTATGTAGTTTCAAATTGATAGCAATTAAACCTTCAGAGATTTGCTCCGGACAAAATCTTAGTCTTTTAAACAACAAAGGGCAATAACACCAAAACTGTGCAAGCAAGGGTTGTGGTTCTTGTGCACTGCACTTCTTCTGAACGAGATGTATCCACCTATGAAGATTCAAATTGACAGCAATTATACTTTCAGATATTTACTCCGGACAAAATGCAAGTGTTGAAATGAACAAAAGGCAATAACTACAAAATTATGCAAGCAAGAGTTGTGGTTTTTGTGCACTGCACTTCGTCTCAATGAGATGTATCCACCTATGTAGTTTCAAATTGATAGCAATTAAACCTTCAGAGATTTGCTCCGGACAAAATCTTAGTCTTTTAAACATCAAAGGGCAATAACACCAAAACTGTGCAAGCAAGGGTTGTGGTTCTTGTGCACTGCACTTCTCCTCAACGAGATGTTTCGACCTATGAAGATTCAAGTTGAAAGCAATTTTACTTTCAGATATTTGCTCCGGACAAAATGTAAGTGTTTAGAGGAACAAACGGCAAAAACTCCCAAATTATGCAAGCAAGAGTAGGGGTTCTTGTGCACTGCACTTCTCCTCAATGAGATCTATCTACCTATGAAGTTTCAAGTTGATAGCAATTATACTTTCAGAGGAATGCGCCGGACAAGTTTAGTGACGGAATTACGGACGGAGACCATTACTATATCCCCTTCGCCGAAACGCCGGGGGATGAAAATCATCTTCACATCTTGGAGGGTTAAAAAGAAGTCTTGAAAACTGAAATTTCCTGGTAATCTTCTAAGTCCAACACCAGTATCTTCCACAAAAATCAATGGACCAAACTCGAACTTGTTCTATAACTAATTGACGCGGATACACATACCAGAAATAAGCTTAATCTCTCCGAGAGTTAAGCAAAAAGTCAAGAAAACTGAAACTCTCGGTAATTTTCTAAGTCCAGCATCAGTATCTTCCACAAAAAACAATGGACCGTAACCAAACTCGTACTTGTTCTGTAACTCATTGACGCGGACTCATATACCAAAAATCAGCCCAATATCTCCAAGGGTTAGGGAAAAAAGTCTGGAACACTGATATGTCTTGACTGACAGACAGGATGGACGGACGGAGCGCAAACCTAAAGTCCCTTTCGGCTTCGCCGGTTGGGGACTAATAACATTCTTCACTTTAAGGCCTAGTGCATTTATATTTGGAATGTAGCATAGCCTGGCTGTTATATATTATTTTCTATTAAATTATGCCTGTAGGTTAAAAAACGTCCCTTAAAGGTAGGTATCGATGTTTTTTTCATGTCACAGATTTTAATTATTTTTATTTCCTCTCATAAACTATTTGAATACAATTTGCCGCAAAGTAGTTATGCAGAAATCTGAGGTCGCTTATAAGAAGAAAACAGGGTATTTCCCTAATAGCCTACGTAGGCTATTAATCTATTTTTAGATTAATCCGAGACAGTTGCGAAAAATGAAGGACATTCACGTGGCGCGAATAACCCTTGGAACCTTGAATTTAGTTTAAATTACATCAAACCAACGTCATCGCTACGTCACCAGGAGTTATGTTCGCTAGCCGGTCTGTAAAGATCAGTCCAAAACTGTCGTAAGCGTTATAACGAATATAAATTCTTACCGTGGTTTTGCGCTTAGCCTTTCATGTGACATGATTTGGGACGTTGGCTGTTTCGCTAGTAAATTTGTTACCTTCATTTGGCTTTGGGTCATATGCAAATGAGGTCATTCGATGTCGACAGCCGAATTCCGTGATATCTAAAAATAACCTGGAGTTCCGCTGAACCTTTCCGATATAACCACAAAAAGCCAATTTGGGTCTATTAGATTAATACCTGACCTAACTTAAAGTATTAAATGTTCGCTTGAGTCTATTTTTCGGCACTTGGTAATTTTTTCTTATCTAGGTTACCATCGATATTTCCCTTTGACTGGGTGTCCAAAGCTAGTAGAAATGCTCAGTTAGACCTTGTTATACAGACTTCTCCTTCCAATCTACAAAGTCTAAAGCATTCATGGTATATAGCATAATCAGATGGTTCTCTACTATGCTGGTCAAATTATAGCCCTAGGGTAAAATATGGCCATGCCCCAGAGATCAAAAGTTTTGGAAAACGCCCAATTACACCCAATTACGCCCAATAACAGCAACTTCAAAATTCTTCTCCTTCTGAAACATAAGGTGAAGGACATTCATATTTTGTATGTAGCATTGTACTATGTTACAGAAACATGTGCTTTAAGAATAAAAACGTCTCTGCTCCAGGAGTCAAAATTGTGTAAATCGCTAAATTTGAAAAAATCTTCTTCTAAAATATAGGGCCTAGGGCATCAAAAACATAGCATAACATTATTGTTCTATATCAAATGTCTTGAAGTTATACCCATTTGCACAAAAGTTGCTCTTCCAAAGGCATCCAAAGTTATGAAAAACGCTCATCTTCCTCTACCAATGTATAACTTGAAATGCATTCATATTTGGTTTATAGAAAAACCACATTGTTCTCTATCAATGCTGCTAAAATAATACCCATTGGGTAAAATAGCCCAAACCAAGAGGCCCACAGTTTGGTCAAATGCTTAGAGGTATTTCAACTCTTCTCCTCTTAACACTGGTCCACATTAAGAGAAATTGCAGACGGTAATTAAAGTTTGATTGAAATTTAAATACAAGGAGTTTTTAAGATAGAAAACATTGTGAGTAATGGAGAAATTGCTTGTAACTACTAAGTTCTCCCTTTCTTACAATGTTTATAGACAATTCATCATGAATATATTACATGTAGATATAAGATTCTCGAAGTTTTTAGGATTTGCCTCGTTTTTCACGATAAAAAACAGGCTTGGGGCATTCAGCAATAAAGCTATTTTTCTTAATTAGGGATGAAACAAAATAGAGACGTTCATAAAGATTTTACTTCAAGTTTATAAGCATGCGTGGAAATGCGTTGAAACCTGTTTACAATAGGATAGATTTGAAATGGCAGTTTTCAAATACAAAAAATGAGTCACTCCTGGTTACGTGAACAAGAAAAACGGTGTTCTTTAGGTTTCAATTTGTTTCTGAAATCATGTGTCGGAAGAGTTTATTTCATTTACAGAAGAAGTTTAAAGTGAAATTAATAAAAAAAAAAGCAGAATACAGATATGTGGAGTTAATGCACAATCATTATTTAATGCACAATCATTATTCATGTAATTAAAATCATTTTAAAGCAGTCAACAGCTTAGGTTTTCAGATGTAAACCTAATATCTATTTTACATCGATTTGGAAACACGTTCTACCAACTAAGTTTAATCCCTCTCGATTCTGAATGAATAGACTAGTACACGCGCCGAATTTCTGGGCCGATGAAAGAACCAACTGATTCTAAGTTAGTTTTTCGCCTCTTAAATTACTTCCTTTTAGTCAGATAAAGCGGGAGTTTAAGATTCCGCGCTACTAGTACTCGATGAGGGCAGGGCGAATTAACGTTGTGTCAATAAACCAGGGTTTATTGCTATGTGTGTTTAAGAAAAGAAAGATAAAGAGAAAATGTTTCCTTCCAATTAAAAATCTTGGAAAAAGTCAGAAAAAGGTAAACGTTAGAATTGTGACGACGTTATAAGAGTGCACATCCCAATCAGTACATAACATTGTATCGTTATCAATTCTTACCGAATGGCCATGTGCATTCTGATTTTTTCTGATAGTTTATCGGATTTCCTCTATAACTACCAACTTGAATGACAGAATAATCCCCACTATCTGATTTGTTAATGTAATGATTTTCAGCTCAATTAATCGAAACACACGAACGCGATTAATCCTTTAATAGGACCCCTGATTTGTATCCTACTCAAATCGGCTTGGCCAGTTAAATCCTCTTGAAAATGAAACTTTTTATTAGTCCCCAACCGGTTACCGGTTTGGGGACAATATGTTTGCTCGATTCCGTTGCTCCGTACTTCTGTCTGTTACTACGTCTGTCGCGGCGGCTGGAGCACCTAACAATGGAATCCTGGTATTTCTAACACCAGTACTACCATAACATCCTTTCCTAGCCTCCAGCTGCCATTCCAAATGGGTCTCGTCCGGAAGTTATATCCTTAATCATAAGTGCTAGCAACTTCAAACTTTTTCACTTATAGATCACAATTTGGAAGTGTCATGTAGAGGAACCGCTAGTCTGCCAAGCCAAATTTTTGAGTTATTGCCCTTTGTTGTTTTTATCTTTTCATTTGTATCCGGAACATAATTGTCTCTGAAAAGATAAGTGCTAGTAACTTAAACTTTTATACAATTATAGATCACAATGTGGAGATGTGTCTAGTGCAAGAATCATTACTCAGGCATGTTCTTTTTTGGGTTATTGCACTGTGTTTTTTTCTAAGTACTAGCAACTTCAGATGAAGTATAGAGATCATAATGTGGATAAGTGTCATGTACAAGAACCGTTACTCTCCCCATTTTTGAGTTATTGACCTTTGCGGTTTCTGCCTTAACATTTTTGTTCGGACCATATCTCCTAAACTGTAAGTGCTAGCAACGTGAAAGTTTATACACATTTGAGAAGTGTCAAGTTCTAGTTACTCTGTCACGCCCATTATTTGAGATATTGCCCTCTAGTATTTTCACCTTATTGTCTTCAGAATCATATCTACCTTTATACGTCGAAACTTGGTTAACCCTTCCCAAATGGTAAAAGATTTAGACTAGACCAGATTAATAGCTGCTGCATCGACTGTTATTAAACAAAGAAATAATGGAAATTTAATCACACGAAATATGAAAGAAAAAGGAGAATTTGTTAATAATAAGCAGTTTCTTCTTTTCTCTTAATGTTGCCAAAAGTTTACTCTTAGAGGCGCCAAAACAAGGTCTTGCTAGGAAGATTTAACATGAATTTAGGTCTGACGACCTATCGCGATGTGCGCGCTCGATTTTGATGTCCTTAATATCAGGTCGATAGAAATCGCTCTTATTCAAAGACCAGACGTTCGCCACAGTTACACTCCTATGCTCGTCCGATTTACGTGGTTTGCCCTTGAATTGTAAATTGGTATACCGTGAATGACCCTCTACTGTGCCAATTTAACTGCATAACTGTTCGAGTTTTATCTTAATTTCAGCATTTTCATGATTCAATTGTTTTTGTTGTTGTTGTGTTTAGTTTCGAGGATTTTGATCGAACTTTCAATACAATCTAAATGAAGTGCCGTATAATAATTTTAAATCCTTACTTTCTAAAGCGTCCAAAACTTGAAACGAGGTGTCATACGTGGACGTAAACCGGTCTAATGGACGTATGTAATCTTTGAAGTGGAACGTGTGTCTTGGCTAGAAAAACAGTTGTGTCTACAAATGAGAGACTTGTTGGGTACTAGACCTTTTGTGCATGTACCGGTAGCTTGGCTAAGGTTCTGCTCAGTGTATCGGCAAGTCTATAACAAGGCCGAAAGACAAAGACAACTTTCAAACAGCCTTCTCATCTCCTCACCAGATATGACAGTATAAATGCATTCAAAATTTCGAAACTTCTGTTTGATGAAAAACAACAACAACAAAATTCGTTGTCTGTTTATGGTGATATCTACACCCTTTTTGGACCTCGACTGAGGTTCTAAATTTGTCCGCCTTTACGAGGGGCGTATAACTCATATTTATATGTTTTATTACTTGACAAATAACATTCAAGATAGAAATGTAATGATCGTTCGAAAGACTAAGAATTATTTAGTAATACTGTATACTGGCTAAAATTGATTTCAATTTGTCATGCCTGCATCAAGGACATTTATCTATTTTACTTTACTTCTTTAACCTTCATCCCAAGCTGGTGGGGAGATAGAAATCGTCGGCTGACGTCCTGCAGAGTGGTAAGACCCCACCGATAATGATAAATGTTCTGCAAATAATACGGAGCCAACTATTCAAAGGCGAGCTCGTCTTCGCCTTCAATTGGAGACGGTAAATCCATCTCAAATACCGACATCCAATCACTTTAGCGATTTGGATGATGAGGGCATGGAGGACAAATCTGTAGATTCGATCCCTGGTCCTCCGTCTTCCACAAATCACAATCATGCGCAACCCGATCCAATTAGGCAAGGTGCGAACAGAATTAATCTTAGTGGTGTAAAAAGATAATCACTTATTTCCATTCTTACGTGGTGTATATTTAATAGTAATTTTCTCAATGGCGAATACTATTATTCAATGGAATTGTCGTAGCATCAAAGCCAGTTTTGAAGAGCTTTATATTTTAGTTTCTAAGAATAAACCAGTAGCAGTATGTTTACAGGAAACATTTCTAAAAAACACAGATAAGTTTTCACTGAAATATCATTCTTGCTATCTAAAACAGATAGAACGAAAAGGCATCTGGTGGCGTTGGTATACTTGTGAATAACAACATTCCACATCGAAATGTCTGTATAGACACCACTTTGCAGACAGTATCTGCCAGCATGTCTCTTCATTAAACTATTACAATATGTTCAATCTATCTTCCACCCACATAAGAAAACTAGACGATCTTGTCCACAAACTACCTAAACCTTTCATATTGATGGGAGATTTTAATTCTCTTCATACCTTATGGGGGTGTAGCAACACTGACGCCAAAGGCCGTACTGTTGACGATTTCATTACAAATCATGGTCTTGTTTCATTGAATAACAAGTCTTCTACCTATCTTCATCCTGCCACTGGAAATTATACTTAACTGGATTTGACTATTTGCAGCCCTGATATATTTCCACATTTTACGTGGAAAGTTGTTTTTCTTATCTCCATGGGAGCGACCATTTTCCGATTCATGTTTCTGAATCGGGACCATCAGTGCAGATACTACCTAAACTCCATAAAGCTAATTGGGATCTTTTTAAAACTACCTGCGAGCAGTCAATAAATCCTGAAGCCTTTGATGACTGCGAAAACACTGCAGATCTTTTTACATCTTTACCTTATTCGGCTGCAGAAAAAGCAATTCCTCGAACATCGCCTGATCCTAAAAATCCAAACAAGCCATGGTTTAATGACGACTGTAAAAGGCTTTAGCTGAGAGAAAATTTGATCTCAGAGCATTTGGCATTAGGCCTTCGAAGGAAAATCTTTACAAGTTTAAAATTGCACGTGCGAAAGATCGTAGAACTATCAATCAAAGTAAACGTTCGCCTTGGAGGCAGTATGTTTCTAGATTGAATTCAAGATCATCTGTCAAAAAGACTTGGGATATGGTACGGAAAATCAGTGGGAAGAACACGTCACTTTGTGTTGGTCACCTTAAAACAGATGACAATAAATCAGTTTTTTCCAAACATAACATTGCGAATGTACTAGCAGATACATTTGCCAAGAAGTAATCCGCTTCTTATTATTCACCCACCTTTCTAAAATTTCAAGATGGAAAAAGAAAAGTCCAAGCTTAATTTTAGTTCCAGGAACCTGGAACACTACAATAGAGATTTTTCTGTAAAAGGAGTGAAGAAAGCTTTAAAGAAGTGTCATGACACTGTTGTCGGATCTGATTATATCCATTGTATGTTCCTTAAACGTTTACCATCTCGCTCCCTTCATTATTTACATGAAATGTATAATCAGGTTTGGAAAACGGGAATTATTCCGACCTCTTGGCGGGAAGCTATTGTGATTCCTATACCTAAACCAGGTAAAAATTCTACAAACGCTTCAAACTATCGTCCTATACCCTTAACAAGTTGTATTTGCAAAACCATGGAAAGAATGGTGAATGACCGTCTTGTTTGGTTTTTTGAAAAAAATAATCTGATTACGTCAGTCCAGAGTGGCTTTCGTAAAAAAGAAGCACTCTTGATCCTCGTGAGTCTTTTATTCGAGAAGCTTTTATAAAGAAAGAACATGTTGTTTATGTCTTTTCGATCTTGAAAGTGTTTATAATACCACTTGGAAGTATGGAATTATGAATGACCTCTTTGATTTCGGTATCCGTTGTCGCCTGGCTTATTTCATATCTGCTTTTTTAGACGAACGTCAGTTAAGAGTCAGGGTGGGAGATACTTTTTCAGATCCACATGAACAAAAAATGGGAGTTCCACAGAGAATTATTTTGTCCGTAACACTATTTAGTTTTCAAAATAAACAACATTGTTGAACTGTTGGTCCTGGTGTCGAAAGTTTTCTTTACGTTGATGACTTCTGTATATGTTACAGATCAAAACATATATATACAATTGAAAGGCAGTTACAGCAAGTCTTAAATAACCTTAGTAAATGGTCAAAAGAAAATGGCTTTAAGTTTTCAAAGACGAAAACCAAATGTATGCACTTTTGTCCATCAAGACAATTGCACCCCGATCCCGAACTAAACTTAGATGGAGTGCCAATAGAAGTTGTTCCAGAGTTCAAGTTTATGGGACTTCTATTCGACTCTAAACCCCACACATTGATAACTTGAGCAATAAATGCCAAACAGCTCTAAACCTTTAACGTGTCGTATCCAGCGTGATTCTATTCTATTCGAAATCAAGCATTGCGCCTAGCATCGGCTGCCTTAAGAACATCACCAGTAAACAGTCTTTATGCGGAAGCAAATGAACCATCTTTAAATCTGCGTCGAAAGAAGCTGTCCATGCAATATTATTTAAACTCAAATCAAATCCTAATAATCCTACTCACAAAGTTGTTTTTGAACCCAAACACAGAGAAGGTTTTGAAAAGAAAAAGAATCCTATACTTCCCCTTAGTTTACGTTGTGAAGCTGATGTAAACACTCTAGTTTTTTATCTAGAAGACGTGGCAGAACATATTGTCCCTGATGTTCCCTTGTGGACATGCAAAAGCCCTAGGTTTCTTTACGATCTTGCTTCCAGCAAAAAGGATACAACAGATCCAACTAAGTTTCTCGAAATTAAAGAGAGATACGTATCGGACGAAGAGATTAAAACGGATGGTTCTAAGAACGATGGCATAGTTGCCTCAGTCACAATATTGGAAGGCGAAAAGTACCAATCCGTTTACCAACCAACTCTTCTATTTGTTCAGCCGAGCTTAAGGCGATTGATCTCGCTCTCGATCACATAATTGCAGAACGCTTCTCTCGCTATGTTATTTTCACTGACTCTATGTCAAGTATGCAAGCGATTGAGCATGAGAAAATTGACAATCCCCTTATAGTAAGATTGCTAGATAAAATGGCTCAGCTTTATGATGTTGATCTCGTTTTCTGCTTTCTCTCTAGCCACATTGGTATTCGTGGTAATGAGGAGGCAGACAAAGCTGCCAAGGAGGCATTATCTTTCGATGTATCACCATTTGAAGTTCCTTTCAGTGATTTGAAACACTTGATCAGTAGTTTTATTCAGGATGTCTGGCAGAATTGTTGGGGCGATCCTGTAAACAAAGAAAACAAACTTTACACTATTAAACAGGATCTTGGTGAATGGTTTCTTGGTCATAGATCAAATCGCCGTTAAGAAATTATTTTAGCCCGTTTACGCATGGACTATACGCATCTGATGCATTCTTTTCCTCTTAAAGGAGAAGAGGCTCCATGGTGTATTCCGTGCGACGCTGCTCTTACTGTCAAACATATCTTTATCGACTGCGTTGACTTTTATAATACACGAGAAAGATTTTTTAGGGTGGACAGTATGAGGCAGCTATTTGAAAGCGTTAGAACAGAACGCGTATTCGATTTCCTGAAAGCCACTCATTTGTACTACAAAATATGATTTTAAATTCTTATTTAGAATGTTTTAGAACTGTACATGATTGTTTAGATTTTTACCGTTCGTATTCATCAGTTTTAGTTACTAAAAGTTAGTAATTAATAAAGTTTACAACTTTAGTATTGTTTCTGATTGTCGAAATTTTACTTTTCAAACTTATCTCCTGTATTGCATACGGTACTTTTTAGTTACTTGTTTTGCGCCAAACATGACCATAAATGTCGACGGGCCATCAAACACCACTCATTCACTCATTCATACTTCTTTAACCCCAGGAGCTATTGCCAATACCTATATTTTGCAGTATAACGACATACGGAAAAAAAACCCAGATAAAACAAGCAAACTTAAAAAGCAAATACTTTACATCATTGCTTTAATTTCTGTATTCATTGAAATATAATGTTTACAAGTTAAACACTCGTATAGCGAGGTGTGATATAAAACATGGTCATGATGTTGTTGACTCATAGTGCTTTCATTATAGGAACGCATCTTTTCACGAATAAGGTAGAAATTCTTTAGATATGAAATGTATTGCTGAATTGTAAAGACGAGTTCTGCACTTTTCAACGTAAATATAATTTATATTTATGGGCCGGAATTTAAACCTTTTGTTTCGGTAGTGACCCATAAAAGAAAATATCATATAGTTTATACTAGACAGTTTACAGACTCGATAACTGGCAGGAGAGTCCTTGGTACAAAATATATCTAATACATGTATTAAAGGATTCTTCATAAAATAGACATGAAATAGAAAAACGCTTAGTAATGTTTTGAAAAAAAAACTAGATTCGAATTTGGTTTATCCTAAATTTTAACTATTTAATGTTATAAATTCAAATATTGTATTCGAATTAATTCCTTCAATTTCATCATTAGAATTAAAAACAAGTGAAGTAAATGAAAATAGCTCAGTTATCTGCCAGGACAATGAACAGTAATAATATTCTTTGTAGAATGTAGTCCAGGGAAATATGGTCCAGACTGTAGTAAAGTATGTGGAAAATGTAAAAATGGTGAGTCCTGTGACAAAGTTGATGGATCCTGTACAGAGTGTCAACAAGGCTACCAAGGGACAATATGCAATGGTAAATAATTTCATTTTAGTTGTTACCTGATAGGCTTTTTTTATATTTTTGTCCATGGATTAATCAGAAACAATAAAGAAAAGCGTAATTGTGTGGGAATAGGTTAAAGGCCGCAAAATTGGAATTCATTATACACGTAATTTAGTTATGATTTATTTAAAATCTGGGACTGGTACAAATAAAGAAAGTTGAAAGGTACAATTAAGATTTCTTTAAAGTCTAAAATTTAAAGGCAGAAACAGGTAAAAAAAAAACAAAAAGTGTGTGTTAAAGGGGTAACTCTGTATGATTATGAAGAGCGTTAAAAAATGGATTGCGTGTACATTATCCTTTTGACATAATGTATATAAAGAGGCATAGTCTAAAACGGGCAATATGTATTACTGTCAATGAAAATGTTACCAAACATGCTATAAGAGGCCGTCCGGCAACTCACTTATACAAAATTTGTTAGAATATTAAAAATAAATTATTGGTTAGGTTTTTCCTCATTTGTCTAAAATTGTCAACTTTCGCACTCACAAGTGTTTGTTCACCGTCAATGGGTTTATTTTTGTGTGTGTGTTTATTGCGCGATGGTCTGCCTTAAAGCTTCTTTTGCACGGATTATGAAAGCAAAATTCGCTTCTCAGTTTTCAAATTTCAGACATGTGAGAGGAGGTGATTAGGCTTAATTTGTCATGTATTAGCTGTTCTTCACTTAAAAAAGGGAAAAGAAATTAGCGTTTAGAGACACCAAATGGAGAAGATGAGCGTGGCAGATAGAGTAATTGGGCGGGGCACTTGATTAATCAATTGCGTGCGACTTTGTCAAAAATGAGTCAAAACTCTTTGTATGAAGAAATTTAGTAGAGGTCCACTAGGGAATGTTACGAAATGCGAATATCCAGATCTTATGGATTTAGAGAAAATATTGTTTAAATATTGTTTTTTGTTTGTTTGTCTTGTTCTGTTTAATTCTACTAAGAAAGAAGGAATGAAATCTTTGAAAGTCCCCCTCGATAACCAAAAGACCTGGAAATTTAGTTTTAGGTAGTATCATATGCTAATGGACTAATATCAAATGCGATACAGCAATATCATTGAGAAAATTTAGACTTCATTCGTACTAACGAAGTACCATAGAATTCATTGATTGAAAAGGGTTAAACGCCACTTTAACATTATTTCATTTATATCGCGAAGGCCTGAGCACCTAGCAATGGATTCCTGTTATATCTCACACAGTATTACCATTACACCCTTTCCGAGCCTCCAGCTGCTATCCCACTTAGGTTTTCGATAACCCACCCATTCGTGAAAGACTAATGTCGGAAAGGATATGTGCCGCCACCGGGGATCGACCCCATAACATCCGATAATTGAAGAATGGGAGTCTGATGCGCAACCGGAGTACCATAGAAATGAAGGAGAAAACAGAAAAAGGCCGACAGTTCAGAATGTATTTCAGATTGTAGTGCCGGAAAGTATGGACAGAACTGCAGCTGGTCCTGTCGGAATTGTCGAGATGGAGTTACATGTGATCCTAAGACGTGTACATGTAAGACAGGTTGCTCAGATGGATACATTGGTACTCATTGTAAGACAAGTACGTGAGCATAAGCATTATAGGATATTCCTGTTTATTATATTCCTAGCTGTGAAATCTTGGGATTTCCCAGTGTAATAAATTTTGATATCATCACAAGTGATGATATCAACTTTCACTCCGAAAATTTGGAACTACTTTTATTTTCAAAGGGCCTGCTCGCTATGAGACCTTACATCAGTTTCTTAAGCTAAAAATCAATTATAAAATAGTAAAGTAAGAAAGGATTAACGAACATAAACATCAAAATAACCGTTTTGTTAACAACTGGTTTGAAACAATTACGAACCTTGATGTTTGTGTTATCACAGATGATTCAAACAAATGCATAACTTTCTGTAACGTCCAAAATTATTCCTCGAATACTGATGATATTGCAGTTAAAGTGATAGACACTCAAACCTAACCCGCATGAGCTTGTTTTGTACGCCCAAGTCAGGAGACTGAGTGATCACAGACTGCCAATCCTATAATTCTGTCCAAGTCCAAGTCATGAATCGTCGATCAATGTTCGAAATATCCTAGGGCCTTTAGATCGACGATCAGATTGTCGCCCTTAGATACAGTATATGTTTCGCCCAAATTATTTTTGTGCCTAACACTGCAAATCTCTAAGTGTCTTAAAATACGGACTTTCCCTCAAAAATTCCTTTGAAAAACTCGTCCACTTGGAAAGAAAATCAAAGATGGCGAACAGAAATTATTACAAAAGCCTTTGATATTAATGCGCACGGTTTCCAAGGCCGATGATTGAAATAAATCAGCAACTATTGAAAAATAAAACTGTTTCGAATATAATAAATAGAATAATCAACTGGTTATTTTTGATATGAAAAATCTCTCACTCGAATACGTTGTTATGCGTTAGAAAAACTCGTCCTTCGGACTCGTTATTCAACGCCTAACAACGCATTCTCGTGAGAGATTTTTCATATCAAAAATAACCAGTTGATTATCCCCTATTTATCTTTTGCTTTAAGCTTGATACAAGATTTATCAGTAAGTATACAAGATCTTGCAACTATCTGGACTAACTATAATTGACGGATTGCTGCCCTCGCTCCAACAGGAAGCTCCGCTTAGATATAATAATTAATTGAATGGGGTTTAACGCCTCTTTTAACAGTAATTCAGTCATATCGCAGCGGCTGGAGCACCTAACAATGGATTTCTGGTATTTCTCACACCAGTGATACCACTACATCCTTTCCTAGCCTCCAGCTGGTTTACGATTATCCACCTATTGGTGTGAGACAATAGTCTAAAAGGATATGTGCCGCCGCCGCGGATCGAATCCATGACATCCCATAATTGAAGATAAGGATAAGGAGTCTGGCGCGCTACTGAATGCGCTTTGACTGCGACTCTTAGATATTAACTGCGTGGTTTTGCATTCAATATCCAGAATGATATAGCAGAAAGTTAGTGACATTAGCCGTCGTAAGTATAGCTTGAAAAGGCGTTTGTTACGACGTTTTAGTCGGAAACAAACAAAATGCTTCAGACAAATGTCGACCAATACCGGAGATCACTTCACTAGATGAATAGTGTGAATGGTCGGTTGTTTTTTAATTGTCAAATCGCGGCTGTCAATCAAATTACCAGTCGACCAATGAAACCATTCATTTACACCAGAAATGAGTTTTGAACTCCAACATTGGCCGCCACTTTTATTACCCTTATGTTGGTTTGGTGACGTAAACGTCGTAACTAAATCTTATTCAAGCTGTATTCATGACGTTTAAGTCGTTCACCAACTATTCTTGTTGCATGCTACAGGCAATAAATTTTGAAAAATAACACCTTAAAAATCGAAGTATGACTACCTGCTTGAGTCAATGGGAAGTGATATCGAAATAAGTTGGCGGGGCTAGCAATTGGTCAAATGATAGTTGCAATTCGCCAATTCGTTATGGGGGAATACAGTTGTTTTATTATTTTTCAACGGTATAAGACATTGCCCTGCAGCGTACAGTTTAATTCTACCGTTTGAAGAATTTACGTAAATACTTCTTCCATAGATCGATAGCATTTACTCTAATTGTGAAAAAGTCCTAGAAGCCTCTTTTTGCGATTCCTCTTGTGCCTCTGTAATTTCAAAAATGTAATGCGAATATGTAAGCAGGAAAGTTATGTTTACTACTTATTCTTGATTGCCTATCAAATTTATGATAGTATGAAGTCATCATTTCTGGATCAAAATAATAAAAATATGAACAAATTGAAATTTAGATGAAAGTATATCAGAAAAGGCTAAAGATACTTTAGTTAAAGTATGAAATTATGGTTTTATCATTTTTCAGAATAATAAATGCTAATTTTTGGCAATGAAAACAATTATTCTGCCTGAAATAGTTGTAATTCACAGGAAAATCTCGTGTTGTTTTAGCTTGCCCAGATGGTACATTTGGTGAAAACTGTACGTTAAAGTGTGGCAACTGTAGTAAATGTAATGTATGCAAGTTTGACAACGGACATTGTTTGAGCGGATGTGAACCAGGGCTTCAACCTCCAACATGTCTTGAAGGTATGATACTTGCGATTTCCATACAGCCTGATAAACGCTTAACTACGATGAGTGGTTATATTTCATAATTAAGCTTACGACAATTTTTGACTGATCTTTACAGAATCAAAGACCGTCAAGCGAACATAACTCCTGATGACGCAATGATGATGTTGGTATGATGTAATTCAAACTAAATGCGAAATTCCAATGGTTGTTGGCATCACATGAATGGCCCTTTATTGATTGCAACTGCTTCGGGTTTATCTAAAAATAGATTAATAGCCTACGTAGGCTTCTAGGGGAATACCCCGTTTCTCTTTGATAAGCCTCCTCTGATTTTCGCAAAACTACTTCAAATAGCATATGAGAGGGATAAGAATAATTCAAATCTGTAACCTGAACAAAACATCGATACCTACCTTCAATAAAACAATTACGCATAACGGACGCACGACGAACTTACGCACGACGGACACAACGCCATGACAGTAATTAGCTGGCCTTCGTGGAATTACAAACTGTATCTTCAAAACTTAAGCTTTCCTCCGAAAGTTGTATGTAGTCCATACTGTTTTTGACACATTATCTCCTTATTATTATTTGAACTAGTGACCTACTTTTACATGCACGAGACCCAATGTCGATCTTGACAAAAATAATATGATGACAAGGTATTAATTTTAAACTGTACATAATTATTCTACAGTACGAAAGGTTTTGAAAAAGTAACCTGCTTTTTAACCCTGCATGACCAAGTGGTAAAGTTGAACAATTTAAGAAGACAAAGAAAAGCACAAATGGGACCAGTAGATCCGGACCGGCAATTAATCAAGGGTCGTGCATATGATGAACTAAAAAACACTGATTTTCGCATAACGGAACAGTTTCCGAAAGAAATACAAGAAAGACGTAAGATTCTGTCGTCTGCAATGAGAAAAGCCCGTGACGCGAGAAAGCGGGTCGCGTTATCATATGACAAACTCTACATCGAGGGCAAAGTGTTTACAGTGGATACCGTTAACTCCTCAGGTTTTGCATAGGGACGTAACAATGAACAAATTTCTTTAATCCTCTGGAATGTTCAAGGTTTAAACTGCAAATTAACTGATCAAACCTTTCTTAATTCGATCTCTTCTTATGACGTCTTACTTTTAACAGAGACATGACACTCTAAACACAGGGATTTAAAAATTGACGGGTACGAATATTTTAGCTGTCCGAGACCAAAGTGTAATAAAAGAGCTAAGCGTAATAGTGGAGGTGTAGTGGTTAATTATAAGAATCATCTAAGTCCCTTTATACATTTAGAAGAGATCGATTCGAAAGGTATAATCTGTTTTAAAATTGATAAATGTATTTTGAATTTAGACGATGATGCTTTTTTGTGTGTTTGTTATGTTCCCCCGGAGGATTCAAAACTTTGCAAGAATGTATATTCATTGCTCTTTGAATTTGACTTTTATGAAGTTGTTAATGAAAAATCTAGGTTCTATAGTAATAAGGGAAACTTTTTTCAATTAGGTGATTTTAACGCACGAACCGGTCAAGAGGCCGATTACGTACCATCTGTGAATATGGGTCGCTTCATTAGTGTTCCGTGTGATCATGAGACAATTCCGCCCGTGCGTATTAACCGCGATAAAACAGTTAATACGTTCGGGCGGAGACTTCTTTCAATTTGTAAAGAAAATGGTTTATCCATAGCTAATGGTAGACTAGAAAAGGGAGATTATTCGTATCATAGTAACTATCGAAATCGACCGATAAACAGCACGATAGATTACTGGATAACTTCTCTCATGTTAATAATTTTCAGATTTCTGATTTAACAGAATTTTCTGACCATAGCATACTTTCTTTTCGTATTAATTGCCAAATTATGTTTGATTTAAATGATAGAAATATTTCATACACTGACAAAATAATCTGGGAAAATTTAGATAAAGAGTCTTTTTTAGTATATTTAGACGATAATAGAAGTCTGTTCGCTGACATTACGGATCGTTTTTCTCGAAAAGAGTATGATATTGATACTTGTATGAAATATTTCCAAGAACTTATTTACGATATATCTTTTAAATTTTGCGGGCGGACGATGTGTAAAAATAATAGTCCAGGTAAAAACTATACAAAAAAAAACAGCCCCATGGTTTAATGATGAATGTAAAAGAGCTAAATCACTTTTCCAAGAAAGAAAGAGAGAATTTTCTAAATACCCTATTGCTGAAAACAAGGCCAATTTTTTTGTTAGCTAGATAAGATTATAACAAGGTAAAAAGATCCGCTAGAATTAAATTCAAAAATAGAGAAAGAGACAGACTTGTTCAACTTAGCAAATATTCTCCTCGGTCCTTCTGGAAGCATATTAATAAATACAGGAAAACCAAGTCTGCAGAAACAGATATTTATTCAGATATGTTTTCAAACTATTTTTCAAATCTGAGTTCTCACAATTTATATTCAAATGACTCCCCTTCTTATGAAACCCCACTTAATGAAGTAGAAGAATTAGACACCTCAATTACAATAGAGGAAATAGAAAAGGTTATTTTATCTCTCAATAGACATAAAAGTAGTGATTTAGATAATAATGTTGCAGATTTTTTCATCGATTGTTATAGCTTTATCTCACCATTCTTATGCAAAATTTTTAACTATATATTTGATACTGGTATCTACCCCGAATCTTGGACTAAAGGTGCTATAGTACCAATCCACAAAAAAGGTGACAAAAGAAACCCAGAAAATTATCGAGGTATTACCCTGGTTAATATTACATCAAAAATATTTTCATTGGTTTAAACTCCTTTTGAGAACGAGAAGACACTTTTCTGGAAAGTCAGTTTGGTTTCCGTGATGGACACTCAACCGCTGATGCAATCTTTATTCTTCATGCTAATACAAAACGCTTTATCAAATAATAAAATAACTTTGGTGTGTTTTTATAGACTACAAAAAAGCATTTGACACTGTAAATAGAGACTTCTTGATAACAAAACTTTTCAATGTAGGTATAAGTAGTAAAATGTGTAATATGATTAAAAGCATTTACAAAAAAGTACAAGCATGTGTCAAATTATCCAATGAAACAAGTACTTCGAAATTTTTCGATGTAACAATCGGTTTGAAGCAAGGTGAGCCGCTGTCCCCGATATTATTTATCCTTTTCATTAACGACATTTCAGATAATCTTAATTTCAATGCTCTAACAGAAGATGATTTGGAACTTCTATCAAGATACCTAATTTTATTTGCAGATGATATTGTGTTATTTACTACAGATCCAGTAAGTTTACAAGCTCAAATCGATAGTTTTTGTCATTACTCGAAAAGATGGGGGCTAGAAATAAATGTAAATAAAACAAAGATATGTGTTTTTTTAAAAAGAGAAAATCTCTTCACAATGAAACTTTTGAAATTAATGGATAGATTATTGAAATTGTTAACAACTTTACATATTTAGGTGTCAACTTTAATTACACTGGTAGTTTTAATCAAGCTGTCAAATGTTTAAATGATCAAGCATTAAAGGCATATAACTCTTTACTTTCCTTGCTAGATAAAGTTAGTATGGATGTGAAAACAACATTATCACTTTTTGATTCTATGGTTGTTCCAATATTGCTATACGGAGCAGAGGTTTGGGCAGTGCATAACCATAAAGATGTAAACAAGTTACATATGAAATTTTTAAAAAGAATATTAGGAGTAAAGCAACAAACACCAAATTTTGCAGTTTTGGGAGAATTTGGCAGATTACCTTTATCAACCATTTGCAAGCAAAGAGCATTAAAATTTTGGACTAAGATAATGAATAGAAATGTCCCAATCCTGTATGAAACTTACGTAGATCAATGTGAAAAATTAAATAGAAATTGCTGGTCAAAAAGGATAAATTCTGTGTTAGATCATCTTGGACTTAGTAATCTTAGATTTGCAAATAATCGATCGATAAAGTTCAATAGTATTAAGATAAGACTTCATGACCAATTTATTCAAGAATGGAATGTTTATATTTGCAATTCCCCAAAACTTTCATCATATCACGGTTACAAAGAAAATTTTGAGTATGAACCATATCTAGATAAATTGAAAAATCCAAAATTTCGTAAAACGTTCGCAAGATTCAGACTAAGTAGTCATAATTTACAAATTGAAGCTGGGAGATTTTTAAACCTTACCAGAGATGAAAGATTGTGTAATGTTTGTAGAACAAAAGTTATCGAAAATGAATACCACTTCCTCCTTTGTTGTTCTAAATATATTGACCTAAGAAAAAAATACTCAAAAAACATTCAATGGCCCAACATCTTTAAGTTCTATATTCTTATGTCAAGTTCTAAAAGTAATGTTTTGATTAAAGTTTGCAAGTATTTATTAGAATCTTTTAAGATTCGAAACGATTTATTAATCCGATAACCGTTTCAGTATCATTGCTATTTTAGGTAAATGGATATACATAGAATGCAACGATTTGTTTGTATCTCTTCGCTTTATTGTTGTTTCACTTTTTTTTCATTTTGCAGTGATGTTCATGTTAAAACCAAGTCTTAGCCATATTTCTTTTTCTGTATGTAAATGGCCAAAGACATATTTAATGTGTCGATTTTGCCTTTCATTAAATGTAAATTTAACCTTTGGACCTTTTAAATGTCTCGGGCGGCGCGCAATCTACCCGCCTATCAAACAATCTCTCCATTTTCTGCAGATTTTCTGATTGGTTTGGCTTTTTAACTTCAACAAGCAAATTTAACAAATTTCATTCTGCCAGCGCATCACGTAAGCACTTAGTCAATGACAAAAGGCGAAAGGGTATTCATGGGCTGTTCTACATCTCGTTGTTGGATTATTAGAAATCTTAGAAATGATTTACTTAAGTTTTGCTGGTCCGTTTCGAATCCAATGTCGTCACCATTTTTGCGTTTTGTACAAATTAAATTTGTTGGGAAGCCATGTTGTTAACGTTTTGTCATCTGTGGGCCCTACCCTCACTAGAGTCCTACAAGGGGGCAAAAAAGGAACGGCGATCCAGTTCCCTATGCAAAGGTTACCTAGGTGATATACCCAGGTACGCCAAGGTCCAAGGCTCGACACAGAAGACCATAGACACTCCTTAAGGCAAGGGTCATGCCATACTAGTCTGCACCCGATCCATTACATCAAATCACCAAATTAAAATAATATTAAAACAACAAGATATGACACGGACAGATAAATAGTTGTACTACAGAAGGGTACAATACATGACATATCAATTGAAACGCTATCAAAGAGACAAACTGACTGAAATGATAGCTAATGGTTATATAACAACAGTAGTCAATGCCCTAGTCTAAAACGATCACCCGATTGCCTAGACCGGGCCCATCCAGGCATTCGTTTATACCGAAGCGGGTGCCAAAGGAGCGTATAGTGAAGCTGGAGATCCCTGGGCTTCTCAACTTCCAGGACCCTGTTTTACGGCTTTACGAGTTTCCACCTACGGCAAACAGGCAGAACCATTCGGTGGGGTCTTACCACTCTACAGGACGGTAGACTGCGATTTTTACCCCCCCCCTCCCTCAGGCTACTCCTTTTACAACTCCCAATAACACAATTTATTGCGCGATTTTTCTTTTTAAAAGTAACTAGTCGATAATCCGTTATCTATCAGTGTATAATCTTTCTGCTCGAAGAGTAAAATTCACTCTTTTCTTCAAAAAGTCATTGCAGAGTTTATGTGTCACAAATTTTCACAAGCAATTAACAATTACTTCATTAAACTGATTGGCTATGAAATTTATACAGGTTATAATAAAATGGTCGTTTTAGGAAAAGGTATAAGCAATTCGGAAAACTGATCTCTAATTATAAAGAAGAAAAAAATATGACAAAACCTATTTGCACCACAAAAACAACGATTGTGCTGAAAACTGTTTCAAATTGAAATGCATAAGAATTTTTTGCATTTAACCGTATTTTTTAGTTTACCTAGATGGAACATTTGGTGAAAATTGTATGTTAGTATATGGTAACTGTTGGACTGGTGATGTGTGCAAAATTGACAATGGACATTGTCTGAACGGTTGTGAACCAGGGTTAAAACCTCCAACATATCTTTCATGAATGATTAATGATGTTAAACTCGTGAAAGTGTTAGATTAATCTTCATGAAATTGGTTATAATTATTTGGCCCCAGTTGCATTTTCTTAACAGCATGTCGTAGACCTGTCTCCAGCGACTACAACCCACTCAAGAGACGGGGTCTACTGGACGCGGGTTCTTATTAAAAAGAAGAAAATAGCAATAAACGCCCAGTCTGGATTCAAGTCAAAGCAAATACGTCAGGATGACACCACTGGCTGTTTAATACAAAAAGGCAGCCAGAACCTTTAAGGATAAAACTGAATAAAGAAAAATTATTTAATTCTAGAACTGAACTGTACCTTAATGAAACATGAAAATGCCGAAAACAAGTGAATTCAGTTACGAGTCCAAAATGAAAATAGCTATCAAAGTCAAAAATCAATTGTATTCAAATTACAAGTTTTAGAATATTTGGTGAAGTTAAGAATTCATTCTGTAAGACAATTTGTTGTGTTCCGTGTAATTTCATAAGATAATAGTTTAATTTCACAAGTTAATTGACAAATACTATAAACTATTTAAAAGACCATATAACTATTTACATTAAGATGTAAAATATGAAAGTCTTTAATTCTTTGAATACAAAATAATCAAAGTACTTGCAAATTTTTGCAAATGACTCTGCAAGAAGACAGTACTCCAAAGTATCTACTTTATTTGTCCAGAAGGGACCTCAATTTTCCACAAAATATCTGTCAATTATTTTATACAAGATCTTATTCGTAATTAGAAAATAACTACTAGTAATTAATTCAAAGAAAATTTGGCACAGTGTTAAGTTCTTAAAATCCCAAAATTCCAGCTTCCAGAGTCAAAATACGAGGAATTGAAGCTCTTTTTATAGCAGCCGGATCAGGGTTCAGAAGGATTCCATGCAACTTGATTGGCTGGCTAGCATTTCAACCAGTTTCAGCAACTTCCAAGAATCCATTCCGATTGGATTAACTGTCAAAAGATGACCATGCCTAATTATGGAAGGTTTTAATTGGCATGCTCTGTAGATTAATAGGTCCACCTACTTTGCACTTGGTCTACTTGTTTCCAATACACACAATCACAGAAATGGACCAAAATCGAAATCCTCAAAAGCATTATTCAAATCTTCAGTCTGGATTTATATTCATAGCCTTCATTAAAATAACATCAAAATAAGCCTAAACATGACCATTTTACGCACAATATTATGAAAATAGTATTTTGTGACATTAATTTACTACATTATGAAAGGCCACCAATAGCAGTAAATCAAAAAGACAAAATTACAATACTCTTTTAGAGACTCTAAAAAATCTCACATTAGAATATGAAAATGATAATGATAATCATACCACATACCAACAGACAAACAATGAGCACATTACAAGGCAGAGACAAATTCTTCTTTTCCCACATTGTTTAAGAAGATCATTTTTACAATGTAAACTAAGCAACATTCTGTCCAAATTGCACAAGGCTGCAAATCTCTGCATCAAACTTCATTTCATAAAGTAATCTAATCGCTGATTAGTATGCATAGCTATCAAAATGTATGGCACTTGCCTAATTACCTATTCACACCTTCTCCAATTAATCTGTTCAATCGATTAAAGGTAAGGGTCTGAATTGTATACTGTATATTCCATACATAGATAGTCGAATAGTGATAAGATGGCTACAAATAAGCAGTTATTTTATTTATCCCAGGAATACTACACAGTACCATTTGCACAAAGGCTATACTGTATTTGGTTGTGCAGCCCGAACCAGGGACATAATGTATTTGTGGCAGTTAATAAAATTCCCTGATAAATGGAATGCTAACAAAAATATGCAAGTTTAAAGGTAACTTATAAATCAAACAAGCAAGTCAATGTCTGCTAATATTGGCCTAGTTTAAGGAATGTTGTGTATGTTGGACCCCTACTGATAAGCTAATTGCCTTATCTGTAAGTCACACCAGGGGGTTAATCATCTTATATATTCCATTCATGACCATGGTCAAAATTTTTCAATATTATGTGATAGCTGCACCTTAGCTTTATTCTGATGAGAATTTGATAGAAAAAATAGAAAAGTTATTTTTTTTTAATTTATCTTATAACTTTTTTATGCTTTTAAAATTTCAAATCAATTTCAAATTACTGAATGAAAAGTGACTTAGCTGCAGATTGCTGGATTGAATGTACTTGAAAGAAATTTACATGCATTACTTTTTTGTGATTTAAGCGATTAAACTATTTCTTCAAACATTGTGGAGCCGCCGCCATAGCGCAATCGGTAGCGCGCCAGACTCCTAATCTTCAATCATGGGTGTCATGGGTTCGATCCCCGGCGGCGGCAAATATTCTTTCCGACAATTGTCTCTCACCAATGGGTGGATAATCGTAAACCTAAGTGAGATAGCAGCTGGAGGCTAGGAAAGGATGTAGTGGTAGTACTGGTGTGAGAAATACCAGGAATCCATTGTTAGGTGCTCCAGCCGCCGCGATATGACTGAAATACTGTTAAAAGCGGCGTTAAACCCCATTCAATCAATCAATCAATCAAACATTGTGGTAAAGTAAGAATTCTGGTAAAATTATTTTTTTTTCCATTTTGATTTATATCCTGGCCCAGAATATTGAAGTATTTCCTGGATGTTATAGCAGTTTTACAAACTAAGAAAGGTCGATTTGATGAGAGAGAAAAAGTGTTGAAATATCGTGACGAAAGGGGAAATCAGGAAAATCAATGTTTTTTCCTCTTTTCTCAATGTTGTCTATCTAAGTTATTCCAGTTGCTATTTATGATCTGTTATGATAACAATAACCTTATATTTTGTATTTTTACTCCTCCCGCACTTTGAAAAAGTCTTAAAAATGAGAACTTATTATTCATTAATAATTATAACCAAATAAAATTCAAAATTTATTTCAAAAGACAAATTAGCTACAAAGAAAGTGCTAATATATACCACACTTTTCCATTGTAATACAGCAGATTTAATCCCTTGTATAATGTACACTTTAACAAGAGCTGAGATGTCACACGGCTGTTTCAACTTTGATGATCTACCTAGATCTGATCGTAAGGGTGGAGGTATTGGATTGTTGTACGAAAACAATCTTAAAGTATCCAGATGTGATTCTACTACACACTTTCAGTCATTTGAACACGCAGAGTGGATAGTGTCTATTCAATTGTTTCGTTTGCATATTTTTGGCATATACAGGCCCCCATACTCAGAGTCCAATCCTGTAACTTTGGCAATGTTCATGAAAGACTTCACTGAGTTTCTTGATCAAATATCAAACAGAGCAGAACAATCTCAGTTGATACTTGGAGACTTTAACATACACATAGACAATGTATTAGATTGCTACACCAAACAATCTCAACAGTGTCTGGAGTCTTACGGTCTTACTCAACATGTTAATTCCGCAACTCATTCTGGTGATCACATCCTAGATTTGATAATTACAAAGTCAGGAGGAAAAAATATGATCATTTCAGAACCACTGTCTGATTATTTCATTTCTGATCACTGTTTCGTTACTTGCCACATTGACTTTTGTAGACCTCCGTTAATTAGAAAAGACATCAAATACCGTAATTGGAAGTCAGTATCGAAAATTACTATCCATGACCATCTTAAGGAATTAAATGACATAGTGAAAAACTCATCTAATGTAAATGATCTTGTGTCTGACTTTACCAGTAGTACATCAGAAATGGTGGAAAAATTGGCACCCATGAAAGAGAAGTCAATTCTTTGCAGACCTACTTTACCGTGGTACTCGGGATACCTTAAACAACTGAAACAGTACAAGCGATCAGTTGAGAAAATCTATCTGAAAGACAGGTCTGATTTGTCCAAGAGAATCTACAATGGCGTCAGGAACAAGTATAGTTCTGAAGTCAGACGGGTTAAGGATAATTATTACCACTCTAACATCTGCGAGGCGGAAGGAAACATTAGAAAACTGTACGCTGTTACATCAGATCTGTTAGGAAGGTCAACCGATAACCCCCTTCCTATTCATTCAGATGAAGTGCTATTAGCCAACCAATTCCTCAGATTCTTTTCTGATAAAATAATCAAATCAATACACCTGGGTATGAAGTGACACCAAATCCCCACAAATCAATGACAGATAAGACATTTGATAAATTCAGACGCCTCAATGAATGTGAAGTTCTGAAACTTATTAATTCCTCTAAGACCACCACATGTGAACTTGATGCTCTCCCAACAGTTAAACTAAAGGAAAATTCCTTACTTCTTGCCCCCGTTGTGACTGAAATAGTGAATCGATCATTGACCTCCGGTGTGTTTCCTGATGACTGGAAGAGTGCAGTAATCAAACCATTGTTGAAGAAAAAGGGACTCCCTCTTGAGTTTAAAAACTATCGCCCAGTGTCAAACTTAACATTTCTATCAAAAATTCTTGAGAAAGCTGCACTAAATCAAATTAATGAACATATTGAAGTGAATAATCTATTGCCAGAATATCAAAGCGCATATAGAAAATTTCATGGAGTTGAAACTGCAATGGTCAAGATGTATAGTGATCTTCTTGAAACTGTTGATAAAGGTCAGGTATCCATAGTTGTCATGATAGACCTCAGTGCCGCTTTTGATACGATCGATATAGGCATTCTGTTGAAAACGCTTCAAGTAGATTTTGGCATCAATGGTGTCCCATTAAAGTGGATTGAGTCATATCTATCTGGTAGAACTATGAAAGTGCTAATCAATAATTCAGCTTCTGAATCAGAGCCTTTAAAGTTTGGGGTACCGCAGGGTTCTTGTGCCGGGCCAGTGATATTTACCCTGTACATATCAGCACTAAACAGAGTTGTCCAAAGGTATCCAACAGATCTCTATGGTTATGCTGATGATCACAAACTAGCATTTAAAATTCAAGCTGGGAATTCTGAAAACCAAGAAACTGTTCTCCAACAACTTGATCAATGCCTGAATGACATCATTACATGGATGACGACCTTCAAACTGAAAATGAATGAGTCAAAGACAGAAATAATCATATACGGTACAAAACAACAGTTAAATAAACTCAATATCACCAGTATTAATGTTGGTGGTTATACAGTCAATTGTGTTGAACATGTGAGAGATCTTGGTGTTATTATGACAAATACCTTGAACTTTGATAAACATATCCAGAAAAAATGTCAAATTGCACGTGGTCAACTGCAAAACCTACGGAAAATACGAAAGCATCTTTCTCTAAGGTCAACAGAAACATTGGTTCAAGGATTAGTCCACTCCCACATTGATTTCTGTAACGGACTTTTTACAGAAATTCCGTTGTATCAACTTGACAAATTACAGCGTATCCAAAATCAAGCCGCAAGAGTGGTAACAAATACATCCTACGATCACTCTAGTAGAATACTTCTGAAAAAGTTACACTGGCTTCCAATTAAAGCCAGAATCATGTTTAAAACTCTATTAACTGTCTTCCGTGTGAAACAAGGCACGGCCCCAGCTTATTTACAAAAACTCTTGGTGCCAAATCGTCAGAATTATAGGCTAAGATCTCAAAGTTCAGATGAGTTCCTCATTCCAAGACGAAGGACAAAAATAGCCGATCGATCTCTTGCTGTTGTTGGACCCAAGTGGTGGAACAGTTTGCCTAATCATGTGAAAGACACTCCCACAGAATCACTGTTCCGTTCAAAGCTGAAAACATATCTTTTCAGCATATTTATAAACTAGGTGTATATCTATCTGACATAAAAGTAAATTTGCTGGACTTTTAAGACTGATTGTAAAGCGCAATAGAATATGTATATAATTTTTGCGCTATATAAATGTTATGTATTTGTATTTGTATTTGTATATAGCTTCCTTATCAGATAAGGTCGTAAAAGGCCTAGTTTAATCCTTCCTTATTTGACCCCCCCAAATGAGATATACAATTAACCACCCACTGAGAATTTAACGACCGTATCTGATAAGGAAGCTATATACAGTATACAAGGGATTAAATCTACTGTATTACCATGGATAAGTATGGCATATATTTGCACTTTCTTCCGAATTTTGCTCTTGAAATAAGTTTTGAATTTTATTTGGTTATATTCATTTTTAAGACTTTTTCAAAGTACCGGAGACATAAATACAAAATATTAATCATTTATTATCATAACGGATCACGAATAGCAACTCGAATAACTTTGATAGACAACATTGAGAAAAGAGAAGATAACATTGATTGTTCTGATTTCTCCTTTTGTCTCAATATTTCAACACTTTTTCTCTTATATGAAATCAAACTTTTTTAGTTTGTAAAACTGCTATAATATTCAGGAAATACTTCAATATTCTAGGCCAGGAGATAAATCAAATTTGAAAAAACAGTATTTTTACCAAAATTCTTACTTTACCACAATGATTGAAGAAACTGTTTAACTGCTAACTGCTTAAATTTCTTCCAAATACATTCAATCCAGCAATCTGCAACTTAGTCACTTTTAATTCAGTAATTTGAAATTGATTTGAAATATTAAAAGCATAAAAAAATGATAGATAAAATTTAAAAAATAACTTTACTTTGTTTTCTATCAAATTTTCATCAGCATAAAGCTAAGGTGCAGCTATTGCATAATATTGACAAATTTTGACCATGGTCGTCAATGGAATATACAAGATGATTAACCCCCTGGTGTGATTTACAGATAAGGCAATTAGCTTATCAGTAGGGGTCCAACATACACAACATTCCTTAAACTAGGTCTTTAAATTCTCAGCGTGTGGATAATTGTATATCTCATTTGGGGGGGGGGGTCAAATAAAGAAGGATTAAACTAGGCCTTTAAATAGTGTAGACACAGACATGTGCTAGGATCCTCTTTACCACAATCATTTGTTGATTTTTATTCCATACTGAATTTAATTTAGTTATACAGTTTAAATCTAAATGATCTGCCCAAATCATATGATTATGAGAATCACGGTCAGGTTTACCTGTCTAATCAAAACAGTGTGGGAAAAGGAGAAATCTTAACTGTCACAGATTAGCCATCTTGGGTTGTTGCTATCTCATGACAGTTAAATTCTAAAGTTAACACGATTTTAGACTAAATTACATAAAATGCAATTCTATAGAATACCTAAATAAGCATTTACTAGTTCTAAAATGCTAAAATGGAATAAAAGAAAATTTCTTTCGTTCGAGACTCAGGCCACCTGACACCTGCAAGAGCATGGGTCTGGTTCTATTATGCAATTCCTTAGGGTCAACCAGTAGACATTATGTATTACTTCTTCCTATGGAAGTTAGTCTTGGTGACACTCCCAGTAGGGGGTTTGTATCAAAGAAACATATGATCCTTGATCTTACCCTATAACCCTTTCTTGAAATGCATGAAGCTTGTTCCTTCATTAGGGCATACATGCAAATTTACAACAAGCAGATGATTTAGGTGAGCGATTTAGAACCATCATGCAGATGATTTAGGTGAGCGATTTAGAACCATCATGGACCTTTTGTTTTCTCTATCTTTTTGTTGGCGATTGTTTTATTGTTTTCATATTTAATGTATTACAAGTTTGTATACTGGATTCACTGATAGATTGTATGAAGTTTAACGCCACTCTTAAAAGTATTCAAGTCATATCGCGGCGGCTGAAGCACCAAACAATGTTTTCCTGGTATTTCTCACAACAGTACTACAACTACATCCTTTCCTAACCTCGGGTAGCGTGTCAGACTCCTAGTTCAACTTAGGTTTACGGTTATCCACTCATTGGTGACAGTCAAATGCTGGAAAGGATATGTGCCGCCGTCGGGGATCGAACCCATGACATCCCATTAATTAAGATAAGGAGTCTGATGCGCTACCGACTGCGCTATGACGGCGACTCTAAGTAACATAAAATGCCGCCGTCATAGCGCAGTTGGTAGCGCGTCGGACTGTCAATCTAGAGGTCCCGGGTTCGATCCCCGACTGCGGCACTCATCCTTTCCGACTATTTGTCTCCCATCAATGGGTCGATAATCGTAGACCTATGTGGAATAGCAGCTGGAGGCTAGGAAGGGATGTTATGGCGGTACTGGTGTGAGAAATACCAGGAATCCATTGTTAGGTGCTCCAGCCGCCGCGATATAACTGAAAGATTGTTGAAATCGGTGTAAAATCCCATTCAAACAAACAAACAAATCTAAATAACATAAATATTTGTCATTACTGTAGTTTAATGTTCACTTCCGGTCCCTTTTGGTAATTTGATTGGTCGATCGATTTTTATTTACACGCGCGAACAGTTAATGTGAGACGTTTGATTTGTGGCCGATAACTAAATATTGCTACTGATCATATCAACTCGACCCTTAAGCAATATCTTGTAATCTTGTACTTCTCTGTTTTAATCTATAAAAGAGTCGGGATGATCCATCATGGTCAGCATCGGTTAGGTGTTCTTACTCAAAAATATTTTGACTGTCATAAATTTATGGGTTGATATCGAGCAGGAAAAGCAATCGAGTATTGATTGCGTTTTTCTTTGGAATGATCGCGAAAGTGACCTCGAAGCAATCGAACAGCGATTTAATCTGGTCTGAATAATGTCAGTAAGACGAGTGATTCCCGATCGGCTCAGTAAATACCCCGACCTGAGTTGTGTTGAAACCAGATTGAGATAGGGTCGAGCTGGTCATGTGAAGATTGTATAATGATCTTGTTAAGATCGGTATGGTCGACAAGGACGGAATTGTTTGAAGGTGTTGCGGTATGTATGTATTAGTCGAAATCCCGCACCTGTATGATAGTGTAAGCTCGAGTTTGTCGGAGAGTAGATATATAATCGGGATGATCGGGTTGATCGGATCGGCAGTGTAGACACTCAACGATCACTTATGATAGATATGTTACTCAATCTATTTAGAATATCTTGACTGACTGAGAACAATTAGGAAAATAAACAGAACTTTTCGGAAAGGACTCTTTTTCATACTCGAGGAGACTCTTAGAAAATGGTTTGCCGAGATCTTATCTGCACTGCTAACTAAACTATAATAAGGGAAAAAAGTTTAGCAATTTTTTCGATCTACATTATTTTTCAACGTAAATGTATAAACCTTATAAAATCAGTCTCGTTTGTAATTCTTAACAGCTAACTAACTACGTTGTCTGCGCAGGTCATATTCTCCAAAGATTGGCCTGTTTTCGGGACCGTATCACTTATCCAGATTGGGATAAATCTTACTACGTCGTACGCATAACTCCATATTATATCGCCAAAAAGTAGCAAGTGGATAATTGCAATAAAACCTACAATAGTGGAGAAATCAAACTTAACTGTCGCCCAAAAATAATTAGAAATAAAATTATTTTTAATTGCGAAAGTACTCATGTCTTACCTGTGCTCCAATAAGAGACATCAAAAATTCGAAGCGTGCGTTTCATGGACGTTTCATGGGCGCTGGCATTTTGAATGAAGTTCGACGGAATCGGCCGAGTTGTCACGAATGACATTACCCAGAATGCTCAAATTAGATAGGTCAGTATTTTGAAAATGCCACCTATCGGAAGATAACGAACTAACTATTTATGCATTAAGAGCACGTTTTCCTCGCTTCTTAAGGCTGTCTGGCGCAGTTTTGCTGAAACACATTCTGCAAGTGCTTCCACATGTACGTGAAGTCTATATCCATAATATCTATCCCAGTTTATTGATTAGCATCAATAACAAGATAACTCATTAAAACATTTAAAAAAATTCAAATGAGACGTCGCCCAGGGCTTAACTTAGACCAATGGAACGTAGCCATCGGTATGTTGACTGGTGGTATGATGGTAAAAGAGGTTGCTCAACTTTTTGGCGTGAGCCAAAGTTCCATTTCAAGACTTAGAACAAAGTATCGTCAATTAGGCACCGTCAAAGACAGGCCACGTTCAGGCAGGCCACGTAAGACTACCCAACGTGAGGACAATTACATCATGACGTGTTCACGGCGTAATCGCTTCCTCAATAGCACTCGTAAAGCCGGTTTGATCCGAAATGCAACGGGAACACGGGTCTGTGCTCGTACTGTAAGAAACAGACTTCGTTCGGCACGTTTACGCACACGTCGACATTACGTTGGCATTCCTTTGACACGTGTACACAGACATGTAAGATTGAATTGGACAAGGGTACACCGTCGATGGCCAAGACGAATGTGGAATCAGGTCCTATTCACAGACGAATCCCGTTTTAATTTGATGTTTGCGGATGGCAGGGTACGTGTTTAGAGGCGTGATTGCAAAAGGATGGATCCCGCAAACGTCATTCAACATGACCGTTTTGGAGGCGGCAGCGTCTGGGGTGGTATATCATACCATGGAAAGACTGACTTAGTAGCTATTCAGGGAAACTTAAATGCCGTTCGATACTGCACCGAAATTGTCCAGCCAGTGGTATTGCCGTTCTTGCGTCAAGGGCTTGTTACCATTTTTAAGCAAGATAATGCCCGCCCACATGTCGCTCGGCACACTTTGGACCTTTTACAGACTAATAATGTTGATGTGTTGGATTGGCCAGCCAAATCACCGGATCTGTCTCCGATCTGTATCCTTTGGGACCATCTAGGTAGGAGAGTAAGAGACAGGAATGACGTTAATAACGTTAGAGACCTGGAACGTGTTCTGCGTCAGGAATGGGGTCGTATCCCTATGGCCATTAATCGTAGGCTCATTTCCAGCATGAGAAGACGCTGTGATGCCGTTATTGGCGCAAACGGTGGACATACAAGATATTAAATCTATGTGTTACTTTTACTTCCCTACCCCTACCATGTTTGACTCTGTACATCAAACACGTATGACCTTGAAATCATCTGATTTTTTTAAATACTGTGGCTAACACATAAAAGACCGATGTGTGAAAATATGGTTTGAATCCAAATCTAGACACCGAAGAAATTGGCTGTAACGTACGAAATTGCTAAACTTTTTTTCCCTCAGTATATATAGTCATCTAAGCATAACAGGCACACTTCGTTCTGACGTTTGTCACTAAAAAATGAAAATTCCGCACAGAAGCAAAACCAACGAAATCGACATGCATTTGAACAAATGCTGGTTATTGCATGCCAATTAGAATGGAGACGAGTCCATAACGATTCCCATCAAATCGAGTGACTTTTGTTGTTCTTCTTGTTTATGATAATTCGTCCGATGAATATGGTTATCAGGGAAATCAATTTCAGTCTCAATATCCCAACAGCGTTTTATTATCAATATCTAACCGTTTCATGATCATCAATATTCTGTCTTTTCTTTTAAAGCTAGCCTTTAATCAAATCAAGAAGACTTTTATGTTTGGCCTAGATATGACCGACCACCTTGTAAAGTTTTTTTACTAAGTGCCTTTTGGAGATACAATTCTGTTGTAATTAATTTCATTTGTTTATAAAGAATTTTTTATTAGCTCTACTGGCCAAAGGCTAGAAGATCTATAGCGATGACATTTTCACGTCCGGTGTCCGTCCGTCCGACCGCCCGTCTCGTAAGTCCACAGTTTTCATAGGATTCTCTTCAAATGTTCACAGATTGGTTGTACCATCATGAGAACCGTTTCTTTCGGAATTGGGTCTGATCCGTTACGAAATACTGAAAAAGGGGCCTTATGAAAATTTAATTGAAAAAAAAAATATTAAAAATCCCCGTTTACACTCTAGATGATTGTACACTTATAAGCATCTTTACTTTCGAAATTGAGTATGATCCATCAAGAATCAGGGGAAGAAGGTCCTTGTGAAAGTTTGATTAAAAAATCTTCGCTAACACTTTAGAGTCAGCAGTTTTCATTAGATTCCCTTCGAACTTCACAGAATGTTTGTATCATTATTTGAATTTTCCGTTCGAAAGTGGATCTGATCCGTTAAGTATCTCGGTAAAAGGGCCTAATGAGAATTTAATTAAAAAATCTGGTTCGTACACTAGAGTCGACATTTTTCAACAAATTCTCTTCAAACTTTCACAGAACGTTGTTAGAATTGTTCATTTCAAAAGAGGGGTCTGATTCGTCAAGTAACACGGGATAAGGGGCCTTGTGAAAATTTAATGAAACAAAGTTTTGTTAACACAATTATATCCCCAGATTTTACCAGATACTCTTCGAACTTTCAGAGAATGTTTGTACCATCATAAGGATTGTTCTTTCGAAAATGGATGTGATCCGTCGAGAAGCACAGGAAATGGGTCTTTATAAATTTTCATTTTAAAAATCTTATTAGTGTTATAAAGTCCACAGATTTCATCGGGTTGTCATCATAATCTCACAGATCCATCAACTAACATAGGAAAAGGGACTGTATGAAAATGAAATAAAAAAGCCACTTGACGCAATAAAGCAAACAGCTTTAAAGGTAGGTATCGATGTTTTTTTCATGTCACAGATTTTTATTATTTTCATTTCCTCTCATATACTATTTGAATACAATATGCCGCAAAGGAGTTTTGCAAAAATGTGAGGCCGCTTATCAGAAAAAAGAAGGGTTTTTCCTAATAGCCTACGTAAACTATTAATCTTTTTTTAGATTAATCCGAGACGAGACAGTTGCGAAGATTATAGGGCATTCAAGTGGCGCGAATAACCGTTAGAACCTTGCATTGAGTTTAAATTACATCAAACAAACGTCATCGTTACGTCATCAGGAGTTTTGTTCGCTAGCCGGTCTGTAAAGATCAGTTCAAAACTGTCGTAAGCGTTATTACGAATATAAACACTTACCGTAGTTTTGCGCTTAGCCTTCACGTAACATGATTTAGGACGTTGGCTGTTTCGCTAGTAAATTTGTTTCATTCTTTTGACTTTGGGTCATATGCAAATGAGGTCATTCGATGTCGACAACCGAATTCCGTGATATCTAAAAATAACCTGGAATTCCGCTGAACTTTCTGATATAACCACAAAAAACCACTTTATGTTTTTTAGAATTAACACCAAGACAATACCTGACTTAATTTTAAGTATTAAATGTTAAATGAGTCTATTTTTAGGCACTTTGTATTTTTTTCTTATCTAGGTTTCAGAAAAATCGATACCTCCCTTTCATCGGATTTTGTTTAAACTTCGGGAAACAAGGAATTGTGAAATGTCATTTAAAAATCCTTGTTCCCAAGTCCAGGGCTTTCTTCGAATTTCTTCAAACTTTCAGAGAAAGATTGTACATTAATTACGATTGTTGATGTTGACATTAGTTTTGATCCGTCAAGTATCACAGGAAATTGAGCCTCATAAAAATTCCATTTAAAAAAACTTGTATCACAATAAAGTCCACAGTTTTCTTCGGATTCTGAATAAACTTTCACAGAATCTTTGTACCATCATTAGGATTGTTTCTTTCCAAAATGGTTCTGATCTGTCTAGTTCACAGAAAATGGGGGCTGTATAAAGATGTTATTACAAAATCCTCATTAACACAAAAATGTCCCCAGTCTCTTCAAACATTAAAAGATTGATTGCACCACCATTTTGATTTTTCCTTTGAAAATTGGGTCTGATTTGTTTAGTTTCGTGAAAAAAGGTGCCTTATGATATTCATATTACAAAAACGTCGTTATGACAATAATTCTTCAGTCTTTATCATTTTCTTCAAGGCTTTAGAATGATTTAAGTAACATTGTGATTGTTCTTTGTAAATTGGTTCTGATTTGTTAAGTGTCATTGGAAAAGGGCCCTTATGAAAAGTTTTTTTTTGTTTTTTTTTTTAAATCTTGACACAATACATTCCACTGTTTTTATTGATTCTCTTTAAACTTTTGAGAATGATTTTGCCTTCATTAGAATTCTTTCTTCTGAAATTTGGTTTGGGCCCTATAAAAAGTCACTTTAAAAACCTAATTTACGCAATATAGTCAATAGATAACAGGTTTATTGTACCATCATTATGATTCTTGATTTTGATAGGGGATCTGATCCGTCAAGTATCAATTGGAAAGGGGCTCATGTAACTCTCATTTAAATATACTAGTTAATACAATGATGTCCCTAGATTTCAATGGATTCACTTCAAACTTTCACAGAATGATTGTACAATATAAGGATGGTTCTTTTCAGAAATGGATTCAATTCTCAAGTATCATGAAAAGTAGACCCTATGAAAACTTTATTTAAACATTCTAGTTAACATGATGAAGTCGCACATTTCATCGGATTCACTTTTAACTTTCACAGATATATTTAACCATCATTAAGGGATTCTTTCGGAAATTGGATCTGATCTGTCGAGAACCATGGGAAAAGGGACCTTATAGATATTCGATTGTAAAATACAATCCATAGTTTTTATCGAATCTTTTCAATCTTTCACAGAATGATTGTATAATCCTAAGAGTTGATTTTTTTTAAAATTGGTAAGGTAGATAAACTAGCACAGGAAAAGGGGCCTTATGAGAACTTGATTGAAATATCCTAATTACACAATAAAGTCCACAGTTTTTATTGGATTTTTTTCAAAGATGTATGGAATGATTGTGGCATTCGAAACACAAGAAAATGGGCCTTACAGACAATCAGTGAAAATATTCTTGTTTATATGATGAAGTTCACAATTATTATTATCACTTTTGTAGGGTCGTAATGAAAGTTCCTTTCAGAAATGAAGTGGATCTATCAGAAAATACAGGAAAAGGGGCCTAATGGATTTCCACTCAAAACAATCCTGTTTTTGTGACTAAGTCAACATTCATTCTCGAATTATTTTGAACATTTCAGGATAATTGTAGGGTCATAAGAAAACTTCATTTTGGAAAATGAATAGATCCGTCATGAAACACAGGGAAATGGGCCTTACGGATCGTTGCTCAAAATAATAAAGGGGATAAAATCAAGTGTGTTATCTTTATTTTATGCATTCTTCTTTAAAGTCATATCTTCCCTCAGCGGAAGGATAATCAGTTTAAACAATCTATCTTGTATTGGGTTACTAAAGCAAACAAGGGCCTTTTTAATATCGATATAGAAAAGGAGTGTATGAGAAAGGTCTATATAGAGTATTTTGTGTTTTTCTGATCGATTTCAATTCGTGCTTGTTTACATTTTGAAATAGAGTCGAAGGCCCTCGATTAACCACCGAAAATACTCGCTAATCTTCGTTATATGCATAGGTGCTGTTGACTAAACTTTACGGACGATTTCGTTAATATCCGTGACCGAACTATACACTGTAAATAATACAGTAAAATTTTGTCGTTTTACGGTATTTTCGTCACGGTTTCGTTCCGTATTTTCCCATTACAGAATCTGACCGTAAAAATGTTGCATTATGGGTAAACTAATTTGAACACCGCAGACATTTTGCTGACAACTGTTACTGATATCGAAATGAATTTGGATGCTTACGTTGATCTAGGTCGATAGAGTTCAGATGGGGTAAAAAGAAGTTGTGGTATGATCGACATCACCTATTAAATAGTTAAAGAACGCAACTGAGAAAGGTAACTATCTTTATTCTGCTCTTTTATTTTTCATATTACCCCACCCATTACTGTTTACTATCATGCAATATCTATGTTTTGACTGAATGATATGAGCATGCGTTTTACACATATGAAAAGTTTTGTAGCTTTGATGGCCAACGTTAGGATATAGATATACGCTTTGTGATACTCTTTCCAGTCAAATAAAAAAATGGCGTTTAACAGGGAAACCCGTCATTTTACTGGTACTTTTCGTATTTTTGACAATTATCGAAAACTTGTTTGTTTGATTATTAAGACACGTAGTTAGTAAAAATCTCTGTATTAAAGGTAAAAAAAGACTAAATATAGATAAATAGATATAACATATATAAATATAATTTGTTGGTGCACATGTGTAAACTCTGTATTTCAGGATTAGTTATTCTGACTTTGCCCGAGTGTATCATGGTGTATGATAACAAGTTTTTACACACGTATTAATTATTACCCTCACCCCATCTTGGTATCAACATGGTGAATGCAGACTGAAACCCCCCTAACAGTTAAGTTATATAATCTTGGCCAAGGATTGAACAAGGTTGAAATGTATACATTTTTATATCTATCACTTGAATTATACGTTCACATGGCTGATTTTTAAAGAAAATATGCACTTTTTTTACATTTGATGTGATGCTATTCGAGTCATCTTACAGACGTTTGCAGAAAGGTCACTGAAGAAACTTTGTCTGGGGTATAACTTCTACATTTATGGGTAGATTTAAAAATAACTAGACACACTTGTTCTTCTTGTTGAGTTCTAGTCATGCGAACCGTTTGTTGGAATACCTCCAAGGTCAAGATCACAGTTTAAGGTCAAACAATAAAATTAACTTTGTCTGAAGTATAACTTCTATATCTATGGATGGATTTAAAATAACTTGGCACGGTTGTTCTACTTGGTGAGTGCTAGTGTCATTCGAATCATGTGTTGTGATACGTCCAAGGTCAAGGTTAAAGTAGAAAAAAATTATGTGCACCACATTCTCGGTAAAAATCAGCGGGCTCGACATGTTGTCCCTGGACAATCCATTTCTCGTTAAATACAACCTTCCGAACCAACACTGTTTAGTTCAATAAAAATGTAAAATTGTGTGTGACAAAAAACTTTACTTGAATTTAGACCACAATATTTGGACGAAGTGTAAGTTATGTAATATGTCTTATAAATATATATCCGTATTTTTTATTTTAGGAGAAATTCAACCGGCCTTTAATCCAAGATGGTACAATTCAATGGAAATTAACAACACAGATTATATGAAAACTACAGAGGAGGATTGATCAGTACTGTTAGAAGAACCCAATCTTCACCTTAGAAATATCATAATTCTTGTGTGTGATTTAATTGTGATCAGAATTTTTCATTGTTAAATCATGAATGATTCAATAAAACAAGTCATGGTCAATTCAATAAATACTTTTTGGTATTTTTGTTTTGTTAACAGAAGAAATGTTTGCCTATGTTTATCTAGATATGTAAAATGGTGTAAAAACATTTCATTATTCGATGTATAATTTACTGTAGAAGGGAGGAATTTTTATATGAATGTGAAAAAAAACCGGTCTTAATGCCCCGTAAAATTTTACGGGAAAAGGCCTGGCAGCTGGTTTCCAGGACAGTCCCGTAAAATTACGTTTCACGCGTTACGGTATACCACCGTAATTTTACGGGATTGTCCTGAAAACCAGCTGCCGGGTTTTTTACTGTAAAATTTTATGGGAAGTTTTTACAGTGTAGTTGTTTACTTGACTAGCGAAAGTTAGAACGTCATCACTTACGTCTTAATTTCATGTTAACAAATCTTATATTGTGGTAGGTTACAATTTAAGATTTCGAAACTTCTTTCATGAACTTTAGGATAACTGCATTGAATTATTTTGATCATACAATTTAATCGTCATATTTATTTATGCCCTTTGGCCTCGAGTACTTTTTTCTTTCTTATTTTGTTGTGTATTGGGGGGTAGATATGACTTTAAGCAATTAACTGCAATCCTTAAATATCATATTACTTTAACGTAACTTGATAGCCAGTAGAGCGTCTCAGGCCCTCGCGGGCATATTGTTTTATAACTGTTATCTTTAGTGTATCACAAGTTAATCTTCATGTAAAATTTCATAACTTGATTGAAATATCCTAATTACACAATAAAGTCCGCAGTTTTTATCGGATTTTATTTTTCAAAGATGCATGGAATGATTGTGGCATTCGAAACACAAGAAAAGGGGCCTTACAGATTATGATTGCAAATATTCTTGTTTATATGATGAAGTTCACAATTATTATTATCTGTTTTGTAGGGTCGTAAGGAAAGTTCCTTTCAGAAATGAAGTGGATCTATCAGAAAATACAGGAAAGGGGGGCCTAATGGATTTCCTCTCAAAACATTCCTGTTTTTGTAACAAAGACAACATTCATTCTCGAATTATTTTGAACATTTCAGGATAATTGTAGGCTCATAAGAAAACTTCATTTTGGAAAATGAATAGATCCGTCATGAAACACAGGGAAATGGGCCTTACGGATCGTTGCTCAAAATGATAAAGGGGATAAAATCAAATGTGTTATCTTTATTTTATGCATTCTTCTTTAAAGTCATATCTTCCCTCAGCGGAAGGATAATCAGTTTAAACAATCTATCTTGTATTGGGTTACTAAAGCAAACAAGGGCCTTTTTAATATCGATATAGAAAAGGAGTGTATGAGAAAGGTCTATATAGAGTATTTTGTGTTTTTCTGATCGATTTCAATTCGTGCTTGTTTACATTTTGAAATAGAGTCGAAGGCCCTCGATTAACCACCGAAAATACTCGCTAATCTTCGTTATATGCATAGGTGCTGTTGACTAAACTTTACGGACGATTTCGTAAATATCCATGAGCGAACTAGTTGTTTACTTGACTAGCGAAAGTTAGAACGTCGTCACTTAATTTCATGTAAAAAAATATTATATTGTGGTCGATCAAAATTTGAAATATCGAAACGTCTTTCATGAGCTGTAGGTAACTGCATTGATTTATTTCGATCTTACAGTTTTAAGCGTCATATTTATTTATGCCCTTTTGCCCCGAGTACGTTTTCCTTTCTTTTGTTTTATATTGTGGGGAAGATTTTACTTTAAGCAATTAACTTCCTTAAATATCATATTACTTTAACGTAACTTGATAGCCAGTAGAGCGTCTCAGGCCCTCACGGGCTTCTTGTTTATATAACTGTTATCTGTAATGTATCACAATTTAATCATCATGTTGAAATTTCAGATTTGTATTCGATTAAAAAACAAAAATTGTCATGAGTTAAGATTTTATTGTTAAAACTTACGTATCAGGTACCAAATAATCTTTTCTAAATTGACGTGGTGGTGAAATTATGCTAGTAGTTGACTAATTTTTTGGTGAAGCCAATCAAGTAAAAACTGACAAGAATAAGAGCCCGTATCAAACCAACGGTAGAATGAAATTTGCAGTTTACTAATTTAACGCGACGTTAGTACGCTGACGACGTCGTCTAATCTAAATGTGTGCAGATGATCTGTTGTCTTCAAGAAAATAACTTTGGTTGTAAGCACCCGATTTACTTTGAATTTATACCTTGCTATTTAAGAAGGTTGTTTAAGACCAGTAAACATTTGAAAGGATCCGACGAAGGGCCGATAACGTACCCGGTACGATTTTGGAATGGAATATTTTGACGCCCACAGATGTATTGGTGGTGACAAAAGAAGGGCTGATGACCTTTATTCGGTTAAACAGATTTCCTGCCTCTACTCAGCTCGGTTCTAAACTTCAAACTGTCACATTTGTCAGAGTTACAACACAAACTATGCTAAGAGCATTATGAAAGAGGTCTTTTTCCCAGAAGACCATGTATTTCGAACCGTTGTCTCTGTATCACTGTTTTTTGTTGTTTTTTTTTTATAGTTATCAAGGGGTATTGAAAACGATGGTTGTCATCTTAAGACTTAGGCTCTGTATTCTTCAGGTATGAGTTCAGGTTCCGTACTAGAAAATAGAGCCGACCAATGGAAACGTTCACTCAGTCAACATGACTGTTAATTGCTGGTGTGGAATAGGTCTATAATAACATGGGTCATCATCTAGGATGGGCTTACTGTTTGAGTAAGGTTGTTTTGGTTCAACAACTCGCGATCACAGCCGAAGCAGACGTATCCGGTTTTCCTTGTACATGCTACATGTCGCGTGTCCTTTCTTGTTGGGATAAGGAAACCTCCAGCATCTTTTCTCGAGATCAGTAATAACACAAATTATCACCTTCCTTAAGATAGTAGAAAATAGTATATGGTATTGAGCACTTTTTTTTAAAAAAAATGTTCTATAATTTCCGAAAAAATGACTTACACTTTGTAAGTAGACCCAGTGGTTTTATAAGTTTTAAGTACAAAATCGTAAACAGTAGAGACACTTTTTAAAAAGATTTTTTTGTCGGGGGGATATTGACAATACAAGATCCATCGTTCAACTAAGACACCGTATCGAAATTATCTAATTTTCATCCATGTGTATACACATATTGACTCTTTTTAGCTCACCTGAGCACGAAGTGCTCAAGTGAGCTATTGTGATCACCTTTCGTCCGGCCGTGCGTCAACAGTTTCTTTAAACGACATCTCCTCCCAAACCACTGGGCGAATTTGAATCAAATTTGGCATAAATATTCCTCATACGGTCCCCTAAAAAATGACTAAAAGAATTGAAATCCGTTAAAAACATGGCAACAAAAGTGAAATTTCAAAATAATCTTTAAAAATCTTCTCCTCCTGACCCAGAAGGCGTAGAGCATTGATATTTTGCATGAAGCATCAGTATATTGACCTCTTACAAAATAGCTAAAATCATGATCCTCGGGTCTCCCGGGGCAGAGCCGGGGGTGGGTTATAGGCATGAAGCACCAGTTCACAGACTTCTTCATTATTTCTTAAATTATAACCAATGGATCCAGAGGGAGAAAAATGTTCTTTCAAATCAGCACTAAAACCTTGTAATTTGTAATTTAGACTTTTGGATCCCTAGGTTCATAGTCTTTATATGTAAGTGTGGCCCACTTGTATCATTATTCAACCTTAACATGAAATTAGACTGTTGAAAGAAAAAGAGCCTTTATCTCAGGTGAGCGCCCCAGGGCCAACGACCCTCTTATTGTCTTGTTCACGTTTGTTATCTGTCTTTTTCCTTGATTTCTCTTAAATCTATTTCTCCTTTCTTTTTCGGGTTCGTATCGGCAATGCCTACATCATCTCGATTTTCTCTTACCATATGTTTTGTGCTTTCAATTTGATAGTCTGTTTATTTCTATAACTTGCGTGAACCCCTTACTTGGCCAGTTTTCAAAAGTGTGATCTTGGCGACCAACTGAAAATTCCGTGCTTTCTTAGTCTAACCAGATCGAATAGGACGAGTAGTATCTCAGAAGCGCTATTGATCATTGATGTGTTATTTCTATTTTTACTTCAACTATTATGTTATGATGATGTTGTGTTTTTCGTTGTATTTTCGACGAAAAGCATAAATTTCTAGACTAGATAGTATTTTGGTTGATGTATACTGCGATAATATGTCACTTTTTGGGAAATATGCTTTGAAAGCTGGCTACGCCTCGATCTTGACCAAAACAAGTAGTAGAAGACTTATACTTTGTTACCATTGGCTAGATTTAATATGTTGCCCTTCATGTGATACATTTGTTTCTTTGTTTGAATGGGGTTTTACGCCGCTTTCAACAATCTCTCAGTTATATCGCGGCGGCTGGAGCACCTAACAATGGATTCATTGTATTTCTCACACCTGTACCGCCATCACATCCTTTCCTAGCCTCCAGCTGCTATCCCACATAGGTCTATGATTATCGACCCATTGGTGGGAGACAAATAGTCGGAAAGGATGAGTGCCGCCGTCGGGGATCGAACCCGGGACCTCTAGATTGACAGTCCGACGCGCTGCCAACTGCGCTATGATGGCGGCTTATGTGATACATGCAAAAGCATCAAAATGATTGGGTACAAATGGTTTTCTCATCATTTTAACACCGATTTTTTGCGTGAGAGTAGACTGATAATTATTGAGATCCGTTATAGATGAGACTTTGCATTTAGAGTACTTAGTGTTCTACATGGCGATCTATGGAGCTTCGCAGGTCGGGTTGGATATTAAATTGATTGAAACTTCTTTTACAAATTTTATCCCTATTCAGTTACCATCCATATGCTTTGATTTCAATTTTCTGAAAAGGTGTAGTTACAGGATTCTATTTTTTTCTGTTTTTGTTGTTTGACACCTTGCAAAAATAAGTTATGATTATTCAAAAAGATCTAAAAAAACAGTTAATTACATATAATTGTATGTTACTCATTTGAAGGTTGTTGTCAACATGAATCTATGCATGTTTGTCTTACTGAATTATTTATTTCAGAGTGCGAACATGGTAGGTATGGAGTCAACTGTATTGGTATCTGTGGACATTGCTATAACGACATGGACTGTGACAAGTTAAATGGAAGCTGTCAGTCTTGTGCATCTGGATATATAGGAGAATCTTGTTCGATAAGTAGGTCAAATAAACAATATCTGGTCTAATTTCAAATTCTAAACCTGGGTCAATTGATTTTCAGTTGCTAGCGAAATGATTGACTCTTCAATCGTATCGAATTGAAATGCCTCCTAGTATCGATCACAGTACTGAAAGTACTTTTAGCTAGCAAGGTATAATTCTGTTAGGTAATCTACTTAGTCAAAGGTTATCATGAAAAACCAGCGAGGTTAAAGTTACCCAGGAGTTAAATAGCATTCTTCTGATAGTGTTATCTATAATTTGAATAGAGTTATTTCATGTGGCTATACAAAGCAGTGTGTATTGTTAAGACATTGATCAGACTCAATTCGAACACGATATGATCGAGGGAAATAAAATACCTAGAAGATGAACTTGCAGACAGATTGCGCTATATTCATGAAATACATAAGAACTACTTTTATGGCGTAAGCATTCACTGGATTTAATTGTTAAGTCTCCAGTGACAGTGTGCACTCCTTAAACTCTCAGAAGACCTTTAATTGGGTATGGCTTTGCTAGCTAAAATATGGCTTATCATTGGAAGTGTGTGAAGAAAAAAATATTGAAAAGAAATAAAGAGTCGTGGTAAATATGTTAGAGGAGTCTTAAATGCTTCAGCTATGAGAAGGCGATGTTGTACAATTATGGAACATGGTAGTGTAAGTACGTAATTGCACCGCCTGTCCAGCGTTGCCCTCATTATCTTTGCAAAAAAACTGTAATTTCACTAAAGGACCTAATCGTTTTGATATAAACTTTGATCTATTGTTCCTTTCTGTTTAACATATATTAGAAAATACTTAAACCTGCATTAATTATAAAGGGAAATCTAAAAAAATAGGTTTGGTTTATTGGGGGTATTCATAGCCCGACAGAGACTCTGACTAAGTTCAAAGACAAATAGAAGTACTGAAAGAACTGTAATATAACAGAGCATGGTTTTGATAAGAAATCTTTTGTCAAAGGTTGACTAGGTTTAAGTAACTAAGGGGTTAACCCATTCAACCACAATCCCTTCTTTTTAAGAGCCTTAAGAAGGTAGTTCTGGAAAACAATTTGAAATTGACTAAATTGCTTCTTACAAGCAATTTCTGCATTTTCCACATTGTTTTCTATTCAGAACGTTATTATCTAGAATTGTCAACAATTTGAAATTGTTGTCCGCAACTTCTTTGGCGACTCTGATCAGAATCTGGAGGCAGATTTTGCAATATTCCTGAGTTACGTAAGAACTATTTTTTTATGGCGCAGGCATTCAATGGATTTAGTGGTTAAGCCTCCAGTGGCAGTTTGCACTCTTTGAAATCTGAGAAGACAACCAAAATTTTGTCTATTAACTTAAGTTATAACAGCTTACTATATCAAATCTTGCGCTTTGCTAACTAAAACCAGAAATATATCCATGATTGCCCATAAGGACACCGAAAGCTGCTAAATCATTTAAATAAGCTTAAGTGTTATTCTAATAGTTTGATTTTTCCCTTCAAAAATACTTCGAAGTATAATAATCTATGAGTAACTCTGGTTGCGATCGAATAGTAAATCTTTAAAACACAATTGGTTACCAAGGGTACCGTTAGTTTCTTAAATTTACAGTGTAGAAAATCAGTGATGAATTTATTCACTCATCGGAATCTTTCAAAAGCAAAGGTGGGCAGGTGGAGGAAAATGGTGTCCAAAGATTTGAAAAAAATGTACAATTTATTCCTATGTCTAATAGTTTCAAGACAAATCAAATCCACGTATACTAATCTTAACAACTTATGAAGACGTTAAGGTATTTCAGGATCGTCCTTCTTTATTTATAGCTTAAAGAAGGGCTATCCACAAACTAAGCATACTTTGTTCGCATTTGCGTATATTGACACATTTGTAAAGGTTCGCAAAAGGATTTTTCTCGCTAGATATGAAGCCATTAATCTAATTACACTGTTTGAATAGGCGAAGCGGATTCATATTTAAGTTTGATTAGGCGTCTTGTTTCATACCTCAACAAAAACAAATAATATTCTTTTCAATTCATAATTTAATGACATCGAGCGATTAATGCAAATATTTACATATTTTGATACACAGTTTATTGAACTATTTGGCTGCAAAGCATACAAAATAGTTGCGTTTTGAAAAAAAAACTGTTCGTGGAGGAATTAATTTCTTTAAGCAATCAGAAGGCTATTTTATATAGACGAAACTAACTATCATTTTCCCTTCGTAAACTTATTCGAATATATGAAAAACTATAAGGCAGATATCAACCAATTATTAGAAATATCACTTTCTGACGAGGCTTGATTTTTCTGTTTATCGGTCATGCTGTCCTAAAATCGATCAATTAAAAAAAAACTTTTTTTGTTGTTACTTTGATTTTACTAGGCTTCTGTTATGAATTTTCAGAACTTCCCGTGTGTGATGAGAAAGAACAACTTCTTGCAGTCGCTATAGGTGGAACAATTGGAACTATTTTGTGCCTTACAGCGTTGATAGTTTTGATCATTGTCTTTATCAGAAAAAGGTAAATATTACAATTGATAAAGAAAAATGGTAATGAATACGGTATCACCCATTTACATGTTTTCCTTCTTTAATTCAAGGATTTCAAAAAAGTCCTGAGTTTTACCGTTAACCAATGACTAGGGACCATCAAAAGTCTCTTCATCTAGCGGAGCGTCAATTTTGATAACTTCAATATTGGGTCTTCTCAGAGTCCAATGAGTGCAAACTACCACTGGAACCTTAACCAGTAAATCCATAGAATGCTTACGCCATTAGGAGAAGTTCTTATGTAATTTGGGGATACTGCAAACTCTGCCTGCAAGTTCATCTCCTAGATATTATTAGCTCGCTAGAGCATATCGTATTCAAAATTATTCTGATCAGAGTATTCATTGTGCGCATTACTTTGTGTGACCAAATTAATTACTTTATTCAGTTTGTAGAAATAGTCAAAAGAATGCTATTCAACTCCAGGGCTATTTTAACCCTTTCCCGTTTTTTCTATATATATTAGACTGGTCAAAATTGTAATTAGTTGCAGACGTTAATGAAACTTTGGTGCAATTTGAAATTAAACCATAATGTGTGGTAGAAGATACTGCGGGGAAATGAGAAACTGCTTGTCAGAATCAATTTCTCCTTTTTCCATATTGCTTTTTCAAGTATAAAATCACAGCATCGGATATACCTCGTTTATTTATCATGATATTATTTGACAAAGAAGATTACTTATCAAAACCACGCTTTGTTAGCTTACAGTGCTTTCAATGCTTTTCAATTCGTCTATTTTCTCTATTTCTATTATGACTCGATCTTTGACAACTTAAAATTGCAGATGTCGTTGATTGTCTATGCTCAAGATTACTGCAAAATTGGTTGCCATAAATTATTTGTCATACGATATCTTTGTTATAGACTTTCTTCAACTATGTTGATACATCCAACATTGTAACAATATCTTTGTCAGGTTTGATTTTGAGATTTCTTCGATCGCTCATTACTAGGATAGTTGCCATTTGATAAATTCGTTATCTTGAAGTAACATCTTTTCCTCAAATGATTTTCTTAAAGGTGTATGTGTGGATTCCTCTAAAATCAATTTCCTGGACAACTTAAGAAAATCATATTTCTTCGGTTTTGCGTTCCTAAGGTGGCTCCTAAAAAGGCTGTCACATCCAGATTAAAGAACTTTGCTTTGTAATCATTTCTTTTTCCTCAATGGTGTACATATTGCATTCCTTTTCAGGTCTAAAGATACTAAACCCGCCATTTCAGACAATCTTTATGAAATGCCTGATCGCGCTGTTACTGTAAGTGAACATTTATATGGACATCGTCTGGATCAACAAATTGCCGACTCCAATTATGAAAACGCAGGTATTGTAACAGATGCAACCATTATTGATTTTTTCCCAGTATTTCAATTTAACAATTTATCAAACAATTCTGCGTTTTAAACGTGCTGACTGGGGTGACGTCTGCTGTCTCTTTGAATTTCCAAACTGTCTAAGACTTTGTCCAAACAAAACCGTAGAAGTTATTGAGTGAAAACTGACCGATTGCCATGACTATTACAAGCAATCGACAAATCAAGTAATACACTTAAACCGGAAGTGAACTTCAACTCCATAATTGTTCGTTACTTATGTGGAACACTTTTGTTGGTTTTGCAACTAAACTGTCGTAACTACAGCTCATTCACTCAACTTTTGAAGAGAGCTTTGATATTTTGCATGAAACATCAATATTTGACCTCTTTCAAAACAGCTGAAATCATGACCCCCCGGGGGGTAGGGCTTATAAAGAAATAAAGAACGTTTTTTAAACGAAATCTCCTCCCTAAACATTGGGCAAATTCGATTCAAATTTGGCAGAAATATTCCTTATGTGGTCCCCCTTAAAAATAGCTAAAAGAATTTAAAACCGTTGAAAACTCTTGTTACCATGGCAACAAAAGTGAAATTAATTTTAAAATAACTATACAGACCAGAAACAGAAGTCAGAGAGCCTTGATATTTTGCGTTAAACGTCAGTATATTGACCTCTTTCGAAATAGGTAAAAACATGACCCAGGGTACCCAGGGGTTGAGTCTCAGGGGGACGGGGTTATATAGAAATAAAGACAGATTTTAACGACATGTCCCCAAAACCATTGGCTCAATTAGAATCAAATTTTACAGAATTATTCCCCAACATCTCTCCCTCAAAGTAGCGAAAAGAAATGAAATCTGCTTAAAATACTGGTTGCCATGGCAACAAAAGTAAAATTCAAAGATAATCTTCAAAAATCTTCTTCGCCTGACCCACAAGGCGTAGAGTCTTGATATTTTGCACAAAACATCTGTTTATTGACTTCTTCCTTATTACTGAAATTATAACCTAGGGATCCAGATGGAGGAAAAGTTGTTCTCTTCCTTTCATATTAGTCCTAAAGCCTTTGAATTCGTCATTAAGACTTTGGATCCTAAGGTACAGAGCCTAAATATGTTTAATGTATGATCCACTTGTATCATAATCCTTACCTTTACATCAAATTAGACAGTTGAAAGAAAGAGATCCTTTATCTCAGGTGAGCGCCCCAGGGCCAAGCCCTCTTGATTAATTTTCGAAACATGATTATATCCATATATCCAAGACAACAGGCGTTCAGTGAGATAGGCCTTTAAAATAAGGTAAGAAAATAGCGTAAATTCGGCCTGACTGGCCCAGGAAAAAAAAACAAAGAAAAAAATTTCTTTTCAGGAGAAAAAAGCTCTATTTCTCTATTTAACTTCACATCAATGTTGCTATTGCACTATCTTATCGTGCAACAACAACTTTGTTGAATGAAAATAACTGTCGTCTATTTCATTGAAATAGGAGCCGCCGTCATAGCGCAGTTGGTAAGCGGTCGGACTGTCAATCTAGAGGTCCCGGGGTTCGATCCCCTACGGCGGTACTCATCCTTTCTGACTATTTGTCACTCACCAATGGGTCGATAATCGTAGACCTATGTGGGATAGCAGCTGGAGGCTAGGAAAGGATGTAATGGTAGTACTGGTGTGAGAAATACCAGGATTCCATTGTTAGTGCTCCAGCCGCCGCGATATAACTGAAAGATTGTTGAAAGCGACGTAAAACCCCATTCAAACAATCATTGAAATAGGTCGGTTCCCCAGGCACTCGATAACAGAAGTAACATGTAATCCCGACCACCAAATAACCTAAATGTTATGTAGGTGATGATGTATGGTCCATTTGATGTTTGGGCTAATTTCCGTTTACTTTTGCACATTATGTAAGTTAAGTTAAGGGTCATTAATCGGAGTCCGAAATATGTCGTTGATAAGCACTCCCTCGTAAACAAGGCCATTTAACATCCAGAGTATCTAAATGCTGTGAATGATTCCTCGATATATTGAAGGCGAAATCCAAGATATTAAAAATTCTTAATCGGTATAAAGGAAGCACTTTCTCTTCATACACATGTCTGTAATCAAAAGACATCGAACATAAATCCGAAATCGGTTGCCGTCAAAGGGCGTCCATGGATGTATACGGTAATACTCTTTTTATTTCGTACAGATTAAACGTATAACTTTCGTTAGACCGTAAAAACAACTGAAGGACTTTAGTTTGTTCCAAATCAATACTTTCAATTCTCGTTTCCCTTAATAGATAGCTCCAGGTTTGTCAAGGTAACATGTTTGTACATAACCTTCGTTTAAGCGCTCTATTTTCTCTATAAATTGAAGGTCTAACGTATGATATCGTTCATATATTGATTTGAAAGACTTGTCCACGAAAAAATCCTGAGACGGCATGTCCATATGATACTGATCAGGCTCTTTAAAGGCGAAAGTTCTGTATTTACTCTGATCGAACAGTCACGAGTGGTCGTAATTCAAGGCAGTCATTGAGTTCACACAAACAATATGCAAGAGTAATGGCGAAAGACAAACAGTATTCCGGTTCTAATTAGTTGCTTGCAAAACTAATGTAAGTTTAAATCTTCATCAAAAATGTACCGCATCACAAGAAGTAAGAATTGAGAGTAAAGAAAGATTTCCAATGAAAGAAAGGTATGCTGGGAGATACCGGTAGTGTAGTGTGCACAGCCTTTTTTCTGACCTACACACATATAAAATGCTTAAAATGCAAACGCATTTTACTTAAAGTTGGTTGCAAATGTAGCTACAATATATTTCTATAACCAATTCCAAGTTGCCTCTGTGAATTATGTGTATATGTACATGTAATCAAGTACCTTCGAAGAGGTGAGGAATATGTCAATATGGATAATATATCTCTGTCTTAGGTTTAAACGCGTCGGGTTTACCAGATGAATAACTAAGATTTACGCCGGAGACTTGCAATTCGTGACTTCAGCAACGAAATTAAAATTGTTGTTGTTGTCGTCTGTAGCTAACCCACTTCTACGACATATCCTGATTTAGATATGACGTCTTTCCTAGACTTTCTTAACCCTTTCCTGTACAAACCCGGGACTTGACGACGATGTGATGTTATACTTGAAAAAACAGGTGAGTAAAGAAGAAATTGCTTGTAACAAGCAATTTCTTCTTCCCCAATATTTTCTACCACATAGGATTGTTTCATTTTCAATTGCATCTAATTTCCTTGTCGTCATGCAAACTCTTTCAAATTGGACAAGGCCAAAATTTAAAAACACACACACACACACACACAAAATGGGAAAGGATGTTTTACCTTATCCATACGGAATCAAAAAGGGTCCAATACTAAGGTAGCAAGTATTCAAAGATAATTGAAATACATTAATACGCTCACCAAATATATGAGTTCAATTCTGGATTCAATTGTTTGTAGAACTCTGGCACAGCCAAATTGTCTGACGACGTCTATATTACTAAAATCTTCCTTCATATTCATTTGTGATAGTCTTCCATGGCAAGAAATCGTCGCGTTGGAATGGAATATTGTTTAAATTCCATCTAATCATTGCCCCGAGCTTATACATCAGCTATTCAGCGAAAACTTATCTAATACCTCTCACAAATCAAATAAGCAGGAATACCCTTAAACACTTGTCTAGCGTCAAACTAGGAATCCCTAAGAACACCAACGAATTATTGCCTATAGTATAAGTCACCACCTGAAATGCATATAATCACTTGTTTTAAAAAAAAAGGAATATCTGTAAATGATGGAATAAGTTCGACGCGAACAAAAAGTGAAGAGTAGATTCTCTTTGTGATTCTGTCGAAAGTAAACAATTAGTGTGAATTTTATCGGTGCTTCGATTGGTCATTCAATAAATGTGAGATCACGTGATAAAATAAACACATGTCAGTGAAAGTAATGAATATAATTCAAATGTCATTCTGAAGAGGACAAATATATGTGGTATAAGGAAAGCATTGATATCTTATGCTAACCGTCTTACTTTAAGGCTGTTGGCGGGTTGCTAGGTGGGTGTTTGCATAACTACTCCTACTTTTCTTGGCGGAAACATATGGAATTTTCATAAAAGTTGTCCTGTGCCCTAACTTGTGGATGTATCAATGAAAAAGATAGAATTATACTTTATAACTCATTCGTTTATAGAAATATTTTGATAACAGATTGGACAATTTAAAGTGACGAAGAGCAAATTGTTACTATTTGCCGAAAATGGATTTGTTTCGAAAAAGGGAGCTTAAATTCTTATCATCTTGTATGATTTAGCACCTCCTACATTTATGGACACATTCCATGAAATTTTCACAGATTGTTTAGTTATTATGAGCCGTTGGGCACATTGTGTTGTACTGGTTTAACGATTTATTACCGAGTCATAGAAAAAACGGCTTCTTGTGAAATATCCTGTTTTCGAAACTCTTCCGGCATAATTTACATATTTTGATGAAAGCTTCATGGAATAGTTGCCAATGATATAATGGCGATTTTCGGCTGGAACCAACGTTCCTTCTACAGTAGATGCAATCGGATCCCCTGGACCAACTGGACGAGTAAAATTAGGGTTTAGAAGAGATTAAAGGTTAAATGGCGTCATTTTGGTAGCTACTATACTTGTTCGACCGGTAGAGACGTTAATTTGTTTTGTTAACATTAAATGAAGATTGATTGATTGAATGGTGTATAAGCCACTTTCAACAGTGTTTCAGTTATATCATGGCGGTTTGAGAACCTAACAATGGATTCCTGGTATTTCTCACACTAGTACTACCACTACATCCTTTCCTAGCCTCCAGCTGCTATCCTATTTAGGTTTACGATTATCAACCTATTGGTGAGAGACAAATGTCGGAAAGAATATGTGCCGCCGTCCGGGAATCGAAACCATGACACCCCATGTTTGAAGATTAGGAGTCTGACGCGCTACCGATTTCGCTATGAAGGCGGCACATTAAATGAGGGACATTCTTTAATGTGTAGCATTTGCTCTAATCTAAACTCATGATATTCACTACAGTGTCTTCTAGTCCAAAATTTGTTAAGGATTAAAATGAATTACAGTAGTGTGCTCCTGGATGCTCCTATTGCAGTGTTTGCACTAGAGTATACAGGTGATCGGTTTAAAACATGCTATAATCAAAGTACAAAGAGTACTGTAAGCTAGCAAAGCATGGCATGCAAAGCATGGTTTTGTTAAGAAATATTCTTTGTAAAAAACTTTACAATCATGATAAATAAACGAGGTTAAAGTAATCATGAATTTATTAGTAATGCGTTTATTAATAAATATTCTATACCTACTGCAACGATCTTAACCGATTTTAGTTTTTCATAAACATTTACTATCATGAAACAATATTTGTTTTCAAAATTTTCAGTTTAGTGGTACAGTATAGCTGCCTTATGAACAATGATATAGACGTGGCCCAATTCGACGAGATGATTGAATCGTGAACAGACACAAAGATTTTGCTGTTGAGTGAATTGACCAATCGCTCTGGTCAATCAAATAATAAGTCGCGAATGAAATCATTTATTTAGACTAGAAGTGTGCTTTGAACATCGCCATTGGCCACGATCTATATTAAGCTTTTTGTTGGTTGGCAACTTAAACGTCTTAACTACAGCTTATTTTAAACTGTAGTGACGACGTTTAGGTCACCAGCTAACCATTCTTCTTATTCTTACATACTATTGTTCATAGATTTTGCACAATAACGCCATTTAGAATCGAAGTTGAACTATCTGCCGGTGTCATTTGGTGGGGCAAACGGAAAAAGTTGGCAGGGCCACAAATTTGTCAATTGACAAATCGCTGATCCCACCCATTTACCCAGTCGGCCCCGCCCATTGACTCCGACAGGAAGTCCAGCTTCGATTTTAAAAAGTCGTTATTTTGAAAATAAATATGGACAATAGCATGTAACAAAGAAGTAGTATAGTTGGTTGTCGACCTAAACGTCGTAACTACAACTTGAATAAACAGTAGTTACGACGTCTAAATAGCCAAACCAAAAAGGTTAACAAAAATGGTGGCCAATATTAGAGATCAAAACTCATAGTTGGTCTAAATGAATAATTTTATTGGTTTACTTGTTATTTGTTTTACAGCTGCGATTTATCAATTATGTATGACACAGTGAACCATTTCATAAATAGGTTTAATCCATTATGCATATGATTTATCATATTTTTATTTTGACGATTAGCTGTATGTGTTTAAGTCACAATGTTAAATAAATATTTTGTTCTGTTTTATATTTTTCTGTAGATTATCGAGATTTCTCAGTAGATTTTCATTCGATCACCGATACAGTGAAAATATCAAAATGATAAACTCACTGTTTGATATATTCAGCCGTGCTTTCGTTCTTTGTGCACATCTGATTGATTGATTAAATGGGGTTTAACGCCACTTTAAACAGTATTTCAGTCATATCGAGGCGGCTGGAGCACCTATCAAAGCATTCCTGATATTTCTCATACCGGCACTACACTACATCCTTTCCTAGCCTCCAGCTTCTATCCCACTTAGGTTTACTATTATACATCCAAATGTCGGAAACGATATGTGCCGCCACCGTGGATCAAACCCATGATTGAGGATTGAAGTGCTACTGATTGTCATCTACTCGGGACCACATATACAAATGACGTCATCACTTGTGTCATTCCTTCAATCTTTGCATATTAATCTGTAATTACAAGTCCAAAATCAAAACAGAGTACTTTGACTTATTTTTACAGGCATATTAATAATGCACCTCTTATTAAAGATCTAGATGAAAATTGTAGATGCATTATTTAGGAATATGTAAATGACTTGCTTACAAAAGAACAGTGTTTTGTTATACCTCATATGACTGAAAAAGATGAGGAGCAACTATAATCACTTGATTCTGTAAATCTACTTTTTTGGATATATTCAGTCCCAGATTTCTTAAAATGAGGTCAGATGTTATTTCTAAGCCTCTAGTACATCTCTTTAATATATGTATAACAAAGGGCAAATTAACTGACAAAAATCACACCAACAAGAAAGGTTCTAAACAGGATAAAAACAATTACAGGTTCTGCCGTTCCTTTCTAAAATAATTGAGAAACGTGTCTCAAATAATTTGAAATAATATTATGAGTAAAAAAAATCTGTTGCATTCAAACCAATCAGGATCGAGACCTAATCAATCATGTGAAGCCAATATTCATCCTACAGCGCCTCGTGCAGACTGAACACAGCAAACACCTGGCGAGACATCAAAATACATGGCAATTCTCTAAAGAAATATTTAAATTCTATATAATCCTAAAACTTTGGTTCAACTACTTATCACGGTAATGTGAAACGGCACTAACGTCAATTGTTGATGACTCGATTTCTGCAATTATTGACAACAAACTTGTAAGCACCGTGTTTCTTGATTTAATTAAGAAATTTGACTTAGTAAATCTAGAAATACTTCTTCAAAAACTTAAATGTAATAACTTGTCCTTACAAGGTCTGTCGTTGTTTAGGTCATATCTAACAGACAGGTTGTAGAAAGAAGGTGTATCAGGTTATCTTTCAGAGGCCCAAAGCATTCCAGCAGGAATAACTCAAGGCTCTGTTCTTAGACATTTACTTCATAAGATATACATAAAGGGTCTTTCACTGAATCTTGAAACTGCTACAATTGAATTGTTTGCTGATGACAAATCAATAACAGCAGAGGAAATTATTGTTCATGGGGTTCATAAAACACTTCAATGTGAATTAAAAAATGGTGTGGTTTTAATGCAATGTCTCTTTCAAAGTCTTGTCATTGCTTGAATCTATATTGTTCAAATCTTCACATTGATATAGAGGATAATCGTTTGTTTCAGTGTAAGATTGATTTATATTTCATTGAGTGAACAACAAAAGCTTTATTTTCATGAGTGGCGAAGCCACGGGTGAAACTATAGCTTTTGTTGTTCACGAAATAAAATATAAACCAATCTTACTCGAAAAACAAACGATTGTTCTATTTCTTTAATGCAAAAATTAGACAATATGCGAAAATTATATGACAAATTTTCTTAAAGCGCGTCATTTTGCACGTGACTGCTTTGCAACGCTTATGATGACTTCACTTATTTGGCTCTGCTTCGATAACGTCAGGTAGGGTGAAATGAACGAAAGCGGGGCATAAGTTTTTGATAATTATACTGGATAGGCGGTGAGTTTTTCAAATGATAATCTACCGTTATTTCTCGATAATCCACCTGAAAGCATTAAAGAAATAGCGTTTGTGGTGAAATCCCATATGTTATTTCTAGAATTTGTAAAACTTATCCCGCACACAGAGTTTCAAGCAGAAAATTTGTCAGAAAAGGGAATCATTGTATATAAAGGAAAAGGATACATTTTTCTTTTCATTTGGCTTTTCTCAACTCTTTATCCATCCATAAAAGGGATGCGTATGTGTAATAAACTGATAATATTAATGCATTAATTTTTAAAAAAAATGCTGCGTACAAATGTTTGTTATTTTGTTTGCTTTCTCTTGTATATATTCTATGTTCATACTCATTGTAAATACATGTATTTGTAATTAAATTTTTTTGAAAAGGTCCACATTGACGATTCGGGAACCAAATGTGTAGCCTCTAAAGATAAAGACGCTAGTATTATTATTATTCAGTTGCCATACTCATCACGTGCTAAATGACACGCTTTTAATCGTAGGTATCGATGGTCTTTTTTCATGTCATAGATTTTAATTATTCTTATTCAATTTCATACACTATTTCAATAAGATATTCTGAAAAGAAGTTTTTCGAAAATCAGAAGTCGTTTATCAGAATAAACCGGAGAATTTCCACAAGAGCCTACGTAGGCTGTTTGTCTATTTTAAGATTAAACAGAGGCAGTTGTAATGAATATTTGGTCATTCACGTGTTGCTTACTACCGTCGGAATCTCGCGTTCATTTTGAATTCACTCAAACCAACGTAATCGTTACGTCATCAGGAGTTTTGTTCGCTAGCCGGTCTTAAATTCAACAAAGATCAGTCCAAAACCCCGTTAGCAATATTACGAAAAAAAAAGAAAAAAAAAAACACTTATCATAGTCTTGCGCTAACCATTAGATGAGCCGTAATTTAGGGTATTGGTTATTTCGCATGTCAATTTGTTACCTTCCCTGACTTTGGGTCATATGCAATTTACGGCATGCGGTGTCGACAACCGAATTCCGTGATATCGAAATATAACCTTGAATTCTGCTGAATCTTTCCTATTTAACCACAAAAGGCATCTTTAAGCCTATCAGATTACCGCGAAGATAACATCTGGTTTAAATTTAAGTATTAGATATTCGTTTGAGCGTTTTTTTTTTTTTTTTGGCAAAATATTCACGTGCTAAATGGCACGCTTTTAATCGTAGGTATCGATGGTCTTTTTTCATGTCATAGATTTTAATTATTCTTATTCAATTTCATACACTATTTCAATAAGATATTCTGAAAAAATTTTTTTGAAAATCAGAAGTCGTTTATCAGAATAAACCGGAGAATTTCCACAAGAGCCTACGTAGGCTGTTTGTCTATTTTTAGATTAAACAGAGGCAGTTGTAATGAATATTTGGTCATTCACGTGTTGCTTACTACCGTCGGAATCTCGCGTTCATTTTGAATTCACTCAAACCAACGTAATCGTTACGTCATCAGGAGTTTTGTTCGCTAGCCGGTCTTAAATTCAACAAAGATCAGTCCAAAACCCCGTTAGCAATATTACGAAAAAAAAAGAAAAAAAAAACACTTATCATAGTCTTGCGCTAACCATTAGATGAGCCGTAATTTAGGGTATTGGTTATTTCGCATGTCAATTTGTTACCTTCCCTGACTTTGGGTCATATGCAAATTACGGCATGCGGTGTCGACAACCGAATTCCGTGATATCGAAATATAACCTTGAATTCTGCTGAATCTTTCCTATTTAACCACAAAAGGCATCTTTAAGCCTATCAGATTACCGCGAAGATAACATCTGGTTTAAATTTAAGTATTAGATATTCGTTTGAGCGTTTTTTTTTTTTTTTTGGCAAAATATTCACGTGCTAAATGGCACGCTTTTAATCGTAGGTATCGATGGTCTTTTTTCATGTCATAGATTTTAATTATTCTTATTCAATTTCATACACTATTTCAATAAGATATTCTGAAAAAATTTTTTTGAAAATCAGAAGTCGTTTATCAGAATAAACCGGAGAATTTCCACAAGAGCCTACGTAGGCTGTTTGTCTATTTTTAGATTAAACAGAGGCAGTTGTAATGAATATTTGGTCATTCACGTGTTGCTTACTACCGTCGGAATCTCGCGTTCATTTTGAATTCACTCAAACCAACGTAATCGTTACGTCATCAGGAGTTTTGTTCGCTAGCCGGTCTTAAATTCAACAAAGATCAGTCCAAAACCCCGTTAGCAATATTACGAAAAAAAAAAAGAAAGAAAAAAAGAAAAAAAAAAAAAAAAAAACACTTACCATAGTCTTGCGCTAACCATTAGATGAGCCATAATTTAGGGTATTGGTTATTTCGCATGTCAATTTGTTACCTTCCCTGACTTTGGGTCATGTGCAAATTACGGCATGCGGTGTCGACAACCGAATTCCGTGATATCGAAATATAACCTTGAATTCTGCTGAATCTTTCCTATTTAACCACAAAGGGCATCTTTAAGCCTATCAGATTACCGCGAAGATAACATCTGGTTTCAATTTAAGTATTAGATATTCGTTTGAGTGTTTTTTTTCGGCAATCGGTGGATTTTTCTTATCTTGATTTCAGAAACATCGATATCTCCCCTTAAGAATGTATCCATAAAAAAATCACATAAAATTTTCGCATAACAAATGAATAATTGTTTGTTTTCCTTATAAGATCGACTTACCTTTTATTGAGTGAACAACTAAAAAAATACCTTTGTTGTTCACTCGATGAAAGACAAGTCTTTCTTATACCGAAACAAACAATCATCATCTTTTTATTATTTGATCCATTAAAAATGTCTCTTTAGTTATCTATATTGTAATACAGGATAATGTAAACATGTGCTTGTATTTGTTATTCTGTCACTTCGCAGATAGATACACGACATCGGGATTAATTAGATGCTTTATTAATCGTCCTCTGCCATATTGTAAAAAGCTACAAAGAGACAAAACCAATACTAAGTATGACAGCATGACCAACAGGTAATAATCAAGCATTGCTTAATTTGATGCTAAATCTTAAGAATGTTCTTATTCTAAATATTATTCTAATTCTAAATATTTTTGTTTTGTAAATTCTATTTCTATTATTAAATTATTAAATTAATATTCTGAAATATGTATTCTTGTTTTATTTTCCGGTAAACTCATTAACTCATTGAAAAATAAGAGATTCGTTTCCCTTCTCTGTATTGCGAATTCTGCAACACAAGTAAGGGCATTAATCTCCAATCTAAATCAATGTCGCGAGAGTATGTTCTGCAAACTAGAAGGCTCAAGTTTATCAAAGGTCAAACACATTTGAAGTTTAGAAGAAAAGTTGAAAAATAATTTTCTTGCAAAATGTCATCTGCGAACTACTGTCATTTGCAAAGAAGCTTTGCATACAGCACGATCCCGAGAAACCTTAAAACATGCTGCAAATAAACCTACACTGTGCGCCTACTCCATAATCTGTCAACAAATTCATGCACCAGGTGGATAGGTTCTATAAATCTGCGAAATAAAATAAGGCGACTCTAAACATCATGATCAAAAAGACCTCGATTAAGAAGGCAAAGGTTTTGAAGAAGCACTGACAATAGGCAGTCAGCGTAAAGGGTCCCGTTGTCTAAAATAGACCTAATTACCATAAACCCCGTTATGTTGTTCAGTACATATTCTTGTGGTGTTCTAATTTTAGGAAGACTTTATGGACCAAGATCAGTCAACATATATATGTGTAGTCCGATCTTGGTGTACACTGCGTTTCTTTTATTTATCATTTATTGGAAAAGTGAGCCGAAACTGTTGAAATAATTCAAAGAGTAGGTAATTTGTTAGAACAAATACAAATTCAGCAGGATATCGGTTTATAAACATCCCTTGATTACAGTTGATGATATTAAGTCTTGAAACTAACTGGTCAGCATTTTACATTGAGGGAGAATGGATACTGTACCTCTCAAAGATAAATGACTCAAAATATGGTATCAATTAATCAAGCAAAATACTCTTTCATGATCAGCTGTCCAGCCCAGTGAAGCCAATATTCATCCTACAGCGCCTCGTGCAGACTGAACACAGCAAACACCTGGCGAGACATCAAAATACATGGCAATTCTCTAAAGAAATATTTTAATTCTATATAATCCTAAAACTTTGGTTCAACTACTTATCACGGTAATTGCATCAAATTGAATATGAGCCACAGACGAAACCGATGGGGTACGAAAGCTTTTTTTCAAAAACAAGTAAGCTAAGTACTGTCATCGCCAAACAAGTCGAAAATGTAACAAACCTTAGGATATTCTGTAGCACTGATCTTTCGCGGAAGATAAATGGCGGCAAACTAAAACGCGCACGCGTGAACGCTTCGATCAGTATTTATTGACTTAACCGAACTAACTTTTTACGCATTAGCAAACCGATCTGGAATATGTTCCAGAACATTTTTCTTGCATTTTGGACGACATTCCTCTTGGTTTGGTTAAAATGTATTTATTCTGAATCGATTTAGAAAAAACACTTTCACTTAACATTAATGCCGCCAAATTCTGCTTCTTATAGAATACCTCAGCAAGATCGATACTGGATACGGTTATTTGATCTTCTGTTCTTTTTACAACAACATCTTGACAAGGATACCACTATGTGATGTGATGGAATATGAGATATTGAAATCTGTTATATACCTATAAAGATTTCAATAAAATATATACATTCTACACTGACAAAATCGGTCTGGTCAGAAAAAAACCCGTATCTGACAGTGTCAAATACGATTCAATGTTCCATAATGTAGTCCAAGATGAGGTCAGTTTGATTTTATATAAGATGTCATAAAGCATATAAACGTAATCAAAATGGTAAAGGAAAACTTAATATTTTTATTATTTCATTAAATTGATTTAAAAACAAAAAAACAATTTTTTTATGATAAATAGAATATTACGTTACGATTTCGATTAAAAATCTTGTCTTTCCTTCTCGTTACGGAGGAGAATTTCGGTCTCGTGAAATATAAATTTTCCACCGCAGCACAAAACAAATACAAGGTGTTTTAACTCTATGTATATTCCCTATTCATTCTAATCTGGGCAAGGGATTCAAATATATCATTGTTAAGGGACTGACATATTGCGGCTAAAAATCAAAAGGTCAATAGACCAGTTAGACCGGGATCGAACTTCCAAATTGGCCGACATTTATTTGAAGTACTTTGGTTGGTTTTGCGATCTAAAATGTTGTAACTACAACTTACCGAAGCTGCAGTTACAATGTTTCGATCGCTAACTAAACTTTTTATTGTTTTGATACGTGTAACTGACCATAGATTATGCAAAATTAAGATCAATAATTAGGTCGAACTTACTGTCGGAATGAATGGGCGTGGGAAGTGACAGTTAATAAGCCGTTTGATATTAGAGCGTATTTCAAATAGATTTGTATACAGATTCCCAAATATTCTATAATCTATGAATTTATCAAGTATCATCTGGTTTAAAGCTAAAAGGAACTATGTAAGATTTCATTAAAGAATATTTTAAAAGAAGAAATAAGATTAATCAGAGGTCAATGTTGTTGTTGATGATGTTGTTTTTCGACGGAATGACATGGATGCTTTATAATGAAAATGACAAGATAAAGATATAATGGAAATCGACGGATCTCTTGCCTCCCCAACTGACCTCCGACAAGGAACTTTGACTTAGATATCAGATGGATCAGTGTTATCTTGCAAAGTTTATTGCTAGTAACATGTATTACGAAATTTAGCTAATTGGTTGGCATCCTAACCTTGAAACCTACAGCTAGGATATATATATATATAGAAAACAAAGTTTAAGGTTCACTTACGGTCTAATTTTGTAAATCGATGATCCGTCAAATTTCGATCATTGTTGATATCTGTACTGTAACTATAGTCATAACTTCTGTCATTTGCATTAAGGTTCTTTTAAGCGTGAATGTTTTGTTTGTATATCATTTTATTATGTTTTTGTCTATCGCTATAACCTAAGTGGGGTAGCAGCTGGAGGCTAGGAAAGGATGTAGTGGTAGTACTGGTGTGAGAAATACTAGGAATCTACTTTTAGGTGCTCCATCCGCCGCAATATGACTAAAATGCTGTTAAAAGCGGCGTCAAACCCCGTTCAATCAATCAACCATTTTATTATGTTAGTATGTGCATAGGGAATATTATGTTACGATAGAGATATTTTCTTTGAGCTGCGGAGGATATTTTTTGTATTTCACGAGAAAGCCCATGTGGAAACTCAATTTCTCCTCTGCAGAGAGAAGGACTTGGAAGAAGTTCTATCGTAATCGAACCGTAATATTCCATTTATCATACAACTTTTTATCGAATGAGTTTGATGAAAAAGAATCCGTACAATATATTTCCTTCTCCAGTACCATTCTGATTCTATATCTACATAATAAAAATGACGTCATCTCAGACTGCCTTATATGGAACCGTTTTTCATACTATCAGATACGAAATTTTCAGCAAGAACAAGGGATAAAATCTATGAAAAGTAATGTTTATCTAACTCGGTGTTATAATATATTATTTCACGATTGTGCGACGTGAATGAACCAAACCCGAAAACGCATATAATCAATACCGAAAATCACGTTTTGTGACGCCCCCTCCGCAAAAGTAATTATTGTAATAAGCAATTCCCTCATTTACCAAAATTATTTCTACCCAAAAGTCAAAGATTTTCAAAATCTATCGACTAAAGACTGCCGGTCTAAATTTTGTGATTATGGTTTAATCTTTTAACACTTTCCAGACCTATACAGGTGAATGCTGTAACTTAGAAATTGTACTTTTTAATAATCGCAACTAGGACCAAAGCTAATTGTTGAAATGAATTGTATGTGTTCTGTTTTTATGTAACCCGTTACACGAAGCAAGAACAACACGCCAAAGAAGTCTTAGATGACGAGTTTCAAGTATTTTATCAATGTCCGCCATTCAATTTTTACAGAAAAGTCTGTCTTGGAAAAGAACGCTTTTGAAATATTCGTATTTTTTCAGGTCCATTGCTGAGCATAAGGAAATCAATCTACTGAAATTTTGAAAATTTGTTCATAAAATAATGCAAATCCGTGTATAAACGAGTAATTTGGTATATTTATTTTACTCAAATGGTAAGTGTTAGGACCAGAGTAAACTCTCGTTTCGACATAACTTATTTTTCTCTAACACATTCGTACTTATAAAATATTCCACAACTGCTTTCAATTGTATTGATCGGTTGCACCTTGTCAAATTTAATTACATGTATTGATAACAGTATATCATTTATATGTATAATTCAACGTAAGCATTTCTGAATCTTATGCTATAATAATCCATTTGTAAATTGCTAATTGGCATATATTACTTCATTTAAATATATATGTTATGTGTTATCTTATAGGCCACGTTTAAATTTAATCTTAGTTTCGTCTTTCAAAAAGGGCAATCTGAATGGTCGAAAAAAAATACTCATATCTCCTTATATAAAATTTTGAGCATGCAGCCATTTTGAATGCTTCCGCACAAAATAGTTCCATAAAAAAAGTATCAAAATTTGTAGAGTTTTTACCTTTTTCGCTCGATGCTATAAATTATAAGAAATGATTAGACTTTTATTTTGTTTTCATGGAGGTATGAACCGAAAAACATAATCACACTTATGTATGAATCTACTTCGCGTATTCATACAGTGTTATAAGCTATTTTTAGCTCAACTGGCCGAAGGCTACTAGAGCTATTGCGATGGCTTTTTCCCGTCCGGTGTCGATCCGTCCGTTAACTTTTCCTTGTTAACACTCTAGAGTCCACAGCTTTCATCGGATTCCCTTCAAACTTTTTCAGAAAGATTGAACCATCATAAGGATCAATCCTTTCGAAATTGGGTATGATGCGTCAAGAAACACGGTAAAAGGGGCCTTGTTAAAATTTAATAAACAAATACTCGTTAACACTGTAGAGTCCACAGTTTTCATCGGATTCTCTTCAAACTTTCACAGAATGATTGTACCATCATAAGGATCTTTCTTTTCGAAATTGGGTATGATCCGTCAAGAAACATGATAAAAAGGGCCAAATCAAAATTCAATTTAAATATCCTCTTTAACACTCTAGAGTCCGCAAGTTTCATAAAAATTCTCTTCACACTTTCATAGAATGATGGTAACATCATAAGGATTGTCCCTTTCGGATTGGGTCAAATCCGCCAGGAAACACGGGAAAAGGGGCCTAATTAACAGTTGATTTAAAAATATATTTAGAAATCCTCGTTAACACTCTAGAGGCCATAATTTTCATCGGATTCTCTTCAAACTTTCACAGAATGATTGTACTATTCATAAGGATCGTTCCTTAAACACAGAAAAGGGGCCTTTTAGAAAATTTGATAAAAAAATCCAAGTTAACACTGTAGAGTCCACAGTTTTCATAGGATTCTCTTCAAACTTTCACATAATGATCGAAACATTATAAGGATCGTTCCTTTCAAACTTGGGTATGATGCGTCAAGAAACACGGGAAAAGGGGCCTTATGAAAATATAATTAAAAAATCCTAGTTAACACTCTAGGGTCCATAGTTTTCAACAAATCTTAAACATTCACAGAATGATTATAACATTAAAATGATTGGTTTTTTCGGAAGTAGGTTTGATCCATCAAGTATCATTGGAAAGGGGGCATTATGAAAATTTAATAATAGAACCTTAGTTAACACATCATGGCCCCAGATTTCATATGAACAACTTCAAACTTTTACAGAATGATTGTACCATCATAAGGATTGTTCTTTTCAAATCATCGAGAAACATAGGAAAAGGGGTGTAATAAAAATTTAATTAAATAAATCTTTATTTATGCTTTAAATTTAACAGATTTCATTGGGTTGTCTTCATACTCAAAAAGAATAATTATACTTTTGTAGGTTAAGTTCCCTTTGGAATTCGGATCCATCAAGTTACATGGGAGAACGGGCTATATGAAAATTAAAAAATCCCTGTTAACACAATGAAGCCCACAGCTTTGATCAGACTTTACGGAAACTTTCTCAGAATGATTGTAAGGTCATAACCATTATTCTTTTCATAACAGGGTTTGAACTGTCAAGAAACACTGGAAAAGGGGCCTTTCCAATTGGAAATCCTTGTTACCAAGTCCAGAGCTTTCGTCTGTTTTTCTTCAAACTTTGTAATTGTACATTGATAATGATTGTTGATGTTGACATTAGACTTGATCCTTCAAGTATCACAGAAAAGGGAGCCTTATGAAATTTAATTTTAAAATCCTTATGCCATAATAAAGTCCAGAGTTTTCATTGGATTCTGTTCAAACTTTCACAGAATGTTTGTACCATCATCAGGACTGTTTCTTTTAAAATTGGTTCTGATCTGACTAGTATCATGGGAAAAAGGCCTTTGAGAATTTCATCTATAATCCTTGTTACAAAGTCCAGAGCTTTTATTGGATTTTCTACAAACCTACACTAATCTTTGTCCTATAATTTCGATTGTTGATGTTGACAATAGCCCTGATCCTTCAAGTATCACAGGAAAAGGAGCCTGATGAAAACGTCGTTTGGTGTGCAAATGTCGTAACTACAGCTTTATTAATATTATTATGTATTCTGGGCACGTTACCTTTTCGTCCAAGTTCGACATTTAACCTCTAAATTTAAAAAAGGCCTTTCTCAGATAAAAAAGAAGATTAAACGGAAGTAATATTCTATATTTAGAAGCGATCTATATCTTAAATAATGTTTTCCTTTTGATGTATAATTTATCACTGAGATAATTATGCCAGTTTCGCTGGAAATATATTTAAATCTAGTCCCGAAATGAGTACTTAACCCCCCGTTCACACAGAGCTGCGACTTTAGGACGATCATCCCGATCAAGCCACGATCTGAAAAAGTATTGGATCGGGGCGGATCGGGGCCGATCGGCGTCTAAATCGAGCAATTTGGCAAATTATGATCTTCATTACGACCGTACTACGATGGTCCCACGTACAACGCGCTGCTGACACGCTTCTACTACGATGTTACTACGATGTTACGCAGACCGTTGCCGACCAGCGGCCGCGTTTACTGCGTTTATACTACGCTGCCGCTACGACATTCAAGATCATACTACGACGCTACGCAGACCTAGAAGACTGTACGACGATATCGCTACGGTGGTGCCGGTCACATCAGGCTTGTAGTACGCTTCTAGTATGATTTTGGCGATGATGTATATATATTTTGGGTTTCAAACATTATTTTTCACTTCTTTCCAAACTTCAAACATAAACGGACGTATTAATGCTGATCTGATTCATCTGGCTTTACTTCAGCAAGAACAAAGACTGAGGAGTTTCCGTGGAAGGAAGGGCACGAGCTTCAACGGTCGAAGGCTCGTCATGCTCTTTCCCGGCATCAGGATTTTCTGCTGCAGAATTTTCAAGGTCTTGAGTAAAAAAGCTTGCAACCTCAGATTTTTCACGGCCTTTACCACGGGGTTTACGGGGCATACTCAATTTTTGCAACTGTAACAAGATGTGCAAAGTTCCAAGTCTCAACTGCAAATGATTGGGAAGTATAGTGCCGCCCTTTATATGTAGTTGACAGATGATGATTGGTCAAATATCAGCGCTATAAAAACAAACTGCTGCCTGATAGGCCGTGGTATGATCGGCGTAAGGTCATGGTAGGTCTTCGTAGGATCGTCAAGAACGTAGAGAGATCGTAGTGGGAACGTAGTAAGAACGTAATGGGAGCGTTGTAAGAGTGGACTCGATATGTTTCCGACTGTACTACGCTTTTGCGGAGCTTTTACTACGATCATGAAGATCTCTCCACGATGCTTCCGCGCTGCTTGTACGATTACAGCGCTTTTACTACGCTCTTTTTACGACTTTACCTCGATTCTTGTTGGCCACGATCCCTCTACGCTTGTTTTGAGCATGTTCAAAATAAGCGTGGCGAGAGCGTAGAGCTTCGCGATCATGAAGACCCTACCGCGATCATACTGCGCTTATGAAGACTCCACTACGTTTTTCCTGCGATTTGTCCCGATAGGTCCCGTTTTCGGCCACGCTTTGATCGTAGTAGAAGCGGCGTCTATGTGTGAACGGGGGGTAAGAGATAAATATATCCGACAGCTCGAGAAATCCAAACATAACAATATCAATTAGAACGTAGAAGTTCCCTTACATTAGATGCATATGTGTATTTATCTCTATCATCAAGATATTTAAGCATAAGCTAACATTGTTTAGGGTATCTATGGGGTAACATTGTTTAAGGTAACTATAGGAAGGCATTTTAAGATCTTACACCAGCATTTGATCAACTCTATAAAATAATCAATACAGGACGGGTATCTCCCACATTCCCCTAACACCATATAATTACTTGTATTTTTTCCTAGCCCAAGAAATTGTTTAAAAGAAAAGATTTTAATTCGTTCAAGAGATTCTCTGTATGTATATCCCCATCATTCCCCACCATATTAAAGATTTGTTTTTATCATAGCATCGAAAAGTTGAAATGTCCATTATAAACCAAGGACCCAAACCGATGGCTGCATGAATTAATTATACGTTGAGACCTTTTAGCTTTTGCCGCATGGGTGTTTAGGGCTTTAGTCCTTTTTAATTTCGGTGAGTATAATTGTATAATTTGGTGTTTCTATACCATTACTATCACATGTCCATTTTTCTGAATTACCCAAAAGACCTCCGTTTCCAATAATTATTATTTGAGTTTTTGTAAAATTCATTTTTAACCACTTTGAAAATTTTGCAAAATTGAATGCTGTATAGAATTAAGTTGCCTTTGTAACTGTATAACTGTATGGGCCGTACTTGCACTTCATCCGCGTATAAGCTACTAATATTCAGAATTTTATTTGTAACAAATACACCATTATTGTTATTTTGTCTAGCATATGAGCGTATAATGTTAATGGAAAAAAATTGTCAAGTACCTCGTGAACAAGGGAAAATAACTCGTAGATGACTCATTAATTCTAACACAAGAGTATTGTTTTTATAAACATTGATTAAACAGTTTAGAAATTGTCCGTTTAGTCAAAAAGTAAAAAGACGTTAAAATATTTTTTCATGCGAGATATTATCAAATGCTTTTTCGGAGTCAACAAAAAGAAGTTACTGACGGCCGTTTTTCTATATAAGATATTTCTGTATTAGGGCGAGTATCTGTTTTGCTATAACCGTTCCTTAATACAACCTGAGCTTCTCTAATAAGTTTATTCATTTCACTCCATTTGCACAAACGGGAATTAAGAATTGAAGCAGATACTTGATAGATAACATTTGACAAAGAGATCCCTCTGTAATTGTTTACGTCTTCGATAGTCCCCGATTTAACTAATGGACAGATAATATTTTACACCACACATCCGGATATTTACCAGTATTAAGTACATGATGAAAAAGATCGTTGAACAGTGGAATGGCAGTTGATTTTGTGCTTAAATAAAGTGCCCCAAAAGACCAACTGGTCCCGGGGCTTTACAGGGAATTAGCATATTAACCCATTATCACACAAGGACGCTTTTAAACGTCCCTCAAGAAACTTTCGAAAACAAGAGGGCCGTTGGCCCTGGGGCGCTCACCTGAGATAAAGGCTCTTTTTCTTTCAACAGTCTAATTTCCTGTTAAGGTTAGGATCATGAAACAAATGGGCCACGATTTCAAAGCGGAAACTTTTTCCATGGGTTATAATTTCAGAAATAAGAAAGAAGTCTGTGAACTTATGCTTCATGCCTATACCCCCCCCCCCCCGGGTCTGCCCCTGGAGACCCGGGGATCATGATTATAACTATTTTGTAAGAGGTCAATATACTGATGCTTCATGCAAAATATCAAGGATGTACGCCTTCTGGGTCAGGAGGAGAAGATTCTTAAAGATTATTTTGAAATTTCACTTTTGTTGCCATGGCAACCAGAGTTTTTAACGGATTTCAATTCTTTTAGCTAATTTTAAGGGGGACCACCTAAGCAACATCTCTGCAAAATTTGGTTCAAATTAGCCCTTTGAATTGGGAGGAGGTGTCATTTATTTCTATGTAAACCCCACCCCCCTGGGGCTCTTCCCCTTGGGACCCGAGGATCATGATTTTAGCTATTTTGAAAGAGGTCAATATACTGATGCTTCATGCAAAATATCAAGGCTCTAAGCCTTCTTGGTCAGGAGGAGAAGATTTTTAAAGATTATTTTAAAATTTCACTTTTGTTGCCCTGGCAACCAGAGTTTTAAACGGATTTCAATTCTTTTAGCTATGTTTGAAGGGGACCACCTAAGGAACATTTCTGACAAATTTGGTTCAAATCGGCCCAGTGGTTTAAGAGGAGATGTCGTTTAAAGAAATTGTTGACGGACGACGCACGACGGACGCCGGACGGACGCCGGACAAAAGACGATCACAATAGCTCACTTGAACCCTACGTGCTCAGATGAGCTAAAAATGTTGTAAATGAAGACATTGCTTGTCACAGGCAATTTCTTCATTTTCAACTATGTTTTCTAATCAGAAACATGAAATAATCTAGAATATCATAAACTTCAAATTTTTGTCTGCAACATCTTTGAATTTGGACTAGTCTAAAATTTTTGTCTCGTGGGTATGGGTTAATTGCAATTAATGTTACATTTTCAGTGATATTATTTTCATTATTTTTGTACGTACAAAATCGGCCTTCGATATATCATCAAAATCATAGCTAAAATACTCTTTTACTTTAAATAAATTAGACAAGTGTTCATATCACTCTGAAAAAGAACTTTTTCCATTCAATGTGTTTTCTTTATTCCTTAATAGTTTCCAAAATAATTAAGGATTTTTTTTTATTACAAGAACATGATATATTCTTCTTTGTTTGAACTTTTAATCTCACTAACTTTTTAGTTTCCTGATATAACAGTCATTACTTTTTGTAAATGCATTAAGTCTAACAGACTTAAGATTTTTCAGGCTATCAAGCTTGTTGTCCCACCATGGGAGCTGAGGACATGAACTAATGATTTTTCTTTTAACACAAAGACCAAACTCAAAGATGTATGTAGATTAGTCAACGTTAAAATAAAAGAATTGATGTTTTCGTTCAGCTGAGAAACCAAATCGTTATATATCATAAACAATTTAAGCATTAAGGTAAAATCAAATAACTGCTCTCGAATTTCTTTCAATAAATAGGTATTCTCGGTTGGCAAAATTATGGAAGTGTGTAGGATCACTAAATTAAGAAATGAAGAGAATATTATCTATTTATTTATTCATTTTTTGTTTTGTTTTGTTTTCCTGGAGGTATGAACCGAAAAAAATTACCACACTGTATGAATACGCGAAGCTCCATGAAAACAAAAAATATTCTCTTCATTTCTTATTATTTAATAGCATCGAGCGAAAAATGCAAAAGATCTAAAAATCTTAACACCTTTTTACATGGGACTATTTTGTGCGGAAGCATACATAATCGCTGCGCGCTCAAAACTTTGTTCGTGGAATTCATAACAATTTTTTTCGACCGTTTTTGATAGTTTTCGACCGTTTTTGATAGACGAAACTCATACTTAAATTATTTGTCTGTGTATTGATCTTTGGTCTGATTCGATACAAATAATGAATTGACCAGACCATGATTTATTGTAGTCTACTACGGAGCGACCATTGTTTGAAATACATGTAATATGACCCTATCAGTCATTGGCCCATACATTATATGAATATATTGAAATTGCAACATAATTCTACAGAGGATTTTCCAAAATTACTATATTTTTTCCAATATTGTGACGGGGCAGATTGAAATAATCAGATAACCAGAAGTATGAAATTAACAGTTTCTTAATATGAGCATTTAAATACCCGGCTATAAAAAACAAACACTCATTACATTCATTTCTCAAGTCATTCAAAATCTCGGATAAGCGTGTAACAACATTGTCATTATCTTCATTCTGCTTATAAATGAAAGAGCGTTCTGGCGAAATATAAACAAATAACATTACAATAACAGTATAGATACCCTCAAATATACCTTCTCTCAATAAATGAGAGCTGTCAGGGGACAGCAACGCTCGACTATTCTGAGTGGTGGATAGTAACAATTCAATGTCATCATAAGATAAAATACCTAGGTAGGGATATTGTAGAGTAACACTTCGGCGTATATTTAATAATAAATAGAATCAGAATTTCAAACTTGATTTGTTAAGAAGGCATCTTTCACTCCAAGAACCATTTCCCGCTCCCTCTCCAGCATGCACTATTTATACAATTTAGTGACCCTTTAGAAATTCTCAGACTTGGCATTCCCATAGATGCTCACACCTGTTGTTTATGGAATAACTGTTAGTTTACACCTAATGTTATCAAAACTTGAAATTTCAATTCAAATCTAAAAAGGTTAATTAACAACTTAACATTAAATGATACGGAATGACACATAACAATGACCATTGTAAACATGTTGAACTCAAACAATTAGAAATGTCACATAATTCTGGACACTCTCCCAAGTAACAAACATATTAAATGTCAAATTTGCTTTGAATGCTGTCCAACAAAAATAACCATATATTGCAACAGATTATGAAGGTTGATACAGTCCAGTTTACAGCATCCAATTAACTATTAACTTAATTACTGATTAGTTATTACAAAGGTCACTATGTTACATTATAGATGAAAAATCTTTCAATTTATATTTAAGTCAAACAAGAATAAGTCCCAAAAGGGTTAAAATTCCACTAAATGAATATCTGAGTAATGAATCCTTGCCGAGAAGATCATATGCTGGTCTCAAGGAATTGTTCAAAGCAATAGCAATGGTAGAAGGAGAATCATTAAAGATATATGCCAGTTGCATGGTATATTAAACCAAGATTTTTTAATTCCAAAAAGGGTTTAAACTCCACTGTATTTCTAATTTTATGTCACTAGTAGGCCAATCGGATAACTCCAAGACATTTCTCAACACATTCCGGACCTAAATTTCAGTTTCTTCCCATGGTTCATCAATCGACCCTTCAATACTATCAATCAACATGTTATTAAGACAATTTTCTATAGAGTTCACTCCGTTATCGATAGGAGATACTTTACATATAGTTAAATATTATTCTGTCGAAAACTCTCATTTTCCTATTGGAAAGAGGTGCATGTATTCGCGAGCTATGTCATATTTGCCGTTAAATTTGTCATAGATGTTGGAAGACCAATCAAATGACTATTTATAAAACTCATATTACTGTACATATGTGCTTTTAAAGATAGTATCAAGTCCGACAATTCATAACTATCTTCACTGGTTAACTTTCTCTCTTTTCAGTTGTTTTATTTCTGATCGACCTTTACGCGTTAGAGAAGTATTGATATTTCTCAAACATGACAAAAGGGCTCTCTACCTCATTCGAGGCACCAGTCTTCGTAGAAGTGGATTGCTGTCTTTTCTTGGTCGATAGTCCGATAGATTATGAGGATACATTGAGGTCGGGCTAGGGCTAGGTGAAGATACAATATCAGCATACGGAAGCTACGTTTGTTTACTAGCTATATTCAATGTGATATCACCTGGGCTATTCGAAACACCTGTATTAGCCCCTCTACCATTGGGCCCGGGGTTTTTCTTAACACCACCGCTCAAGGTCACTTATACGCAGAAAAATATCGCCAAGCGAAGAATCTTACTGGCTGTCCTTATGGTTATATGTAATGTTCGTAATGAAGTCCGCACCCTAGCAGGCATACACAACAAACAAAATCTTTATATGTAATCGACTAAATCGACTCCCATAACTATACTGTTTAATTTTCAGTTATTCTGACGAGCAGTATTTCCAAAAATGACCACCATTTTCCAAGGGCCGTGGCCTAATGTATATACCTATATACACACACCCTCTTATACTAGCTGGTTTATCCAAAAGTATTTCACTTTGCTGGGAAAAGTTATATTCATATCCGGCTACTTATTTCCATACAATCCTGCTTGCTTCGATCCTTCGGACATAAATGTTATTCAAGAAAATATCTTGGTATCTGGTTACAAGCAATTTCTTCTTTAACCACAGTGCTACTCTATATGATTTTTTATGGTTTTCTCTTTGTGTTTTCTCTGTCTGGCTGTTCATTCAAAATAAGGCTTACTCTGAGCGTTAACAGATAACTTTGCTTAACGATTAGCCATCCATTCTTAATTGGGTCATTAAGCATTAGCATAAGCATTAGTCTGCTCTTTGTCAAAAACTTCGTTTTCTCAGTCACATGATCAGATGATATTTTGACAAGTATTTACAGAACAGAACAATTTTAAAAAGGCAATGTCACTACTTCAAAAAAGGATGGAATATTTTGACAACGAGATATTTTGTTTTTCAAATACTAACCGTTTTGAAATCTACGGAATATGGTATCTTTACGAATAACTAATAGGAATATATTAGGTGACTTTTTGTAACGTATTCTTCGAACAGTATGATGAGTCAAAATGTCTTTAAATGTTCACGCGCCTTTTTACTTTCGATATTGTTATTTAAGAGATGAAGAGATTTTTTTTTCATAGAGGTATGAAACAAAAAGACTAATCACACTGTATGAGTACGCAAATGTTGGAGATCAAAACTCATTTCTAGTCTCAATGAATGATTTCATTGGTTGACTGGTTTTTGATGGACATCCGCGATTTGTCAAACTAAAGGTAGGTGTTGATGTTTATTTCATGCCACATATTTTGATTATTCTTATTCCATCTCATATACTATTTTAATACAATATTCTGAAAAGTAGTTTTGCGAAAATCTGGGTCGTTTCTCAGAATAAACCAGGACTAAAGTCCTTGCGATCGCCCGTTTTTGCGTACGTTCAAATTTTAATCGTAAGTGGGTTTTACTAAATATGTTCGTAATTAAGATTAACGTAAGTTTTGCGTAAAATTACGTTCAGAAAAACGTGGCGTAAGTTGGATCGTAAGTCTTTAGAATAGTGAAATTGGACATTTTCACAGTTTGGCATTGTATCAACTATCTGTTTATAATGACTTTTTGGCAAATTTCAGTAAATAATCAAGTAATAACAAAATTAATAAATAATAAGAGCATCAAAAGTGATTTTTCTTTCGGTTGAGGTTAGCAAGTTCTGTAAGCTTGATCCTTTACCTTACACATGGAAAAATTAACTAAAAATGAAAACAAAACAGTCTAGCTAAAGGGTACATTGATAATAAACATTTTTCTCCTTTTACCAAAATATTTCTTCTTTGTAAAATAAGCAGGCCAATAGAAATCTACTTATTTTCCTATTGTAACTATGAATCGTCGTTTACATTTCCTTCAAACATAATCAGTCAAAGGTTTTGTCTATATTTACTCCTTAAAGTTCATTCATAAATATCGGTGTCTAGACGAAATAGTGTATTGTTTTCTATGAATTCGTTGAATTTTTGCGTCATGATTACGTCATTCATTACTACGTGACGTCACATTTTATGAGAATTTAGATTAGTCGGTATTACAATTACACCGGTTAGATGTCTCTATTATGGTTTTAGATTAGTCCATCTCAACAAATTCAAGTACACTGTTTTTATTTTTCAATTCATTATTTCTAAGGTGAGGTTTGTGTGTGAAATATTGAAAGGGATATCAATCGACGTGCACTATTGTTGTATTCTCCTTAATTACAGATACGACACAAAAATACTTACGTCTACGATAACCTTACGCAAGTTAAGTAAAACGCACTTAGGATTTACATAAGTTTTGTCGTAAACGTAAAGTTACGAAAATTCTTACAAAAACTTTAGTAAAACGGCGCCCAGGTTATTTTCCCCAACAGCCTACGTAGGCTATTATTTTTTTTCTTTTTTAGATTATGCCGAGACAGTTGCAAAGAAAATTCGGTAAATCACGCAGTTCGTGCAACCATTGGAAGCCCGTATTCAGTTTTAATTTGCTCATGCCTTAACTTGAATAAAGAAACTTACCGGAGTACTTACTAATCATTTGGGGTACATGATTTATGATGTTAGTTGCTTCGCTTGTCAATTTGTTGCCTTCCGTTGACTTTAGGTCATATGCAAATGAGGTCATGTGATGTTGACAACCGAATTCCGTGATATCTAAAATAACCTGGAAATCCGCTGAACCTTTCCTTTATAACTAAATAAAGCCACTTTAAGTCTATCAGATTACCGCGAAGACAATATTTGACTCAAGTTTAAGTTGAAAGATTCCGTTTCAGCGTATTTTTAGGCAATTGATAACCATTTCTTACCTAGGTTTCAGACACATTCGATACCTACCTTTAAAGGGCTAAACAAGAATTTAGATGAAGACAAATCATCATTTACTTATTTGTCTGAGATAGAACATTTTTAGAGTAAGTTCAGCTCTATAAATACTCACTAATTTTAAGTTAGAAATCCAAAGGTCACAGTCAATTATGAGCACAATTATAGATCTGATAATCACCATTTTTCTAATGTATTTTCGATAGTACAATTACAGAATGTATCATTAGAAATTTTAGACAATAGGTCAAAAGTCAAGTTCAAGGTTTAAACATGGTACCAAATAAGATACAAAGCGCATTCATCATCTTTGAAGTAAAACAGTCATAGTCTTAATTAGAGAATTTAAAAGACGTCAAAGGGGCGATATCGTACGGATAATAACTTTATCTGTTTCGATATAGGACAGATGTCGGAAATGCAACACTTGTAGTCGCCGTACCAATGTCGACAAAGGATATCAGCCCGATGCCGGTAGATAACACTTGTATCGGGTTGAGTCGACAAACATCGGCCCGGTTTCTGTTTTTATTTTAAAACAGATATTGGATGATGATACTAACTTATGTACCTTTTCATTCTTTTCTTCGATTTGTAGTTTGAAATTAATAGAAAAATGATAATTTACTTATTTCATTTTGAGATATACTGTACTGTAATATCTCGCGATTTTCGGCCATGGTTTAGTCGAAAACTGTGAGTGTAAAGGAAATCGTGAATGGTCCGCAAATAGAAATCCGAAAATACACAAATGACAGGGAATAAAATTCCAACTCAAAATAAATACTATTGTTGCTAACTTCAAAGACAATCCCAATTACGTGCCTTCCTTGGAACAATACTAAAGTTAATAACATCATGAAATTAACCAGCCAATTTCATTCGAAAGCGCTCATTTTACACTCCTTCGAAATCATTCAAATCAATTACGATTGGTCCGAGTTGATATATACAATTTATTTATAGATTGATTGAGTGAATGGGGTTTAGCGCCACTTTTAACAGTATTTCAGTCATATCGCGGCGACTGGAGCACCTAACAATGGATTCCTGGTATTTCTCACGCCAGTACTACGACTACATCCTTTCCTAGCCTCCAGCTGCTATTCCACTGAGGTTTACGACTATCCACCCATTGGTGAGAGACAAATGTCGGAAAGGATATGTGCCACCGCCGGGAAAATTTACTTGTAGAACATATAAACATGTTTATATAAGGGAATAATTAGTAATCGTCTATATAATCATTTTCTTTGTAAGTTTCACGATGTTTTATGCTGGTACAATTCGGCTCTGAAATATCCTGCTAAAGGGCATCTGTTACATATTCCCTGATACGAACCTATTGTGGAAGCTCATATATTTCTTTTATGAACAAATAAGCAAAGTAGCCACGGTCCGAATCCAGGAATTCAGTACTATTTCGTTCAATTCATTTAGAACTATACTCGCAAAACTCGCTCATTCCATTCTAAATTCTTTTTAAATCATTTTCTTTGTAAGTTTCACGATGTTTTATACTGGTACAATTTGGCTCTGAAATATCCTGCCAAAGGGTATATGTTACATAATCCCTGATACGAGCCTATTGTGGAAGCTCATATATTTCTTTTATGAAAAAATAAGAAGAGTAGCCACGGTCCGAATCCAGGAATTCAGTACTAAATACTATGTTGATTGGTCGAAGATTAATGCTACTAAAACTTTCTTGAATGAATACTTTTGAGGGGAAGATGCGAAACAAGATATATGATTTGGTCCCATATTTATAGGGCAGCAAATGTGCAAGACAGGGATGACGAGACGAGCGTTTAGAATTGGATAGGTCACGTTTATCACTGTTTGGAGCTTATGCTCCAATAGTACTGGGAGGTGGATGTTTAGAAGTATTAAATATTGTATGATTAAAAAGAAGTTTGAAGTAATTGGAAATTTATCCACTACACGATCACTGAGAAGGAACATTGTTTAGACGGGAGGATATGCCGATATTATTCTATTTAACTAAGTGACAGTTCTCTGATCAGTCTTTACTTGGCGCACATGTGTAATGGTTGGAAATGTCACGCATGCGCTCATTTATCTTTCAACAAATTACCACAAGATAAAATTTTAGACCGGTCAAAATTCAAAAAAGTTGTAGGCGACAATTTCAAGTTGACGAAACATTTTATAATCTTTGTCTTTTGGGGTAGAAAACATTGTGGATTATGAAGAAATTGCTTTAAACGAGCAATTTCTTAATTGTCCACAATGTTTTCCAAAGATTTTTTTATTGAGGGGCGTTTAAAAGCGTCATTGTTTGGGAATGGGTTAATGTACTTTATACTTATATTACCTCTTATCGTTTCATTTTTATCGTCCAACGTTTTTCAACGATTTTGGACACCCGAAAAAATCTCTTTCAGGATGAAATCTTAGTGAATAGCTACATTGTAAGAGGTCGAACTACCGAGAAGAAATCATACTGACCCTTTTTCCGATCGTTCATACTCATCTCATGCATTCTCATTTTCTAGAAGGGGAGAGGGTTCTAAATTGTTATCCCTGCAACACTCTTTTGACAGTCAAACATATATTAAATCCGTTATCAGGAAAAACCTGCCAAATGATAGAACTGAAAATTGAAATATTTCGATGACGTCATAATTATCTGATTGTCGGTAACATCCCCCCCAGGAAAAAGAGATTGGAAAACGTCGAAAATGAAAAAATATTGTATATAACAATTGCTTCATTATTCATTATGCGACACTCGACAGTATATTCTTCCTTGATGTACAGATTATTATCTTTTTTTTTTTAATTTCATCTTTCAATAGCAGTTGGTAGCGCGTCGGACTTTCACTTACGAAATCCAGGGTACGATTTCCGGATTGATAAGCAAATTAAACTTATGTGAGGTTCGGAAAGCATGTAATGGTTGTACTGGTGTAAGAAATACCAGGAATCCGTGGCTATATGCTCCAGCCGTCGCGTTATGACTGAAATACAATTCAAAGTGGCGTTAAACCCAATTCAAACATTAAGTGAAAATTGTGATCTCAAACTATTTTTCCTTTTCTTTTTTATTTCGAATGGACCGGTCTAAAGTTTTGTCGCTGATAATGCATTATGGGATAATTTACAAAACAGGTGTATATTGACATACTTTGTGATGAAAAAAAAAGTAGTGTTTTTTTCAATTGATTAAAAATATCAAGTTTTTTGTCATTTTGCAATTTCTTTTGATAAAGTATTACTATGGAATATATTGATACTCCACCACGTATTTCTGATGTTTCAAAGTAGATAGCATTATATTTAATTTAAGTAACTTCTTTCAAAACCAATCGTTCTGATTGGTCGAAAAAATATTCATATTTCCTTGAACAAAATTTAGAGCATGTAGCTATTTTGTATGCTTCCGCACAAAATAGTTCCATACGAAAAAGTATTTTTTAAGAAGTATTTGCTTATTTTCTCCTGATGCTATTTGATAATTAGAAATGAAGAGAATATTTTTTAATAATCATTTTGTTTTGTTTTCATGGAGGCATGAACCGAAAACCTAATCACACGTATGTATGAATCCGCTTCGCGTATTCATAAAATTAGTTCTTTTCACACCTCCATGAAAACAAGAAAACAAAACAAACAAAAAAATACTCTCTTTATCTCTTAAATAGATGTGTTTGATATTTTGATTTATGAATGTATGTATTTATTTTCTTCTGTAGGTCAAACCGCATCGAAAAAGGTGATAATAATTTATATTGACTGTAACATTTCCTACTTTTTGAATGAAAATGACGTCATCTTAGGTTGCCTTATGTAGAACCTTATTAGACACTATCAGATACGGATAATTTTCTGAAGTGTCCGAATTTGTCTGTGTGAGATGTATATATTTTACTGGAAAAATATAATGAAGTCCAATATCGAAGGCTTGAATTTACGCAAGATGAACAGCTATCTATTATAGATATTCTAAAACTATTTCAGTCACCTAGCAATGGAATCCTGGTGATTCTCACACCGATACTACCACTACATCCTTACGAGCCTCCAGCGGTTCATCCCACATAGGTTTACGATTATCCACTCATTTTTCGGAGACAATTGTCGGAAATAGTGTTTGCCGCGACCGGAGATCGAATCCGGGACTCCATGATTAGGAGACAGACCCGCTACCAGCTGCGCTATGGCCGCGGCTCCTAAATCAGAGGAACGACCGATGTCGAATGCTGAACATGATAACAGATTGAATAACCGTTTACAAGTTCATTCAGACGATGCAGCGCAAGATTAAAAAAAAAAAGTTCGTCAAAGTTTAGGGCTAAGACCAAAGGCTTCTTCTTGACACAAGACATAAGACAATTTTTCTGCAATTTGTTTTAGATAGCTCTCCTAAGTTAGTTAGTCATAGATTAGGGTAAAATATTGAAGATTATGTTAGATACAAATTAAACAACTATTTGTTTTAATACTTTATATTATACAGTCCCAGAGTAAATAACTCAAAAATTCAAATAAGAGGATCATGATGGTCCTATATTACTCACCTGAGTATCATAGCACAAGCTTATATGATATATACCAAATGTCAAAGTTCTTTTAATGCAAAGGTTATAGGCCTTGCGGTTTGAAGATATTTAAGAAGTTTTTTAAAGATTTTTTTTCCACCGCAAAACTCTTAATTTTCGCCGTAGGGTATTTCCTGTGAGTATTTTGGTAGAGGGTCATTGGATTATTCTATATACTCAAAGTCAAAGCTTTTTCTCAAATATTTCCTTATTTATTTCTAAATAAAGTCGAAGATCACACAGAAACAGGCTAATTTTTAGAGTAAGGCTTTTTGGTAGAGGATCACTAGGCGATGTGATGTATACTAAATATCAAAGCTCTTGGCAATATTGGTTCGGGGAGGGGGGGCGATTTTCAAAGATTTCCTTCTTCTCAATATAAAAGAAGAAGATTTTATAAGATTTTCTTCTAAATTTCTTTACAAAACCCCTCATCGCACACCAAAGGGCTAATGGATTTCAATTCTTTAAAGTATTTTGAAAGATCATGATCTAATGATCATTTCTTTGAAGTTCGGTAGAAAGTCCTTGTCTAGTTTAAGAGGAGAAGATGTTTTGGGGTAATTATGAACGGAGCCGACGTCATAGCGCAGTCGGTTGCGCGTCAGACTCCTAACCTTCAATCATGGGATGTCATGGGTTCGATCCCACGGCGGCAAATATTCTTTCCGAAATTTGTCTCTCACCAATGGGTGGATAATCGTGAACCTAAGTGGGATAGCAGCTGAAGACTAGGAAAGGATGTAATGGTGGTACTGGTGTCAGAAATACCAGGAATCCATTGTTGGGTGCATCAGCCGACGCGATATGACTGAAATACTGTTTAAAGCGGCGTTAAAGCCCATTCAATCGATCAATTATGAACGGACGGACATATGTACGGACGGGCGCCGGAAGATGATCGATCGCAATTACTCACTCCGAGCACTTCGTGGTCATTAGAGAATAACTCGGTCAAAGGTCAAGATGAAGCATTTCGAGAATAACCAAAACCCCAATATTTACTTAACATTTCAGAAAGTAGCTGAGGGTCGAAAGTTTTCTATGTTAACCCCCCTTTACGCTTTATTTGCTTTCGATGCATATTCAATTCTGAATTACACTTATTCTTTTCGTCGTTTAATTTTCTGAGAGTTTGGAAATGTTCTGCCCTTCACAAACAACCCTATCAAGTTTGTTTCAAAAGAAATCTGGGTAAAATCCAAATCATTGATTATTATGGTCGCCGATAATTCACCATCTGACAAATGTCTTTCAAACTTTAACTACATATTGAGTATTGTGCTCATAAGCCCTGCTAACAGCATACCGTGTATTTCGCTGAATCAGGCTTTCTTAAAGAAATCTAAGAAGGCCCTACAATTTGGTTCTGCAATGTTAAGGTCTAAAAGGAATTATCATTCAATGTGGTATTGACAAATTTCTCCAAATACGATAATGTTCGTTACACAATAAGTATTTATAAAGGAAATCTTATAAACATTCATTCCAGGCATATACATACTCAGTCATATCCAATATGAAGAACTTTTTGTTTTTGTTTGTTTGTTTGCTGCTGTTAATTTTGTTGTTTTAAGATTTTTTTATATTTTCTCGATTGTGATTTTATGCTTATAATCATCGCCCATAACACGCACGTCTCTGAGATTACCCAACTCTTAAAAATTTCCTACAATAGATTATTTAAACAATTCCCACACAAGTCCCTTCTTTTTACGCCTCTCAAGAAAAAGACTCTGGAAAACATTATGGAAAATGAAGAAATTGATTGTATCAAGTAATTTCATCATAATCCACAATGTTTTCTACCCAAAAATACAAGTTAATTTAAGGAAATAATGTTTTCAACAATTCACTTTAATTGACAGATCAATTTAAGGCACTTAACCAGCATATTGCTTCTTAAAATGTAGGTCAATGTTGATGTTCAAAGTTAACTTCTGGTCTTCAAATTTTACTTCCGGTCTTAATAGATTATTTGATTCGTCGGGGTTTTTTTTGTGTTTTGTTTGTTTGTTTGTTTTTGTTTTGTTGTTTGTTTGGATTCTTTTATTGACAAGCGCGATTATTCACTGAATAATCCCATATGTTGCTTGTTAGCCCCGACACACTCGATTTTAGCTCGTCAAAAAAGTTCTCGTAGAAATTCGTACAACTTTATATGTAAATAATATTGAAAGTGTGAAAGTTATCTTGACCCAACTTTGCAATCATGATCTTCAATAATCCATTTTGTCAAATCGTCGTTTGGCCTGTAGAATGTCGTTACTAGAGATGTATTCAAGCTGTAGTTACGACGTTTTGCACCCTTAACGACGAAATGACTTTCTCTTCTAAGGATTCAATAGCCTTTAAAGTATTTGGTCATTGAACAATTTTTTCTGAGATTAACAAAGCTACACGTGCCGCAATTAACGACTTTTGAAATGACTTGTTAACCCTTTCCTGTTTAATCCCTTATTTCTACGTCCCTGTGTTTTCATACTTGAAAAACATTGTGGAAAAAGAAGAAATTGCTTGTAACAAGCAATTTCTTCTTTTCGCACAATATTTTCTACCCTGTAGGAGAGTTACTTTTCAAATCGCAATCCATTTAAGTTTTCATTTGTAACTTCTTTCTAAATGGACAAGTCTAAAATTTTGAAAAACAGGAAAGGCTTAAAGTTATACTTAGATTTACCCTTATGTAATATCCTTTGTCTAAAGCGAGACAACGATTTGACAGGAAACAGATTAGCATCATAAATCAAAGAACTTGTAAACAGGAAGATATTTTATATTGTTGATTCTTTTAACCAAATTGCCGTTTTTGTGCGTATTGTGGGAGTTGTTTATGACGGAATCCGAAAATGCTTTAGAAACGATGTTAGTTTGGACATTACCAGTTTTGCTTATATGCCTACAGACTGTACATGTATCAGGTAAATAACAGTATGAGTGTGATGGTCAATTCATGAATAAATATGGTGTTTGTGTGTGTGTGAAGGTTTAGGGTGGGGGGTGTCCGTCTCTCTATATCTATCCAACTATTTTCTATCTAGACAGAGATAGATAGATAAAGAGAGAGCGAGCCGGTATAGTTACAAGTAAAAACAAAATATTTCAAAGCTTTCCTCAATGTTTACCGAACCTTCAGTCTTATTATTTAGTAGCATATCAAATTCGTGGATACACCGATTTCATAACACTCGTCATCAAAAACAAATAATAAATCAGCAAAACCTCGCTTTATCTTTTTATAGTTGGCTCGTAAAATAAAAACGGTATTTCATTATCACTATTTGATGATCCTTCAATAAGAGAATTGTTTGCTTTGTTACATTAGTTTCCTTATGGTGAATGTTGCAAGATAAAAATGAAGGCAATCTTACTCATGCAACCATATCCATTAAGTTAGTGGCAACAAAATGCCTAAAACAAAGGATCTTTATAATTGGTCGAATTTTGCTGACTGATAAAACTATCAAAATTAAATTCTGTGTTAGTGGATCTCATTTTAATCAATGAGAGGGTCTAATGAATTTCAAAGGATCTTTATAAACAGACGTTTTGCTGATAAAATTATCACGAGTAAATTCTGTGTTGGTGGATCTCATTAGAATCATTGAGAAGAGACTAATGAATTTCAAAGGATCTTAATAAATAGAAATTTTTGCTGATGAACTTATCAAAATTAAATTCAGTGTTGGTGGATCTCATTAGAATCAATGAGGAGAGTCTAATGAATTCCAAAAGATCTTTAAAAATAGACATTTTTTGCTGATACAATCATCAAAATTAAATTCTTTTTTGACGGATTTCATTAGAATCAACGAGAAGAGTCTAATGAATACCAAGCAATCTTTATAAAAGACGTTTTTTGCTGATAAATTTATCAAAATTAAATTCTGTGTTGGTGGATCTCATTAGAATCAATGAGGCGAGTCTAATGAATTCCAAACGATCGTTATAAATAGACGTTCTTGCTGATAAATTTTTCAAAATTAAAATCTGTGTTGGTCAAATGAAGAGTCTAATGAATTCAATCAACATAGGATTAAGTCGGAATTTATATGTGAGCGCATTCGTGACATTTCCAGCCATAACACATGTGCGCCAAGTAAAGACTCAGATCAGACTGTTGAGCCGCACAGTCTGATCAGAGGCTTCACTTTGCGCTCGTAGATAGATACTGACCCAAAGCTTCTTTAAACAATTAACGAATGTTCTAATGGCCCCGAATGGCTGTCCAGGGTGCTCAATGTGTGCGAGTCACGCACATGCGAAATGGTTGAAAATTTCACGCATAGGCTCATATGTAATCGAACCGATCCCCCACATGTGTCATAAAAATGTATATAATTGGCCGACCTTTCTCTTAAACGACCACATTTTTGCCGGCGCTAGAGTAGTCGCTTGACCCTTTCCTGTTTAAACCCTGTCTTTTTTTTTTTTCGTCCCCGTGAAATTATAATTGAGAAAACATTGTAGAAAAAGAAGAAATTGCTTCTAACAAGCAATTTCTTCTTTTTCCTCAATATTTTCTACACAACTGAATGGTTATTTTTTTTAAAATTAAATCCTCCTTTAATTTTCATCTGCAAAACCTTTGAATTTGGACAGGTCTAAAATTTTGCAAAACAGGAAAGTATTAATATAATTTAACTCCATGAACAAAAATTTTGAGCAAGTAGCGATATTGTATGCTTTCGTGCAAATAGTCCTATTCTAAACGGTATCAAAATATTTAAAATTTTTCCTGTTTTCGTTCGATGCTATTAAATTATAAGAAATAAATAGAATACTTTTTTTTCAAGGAGTTATGAACCAAAAACTCTAATCACACTAATTATGTACGAATCCGCTTCACGTATTTACGCAGTTTGATTAGTTTCTTTCTTTTCATACCTCCATGAAAACAAAAAATATTCTCTTCATCTCATTATCAAAGTGCGTAAAAATCCTCCAGATACAGAAAAAAATGATTTTTCTAATAAGACAGACGAACACTTTAGACAGTCTGCCAAGGTTTAATACATAAAATGATATCTTCTTTTCGAGATGCAATTCATATGTACAATCTTTAACCCAGCATCAGGACCTATTGACAGTGGTATAACAGTTACTGCCGTGAATACATTCAATGGATGGACTCCAGATAAAGCAGTAGATGGCGATGCTACACGTGCACCTAATGTCTGCAGCTGCTGTGCTTCTTCCGGGTTCGTGTACGAGCCTTGGTATAAAGCAGATCTTGGTAAAGTGTATAACATACGACGTGTCGTGGTCTTAGGCAGGGGTGGTCCAAACGACGGTTCCTATTCCCACGGACCGAAGGGATATGACCGTAGGTAGAAAAACATCTTTTGTGCAGTCGACCTTTCATCGCATTGGCGTATAATCATAAATGTGGTATTGATTAAATTTGTACTAAAGAAAGGGAACTTATGACAATACACTTTTAACGTATAATACGCAAATTGATGACTTCCAAACTTTCTGTCAAGCATTTCGTTGGTCGAGGATAATAAGTAGTTACGGCGTTAAGGTCGCCAACCATCGGTTTAAATTATTTTCAATTACGATGATAATCTATGTCAAACTGCTATGAGGGATATGGATGGGAGGGATCAGCTATTCGTATAAAAATATAGAAGTATTTTATTAATTTCACTTAACCCTTTCATTTTTTACAAATTTTTACACATGTAAAAAATTAAAGGTTTTACAGACGACAATTTAAAATTGATTTTACTGAAAAATAATCATTCAGTAGGATAGAAAATATTGTTGGAAAAGAAGAAATTGCTTGTCAAAAGCAATTTCTTATTTTCCCGCAATATTTTCTCAAGTATAGAAACATAGAGGCGTTAAACCGGGGATTAAACAGGAAAGGGTTAAGTCACAAATTTAACAAATAAAAACGGGGAAAATGCATCATACCTAATGTGCGTAAAGAATAAGAAAAAAGAAAAGGTATAAGAATACACATTTTCACTAAAACAGTCTAAATCCTGTGGATGAGGACAAATACACATAAAAGATAATACTAAAGTAAACTCATTATAAAAAGTTCTGCTCCTATAGTTTGTTTAAAGTGTTTTAAAAGTTCAGGTTATGGAAATCAAGACATTCCAGTAAGTTTATTGTTCTTCGATCAATTCCTACTGAAAGATTCAAACATTTCAAGCCTTATTCGGTTCTTTCTCTATTTTTTTGCGCAAACTGGTTAAAGACTTTATTAGTAGTGACACAGTGACAAATAAAATAATTATATCGATGAAAAGTCTAGTCAGGGTAAGGTCGCGATTCCAGGATCTTTGTTTTATTCGTTGCTCATTGAATGTCTACTTTCAGCAAATATATCTTAAGGCTAAAACTTTTAAAAAATATAATTCCTTTTGCTGTTTTTGTTGTTGTTTACACACTTGAGTCTTTAAGCAATTAGTCATATTTATGAAGCGCCCCTTGTACATTCAAAATAGATTGCTCGCTAGAATAATCGTTCGAGGACTAGCGCTTTGCTCTACTAGACAGTAATGTGTTCGTATTTCCGTTTATTTATCGTCGCTACCGTAGCAAATGTCCATATGAGCGACGCCCCCACAAGACGGCTAGTTGTTACGGGGAATAGTGCAAGGATACAAGACGAAATTGCTGAGAGCTCCACCTGATTACCTAACGTGCTCGGTGGATAGCACCGTCACACGGGGCCTCGGTTTAACGTCTCATCCGAAGGACAATTAGTTTTTTAATTGATATGGTCAGCCCAGGGCTCGAACTAATGATCTCTAGGTTTGAAGTCAAGTGCTCTACCAACTGAGCTAATCGGGCTGACGCACAGTTATAGCTATAGGATATGAAATTTATAGTCTTCGTTCTTCACTATTGATGCGTTACGTGTAGGAACCACACAAGATCACATTCTTACCGGACATACGTTTTCACGAAAACAAATCCTGGAATATACGTAACGGGTATTATCGTACGGGCAGTGGACTTGTTACGGACAAAACACATAAAAAAATCGTACAAAAAGTACAGCAAATGTACGAGGAGCAGAAACTTTGCCAATAACAAAGAACAAAGTTTTGTGCGAATTATGTTTGTCTTTATGTTATTTTGATAACACTTGAGCGTGCAGTTTCACTGGGTTAGTTTACTTATACAAAATAGATTTAAACGAACATAAATTGGTAACGAGATTTTTATGCCGTAACTCGCTCATTAGCTCGGTTTGATACAAGTTTTGATTTTTTTTGGTCATTGATTGATGGTTGAAAGTATTAAAGTTAAAGTTGCGCCTGTAGACTTTTTCTACGCTTAACGCTTTTATTCGACTTTACCCGTTAATATCTTTTTTCAGCTTCGCCTATCAAGATTCAAGCGTTTGGATTGGCTTTTTTAATATACTTCCAATAATATAATTTTGAGCACGCAGCTATTTTATATGCTTGCACACAAAGTAGATCCATTAAATAGTACTAGTAAACTAGTTACTTTGTTTTGCTTAATGGCATTAAATTATGAGAAATGAATTACTAGTTTTTGTTTTCATTCGGTTTTGAACCTAAACGTTTAATCATACTTATGTAAGAACCCGCTTTTTCAAATAAAAATTTAGTTCCGCAAATTGTCTTTTTCGGTTCCTCACCACCCAAACCTGATGAAGGAAATTCATTTAGAATATCTAAAATTGTAAGAATGTGTACGGTTGCTATAAGGATAAAATTTAGGACAAATTGCCTAATCATGTTTTTGCCGAATACTTATCTTTCTTAAAAAACTTGGTGTTGTAGGCTTTCATATCAATTACCCCATTCAGATTCCGTTATTCTTTTTCGTGTAGATTTCTTAGTAAAATAAAAAACTTTAAATTTGAATGAAACGCTAGCTATATGTACAGTGAATCGAACCCTCTTCGTCCTTGTAAGGGACATAGAGCTATCAAGTATGCATCATGATCTTGAATAAATGAATTGTGCTATGGATGAAAATCCCACACAATCTTTTTTTTAATATCCTTAAAATCTCTGAAGTCTTAAAGGTGCGATATTGGGAATAAATGCACAAGAAAGTCAGTGTTAATCAATGCAAAGGCATAAAGACGTGGTCATTCCCCGTCAAAGCTGTGTAATAACAAATTCTAAGCAAGTTGAATAATGCATGATATTTGTTCTCAACGAGGTCCATCCACCCATGAAATTTGAATTGGACAGCTTTTAAAAACTCATATAAGTCTGCATACAGTAAACAAAGGAAAGGCTTCATGTAATTTCCGCTTATAATGAACCTATGCAGTAAATATAATGAAGAAAACAGTAATGGGAACTTCATGTGACTTTAAAAATAAGATTGCAAGATTTACACTTCTTATGTACTATATTTTCAAAATTGAGATCTGTTCATCCATGCAGTTTCAAAATGATTACCAAAATATTCAAATGTAGGTTCAAAAATGATAACAAAGGGATATGACTGGCTCAATTATTAGAAAAAACAAGAGTCACCATTCTTATTCATTGCTTTTTTCCCTCAATTGGATTTTAGACGCGTTCATATCAGTTGTTAGTGTGTCGGAATCATTCGGCTCCGGGTTCTACTCCCGGTCACAGCCGAAATTTCCGAAATTTGACTCCCAGCAAAGAGTCGATAATCCAAATGAGCAACAGGGGATCGGAAAGATGTAGTGGTAGTAATGCTATGAGAAATACCACCAATCCATGATAAGGTGCTCAAGCCAACGCGATATTACCGAAATACTGATTAAAGTAGCGATAAACCCAATTCAAACAAAGCAAAATATATGGGTTGTAGCCAGTTTGACTATTAAAATTAATAATAACATACTTATACAGGCCCCGGACAAAATTCAATCTGACCAACAAGATATAATTAACAAATTAAGCAAGCAAGTTTTACAATTAGTATACACTACACTCCGCCTTAATGCGGATTATACACACATTTAATTCCCAAGAGATAGGAACGATACTTTTGGAATCATTCTTAGACAAATACGAGTCTGCAATACAATAAATGGAAATAATTTAAAATCAATAAAATCAGAATAACAGTTCATATGAAATGCCCTTCTCTGATATGAAGTAGGTATCTTTCTCTGATATGAAGTTCCAATTTGACTTCTCTACTTTCAATCGCTTGCTCCAGAAACAGTTTACGCCTGGAAACGAAAGGGAAATAGCTCGAAAATTCAGCAGGCCAGGGTTATAGTTATCATTTATTTCACCATTCCTAAATGCGAATTATCATTTAACTTCTTTACTTCTTAAGACTTGCACCTCGAAAAACAAAAGCTAATACAGTTTTTATACGCCCGTCGAAGACGGGACGTATTATGGGATCACCCGTGGTGTCCGGGCGTCCGGGCGTCCGGCCGTCCGGGCGTCCGGGCGTCCGGCCGTCCGGGCGTCCGGTTGTCCGGCGGTGTCCACTTCTTTGTCCGGAGCATAACTCTGTCACCATAAGTCCGATTGACTTTAAACTTGGCAGTTATATTCATCTCATCAATACGGAGTGCAGTGCTCAATAACCATAACTCAACCTAGCCTATTTTTTGAGTTATTGCCCTTTGTTGTTTTTCATACTTGAATCTTGTCCGGAGTATATCTCTAAAAGTATTATAGCTAGGATCATGAAACTTCATGGGTGTATAGATCTCACCAAGGGGGAGTGCAGTGCACAAGAACCATAACTCTACCTATCCTATTTTTTGAGTTATTGCCCTTTGTTGTTTTTTATACTTGAATCTTGTCCGGAGTATATCTCTTAAAGTATTATAGCTAGGATCATGAAACTTCATGGGTGTATAGATCTCACCAAGGGGGAGTGCAGTGTACAAGAACCATAACTCTACCTATCCTATTTTTTGAGTTATTGCCCTTTGTTGTTTTTCATACTTGAATCTTGTCCGGAGTATATCTCTAGAAGTATAATAGCTAGAATCATGAAACTTCATGGATGGATAGAGCTCACCAAGTGGGAGTGCAGTGTACAAGAACCATAACTCTACCTAGCCTATTTTTTGAGTTATTGCCCTTTGTTGTTTTTCATACTTGAATCTTGTCCGGAGTATATCTCTAAAAGTATAATAGCTAGGATCATGAAACTTCATGGGTGTATAGATCTCACCAAGGGGGAGTGCAGTGCACAGGAACCATAACTCTACCTAGCATATTTTTTGAGTTATTGCCCTTTGTTGTTTTTCATACTTGAATCTTGTCCGGAGTATATCTCTAAAAGTATAATAGCTAGAATCATGAAATTTCATGGATGGATAGAGCCCACCAAGTGGGAGTGCAGTGTACAAGAACCATAACTCTACCTATCCTATTTTTTGAGTTATTGCCCTTTGTTGTTTTTCATACTTGAATCTTGTCCGGAGTATATCTCTAAAAGTATAATAGCTAGAATCATGAAACTTCATGGATGGATAGAGCTCACCAAGTGGGAGTGCAGTGTACAAGAACCATAACTCTACCTAGCGTATATTTTGAGTTATTGCCCTTTGTTGTTTTTCATACTTTGTTTGACAAAAAAATTCATTCAAAATAATCTCAGTTCTATTCAAACCCCCAGTTAATATTAAGCAGTTTGACGGGCGTATCTTGTGACAGTTTGGCACCTTGTTATGTATTATAATTTTCTTTATGAAGTAGAATTGTTTGGAGATATGACAATATCTAAGTCTGAAAAATAGGAAATAAAATAACTAAAAATATGTAAATCAGTATTATGATTCTTATTCACTGCACTCCTTCTCATTTAGTTCTGTCAAACAAACAAGAGCATCGCCCACGGATGCCAACGCTCGGGTGCAGGTGCTGGATAATGCAAAAAATTTAAGTCGAAAAAGGGGCATAACTCTTTTAGAGTTACCCCCTTGATAGTCTAGATAGCTGTTGTGATGGTCAATACACATGCCAAGTTTCATGAGGATATCTTCAATAACAACAGAGATATGACCAAGGTTAAAGTTTGTCTCACCAACGCCAACGCGTACACGACGCAAAAGGTGATCATAATACCTCGGGTTTTGTCCAAAAACAGCCGAGCTAAAAAATAAAAGTTTTATTGTGATAGCTGCTTTCATTTCAGAAACATGCTCCAAATTTTGGACGGGACGGATATCGAGTACATCACTATATCCTCCATTTTTTTCTCTTTTTTTTTAATAACGAAATTTTTATTCCCGCATCTGTGTGTATGCGAATATGTTAAAATTGATAGAATTATTGAACTCAGAAAACGTGAAAACTCTTAACGGTATTGGAATTTATTATACCAAAGCAATGCATAAAAGAAAAAATGAATTGAACATTGTTACCAACTGACACTCCTTCTTAAATGCCTATGATGATTTATTTTTTAACCTTTTGATATACACTATCAATTAGGACTCCTTCTTCTTCATTATTTCCGCATTTTATTCCATATTTATTTGTTATAAATATGTCTGTACTCATGCATGTGATTTATTATGTTTGGATTTTGACGATGAACCACGTGTGTTCAAGTCAAATTGTTAAATAAATATTCTGTTCTGTTCTGTGTGAGTTTTGAATTTTTCGTCTTGTGGTAAGTGCAGTTAGTTACACGCTACTTTTAAAACGTTTCTTTTGCCTTCTGTGCTTTAATAAATAGTTCGGGTTTTATATTACGAATCATCACCTTTTTGGAGGTCGGATTCTTTTACATTTCAACAGATCCGAAAATTGTTTAAGCGGTTCTTTGGTCTCTATATATTTTGACAACCTCAACAATTGGATAAACCCTATAATATACTTATCCGACGGTAAATCTTGTAAAGCTAGTTTCCCATTTGAAATGAAAAAAGAGTTACGCACGGAATTTAAACTTTATCATCCGACACCTGTCCATCAAGACTAGATCAGTTTGTCTATTGATCTATTACCTTTGATCTGTCACCGTCATTCTGAATTTATTTAGCATCGCAGCAAACTATAACCTAATTTGTTTCCTTTGAAGTATTTCGATGACTAGGGAATATTATAAGGAATAACATGTCGAATAGTTTTAAACAAATTATCACAGTAAATTTTAGGTCAGGGTCTGCTATAGAACACCGTGGCTGTCTTATACAGCTATTCTTTTTTTCGTTGCTTTAATACAACTATATATCTCTTCATGTGTGTTACAAACAAAAATGTATTGATCTATCACTCATTATAACATTTATGTACATTTATATCAATTAAGGTTTACATGCAATGATATAATGGGATTTCCTTCAATATAATGTTTATACGAAAGCATATCATAGTTTTGGGATTACATAAAGTGAAATATAAATTTATTAGCCGCGGTTTTGTTAAATATAATTAAGTTATGGATACATATAATGAAAGATGTTTCAATAAAAGTAATTAATGATATAATATAAATATACAGTCGTTTGATATCATACCATGTAATGAGATACGTGTATAAGCCATAATCAATTTCAAATGTGAGTGCATGCTATCATATATTCACCGTTTGGTTACATAAAACGACATTATGGATGAATATAATGAAGAATGTATTAGTATAACAAATAATGCACATAATATAACTATATATTTGTTAGATATTATAGTATTGAATCAAAGATAAACCAAATTCGTTTTCAGATATGGATACACATTATCATACATACAATGTTTTGTTCAATATAATAACGCTGTGAATACATACAATAATCGATGTTTCAATATAAGTAATTAAGGACATAATATAAAAATACAGTCGTTTGAAATCATACCATTTAATTAAATATGAGCCATATTCAATTTCAAATATGGAGACACGTTATCATATATACACAGTTTTGTTAAATATAATGTCGTTGTGGATACATTTAATGAATGATGTTTCAATATAAGCAATTAACGACATTATATGACTAAAAAGTCGTTGGTTATCATACCATTTGATCAAATATAAACCATATTCAATTTCAAATATGGAGACACGTTGGCATATATACACAGTTTCGTTAAATATAATGACGTTATAGATACATATAAAGAAAGACGTTTCAATATAAACAATAGACCAATTTACGACATCATTTCAATATACATTCGTTTGATATCATATTATCTAATTAGATATAAGCCGTATCCAATATCGAATTAAGCGATTTATAATAATATATGAGCTTATTGTACCAATAATTTTTATTTGTTTATGAATATAAATATAAGTTTGTTCAACGGTAATATTTTAATAAAACAATGTAATTGCCGTTTTATTCAAATGCATATAAAAATGAATAGATGCACAACCATTTAACTGCAATACGATGACATATGCTATCATACATTTATAATTTTGTTCAACATATCTTATAGATTGATAGGTATAATTTAAGCCGGTCCAAAATCTTATTTTTACGGAATGATATATTTATAGATGTGTCTATAAGCGTGTCTGACCGAAATAAGATAAAGCCTATTTCGATTCAGTACAGTAACATTTGCAATCATATATATGCTGCCGAGAGAAATAAATTGAACTCTAGAATAAACATGCAGAATTTTGGATCCATTGACTGAGTTTTTATTTACTATATAATTAATATAAAGATATGAACTATTAAAATCCATCAACCAAGTATAGGATAGCGGTATAAGACAGTCACGGCATTCCATAGTTTGCCCCGTACTCTACTTCAGTGAAATCGGGTATATGGATCTTGCATTATTTTCGACGTTTAACAACGATAATTGGGTTAAATGATATTGCTTGTCGTAATCTAGACGCATTTTCACACAAGGTGATAATGGTAAAAGAGTTTTAAAAAACCACAATAAAATAGATGTATTTCAAAGTTAAATAATTCTACAAGTTGACTTAATTTCAGAAGACTTTTGAATTTCAAAAAAGTCACCCTATGATATTCAAGTTTATCAATTTTTTTATTATTTTTTTTTTTCAAGTATCCTTAGACCTTTTCCTAATCTTTCCACATGCAGAAAATCCGGGTATCTATCAACGTGAATAAGGGAGACCTTTCGTATATCATCTTACCTCACCCACTTTAAGTAGTGCCATAATAAATTTCTTAGATATTTTCTAAACCATTGTGCTGTAATACATACATATGTAACACGCCTTTCTAACCATATTTATATCTTTCAGACTTTGAAAACCTTCTTCTCCTAAACCATTAGGCCTAGAGCTTTTATACTTGGTATGTATTGATGTCTATACTTTAAAGCATTACCATATTCAGGAAATTAGTGTTATATGGTGAGATCATCAATATACCTAGGATTTAAAGGGAAATCCTTAAACATCTTCTACAAGAGGGCTTTGCTATTTTGTTTTTATCATAAAGCCATGAACCATCATACTCAGGGGGGCGATTTACGACCATCATTGTCCTCTTGTTTCTGTATTGTTGTTGGTAAGGGTATCACTGCGTCCAGTTTATTGCAATGTCCAAGGTCAGTGGTAGTTAACTGTATGAGGTACGGTAGTCTTACAGTTGTTGACAGAGTAATGATTGTATACAAAACCATTTCGATTATCATACATGTTATCATACTACAAGACCATTCGGAAAAGCATTGTAAAGAGAAAATATATTATCTATTATTACAGATAAATTGCCAAAAAAAAGTGAATCTAATGTAATCTTTTAGATAACTTCTTTTGCGTATTAGGTTCAGAAATTGTACAAGATGTTGTTAATAAAATATGAAAACGAACGAAGTATTGCTTTGTGAAACGGAATGCTTTATATATATATATATATATATATGTGTGTGTGTGTGTGTGTGTGTGTGTGTGTTTGTGTGTGTGTGTAATCGATTTTATTCAATATTATGATTGTTTCACCTTTCTTTGCTTTGTAAACTATGCAACCGCACTTTGAATCAAGATGTAGTTATAGCGTTTTCAAAGCTTATTGGCGGCTTGTTTGTAATTCTATATCATAAGTTTCCTATCGTATTTACCAAGTCTGTAAAGCTTTTCTCGAAACGAAAAGGAAAAGGTTCACATGGTTAGTAATGTATTAAAATAATTTCTTTATCAGAAAATTTGAAAAAGGGCTTTACGGATGCAGAATGATATAATCTATATCAAATGTGACAACTTTTAAGAAGTACTGATGGAAAAAAAGATTATTCCGTTTTTGTAAAAAAATAAATAGTAAATTTGTGCTAGTTACCACAATACTAGACAGAACCTTATTACAAAGTTTATAAGTTTTTATGTTTACATATTAATTCAATGTTTGGTAAAAAATCCATTGAACACCGAAATTGATTTTAATCGTTTATGTGGTAAAATTCAATATAAATGATATTTTTCAAACAAATTACGAACCCTACCTTAGTATCTTAAACCGTTAATAATTATTAATAATTCAATTCACACGACGAACTCTAAACACATATATCCTAACGGTTAAACAAGACCACAAAGAAACTGGAAGGAAACTGCACCAAATCCAAAACACTTTAGCCTTACATTCACATCATATACAAAGGCTGCTAAATTATCCTGTTACGATGTACTCGTTGCTCACGGCTATTTAAGCCGGATTTGTGGTTTAGATCTTAAAACGGCTATTGCACAGATTTTCATGGAAAATTGATATAGGAAAATTATCAATTTTACCAATATTTATTAATTTCATTTGCATGATAAATGTTCTTTCTTCGTGTTAAATCCACTAAATTCATTCCAAATTCGATTAAAAGCAATATATTCCCTATGTCCACAATTGAAACGTAGGATTTTTGTCGGAAGAGGTCGTTTCTGTTCGGATAATGTCGATTACGACTGAAATGCTAGCAGAAGCCAATGACAAAATTGACACGTAATGGAAACCACAAATAAGGCATTTTTCGATGCAATTGACAGATAACGTATTTACCCGATGAATTCCGGTTCCATTCTGGTCGTACTTCCTTGACTTTATGCCAAATAATTTTGCTTCTTTTATTTCCCTTTTCAGAGAAATGAACTGTAAATTTCATTACAAAACCAGCTTAATCACCTTCTCTTGAATATCTGAAAGCATCAAAGATAATTTAGAGCCAAATCTTTCTTTCATAATCTGATCAAGAGTCGTTCATTTTGCTGATAGTGTTACTCAGCCAAGAATACATGTTGTGTCCTACCTGAACTGAATAAGTACTGTTAAGTTGTGACAATCAACACTGAATTTTTTTATAATGTTATTTTCGAACTATGCTATAGGCCGGTGCTGTGCTAAACTGTCTTTGATGGCGTAATTCAAACAGTTTAACCCTTTCCTGATTTTGAAAACTTTAGACCAGTCTAATTTGAAAGAAGTTGCAGACGATAACTAAAAGTGAGTGCAGTTTGAAAAGTAACCAATATACAGTGTAGAAAATATTGTGAGAAAAGAAGAATTTGCTTGTTACAAGCAATTTCATTTTTTCCCACAATGTTTTCTCAAGTATAAAATCACAGGGACGTAAAAGCCTGTGATTGTACGGGAAAGGGAAAGACTGTTCCAAATCGAATGAAGCTTCAGTCGACATTTCAACCTGAACTCCTAAGGGAAAATAAGATACATGCCATTTGAGAAAAGAAGAAATCGCTTATTACAAGCTGATTTCCTTCCCTATTTTTTTCTGTTTCGTAATTCTTCAGGACACCAAAAAGCGCCAATGAGTGGAAATGGGTTAATGCATATCATAGCTTTTTTCCGATAAAAACAAAGACATTTAATTTTTTTCTGTTTCTGTTTTTCTGTTTTGTTATTTGCAAGATGGAGTTGCTCAGGACTGGGTGACACGGTGTTTGCAACCCGATCCTATGTTAAAACAACTGTTACCCATTACCAGTTGGCAAAATTTTCAATTGGTCCAATTAATCATGCAACAATTTAAAGTTATTGAAAGTGAGAAATTCGTTGGCTGCAAGCGGATTCTTCACTTAACCCATTCCAACTCAATCCCTCCTTTTTACGCCCCTCAAGAAAATAGCTTTTGAAAACATTGTGGATAATGAAGAAATTGCTTGTATCAAGCAATTTCTTCATTATCCGCAATGTTTTCGATCCAAAACGACGAAAAAGTTCAAATTTCCATCAACTTGAAATTGTCGTCTGCAGCTTCTTTCGATTTGGACCAGTCTAAAATTTTGCTGTGTTGTAATGGGTTAACACATTAATTTAATTTTTAGTTAATTAATTTTTAGCTTCCGCACAAAATAGTCCCATACAAAAAGGTATCAGAATTTGTAAAATATTTGCTTTTTTCGCTCGAAGTCATTAAATTATAAGAAATGAAGAGAATATTTCGCGGATTCATACATTGTGTGATTAGGTTTTTCGGTTAATACCTCCATGAAAACAAAAAATATTCTCTTCATCTCTTAAATATCTTCAAAATTGTTTCCCTGTCAATAGGAGTCACAGTGTGGGAATTGATCCAAATCGTTAGAGTATGAAACATAACTCATTTGATCTTAAATATTATGGACAACAAGCTGGCTGATAAAGTTCAAAGCACCTGACCAGATGGCAATTTGTGTGCCGTTTTGATCTGAAAATATCTATTAATGAAGTTTTAAGCCTGTCTCGCAACCCAGACGTAGAATTCCATTTGAGGTAAGAGACGCTTTGGCGTTGATCGAACTTGAGAAATTAAATATTATTTAGAAGACACATGTATCAAGTTTCTGATTTTCACCGATTGTAATTCTGCCGTAAAGCAAGACATTAGATTATGCATTGATACGAGAGTTATAAATCAATCGGTAATAAGGGAATGATTTGTAATTCCTACTAGTATCGCAAGATATATACCAGAGCAGGGTGTTTAGCAAAATTGATATGAAAAGGGAATGACATTAGACAGAGTTACACACAGCGTCTAGAGATAACAAAACTTTTTTCACGAATAAGGGTTGTTACGGTACAAACGATTCATTTTTGTAGAAGTTGTGCGCCTGAATTATATCAGAAAGTTTTGAGTTCTTTTCTGCAGGATTGTGCGGGTGTTCAAAATGGATGATATTATAGTGTATGGAGAAAATGAGAAAGAGCATGATGAGAGGCTACATAGAGTCAGAAGTTAGGACATTCTAGTATTACCATTTAACGGATTGTTTGTGATGCTAGTCCAGTAGGCATAGCAGCAGTTTTGATTCAAACGCAGGCTGGTGGTTTTCGTGTTATAAGTTACGCAAGCAGAGCGTTAACTGAGGAAGAGTAAAAATATTCGCAGACAGTGAAAGAAGCATTTGGTATCGTATGGGATTGCGGTAGCTTTCATATGTATGTCTATGGATTGAATTTCAGATTCTTACCGATCATAAACCTTTGGAGTGTATCTACTCAGTTAGATATAAACCTTTTGCTCGAATTGAGAGGTGAGTGTTGAGATTACAATATTATAATTATATTGTAAAGTATATCCCAGGGGCTTAGAGTATATCTTATCAATTGTCAAGGTTGTTGTCTAGGTCAAAAAAGATCTATGCACTTCATTTTTCACTCAAGGATTTCCAGAATCTGTGCAGACTGATAATAGTCCACAATTCCTCAGTGAACATTTCAAGAGTTTTACAAAAGAAAATGGAATAGATTGATTTCATCTACCCTATTACGACCTCAAGCAAATAGGCAAGTAGAATGGCAGAATAGGTCAATTCTGAAAAGACTCGGATCGCCCCAAGTCAAAATAACACTCACACAGTAATAAAAACAAGAAAATAAGGTCTGGGGCAAAAATATAGGTTTCGAGTTGAAAGCTATTTCAATTAAGAAATTATATCTAAATCAAAATCTCGGAAGGACAGACGAATAAACATTGATAAAATCAAATTGATAATGGATGAAGAGACTTTATTCTCATAATACAACGACTGCGTCAAAGTCGATTGATGTGCAGCATATTCATATAAATTAGAATTATAACAAAATAGAAACTGAAACATGTTTAAAAGACCTAAATACTATTGTTGTGATTTGGATGACATACTATTGGGGTGATTTTGCCCATTATTCCATAATTGAACGCCTTATTCGAAACGCAAGATTACGAGAGGCATATGAGTTTTTATGAAATTACTTGAGACTTACGAAAGCCGTTATGACAACTAGAAAAAACTGCGATTTTAAATGCTCAAGAGGCAAGGTTGCTGTAAATGGAATTTTGGAAAACTAAACGAATATATTTGCCTTAAGATCAGGAGGGTGAGGGACCACTTGACTTTGACGGATGGAGTAAATCTAATGTCTGACACTATTTTAACGGGGAAATAAAAATTTCCTAATAAAATTTATTACTCGGAAATTGTGTCAAATCCAAGAAAGTTCTGGTTAATTATGTGATGACGTCATCATATGGTATTGACGTCATGGGTGACATCATTTGTTTATATAAGTGTTTTTCCGACGCCAGGGACCTTGTACGCCTTTTATCTAGCAATTTTAAATTTAAAGCATAGAAATGATTCTGGTAAAATGTCAGATAACAATATGATTGTAGTGAAATTAAGTTAATTTCACTTTCTCCTTATGTCTCTGTTTGCCTTATCGCACCAATGCCCTAGTGCATAGAGGTCATCGGTTGACAATTAGATACGTATTTTGGGGGATGAATAATTAGCATGCACTGAGTTAATGAGAATTTTTATTGTACATGTATGTAATTCTGATGTGTTTTATTGTTCTGGCTGTGTATATAAGCCCGAGCAATTTATACATCGGGGACTTGTATTTTTGGCTGCGTTACTTGTCCACGACGTCTATTTTGGATTCTAAATTATACGATCACTGGCTACGTTCGTCTTTGTTGTTCCTTTATTCCTTGGAGACTACACCACAGACGTTAATTTTGGTATCGTGACCTAGGACTGAAGTACTCCATCTACCACGCAGGAAGCAGTAAAGGTTAGTGAACTTACTTAAACTCATATTTCAACTCTTTCAACCATGTCAGGCGAAGAACAAATTTTTGAAATGGTACAGAAATTAACTGATCAAATAGGCAATTTAGGTTTAACCGGTTTATCAGATGTCGTAACAATTTTTGATGGCGATCATTCAAAATTTCAAAATTGGATAGAATCAATTGAAAAAGTTACTCTTTTACATGATCTCTCCCCACCAAAACAAAAACTATTAGCGTACCGTTTAGTAAGGGGCCCGTGTCCGATTTCCTCGCTCGGAATATAAAAGAAAACCCTACCGCTACGTGGGAACAAATTAAGGCAGAACTTAATAGGAGATTTGGCGATATTACCGATCAATACGTTCATTTCGCGGAACTCAGACGCGTAAGGCAATTCCGTTCAGAAAATATTCAAAATTTTGCAGAGAGGCTTTTCGGTTTGGCACAAAAAGCGTACGATGGTTTTTCGAGTCATAATGACTTAATAGACCATCAGCTAATTGGATTTTTTATTGATGGCCTGTTGGATTTTGATATTAAACAAAAACTTATTAGGGAAAGTCCGACTACGTATCAACAGGCAGTAACAATTGCAGTCGCCGAACAAAATTTCAAGGTAAAATGTAAACTACGGACAGATCCAAGTAATAACCGCCCCACACATTTTTCGACGGATGACAGACAAACTGAACCAATGGATGTCAGTCACTTAAGCAGACGACGTTTTTGTACTTTCTGTAAGAGACATGGTCATGTCATTGCCGATTGTCGTAAACGCCAATCAAGCATCAATGTAATAAGGGATGAAATTGATAGACATAATGACAGACAATCTCGACAATTACCCGAATTACCAGACACAACAACAATCACACGATCAATACACGCACTCACATTCACAACATTCTCCAATTCGCGATAATTTTAAGCTTAAGAGACCGGTAAGGGATAAATCCACTGTTGTTTGCTGGTTTTGTAAAAAATTAGGACACTACAGATCAGAATGCCATGAATACGCGAATTTGAGACAAAATTTCAACAATATTCCAAAAAACGCATTGCCTCTGGTAGGAAATGGGTCAACCTATCAGAGAATTTAAAGTCTTCTGAATACAATTCACACTACAATTCACATTTGAACGAAATCACTACGCCTTCTTCTTGTCTAATTAAACTAAATTCACTTTCAGTTAGAGCCTAAGTAGATACCGGAGCTAGTTTTTCTTTGATCAGCAAACGCATATATGACTCTTTAAAACCTAAACCACCTCTAAAACATACCAATATTTCATTAAGTTCTGCATCAGGAGATTCGATTAAGGTGTTAGGTACAGTTCCAATCAAAATGAAAATAAATAAACTTAAACTTGACCATGCCTTTATCGTTGCGGAAAATTTATCTAGAAACTGTATTATAGGACGGGATTTCATGACTAGATTTAGTGTTCGTATTTATTATGACCTAAATTGCATTCGTATTATGGATCAGTACATTCCGCTAGAGAATGATGTTTCCATAGCATCTATTGTGAGAGTTGCAAAAACAACTGTCATTAAGCCCCGTTCGATATGCACCTCGTTAGGCCAAGTGAAAAACAATCCATCACTACCGATACACAATGATTACGAAGTAATGGGGGTTGACAGGGGTTTTATTAATCAAGAACCTAATCTTCAATTACATCCGGCTCAGATACGTTTAAATAAGAAAAGAAAATTCCCTGTAACTATAACCAATTATACCTCAAAATCTTTTACTTTAAGAAAGGGTTGCATTATCGCTAAATTACAAAATATTGATAATTATACTGTTGACAGTTTACAATCCTCTCACAGCCCTCCAGCAAGATCATCTGTCAACTTCATTGACCAAGTTTATTCTCCGGACTCCTTTATTGCCCCAGATAATTTCAAACCTAGGATTCAAGAATTAATACGCAAATATGATACAATCTTTAGTAAACATGAATTCGACCTTGGTTGTCATCCTACGGAACGTGTGCCAATCGAAACACATTCTGACAGCCCTATTAAAGTTACACCTTATCGATTACCCTTTTCCCAGAGATCGGAAATGACCAATAAGGTAAAAGACCTATTGAACGCTAAAATAGTAAGACATTCAAATTCAAATTATGCCGCACCCGCATTGTTGATCCCGAAAAAGCAATCTGATGGGCAGTCCACCAAGGACTATAGACTAGTTATTGATTATAGGAAACTTAACAAACAAGTTAAAACGAACAATTTTCCTCTACCAAGAGTTGAAGATATTCTCTCAAGTCTAGAAGGTTCTAAATGTTTTTCATCTTTAGATCTTTCTAATTCATACTTCCAAATAGAACTTGAAGAAAGAGACAAACATAAGAGCGCTTTCTCTGTACCAGGGTATCATTTAGAATTTAACCGTCTACCCCAGGGCTTAGTTTCAAGTGCTAATTATTTCCAATCAATTATGACTGAACTTTTTCGAGATCACTCAGATTTTACTATCGTTTATATTGACGACTTACTCATTTTTAGTAAGTCCCCCGAAGATCATATGAAACATCTCGCAATTGTATTTCAGAAACTCCAGTCTTATGGATTAAAGCTGAAGTTACATAAATGTGAATTCTTCAAATCTGAATTATCTTATCTAGGACATAAAATCACTCCAGACGGTATTAAACCCGACCCTGCTAAGGTAGAAGACCTCAAATCTCTCAAAATACCATCGACAGTACGAGACGTAAGGAGATTCCTCGGAGTCACTGGTTTTTATAGGAAATTTGTTCCAAACTATGCGCAATTAGCCATACCTTTAACTCGTTTAACCCATAAAGGTGCGAGATTCAATTGGACAGCCGAATGTCAAGATTCGTATGACAAACTTATGTTGGCCTTATCACACATCCCGACCTTACGTCATCCTTCACCGAATGACCCTTTCGTTCTCACGACTGACGCTAGCGATGAAGCAGCCGCAGGGGTTTTGTCTCAAAATGGTTTTCCTATTCATTTTCTCAGTTTCGCTTTTTCCAGAACTCAGAGAAAATACAGTACTATTCTAAAGGAATGTTTAGCAATAGTGCTTTCTCTCAGAAAATTACACTTCTATTTGTACGGTAATAAGTGCCAAATTCAGACAGACCATAAACCTTTAGTTAGATTAGATTCCGTAAATTATAAGAATAAACTTTTGGAACGCTATGCATTAGAGATTTCGAACTACAATGTAGAAATTGTCCATATTCCCGGAATAAAAAATGTCGTCGCAGATTATATTTCAAGAAGTTGCAAACCTTTAAACTCACCATGTGATACTCAGCATGTTCCTCCCTTTCCTCCCGAAAATTCACCCTTTCCCAGCGAAGTCAATATAATCAATTCCCAAGAGCTTGACCCAAAGGAAATTTTAAATTCGGCCCGGCCTCCACAATCTCTACCACCCTTAGAAATCCCTTCTTTAGATTCCCTAGATTTAGCTACCGAACAAAGCAAAGATGCCGAGCTTCAGGTACTCATTGACAAAATTCGTACTAATTTCGTTACTGGTAAAGACAGCCGACAATTCATTATAAAAGAGGGAATTCTATACTATATTGGCGCAGCCGATGAGGACTCTCCTACTTTAAGAGCTTGCATTCCACAACATTTACATACATTTGTCTTAAGGGCTTTTCATGAAATAGGTCATCCTGGTATACAACGGATGTTTCTTTTGATCAAATCAAAATATTATTGGCGAGGTCTTTTCAAGGATATAGTACAATTCGTTAATGAGTGCATAAGCTGTCAAACAGTCACCTTACGTCAAAATCGGAGTCCCCTGTTGTACCGAGATCCTCCCCCAGGGCCTTTTCGTGTCATCTCTATTGACACTATTGGACCTTTAATTACATCTCACAGTAAGAACAAGTACATATTCTGTTTTCTCTGTGAATACTCAAAATTTTCTGAACTTAGAGCAGTTCCAGAAGCTACTACTGAGTATCTCATACAAGCCTTTTTCGATCTTATATTTTGGAGATACGGGGCTCCTCTCAAAGTTATTACGGATAATGGTTCTATATACGTTTCGAAAGCTTTCACTTCCCTTTTGAAATCACTTAACATACTTCACTCCAAAACAACTCCCTATCGACCTCAATCAAATGGTAGCAACGAACGAATTCATTTAGATTACGGCAGGATACTAGCGAAATTACTTAAAGATCGCAAGGAATGGGACATGTTACTCCCTGAAATAGCCGGTAGCTTAAGGTTTACCCCTTCCAGTGACCACGGTCTGAGTCCATACTACCTTTTATTTCACAGGGACCCTCTTCTACCTGTCGACCTTCTGTTAAATAAACGGACTCCTTATTATGGGGAAGATCCTGGGGAAATAACGTTGGAAATGTCCCATGAAATATTTTGTCAGTCTTACCGCGCAATAGCAAAAGCTCCCCGAACTCGCCAAGCTAGTGCTAACAAGAATACTAAAACTTTAGATCTGCAAGTTCACGACCCAGTTTTTTACCTTAAACCTAAAACAGTCAAACACGAAGCAAAATGGGCTCCTTATTTCAGGGTCATTCGACTATTACCAGGTAAACGATTAATCATTATCAACCAGTTAGACAACCAACTAATTACCTGTCATGTAGATCAAGTCCAAAAAGCAAAGATAGAAGATTGGCCGTTACCTAATGACAAGCAATTAAATGCTCGCCCTATCCGTAATTGCAGATATATTAATCGATCTTTATCAGACAATACTGGTTCTGACGCTTCATCTGAAGATTCCGATTCGGAAATTCCTTTGTCCCAAGCAACAGGCTCTAGGATCCAAAATAATCGAAACGACTCCGTGCTCTCAAGCTCTTACGATTCTGAAGATAACATTCCTTTAGCCCGCCTTCAAGCAAACCTACGTAAATTACAAAATGACAGGATATATGGTTCGGACAGTCAGTCACACGCAAATCACATGACCTCATACCAATCTAACACAGAATCAGGTGACAAACGATCTGATACCGGTATATCAGATCAGCCGTCGGATTCCCCCTCGGAAATTTCTGACAGTACTATATCACAAAATGAGTTTTCACAAGGTACCATGTCCCCCATGGACTGCAACACAGTTACTAGACAATCTACCAATATTAATGCAATTGACTACAATGACAACACTGAACTGGCTTTCCAGCATCAAATGTTAACCTTATTCCTTAAGGCAATGTTGATTATTATTCTTTTTAAAACTCTCTTTTATCTGTAAAAGTGTATCTTATGGACGGATACAATACTATTCACAACACGCATCTTATATTTTGACGGAATTACGGTCAGAGTAAGACTATTTCCTTTTCCAAGATAGTTTTTGTCTAAATGCTGTTGATAAGATTTCATGTATGTTTATAGGTATAATCAGGATAGTCAACTCACTATAGTCAGAATAAGACGTTTTCGTTATCTCTGAGTTGATACGTTGAAAGTTGAGATTACGTTCTAATCATTAAACCAAATACGCAGATTAAGTGTGAATTGTGTTCAAATGATCATTTGTTTATGACCCGAAGTATAGTTTTTGTTACTTCTGAATAAGTAGAATGCTTTTAATGGTTTTTTTTTTGTTGTTGTTGCCTTTGATTAATGAGGTAACGTCCTTTGTACATATGCACCGATCTGTTTATGATCTAAATTACATGTCTTTACGTAATGTCAAGCAATTTATTGTCTTCTTTATTATAAGTTTTTGTTGTAAATACGGTTGCTATCTCAAAGACTCGTTGGAAATTAGCTTTAGTAATGGATCTTCGTTCGTACCCGCGTTTTGTTAACCAACTAACCAGTCAAATTCAATGCATACGTTAATCTCCGAAATGGCCATCGACCCTTTTAACTTCTGCCATTATTCTTCGAATGTTCTCAATCAGAAAAGATCGCGAATCAATTCTTAAATCGATCGTCAATATTATCATTTCTGTAACAGTATTAGGCACTTTTGGCAAGTTGAAATTATGTACCAAAATTGTTCGTCATGGGGAAAGAGTGAAGTATAGTAATGTAAGGTTCACAAAACCCGATGCTGAGCTGCCCGAAAGTGAGCTGCCCGGAGGACGAAAACTGTTGGCCACTAGTACCGCACCAATGTCTAACCAAATCCAGCAGAATTTACTGCGGACTATTGATTCCACTCTGCATCCTTCAGCGCCGATGAAACAACAGCATATGACCACGCTATACTTCACTATGGACCGAATTGGTACTCTCGACACTTGCGCAACCGGTCGCCTGTAATACACTTTCCTGATGTCATGTTGCCTGTAATACACATTCCTGATGTCATGTTTCAATTTCTGAGTTGTTGACAAATGGACTATAACCCATGTCATGTTTCTGTCATTCACTCTTCATTACAATCTGTCTGGATGACATGACACTACGCAACACATGGACACCCATAGCTTTATAAGATGCTGTTCTACTTTCACCATCACCATTTCCTTTCCATTTTTTCTATTCAAACGGACTTGACTATCTCTCAACTCATCATGGAGGTAGCCGTAGAATTATTCGATGCCTACGTCGACGCCGTCAAGACGTATGGATGTGACTCTGATGCGTCGCAAAATTTGTTACGCATCCTCAGCTACAGGGATGTTGGGGATGTTGTCGTTGCTCATCTTTTGGAGAAACAGCCGCCATGTTTTAAACGTTTCCTGAACCAGACTCTCGTATTGCTAGATAAAGGGGGTGATCTTCACCATATTCAGTGCCCTTTACACCACACCAAATGTCTAGACGTCTTGTGGATACCACTAGAATTTACAGTGCATTTCTTGTTGGATAACGGATTCAATACGGTGTCCTGATAAGTACATGTGTAATTCCTCCAGCAAAGACGGAAAATTCAACTGGAACTTACTAACACTAGTTACGACGTTATATGAAATTCCATTGGAACTGATTAAACACTAGTTACGACGTTATATGAAATTCCATTGGAACTGATTAAACACTAGTTACGACGTTATATGAAATTCCATTGGAACTGATTAATCACTAGTTACGACGTTATATGAAATTCCATTGGAACTGATTAAACACTAGTTACGACGTTATATGAAATTCCATTGGAACTGATTAAACACTAGTTACGGCGTTTTTAATTAATTTGTTTCAAATTACATGTGTTCGAGATCGTTAAATGTTACGATTTACTCTAATCTTTTTCCTTTTCTTCTGTACATGTTCATGTCAATTTTACAATACCCGATTTCATTAGACGATGTTTAATTTCCTAATACATGTCAGTTACTGATGTTAATCTAGTGTGACTGAAAAATTTAAACCAAATTCAAGCAAAATTCGTTGAAAAACGGCGTTCATACACTTTCAAACAAACAAAAGTGGTGAAGTTATACCTATTCATTATTTAACCTCAAAATTTGGTACATGTTACAATTTTTCAAGGTTTCAATTTTGAATGTTTTTATTCATGTTTTAAGTTACAACGTTTTCGTACACGTTACATTTAGTTATTTCACGCGATAAATTACAGTTAGGACGGGAATTAGCTACTTGTTATGTCACAAGGCTAATTAACGAGCAAGATCGGTCTATTATCTGTCGATTCAGTCCCAGTCACCATCATGATTATGTAAGTCCGATAAACCATGGAAAGACTTCGAAAGCTATTTCATTTCTCCAATTGAGTCTTACGTAAGCAATTCTATTTCCTTTCCTCTAGTAAAGTATTCTCACAGAATTCTTTTCTAGTAATTTTCCACAAAAATGTATACTGTTTAAATTTCTTTAAAAAAAAAATGAAGGGCCCAAAAATATGTAATATATTGCTATGTACATTTCACTTGTTATTTCACTATGTATTGGATGATATTTCGCATGTATTTCATTTGTTTGCGAACGTTGCTGTTATCTCATATGTACATTTTTACTTGATATTTCACTATGTATTGTATTTTTCGTATGTATTTCATTTGGTTGCAAACGTTTTAATTGTTTACTTTTAAATATTTTGTATCGCAATTATCTCATTTCCATAAATAGTTTCTATTAAGGACATTTAAAAACGTGTTGTCTAAAATTAACAAACCTTTTTATTTTATTTTTCTGAAGTACTTCGAATATTTCAAAATACGTATCAATGCTTTAAAACTTCTTCTCAGAAAGTATGTTCATATATCTGAAGAGAAACCTTACGATACGTCTTATCCTATTTGTACCATGTGCATTCAGGCTATGAACTGCGTATGTTTTCTCTGTCATATGTTATCTTATTTTATAATCCGTCGCTTAATTGGAGTAGCAATTATTACTCGAGGATTAAATTACTTCCTCGTTTAGATTACTCTTAATTATATCCAAAAATCGAATCTAATCACTGTCAAATTTCTATAATCTGATTATCAATAATTAAGTCATTTCCGTGCTAACCCGAGGACTTTTGCCAAAATTATTAATAAGGAAAGGGCGTGTAGTGAAATTAAGTTAATTTCACTTTCTCCTTATGTCTCTGTTTGCCTTAACGTACCAATGCCCTAGTGCATAGAGGTCATCGGTTGACAATTAGATACGTATTTTGGGGGATGAATAATTAGCATGCACTGAGTTAATGAGAATTTTTATTGTACATGTATGTAATTCTGATGTGTTTTATTGTTCTGGCTGTGTATATAAGCCCGAGCAATTTATACATCGGGGACTTGTATTTTTGGCTGCGTTACTTGTCCACGACGTCTATTTTGGATTCTAAATTATACGATCACTGGCTACGTTCGTCTTTGTTGTTCCTTTATTCCTTGGAGACTACACCACATGATCTTTTCTTTCAATCCTTTACGTTAAATTTTTTATAGGCCGGAATACTTACTTGAAAAGCGGGATTTTATATTAAAATAAGCTATGTTGTATAATGGTGTAGAAAATCATAAATCTTTTACATTTCTTTGCTTAGATACGGAGAAAGATGCGTAACGGAAAATGATACAATCAAGGTATCACTTGGCGTTTAAATAGGGTTGAACACAAGCTTACCAAACAGAACGCGCGATCAGTTGAACACCTTTTTTATTCGAAAAAATATAGCAAATTACTTTATTGAAAGAGATAAATATGGTTAAAAGTACATAAAACGTGCATTTATTACAGAATCATGATTTAGAAAAATATTTTCAAAAAAAGATTATGGAAATACTTTTACACCCATGGAGAATACATACAACTACTTTTAAATATATTATTTACAGCATTCATAGAAATAGCATGTTGTGTTCTTTAAGGAAGATCTCTACGACTACTTGTAGTCTTTATGTTTTTCTGCACGGTGATAATGGCATTACCGTTACTGAAAACACTTTGATATTTCTAGGAGACCAGGCCGTTATGATGGAAAGCAGTAGATTTAGTATATAGATCATCCCAATCGGTTAATGCATTTATCCTTCTTTCTTGCAACTTTCACACAATTACTACTCAATTCCTTTTTTCAGTTGACTTGTAAACTCTTACGAGACATAGACAACAACAACTTAAGGTAATGTGTTTAAGAGAACAATTATATCACTCATCAAATCATCCATTGTTATACTTTTCACATTTCTAAATTAAATCATGTCTAATTTTTTTTCTAAGAAATAAAAATCGAAAGGTAAATGAAAAGTTACTTAGCTAAGTATCTAGTGTACATCATCTTGAATATATGGAAAATAACGAACTTTCGTTCCGATCCATTTTGTATCGTATATTTCATTGTAAATATGGCAGTCTTGACGAATAATATGAATAAATTATGTTTAAACCAACCCCTTTTTCGAAGATGGATGAGGTACATGTAGGAAGATATACTAAAGGTCTCCTTTATTTGCTTGGACCCTGATTTTTTGAACGTGGAAAGATTAAAATATAATTGAAAATAAGAAAAAAACATTAGTCTAGCAGCCTCTATCGTCCGCGATGTATAAGCTGTCATGTTTTATTTTATGCACCCTATATACAACAATTTTCGTCTTCAAATTTTATCAGAATAAAAGTGTCTGTATTATTTCAGAAAATTAGACATCGGGTCAATTTGGGGGATGACACACGCTAGGACGATGACACACGCTAGGACAATGAAAACACTTTGTGTACGTTATAGCCTTCGGAGTAGGCTCCAGTGTCTTGAAATGTTGTCAAATTAATCTTCGAAATTGCCTATTTTTATTTATTTATTTGTTTATTTATTTTTTCATAAAACTTTTCCCGTGAATTTAGAAAGAAAACTAGTGTGCCTTTCAAATGATTTAGTTTTAGATCAAATGTCTCGAATATTTATCTTCTTAATTTTTATATAATTTGATCTTGGCAACCTGGTCAAAATAAATATTAGACTGTCCGATTTTAATACTAACTTGTGAATATTCTGGAAGCTACTTTTTTATCAGAATATTTGCGACTCTGAATAACTGGAGAAATGTGAAATATTGTGTCATACGAAGTCTAAATGCGGCCTAATAAAGAAGTGCTAAAACTCTTTTAAAACTCAATTTTCCGCTTCGAGGCATGGGACGGACAAATTTTGCAAAAAGGGCTCAAAACAAAATCGTTTCAATATTTGATTCAGGCGAGTGTCAGAAATATCAGTCCGTTGATTTTGCCACTAAGTTACACCTTGAAATCGATTGATTGTTTATGTGGTGTTCAAAGCCTTATTCGACAGGATCGCAGGAAAATCTCAGTGGCTTGTCAGATATGTCGCAGTTGCTTGTATATCTATCAATGGCTATCTATAGTTTTTTGCATCTGCTGCACCGAGGTAGTTACCAATGGAGACACGAGCTACAATAAGCATTCTCAGATATTCTCAGATGTCGCCTGATCTATGTATAACTGTACTCCTGTCAACAAAACTTGGCCATTTACAATTCATATTATAGGATTTATGACTTTGATCAAATTTGTTTTAGATGCCATTTTATTTGTTCTGTAGATACACTTAAGAACATGAGAGCTACGTATGGAGTCGCAAGTCATAGTGAACATGTAATGTTTTCGAACACACCAGATACATTTACTTATAACTACACTCTGTCGACACCTCAACCGGGACGATATTTGGAACTTACACTGGTTGATAGAACACAGTTTTTTGTAATTTGCGAGCTCTATGTCTTTGCAGGTAAATTCATAAGATTAGATAGTCTCCCTCCGTTTACCTAAAGCTTATTTTAGAAGTCACCATGTTTTGTTTTCACTGAATATTCAACATATTACCATTGAAACATTATTAAAAGCGTTTAATATTCAAAGAAATTAAAACGGAATATGGCTAACGAACCTTTTGAATTTAAAGTTAAAATGTCTTTGATTTATTATATTCACTGGTATTTTCATGTTACTATAATATTTTCCTATTAAAACCCAAATCGCTGTTTTCCCCAACTCCTTCGACAAGAGTTTTAGATCATATTATGGCCGATATCTTAGAATACCTGACCTGCAAACGGTCGAATTAAGCTGAAATGGTTCAGTCAAACACAGAGGAAATCTTTTTAGATACTAAGAATGCGGTGAACCATTTAAAACCGCTTGATATATAAAAAACTTAATTATTTAAGAGCTTCGAATTATGCCCTACACACATTTTACACTGATTTTACTATTTCCAAAAATGCCTTTCGGTTTTTCTGTCAGGGCATATGTTGCAGACACCGCACTGCCTATATCATTAAGAGATTTAACACGGTGCCCTGTAGGCAGTTTCTCAAGGTTTTCTAACAACAGAGAGCCAAAGTCTTTCAGAATTTTATTCCCATACCATAGCGGATTTATGAGCCGGTGTGTTATCATAGAGTAATTTGAAATCGCGGATACCAATGCGCCGTCTGTATTTCTGATAGAAATCAACAAGTTCAGTAAAACATTTTCTCTGTAAAACTTTCCAGTGAGACAATTACCTTCAGAGGCTAAGGAGCTCAAGGACTGGAACTTTCAAATCAAAGAATATCGTATACAACATGCTTTGAAACGGCGCATAACGACAGCTCTGTCGCCGTCAGATAAAACTTTGTTTCTGCTCTTCCCCGAGAGTAAATGGAGGCACAAAGCGCATAGCCTAAGTCGTTTGCGCAGCAATTCAAAATGCTTGACGAATGAATGCAATTTAACTCTTCTGTACCTTGAATGGTGTAAAGAGGGTCTTCCTCAATTAACGTTTTCAAAGGAGTTGCGTTCTTTTCCGTCAAAACGGAAACCGGCCTACCCGCCAGAGGGTCTTGAAACTTGAAAACTGTTGAATATTTTAAAGCACCTATTCATGAACCTTTTTCAAATAAGCATGAAAACATTTCTGTTTGCGAAAGTAGCCCTGTGCTCAAACATTTCAATGTACCCTCTGTCTTGAGATTTTACCATTCATTTTGAAGACTACATTTTACAAAAATATATAGAACCATGCACTGAATATACACAGAGTAGTGTGATCGTGGGCCTCCTACACAGTAACACCTGTCTCGAGAGGAATGGTTACACAAGTTAAAAAGTTGAAGGCCTACTCTAAGAACTTAAAATGTGCCCCTCGTAGTTAACAAATATGATCATATATCAGAATGCGCAGATGGAACGTATGGAAGTACTTGTTCTGGGCGATGTGGACATTGTTTGAATGGTTTACCTTGTAATAAAGATACTGGAGTCTGCCAGTCGTGTGCTTCGGGATATAAAGGAGACAACTGTGATCAAGGTACTTTATAGTTCATAATTTAGAATATAAAACTGTGTTAATTTGAAATTGAAATTGTATTTAGCGACCACTTGAGAAACGGCAAAAGCACGGATCCTTTATAGAAAGATCGATGATGTTATTTTTGTGACATATATGAAGGGTCGATTAGAATCTATTCAAACATATTTGTTGAATATCTTAACCCTTTGTTGTTGTAACTCACTAAATTGGTTCTACTACTTTCGAACTACAAATAAACAAGGTATAATATTATAATTTTGCAAACATGTTCGATTGTAGTATCTTTATAGAGATTGTCACCTCAAAATGAATTAATGTATATACTGAAGAGACAGAAGATTAATTGTTAAGGATACTGTTAATTCGGCACAGAATGTAAAGGGGGCAAGGTAAGGGTTTTCTACCTAGAGTAACTATTCTCTATTCTTCTTCCGGAAAAAACACCAGTAGTCGCGCCGAATATCAATGCCAATTAAAGATCCAATATTAATTGCCATTCCAAGCTATCAAACTAGATACCTTTTGATCGTGAAGCCACCGTCTCTGACTTACTTCACGCCTTTAATTATATAACTCATGCAGTCATAGGTTGTGAATGGTTACTCTACACGTGTATAAAATACTGTAGTCAATGCGTCGTCAACGATTAAAAAAATAAGTTTAAGCAATGTTGTACTCCTAATGACTAGCTTATTTCTTTTTCTGTAAATCACACCAAGGGATTAAACTCCAATGAAGTATTATTAACAGCAGATTAGATTTTACGTTGATGAGAATTCGTTGTTAGTTGTGTCATTTTTTTTGGGGGGGGGATTGTCGAAGGGGTCAACTTAAGTGAAACATTTTGTACTCTTTTTAAGTTAAGGTGATCGGACAGTCCCCGCTGAAATAGTTCAAATTATAGTGCTAGTACTAACAATTCCAACACATAAAAGCTAAATTTATCATACGATAAAAATTTCTGGAAAAAAATCCGATATCGATCCACTCAAAAAACCCTACACCCCACAACAAAACAATGGCTTTTTTTTAGTAAGAGATAAATTTCAATATTTCCTTATGTTTCATGATCAGCTGCTTTGGCTATCAAATTAGCCGCCGTCATAGCGCAGTTGGTAGCGCGTCAGACTATCAATCTAGAGGTCCCGGGTTCGATCGGCACTCATCCTTTCCGACTATTTGTCTCTCACCAATGGATCGATAATCGAAGACCTATGTTGGATAGCAGCTGGAGGCTAGGAAAGAATGTAATGGTACTATTGGTGTGATAAATACAAGAATTCCATTGTTTAGTGCTCCAGCCGCCGCTATATAACTGAAAGATTGTTGAAAAACCAATTTTAAAAAAAATCGGCTATCAAATTAGCAATTCGACTATATTTCTTTGAGAAATCTTACGGAAATCCATCTAAACGTTCCTAATAAATTAAACCAGGGGCCCAAAATAGCGATGACCCAGGTTAACGATTTAACCCACACAAGAACGCTTTTTGACGCCCAAGAAATAAGGTTAGGAATCCATTATGGACAATAAAGAATTTCCTTGTTACGAGCAATATCTTCACTATCCAAGATGTTCTCAACCACAAAGGACAAAAAGAAAAAATAGAATTTTACTTACTTTAAATTGTCGTCTGAAACTTATTTAACAACATATGATTCTCATTAGGTTTTTGTACATATGAAGAATAACATACATTATCTTTTAGCTAGACCATAATTGTTTAGTTACAATAAGAGATTTAAATGAATGGGAGCCTCCTACACAGTGGCACCGATCTCGAGAGGAATGATTACGCAAGTTTAATAGTTGAAGGCTCACTAAAGGAACTTAAATACGCAAGTTTAATAGTTAAAGGCTCACTAAAGGAACTTTATAAGTGCCCCTCGTAGTTAACAATTATGATCTTATATCAGAATGTACAGATGGAACGTATGGAAGTACTTGTTCTGGGCGATGTGGACATTGTTTGAATGGTTTACCTTGTAATAAAGATACTGGAGTCTGCCAGTCGTGTGCTTCGGGATATAAAGGAGACAACTGTGATCAAGGTACTTTATAGTTCATAAGTAAGAATACAATGAAATTGTATTTAAGCGACCACTTGAGAAACGGCAAAAACACGGATCTCTTATAGAAAGGTCGATGTTGTAATTTTTGTTACATATATGAAGAGCCGATTAGTAGAATCTCTTAATCCTTTGTTGTTGTTACTCACTACTTTCGAACTACAAATAAACAAGGTATAATATTATAATTTGGAAAACATGTTCGATTGTAGTAGCTTATTAGAGAATGTTGCCTCAAAATGAAATAATGTTTATACTCGAGAAACAGAAGATTAATGGTTAAGGATACTGTTAATTCGGCACTGAATGTAAGGGGGGCAAGATAAAGGCTTTTCTACTTAGAGAAACAATTCTCTATTCTACTTCCGGGAAAACCCCAGTAGTCGCGCCCAATATCAGGGCCAATTAAATATCCAATATTAATGGCCGTTCCAAGCCATCAAACTAGATACCTTTTGATCGAGAAGCCACCCTCTCTGACTTACTTCATCTCTTACATTATATAATTCATGCAGTCATGGGACGTGAATTGGTAACGCAACACGTGTATAAAATACTGTAGTCAGTGCGTCGACAACGATTTATAAAAAAAGCCAACTTTAAGCGAAGTTGGGTATGTTGTACCCCTAATGACTAGCTATTTTCTTTATCTGTAAATCACACCAAGGGATTAAACAATTTATATACTCCAATCATTAACAGCAGGTTTGATTTTACGTTGATGAGAATTTTTTGTTGTTTTGACTTTTTCAGGGGGGGTGTCGAGGGGTCAACTTTAGTGAAACATTTTGTACTCTTTTTAAGTCAAGGTGATCGGACAGTCCCCGCTAAGATAGTTCAAATTATTGCTAGTGCTTACAATCCCAACCCATAAAAGCTAAATTTCTGAAAGAATTCCTAGATCAATCCACCTATAAAAACCCTACACCCCACAACAAAACAATGGCTTTTTATTGTAAAAGATCAGTTTCAATATTTTCTTATGTTTCATGTTCAGCTGCTTCGGCTATCAAATAAACAATTCGACTTCTATGTGAAATCTTACGGAAATCCATCTAAACGTTCCTGATAAATTGAGCCAGGGGCCTAAAATAGCGATGACCTAGGTCTACCATTTAACCCGTTCCCCACACAAGAACGCTTTTTGAAAGGATAGGAAAACACTGTTGATAATAAAGGAGTTGCTTGTTACGAGCAAATCTTCTTTATCCAAGATGTTTTCAACCTCAAAGGACAAAAAGAAAAATAGAATTTCACTTGCTTTAAATTGTCTTCTGAAACTAACTCTCGTAATGGGCTAAGAGCATGTGTTACTTTTGAACATTCTCAATAGGATTTTGTAAATAATTAGAATAACAGATGTTATCTTATAGCTAGACCACAATTGTTAAGTTACATTTTCTCCTTTATTTAATTACTTAACAGATGTAAATGAAGGATCGTAGTAATATGTGCCCATTATTAAATATCATGTTTACAAATAATGTGTTTACTCAATGCAGAATGTGATTCTGGGAACTATGGCCTAGACTGTGCAGAGAGATGTGGACGATGTAAAATTGGTGATCATTCTTGTAACAAATTCAACGGATCCTGTTCAGAGTGTCAACAGGGCTTCTTGGAACCACTGTGTAACGGTAACTTACTTTTTGTTTAAAGTGAAACAGCACTAATCACCAGGTAATGAACGATGCTTTCCAGACAGCTAGACATATTATTGAAAAGAATTATGCACATATTGAAATAAGCATGAAGCTTGGTATGTAGGTTCAAGTAGACTGCTATTACATAGAAAAATCAAAAGCCGTGCTAGTACAAAATGGCTGAAAAACTGATGACGATTTTGTCTAAAACTAACATGGAACTTCATAAACCTAGCCGATCTCTACGAGCTTTGAGTCATGATATATGTTTTAGGTCAAGGAACCCAGACCTTTTAGTACTTTGGTGATATCTCAGCTTTTTATAACAAATGATTTTTCCAAGACTTATAAGCCCAGATTATTTCACAAACAAAACATTCATGACCATTCATGATTTCTTTTGCCTGATACGCCCTGCCCTGATTACATAAATCAAAGTTTCATAAACTAGTTTTAAAAAGAGTAACCATGGCTAATCCATGCAAAGTGATTTAGGACAAGAATGATCTTTAAGAATCGTATCATCATTCGTATTATCCTGATTAGCACCACTTGCTACTCTCAATTTTTCGCGTCTAACGATTTCAGGAACAGTTTTTGAAAAGGGTCACCAAAGGAACACTCCTGGCAAGCTTGGTCAAAATCGACCAAGTGGTTAAGGAGATGATTTAAAAAAAGACTTATTTCTTGGTTTCTCTAAGTTTGATAAGATCACCCTGTCACGCCTTTTTTTCACAAATAAAAACTTCATGAACGTTCTTGCAAAATTTTGACCAAATTAGTCAAGCGATTTTAGAGGAGAAGATATATCATAATTATTTCATGATTTCTCCTAGTCTGATAAGCCTGTCCCCATTTTTCACGAATCAAAGTTTCATAAACTAGTTTTGAAGAGGGTCACCTATGGATCATTCCTGCAAAGTTTACCCAAAATTTGCCATGTGGTTTAGGACAAGAAGGTTTTTTTTAGAAATATGTACTGATTTGTATGATCCTGATTAGCTCCATATGCTACCCTAAATTTTTGGTGTCTACCAATTTCAGGAACAGCTTTTGAAAAGGGTCACCAAAGGAACATTCCTGGCAAGTTTGGTCAAAAGTTGTATAGGAGATGAAAAGGTCTTATTTCTGGATTTCTTTAAGTCTTATAAGTTCTCCTTGCCAGGCCCTATCTTTTACAAAAAAAACATTCATTAACATTCATGCAAAATTTTGTCCAAATTGGTCTAGCGATTTAGGAGGAGAAGAATTTCAAAGTGTTATTTCATAATTTGTCCAATTCCGATGAGCCTTGTCCTACCACGCCCCCATTTTTCACAAATCGAAGTTTCATAAACAGGTTTTGAAAAGGGTCTTCAATGGATCATTCCAGCATAGTCTAGCCAGAATTTACCAAGCTTAGGACAAGAAGGGTCTTACAGAATAATGACCCAGGGGGTTAGGAGGCGAAGATGTTTACATGAACTGTTGACGACGGACCACGGATACTGGGTGATCATAAAAGCTTCCCCTGAGCACGTTGTTCTTAGGTGAACTAAATCAATACATAAATCGCGTTAAAAACACCTTGTCCAGTGAAATGCTATGTAATGTCTATTTAAATCTTAAGATTTTATACTTTTCTAACAACATGTAATTTGTCGCCACTGATCATATTGCTTTGACAAAAGGTAGACGTACTCCTGCTTCACCCAAAACACCAGGTAAACCTATTCCTGACTTATTGTGGTCTGTGAACACTCTTAAGAATTCGCTAAAGAATTTAAAAATCAAAGTGCTGTCAGCACTGTAATCGCTAGTCACTGAAATGTTGTTGTTCTCGTGACTTTTGGCGTTGTATATTTCTTTGAAAGAATAATAGATACGTTTCTTTTAGGCTTGAACAATGCGAGTCAGCCCTAGAAATATTCATTTTTAAAGCATTATGCATTTGATGGAATAAGATTGCTTTATCAGAATTTGTCAAATCAATATTTTACTATACAATAGACAATCCATTGTTAGCAGCTTTTTTGAAGACAATATTATTGAACAACGATGTTAGTAAATCATGTGGCCTAAGTGAGTCAATATAAGATATTATGCCCGTAATAATGGACCTTATTATTTGCCCACAGAATCCCATTTTTTGTAACGCACCTCTTGAAAAAAGCTTTTTAAGACATTGTTGAAAATGAAGAAATTGTTTGTATCAAGCAATTACTTCATTATCCACAATGCTTTCAACCCCAATAGACAAATATATTTATATAGGTACATGATGCTCATAATAATGGATCTTCATCTTTGTCCACACAATCCCGCCTTTTTTACACACCTCTTGAAAAAAGCTTTGAAAAACTTTGTGAAAAATGAATCAATTGTTTGTATCAAGAAATTTCTTCATTTTCTCGATGCTTTCAACCCCAATAGACAAATATATTCCATCAACTTGAAATTGTTGTCTACATCTTTTAATTCGGACTGGTCTAAAAACCTATTGTGTGGGAATGGGTTGGACTTTAATTCGCAGGTGCACACATATTTCAGTTACCTAGTACATACCAGATATGATCAAAGTATCATTCAGTAATATTGAATGTTTCTATGGTTTAAGTTTCTAATAGACGGAAAACTGTTAAGCAATATGTCCCGATCTTTTCAGAGAGGATATGGAAAGAAGGAGCTATCAATAGCTCCTGGCTTCCTCTTCTGTAAAGTAATACAGACATTATGAGGGCCTTCCTCAGTCTGACATACCACAGCTTAAAATGTTGATAGATAAATACGAAAATTATCGATTCCTTCTCGTTATAATAAACTATAACCTATCTATCGTGCTAAAATTGTACTGAACCGTAGTTACGAGATAATTGGTGGCTCAAGGACGAAATTCGAATATTACCTTTTTTATTTGGCTAATGTTTACTGGTTCTATTGTACATATTAGTGGTAAGAATTAGTAAAGGTGGAGAGAAAAAAAAGAAAAAGGGAGAAATGAACAGTGAGAAAGGGAGAGAGAGAGCGCTGAGAGAGAGGCAGACAGACACAGAGAGAGATAGAGAGAGAAGGAGGCGTTATGATAAATTTGTTGATTTCCCTTTTTTCGCTATAATTCAAAACGCATTAATTTAAGCAAAATAGAAATCATTAAATTCTGCTTGAATTCATTTGTCAAACCAGAAGAAAAGCCCCTAGTTCTTATTTACCACTAGCATGATGCACACCATCTAATAACGGTTTTCCAAACTCTGGACCTCCTCTATTTTACTTTTACTCTACGTTTGGAATTTCTTAGCTAGTAATTATACTTATTCAAAGTAACTTTAAAGGAATCTATTTTTTAAAGCATTATGGCATGCTCGGAAAATGTTTTTTTCAGACTCAATATCAAAGAAACTCAGATGCTCCGTGATTGACAGCTATTAGAACTGCATATTACCAAGAATGATCAGGAATGTATGCGTCCAGTTGAATTAAAGGAACATTTGGGAAATAGGGTCACCAACTAAATTTCGAAAACGCCGACTCTATTCGCTTCCAAATTACTAATTAAAAGTTATCTGTCATTGTTGCTTTTAAAGTTAGAACAATTTCAGATAAAAAGTGATCTCAATTTTAGAAGATATTCACAACCTTTTGCATTTATGTGTGATATAAAGACTATATCACTTAGATATTTACCCCTTGTTTCAGCATAGTTTTAATCTAGTGAGCCAGATGATGACAAAGGACCTTTGACTTTAGCATAACAAATCGATCTCAACAGCAAAATTGAGCAAGTGGATGCGAAGTACAATTCTTTCAAGCCGTATCTCCCCAAAACACACTATGAAATAATTAAGAACTCAAAAGCATAAAAGAGTATGGCGATTTAAATTATAAGATCAAAAACATTATATGCAGTAAGCCCAAAATTCATGAAAGAAGCTTCGATATTATAAATTATGACCTACTACAATTTAAGGTCTGTTTATATCAAATCATGACGTCAATGATGACGTTTGAAATATCGCTAGTCTTTCAAACAAATCGCGAGGTTACGGAGATAAATGAAATCGTCATTAAAGCTCTGTCAATAGCATATGTTCATATATCAGTCAATGCAGAAGATTTCCGGTGAATAATCGGATGCATTCGTCTCGATCTCAAAATGTACACAAACACAAATTGAAATCTACAAGAAAAACACAAAATGATATTTCCAGAGAAATTTACAGATATCCTCCTTTTGCTTATCGATTTAAAAAAGGCTTTTGTATGTTTTATTGACCAAATGAGCGAAAAATTGTTTAAACTATAGTTGTTGTTTTTTCCACGAAGGGAAAATATTGCTTTTAACGATAAAGTTATTTGAAATGATAACAGGGCTGCAATGGAATTATCATAACCTTTGTAGGCTAGCATTTATTTGGTGAAATAGTTAATGGCTTTAAGTAAAATTGTTATTATATATAGATAACCTAGATGTTAACAGTTGTCAGCGAACTTAATACCAATGGATATTTGAAACCTGAAGCTCTATCCGTACCCGTTCCAATATTATGACTAGCTTACTCATGAAAACGTACGTTGAGCACTTTATACTCATGCGTGGTATCCTACATTGGATATGTATTTAATTTGAAGACCCGTCACAAATTATGATAATGTATCGTATTTTGCTGCAATTACTTATTTTAGGCTAAATTTGAAGTGACTTTATTAACAGATTAACATAAAGGCTAAAAAATGACAACAATATCCCTTCCGTTTGAGATTTCCTGTTGACGAGACCGATACATAGGATAAACTACTCATGACACAGATCTATAATCTTAGGGTGTCAATGGTTCGATCCCCGGCGGCGGCACATATCCTATCCGACAGTGTCTCTCATCAATGTTTGGCTAATCGTAAACCTAAATGGGAGAGCAGCTTTAGGCTGGAAAAGGAGGAAATGGTGGTACTGGTTCGAGATATATCAGGAATCTATTGTTAGATGCTTCAGCCGCCTTGATATGACGGAAAATGTTAAAAGCGGCGATAAATCCAATTCAATCGAAAAAAACAAACAATTTAGATTCACCATGTTGAAATAGTGGTTCATTGTTCAGCAATTTAAATTGGCTCTTTTTGCAAACGGCGGATGTGAATTTGTTAAGGAATAAGTTTCATTCTTTCATTTTTTAGGCCTTGTAGTCATCGATTTGAATCCCAAACGAGATGCTTGTGTATTTTGTACGTTTTACGTACTACGTATGAAATCTAGGAAACATATCATCAGAAAGGTTTTGTCAAAAGGCAATTTGATAGAGTAAGGGTGTCAAGAAAAACGTGATTTCTTTAGTGTGTGATTGTTTGGACTGACATGAGGTGGCGTCTATAAGGACACCCTATAAAAACCTTGATGTGCGCCCGCTATCCTAGTTATGTCAAATTATACTGATATTTAATTGATATTTGGCTGACAATGTAGAGCAATTACTAAAAGTGGCTCTCAAAATGGTAAACAAAATTGTGCCTATAAAACAGCGAGATGTACTAATGTATAATTACTTAAGGTAATGATTACCGCTGGATATCCAGTATTAGCAAAGGCAATTATTGTATCTATGACAAAAGTGATTAGTCACTATACTCACTGTTAATCCAACCATATATCCGACCTTTTATAAAGCAATTATCTTAAACAAATGCAGTCACATTTTTCATGCCCTAAATAGATGGATCGAGGTATATTGTTAAGCCGTTGCCTGTGTGTCAGGCTACATTTCTTTCTCCCTACCTTATTTAAAACGTTTTAATTCTCAGAAAAACAAACAGCAAGGGGACTGTGTTGTACTGACAAACTCTTTCTATAAGCCTCACCCTGCAGCTTTGTTGCCGTTAACATTTTAGTAAGGATGTACACAATATTTAAAGAAGTACATGAAATCAAATGAATCTCTGCCAAATCGCTCAAGGACAATTTCTTTGTTTTCACTTGGTATAAGCCGAATTTATTGGACCCGAAACCCCTGACACTTAACTTAAGACTTGTTTTGTGAAAGTTGTGCACTAGCTCTGATAGCAAAATAGGTAGAGCGACTGCCCCTTAGACCGAAGGTCCGAGTTCGAATCTATAACAGGGTTGGTGGATTTTTTCTGTGTTATTAATTTTTCACCCAATGTGTTAAATGATAGCAATAAAAGAATAGCAAACTAGACTTTAAAGAATCAAACATCGAACTAGTAAGATAAATACATACAAAGTACATTTAGTATAAACGAGACATATATAAATGCCAAAAGACATATATTCATAAACAAAAAGGCCTTGTCTTAGACACTTGAACCGACACTATGTCATTGACTATTCCATTACTAATCCGTAGCGCCTATCACAGCTATACGGAATTAAAGGCACAAATAATTGATTTGATATTTGTGTTCAAATAAAAAAAAGATACGGAGCGAATTCCGAAGGTAGTACGTTCTATGCCAAGAGTGAATTATCTTAATTTACTTAATTTGAATGACAGGAGCCATTTCACAAACATCCCTATCATATTTTGTTGTACCTTCTGGGTCAGGAGGAGAACTTTCAGATTTCTAACTTCCTGTGAACCCCTCCCCCCGGAAAAACCCCAGGGCCAACACATGAACAAACTTATTATGTGCTCACTACCAGATTCCACATACCAAAATCGCAATGCCTTACGCTATGTGTTAAAAAGAAATGGATTGAATATTGTATCATGTGTCTCTGTGCTAAATAGGGTTTGTCAGTATGGAGTAAACATAGGAGCATCATGTTAAAAAAAATCATTGAAACTCTAGTATTATGGTTTAAGACGGAAGATTGTAAAAGATTTTACCACTGCATAAAGTGTAAAATTTCGGTTCATTTTTCAAACAATCTTATGAGAGATTCATCCGAAAAACATCCTCATAAGTTTCATGAAATTCCCAGCTTTCCCAGGAAGAAAAGAGATTTAAATATTTTGTTGACAGACACGGAGACAGACGCCATGGATAGGTTGATCATTAAGGTTTTCTAAACGCTCTTAGTGCTCAGGAAAGCTGATACATCTCAAGGGTATAGAAAATGAATCTCGGAATCATTTCCTCTGCACACCCTTTCTATTTTTTCCTCATTGACAGACTAGGGTCAATAATCTGAGTTGCTTTTAGCTAACAAATTTTTCAGCACATTCAGTGTTTTAATTTCGTTAGAAGGTATTGATAATTGGGCACCCCTTTAACAGAAATTAACATTTGATTGGTGGAATAGAATCATATACTGCTTACTTAGGTCTTTATACACTCGGTGAAAGCCTAGAAATTTAAAAAAAGTAAAGAAACCTTATCTATTAATATTCGAGTTCTGTCGACATATTCGAATTAAATGTGTGATTTTCGTATGTGTTTTGAACTATATACTGCATATCGGAAATCTATTGAGACCTGTTCAGCTGTTGATATGTATAAAAGAATGGGCATACGCGGTCCTTTTATAACTGGAATTACGCCCGCCAAAAAGGCTGAATAAGTGTGTTTTTTAGATTATCAAGACCCACGTGTTATATAAATATGCTATTTTGAGCTATCCGTTTCAACTGGACTATCTTACATTTTTTAATTGAAAGCGGAATATTATACGTATTATTTTGTCATCGTAACGCCCGATTCTGCCCGGGTCATTCATAAAATCAAGAATGTCAATGAAATGTAGCTATATATAGGATTGTATTTCGGCGATTTAAAAGCACGGCTTATCAGATTTATAGTTGCGGTCCATACGAAATTGTGGTAAACATTATCGAAAGTTATGCTTATTATACCATCTCAATAAGAAACCCGACTTGCAATGCAGGTTTTCAGTGAACCTGCATGTAAGACGATTGGTCGCATTTCTTTGACTTCTCAACATATTTAATATCTATACAACATTCTCGTAGCTAGAAGTAATGGAATGCTATTGAGCAGGTCTATTTAATTACATGGAGCTAAGTTGTACAGAAATGGTACACGAATCATATATAGTCTTATAGGAAGAAATAATAAGTAAAAGGCTGGTTTCCAGTTATTACAATTTCCCTAGAAATTCCTGCAAGTAATCAACCGCTGTCAGAAGATGCTCTGTTGTTATCATATTTCTCTACTCGCCTCTATAAAGGAACGTAATGCTTCTCTTGCGGTGGATGTTTTTTGTTTGTTTTGAAACTTATTTGAAGTGCGTTGATTGATACAATCATGTTTATACATTTTGATTAAAACACGGTAACTTACTTTGACTAAAAGTAAGGAACAAACTTCAAAATTACGAAAGTCATTTTCATAAAGCAACTACTAGCTTAAGTATTAGTATTTCTGCTCCATTGTTTGTTTTTAACAAATCACTCACTTCAAGGTTGCTACAATCAAACGTTTTAAAATCATAGTTTTAGTGCCCAGCAGAGAAACTCCAATTCGGAACCTATGTAAATTCTTGTGTCCTTCTGAATACATAATTTTAAAGCCCTAGACTTCAACATTTAGAATGGGAAGATTTTTTTTTAAAGATTTACCTCTTCTTTGATTCAAAATTCCAGTTATTTGGAAGAGCATGACCTAAGGATCATTTCTAAAAAGTTTGGTCGAAGTTATCATTTTTTTTTCTTTTGGAAGTTTAGACAAACGCACATATAGACAGACGGGCGGATGAACGACGATCATTTATCGATTACCATAGGTCACTACAAACACTTCGCGCTCAATGAACTAACAATTGAGAGCGCCATTTTGAAAAGTAATTAAATTAGCAATTGTGGGCTATCTTTATTGATTTTGACAATTTATCGATTCAAAAAATGTCTTTGGGAATGCCTAGTGTTTATACTGACTTGGTTGGGCGGATAGGGCATTAAGAAATGAGCCTCTTAGGGCATTAAGAAATGAGCCTCTTAGGTTTTTCAGTTTAAATAGATCAAGATAAGTCATAATTTAAAAAACTAACGGAAGGATTTGCATTATAAATATTTCGCATACGAAAGGAAAATGGAAACGCACCATCGCCATATTCTTCACAATTTTCAGATGTTTTCCGATGTGCGACTGGCATTTGACGACCATGAAAAGCGAGCAAGCGTCATATTTAAAGAGTAAACATATTTTACTAATTATTTCGGACCGGCTTATTGCAGAATGGCATATATTAGATTTCATTGATAAAATGGGACAAACATGGACATAGATTCCTGATAGAGGCATTTACTCACCTTTTATTAGTTACCACCGACAATAATGAGGTCTACACGCTACTTGTGTATCGCCATGATAAGGATCATTAAAAGATAGCACAAAGAAAACAGTAATCCTTTTCCTAAGGTTTATTAAAGGGAGGTATCTATGTTTCTGAAACCTACACAAGAAAAAATGCTAAGTGTCGAAATATACGCTCAAACGAATGTCTAATACCTTAATTTGAGTCAGATATTATTGTCTTGGCGGTAATGTTATAGGTTTAAAGTGGCTTTATGTGGTTATATGTGAAAGGTTAAGCGGAATTCCAGGTTATTTATAGATATCAAGGAATTCGGTTGTCAACATTGCATGGCCTCATTTGCATATGACCCAAACTCAACAGAAGATAACAAATTGACTAGCGAAACGACAAACGTCATAAATCTTGTCACATTAAATGGTTAGCGCTAAACTACGGTAAGTGTTCTTTACAAAATTAAAGACCGGTTAGCGAACATAACTCCTGTTGACGTAATGGTCACGTAGGCATGATGTTATTCAAACTAAATGTGAGATTCTAACGGTTATTCGCACCACGTGATTGCCCCTTTATTGTTTGCAACTGTCACGGATTAATCTAAAAATAGATCAATAACCTACGTAAGCTATTTGGGAATTACCCTGTTTTTCTCTGATAAGCCACCTCTGATTTTCCCAAAACTATTTTTCAGAATATTGTATTCAAATAGCAAATGAGATGGAATAAGAATGATTGAAATCTGTGACAAGAAAAAACATCGATATCTACCTTTAATAAAACATGTGTGTTTTTCTTGTATATTGCATCATCGATGGGAAATCATCGATAACAATGACGTGGCGGTATTAACAAAGACAAAATGAGAAGCAAATCAAACGTTCTGAATTTGATAAAACAAAATGTCATTAAAATACACATTGAACATTTTTACAAAGGAGGAGTCCCTTAATGGAATAAATATTAAAGAATGTAAAAAATCCTTAATATTAATGGAATTAATATTAAAGAATGTAAAAAACCCTTGAATGTAAAAAATCCTTGAAATGAATAGCTGAAAATGTGTTTGTTGGTAGTATGCGTTGTTTCCTGTACCACTCATTGATAATACTTCAGAATGGTACAAAATGGTATACCCGAATAAGTTTGTGCTGAACATCATATGACTGATCAGTCCTTCAAACTAATTTTATAAGGAAATATGTACATATTTAGACAGAGTTAAAACTATATTTACTGAAACCGGAAGTTAAAGTCTTGCTAATCAATAATAACATTATAACTCAAATCAAGATTTTTTAGCTAGCAAAGCGTCAGCTTTGATAGCTTAAGTTAATAGACAAAATCTTAAGGTCGTCTCAAAGTTCAACTAGTACAAACTGCCTATGGCGGGGCGGCTTAACCACTTAATCCGTTAAATACCTACGCCATAAAAAGGATTCTTATGTATTTGGGGAACATTGCAAACTCTAGCTGCAAGTTCAACTCCTAGGTATTTTTCGCTCACTTGACCACATCGTGTTAAAATGACTCTGATCTGAGTTTTCAAAACAATTGCAGCCGACTATTTCAAATTGTTGAAAATTCTTAAATATTTATCTCTCTAGGTAGAAAACAATTTGTAACAAGCAATTTCTTCATTTTCGACATTGTTTTCCACAAGCATTTTTTTCAGGGTGTAAAAAGTAGACCTTGGTTACTTTAACCGCATTTCTTTATCAAGATTACTGAATAAAACAATGCTTTGCTAGCTTTCAGTGCTATTCAGTAGTTTGATTTGTTTTCCTTATCCGGTAGAAAAGAATAAAAAAAAACATATTTCAAAAACGAGCCTTCTAATTGGCCAAAAAATTATTCATACCATTAACAAAATTTTGATTACCCTAAATAGTTCCATAAAAATGTATCAAATTTGTAAAATACTTGTTTTTTTCCACATGATGTCCTTCAATTATAAAAAAATGAAGTGAATATATTTTCCATGGAGATATGAAGCGACAAATCCTTACCACCTTTGAGTATGAATACGGTTCGCTCCGCCTATTCATACAGTGTGATTTGTCTATTCGTTTCATACCTCTATGAAAACAAAATGAATATTTTCTTCATCTCTTTGAAGAAATTGTTTAGAATTTGCGGTATGTATCAGTCTCCTTTTGCTAAGGTGTTACAAGACTTGGATTATGTTTTATAATTTCAGATCAGATTTTCTTATTTTTTCTTTTCTTTTCTTTTAGCCTGCAGTAGAGGAAAATATGGACCGGACTGCAACTCAACCTGTGGTTTCTGTCTTGAAGGAAATGCTTGTGATCCAGAAACAGGAGAATGTTCACGAGGCTGCTCAGATGGATACAAAGGGCCTCTTTGCAAAACAAGTACACTAAAGACTAAAAAACTGAATAAGACCTTTAAAATTTGGAATCAATATAAAAAATTGAATAATGACTTACATTAGATTTAAAAAGGTTTTAACTCAGGTAAGGATAAAAAAGAAAAGACATGTGTATTTTGAAATAACGTCGTTGCACGTTGATGTTACTATAACTTTATTTAAGATCTTGTTACGACATTTTATACACAAATGACAATAATTGCTTAAAAAGAGATGACATTTTTCGTAATCAATACCCTGTAGCCTTATTTTTATATGGCTTAACAATGCTTTATAACTGCAGAATACATCTTTTTATAAGCTTACTGAAGTAAGATGGACATTTCATATCTCTACCTGGGTCAATATATAGAAAAACAAATCATTCAATGGCTAACATATGGAAGAATGATATAATATAAGAATATTTTTGCTGTCTTGGAGGTATGAAACGAAAAGATCAATCAGACTGTATAAATACACGAAGCAGATTCATAAATGAGTGGGTCTAGGTTTTTCGTTTCATACTTTCATGATAATAAAAAACCCACATTCTCTTCATTTCCTGACATCAAGCCAAAAAAACATACCAAATATTATACAAATTTTGTTGCATTTTGCGCAAGCATACAAAATAGCTGCATGAATATTTTATGGCCAATCAGAATGCTCGTTTTGAGAGAAGAAACTAAATATATATATATTTACCTGAGAAGGTCTTTTGTATCCACGATACATTAAATTACTCTGGAGTAAAGATTAAACAATCTCCAATGGAATAAAAGGACACTACATGTATCTTATTTTACATATAAGAACTTTTACCCGCAAAACTCGCATTTTCATTCGCCCAAAGAAAACAGCCGTGGAAAACCTTGTGGGAAAAATGAGAAATTGCTTGCATCAAAAGCATGTATTGTTCCTTTTTTGGTTAAGTTTTCTGCTGCTTTTGGCTTTTTCATTAAGCATCTACATGTACTTTAAACTTCATTTGAATTTGAAACTTTGTCACCTATTACTGCGTTTAACTTTAAAATGTTCTAAACCACTTTTGTCGCCGTCATAGAACAGTTGGTACTCGGTAGCGCGCCAGACTCCAAATCTTCAATCATTGGAAGTCATGGGTTGGCGGCACATATCCTTTCAGACATTTGTCTTTAACCAATGGATGGATAATCGTAAACCAATATGGGAAAGCAGCTGGAGGTTAGGAAAGAATGCAATAGTAGTATTGGTGCGAGATATACCAGGAATCCATTGTTAGGCACTCCAGCCGGGATATTACTGAAAAATTGTTAAAAGCGGCTTTAAATCCCGTTCAAACAAAAAAAATCTAATCACTGTAATAGGCTTTTTCAAAAGAAGTAAGGAAAGATTTGCAGCCACGGTGGTGTGAATTTAAACAGCATTAAAATGTTCCATTTTTTTCAGTCTGCTCACCTGGAACATTTGGTAAGAATTGCGAATCACTGTGTGGTAACTGTAGTAATGGCGACGTATGCAAGTATGACAACGGACATTGTGAGAGGGGATGTGATCCAGGATTAAAGCCGCCTACGTGTATTGAAGGTAGGTCTCGAGAAATCTATACAAATACTTCGGTGGGGGTGAATGATTTACGAATAACAAACTTGTATTCGCATGAAAGGCATTTTGAGCGTAGACTAAGATTGTCTTTCAACCAGCATCATAATCAAGCAAGATTGTCTTTCAGTCAGCATCATAATCAATTTGTGCTTGTCCTTGACCATTTACGTTCAGATTCCTCCTGTGAGTTTGTCATGTTCAATTTTGTAGCTATATCAATTAAACTACAGTTTAATGGGTAATGCCTTTCATCTTGCGTCAAGCCTAACGTTTACCCTTGATATTGATCTGCGGGAGTTTTGAATTATGAAGACCAATGAGTATAAAAGAAACAAGAGGTGTTCAATGTTTTGACTTCTTTAATCGTCGTCTTCCAAAACTAGTGTGGATTCGAAACTGAATGGCGTTATATGTATTTTGAAAAAAATATGACCAATACCATTTAACAAACGAGTAATATAGTTGGTTGGTGAAGGTCGTTAAAACGGCTTGGATAAACTATAGTTGCGACGTTTATGTCGCCAAACCAACAAAAATGGATAAAAAGTGTCGGTAAATGTCGATCTTTAAAGTTGACTTCCGGTCCAAAAGAATAGATTTATTGGTCGACTGGTTCTTTGATTTACAAGGGCGATTTGTCAGTTACACGCTTAAATAGGATAACGGAGTATTCGAAACCACCTGCTAAAATAGGAATATCCCGGGTTCAGCGTGACAAGGGTTAAGAGGTTGAAAAAGCTTATTCAATCGGGCGATTTTAAATTCGCTATTCTATATGACTGATTTGCCTTTCATTGTATAATTCAAGGACTTCCCGTGTCTGAGAAAGACAGGACAGGACAACTGTTGGCTTTTGCTATTGGTGGAACAATTGGATCCATTTTGGTTCTTGGAGCTTTCATATTGACGATCATTGTCTTTGTCAGTAGAAGGTAAATATTCTTATAAAGGAACCGATACTCTTTGACAAAATGAAGCATCTTCGATATCGATTTTATCAATTATATTTTACCTAGCAGGAAAAACTTATGAAGATCTAAATGAGACATGAAAGATCTTTGACGGTGATTTATAAAATAATAGACTACCCTTCATCTTTTCCTGTTCAATCTCTGATTTTTACGCCCACATGTTTTTGTACTTGAGATAGCATTGCGTTAAAGGAGGAAATTACTTATAACAAGCAATTTCTCCTTTTACCGCAATATCTTCTATTATACAGAATGATTATTTTTTCAAATAAAATCGCTTTTAAATTGTCATCTGCAAAATCATTACATTTGAACAAGTCTAGAACTTTACCATTCAGTAAGAGATTAAATACCCCAATCTCGTTCAGAAGAATCTCATGGGAAAGTCCGATAAACAACTCTTTAAGATGGGCCGAATATTGAATAATCCATGTGATTTATTCTTTGTAATACTTTGTCGAATATGATTGGTGTTTTTGGCTAACTGACCAATCGCTGGCCCCGCACACGTACTCCGTTGGCTCCATTCATTGACTCCACGGGAAGTTCCACTTCGATTTTAAAAAGCATTATTTTGCAGTTTTAGCTTATGTAACATAAAATTATAATGGTTTGGTTGGCGACTTGGACGTCGTAACTACAGCTTGGAATAGGCTGTAATTACGACGTAAGCCTTATCTTCCCTTCAAGGATGCAAAACAGTTTAAATAATCTATCGTTTATTTGTCACTAAAGCAATGGCGGCCAAAGTGGGAGTTCAAGGTTGAATTTAAGTCATAATGAATGATTTTATTGGTCGACTGGTTATATGATAGCTAGCCGCAATCGATCAATTTACTTTGTCTTTGTCACAATTCCTTTGAAAATTGGTAAATGAATAAGGATAATTAATGTCTTTAAGGTATTTTCACTCACACAGTTTTATGACCCTCGTATATAACATTTATTTTCAGGTTTCAAGAAAAATCGCCCGATCCTACAGACAATCTTGAAATGCGGACCCGCGCTGTTTATGTAATAGAACCTTTGTATGACCAAAATCAGGGTCAACAAATTGCCGAGTCCTTTAATGTAGACGTAGTTTTGGAAACCGATACAAAATACCAAAATCTGGATCAAAGTATTGCCGATTCTATTTATATTAACGCAAGTTTAGAAACCGATCATCCTCATGATCAAAATCAGGATCAACAAATTGCCGAGTCCTATTATCTTAACGTAAGCTCGGAAGCCGATGCAAAATACCAAAATCTGGATCAGAATATTGCCGAGTCTTTTCGTGTCAACACACGTTTAGAAACCGTTTACACTGATGACCAAGATCAATCAATTGCCGAGTCCGATTATGTAGACGTAAGTTCGGAAACCGATTCAAAATACCAAAACCTGGATCAGAATATTGCCGAATCCTTTTATGTTAACGCAGGTTTAGAAGCCGAACACCCTCATGATCAAAATCAGCATCAACAAATTGACGACTGCGATTATGTAAAGGTAGACTAAAGTGACCAAAAATCTTAGACTTGTCGTTATGGATTTACGTTTTTGCAACGAGAAAATTTCCTGTGAATAATTTTTTTGTCGGAAAAAGTTGTGCGTTTTCGAATCACCTCGTTCATACACGGGGGTATACATCGTCAATACACACAGAGTGATATGGAATGGCACAGATTAGAAACAGACTACACTTGCTTGAAGTCAACAAGATACTCTAATGTTAACTTTACTAACTCTTTTCTTATCTTTATATATTTACTAAACTAAAGATAGAAAACTTCTATGAGCATTTTTTCTTATCCTTGATCACGAGTTCAATATGCTTGCAGCTCAATGATTTCTGGTTAACTGGTTCTGGTTCTGGTTTTTTTGTTTTGTTTAGTTTAGTGAATAACGTGTCGGTTTCAAAAACAAAAAAAATAACAGTCATGTCACTCAAATAAATCGAGAGTAATGTCTTCATGTTAGCGTCATTTGGCGTTCGAAATGTCGCAACTACAGCTTTGTTCAAGCTACAATTCGCTGTAGCTACGACGTTTTAGTCGCCTAACCAACTAAATTGCTTGATATGAATCTCAGGCACTGTCAGAGTTCAAAGACCATCTCCGATCTTTATTAACCCTTTCTTGTTTTCCGAAATTTAAGACTTGTCCAAATTCAAGGGTTTTGCCGACGAAAATTTAAATTGAATTTTATTTGGAAAATAATCAATCAGTAGGGTAGAAAATATTGATTTCGTAGGTAGATTCATTCTTTGATTTGCAGATGCGATCCAAAGTAGATGTCAGTGAATGACTACAATTGTAACACCTTCAAAAAGTAAAGAAAACAAGTTAAGATGGTCAGACCCTAACACTACCCTGTTTTTTGAAAAATATTTGACGTGTCTAAACTCAAAGTTTTGCAGACGAAAATTTGAAGCAGATTTACTTATTCAGTAGAGTAGATAATTTGTGGAAAAAGAAGAAATTTCTTGTAAAAAGCAATTTCTTCTTTTCGCAATATTTTCTCGATAATAAAATCACAGGGACGTAAAAACTAGGGATTGAACAGTAAAGGGTTAAAACAAAGACTTTTTCGTATCATATGATTTCCCTTTTGGTTAGGTCCTATAGCAACAGGGTACAGTGTTATACTTTGCATTTCTATTCCCTACAATTACGCTTTTTTGCGCGATAGGAAAATATTTTTTTCAGTAAACGCTATAGGAAAAAGAGACACTGTTTGTAAAAAGAAATCACTTTTCTTAACTCGAAATGTTTTCTTGCCTATCTGGCAGCATCTTTGGTGGAATTACATAAGCTTTAAAACTCCGTATGCATTTTCCATAAATTTGAACAAGGCTTGTAAATGTAGACAAAGCCTTCACGACACCATATTTACATATGCATGGATTAATCAGGAAATTGATCAATCGCGTTTGTCAATCAAGGAATAAACTGACCAATCAAATACTTTATTCAGCCCGGACCTTGGCTTTTCAACTCTGACCTTGGCCGCCATTTTTGTTATACTTTGTGTTGGTTTGGCGACTTAAACGTCATAACTATAGCTTATGCAAGCTGTAGTTACGATGTTTATGTCGCCAACCAACTATTCTATTGATTTGTAGCATTGCCCTGGCCGTGACTTTTGCAAAATACAAATTGAAGCGGGACTTCCTGTTGGAGTCAATGGGTGTGGCTAAAGGAGTAAGTGGGCAGGCCCAACGATTTGTCTATTATTGATATACAATCAGTTTAGAACGAACGCAAATTTCTATAACACCATCAACACTTGTTGTTTTGTAGAAAACAAACCTGGTGACCTATACTTAACCCATTCCCATTCAGTCCCTCCTTTAGAAAACAAAGCCCTCTAGAAAACAAAGGTAGGAAAACTTGGGAAAACATTGAGGAAAGTAAAGAAATTGCCTGTATCAATCTTTTCGTTATCCACAATGTTTTCATTCCCTACAAAAGAAAAAGAAATACTTCAATTTGAAACTGTCGTCTACAGCTTCTTTCAATTTGGATCATAGATGTTGATGTGTGGGAATGGGTTAAAAGCACCTTTCTAGAAGTTTGTGACCTAATTAATTTTTGCAAAGGAATGGAAAATACTTGATTGTTACGATATTCAAAGCGGCAATTGCACAGATTATGAAGGAACAGTTTAAACTCTCAATTTCAAAATGTCTAGCTGTAATGCTTCAGACATTTGTAAGAAAGTGATTAAGCCGACTTTGTTATGAACATGTCTGTTCATAACTTTAAAAAAAGATTTAAAAAAAAAAAAAGCAAAAATATTTGGCGTTACGAGACGCCAAAAAAGTCAGCGAAGTAAAACTCGAATGGAAATAGAATTCATCGGCAAAAAACATTTTCTGTCGATTGCCTTTTTTGTAAGTTCCGTGACGCAACAATTGCGTCATTAGCTTTCGCTAGCAATACAGTAGTAATCGAAATCATCGGAAAACAAACAAACGAATTTATAGTGAATTTAGCCGATTTATCACGAAGACAGAATATTTATCGTGAAAATTACATTAATATCTATTTGAAAAACAGATAATTTATCTATTTTCATTAAAATCTGTTCAAGAGCCGCTTTAATGCAAAAAAGTAATTTTGCATTATATTGCTTTTTTCTTTCTTTTTTTTATTTATTTTTTTTATTTTTTTTATTATTATTATTATTATTTTTCATATTTCCAATAAAATTGCAATTTGTCCGAAACAAGCATTTATTTCTAAGAACTTTACTCCATTAATTGTTAAGCCTTTTCTTTTTCTTTTGATTTGAGGGGTTACCAGAGAAAGTAAAATTTGGCTGCTTAGTTTTCTAAGGTACATTTGCATTATGACTGGTTTGAAAGTAGGGTGTACAAGAAAAAATGTCATTTTTTTCTCTTTAGCAGGTAACCCCGAGTTTTTAGTTTGCTATTTTCCTTGAATATGTTTATCGTACTTCCAGAGCCAGTTGTTAGGCTACCCATTCCCACTCGGTGACGCTCTTTGGTTGGCCCCTAGAAAAACGCTTTAGAAAACATTGTGTAAAAAATGAAGAAATTACTTGTTACAAGCAATTTCATCATTTAACACGATGTTTTCTACCTAGGAATTTGAAAAAAACTAAGTTTTCATACACTTTTAGTTGTGAATTTCAACACCTTTCAATTTGGACCAGTCTAAAATATTGTCGTCTGGCAGTGGGTTCATTGACCTTTGCCTTACAATGTCGAAAAGTATCTTTCATTAAGGACGGAGGATTCGAATTCCTATTCATATTTTATAAATGATCGTGTCATTCAAAACCAATCATCAATTAATACATATTTATTAGGTTGGTGAAATAATGTTATCAGAGTTTTAATCATCTGGATATTGCAAAACGCTTGTTCGTTACGAGACGGAATACTCCCTGGCTCAGCTGCGTTACATGAGGGGGTACTTCTTGGCTCAGTTGAAAGGCTGGCAGACTTGTGACTTGAGAGGAGCCGGTGACTTTGTTTCGAGTCCTTGACGCACCTCTGATCACGTGGATATGCCCTTTAGAGAGACGTTTTAGAGCCCAAGCCTTGTCATACCCTAGATGCATAATTATATATTTTATTTTTTAGTTTCTTCTATAAGAAAAGAGCGTTCTGATTACACGAAGAAAAAATCTTACCTCTATTAACAAAATTTAAGTTCGCAGCTTTTTCGTATACTTGCACACAAAATAGTTCCATAAAAATGTATCAAAATGTGTATATTTTTTCCTTTTTCGCTCGATGTAATTTAACCTATAAGAAACTAAGCGAATATTTCATTTTTTATTTTCTTTTATTTTCTTTGAGGTATGTAACGAAAAACCTAATCACACTTATGTATGAATCCGCTTCGCCAAACACGGCCACTTAACTGAATGTTTGACGCAGGTATGTACCCATTACACACAATGACGCTTTAGACGCTCATCAAAGAAAAACAATTTGGAAATCATCGTGTAAAATTTAAAAAAATAGCTTGAAACGAGTAATTTCTTAATTTTACTTTTGTTGTTCTACCAAGAAAGTTCACAAAATAAAAAAATCACGAGTTTTAAATTGTAGTCTGCAATTCCTTCCAATTTGGACCAGTCTAAAATTTAACCGTCTGGTGATGGGTGAAACTTTTTTTTGCAAGATTTGTGGTCAGTCGCATGTATCGTAAAAAGGGAAAAAATGGTTGGTTGGATGCTTAATAGGCGTAACTTACTAAGCGACAGTTGCGACTTTTCAATCGCCAAAACCAGCAAGAATGCTTAACATTTAAGAAGGAGGTCAACGTTCACCTCCAGCGGCGAACTTAATATTAGCGACCCTTATTGGCATGTGTGCTGTGAGTAGGGTCACTACTTCTCGCGTCTACCCGCTCGTCCCTTTGCATCTTGCAATAAGCAACTGCTTTAACCCTTTCATGTACAACCCCGGGATTTTACGTCGCTGTGATTTAATACTTGAGAAAACATTGTGGAAAAAGAAGAAATTGCTTGTTACAAGCAATTTCTCCTTATCCCACAATATTTCTACGACACATGGTGTTTCTTTCGAAATACATCTCATTGTCGTTTGTAACCTCTTTCAATTTGGGCCAATCGAAAATTTAAAAAAAAAAGGAAAAGGTTTATATTCACAATATTTTTTTACCTAAAGAGAACAAGAATTTTAATTTTTCTACCAAAGTGAAGACTGCCGTCTGTAACTCCCTTCAGTATGGTCAAGTCCAAAATTTAGTCTTCTGGCAATGGCTTAAACCATCCTGGCGGTATCTTGTTCTACTTGAAATCGAAAAACTACTTTCATTGGCGAGATATTTACCATTCTCTTGTAGCTAAAATATTTTTAAGATGGTTCCACATCATTTAGCTCGTACTTGACCTTTCTTCAAAACACCTTTATCTTTTCCATTTAACAAAGGCGGCCATAATATAAAGTCTAATGTTTTTCCTTTGCCTTCAGCAACATCTAACATTTCGGTATCTATACCAGAATCTCCTGACAGGGCTGCATTAAACGCTATCCACAGTGGTGGTGTCTGAATCAGTGCTGCCCAGCATAAGTCTACACACTTTTCTATGTATGATAGACAACCAGTTATTTCAGATAGAGTAAACTTCTCGTTGCTCGTTTCCTCGAGATGTGCTATGAATGCCTGCAATATTGTAAATAATTTGTTAGGAGGTTTTTTGTGGTTAAACTCTTCTGTGGAGATACATTTTTTTCTCTGTAAACCCATTGGCTGAATAAAATGTTTCATTCTTCAATAATTTTATTTTTAGTTTCGTCTATCAAAAACTAGCGTTCTGATTGGTCGAAAAAAATAGTCATAACTCCATGAACAAAATTTTGATCACGCAACGATTTTGTATGCTTCCGCACAAAATAGTCTCATACAAAAAGGTATCAAATTTGTAAAGCTTTTGGTTTTTTCGCCGGATGCTATTAAATAATAAGAAACGAAGAGGATATTTTTTGTTTTCAAGGAGGAGTCAACCGAAGAACCTAATCACACAATGTATGAATCCGTTTTGCGTACTCATACAGTGTGATTAGGTTTTTCGGTTCATTCAAAGATGAAGAGAATATTTTTTGTTTTCATGGAGGTATGAACCGAAAACCTAATCACAGTGTATGAATACGCGAAGCGGATTCGTGCATTGTGTGGTTAATTTGTTCCGAAGCATACAAAATCGCTGCGTGCTCAAAACTTAGTTCATGGAGTTATGAATAACCTTTTTCGACCAATCAAACGCCCGTTTTTGATAGACAAAACTTAAAATTAAATTATACCTCCATGAAAACAAAAAAATTCTCTTCATCTCTTCAATAGTTGTTTTGTAAGTATGGAGCTAGTTTATAAGCTTGCACACAAAATAGTTTATTTTCCTTGGGTTTTTCTTTTATAAGAAAGGAAAAGAAGTTGTTTCAATGAGATATGGAAATTAAAATCTGATCAGTCTACGCGGCCTCATACTGTATGATCAAGTTATAAGTTTTATGTCTTTGCGAAGCGGATTCAAATAAATACCTTCACATTCACAAATTGCAGCAATAGGATTGAACTTCACTGCGTGAAGGAAAAATAAACTAACAATGACAAGACATAATGAAAGAGACAGAGAGAGACAAAGAAAGAAGTGGGCTATCAGAGAAATAAACGCGAATTCGGACAATTAGAGAACTGCGAAAAGTATCGAACTCTAGTCACATTGTACGGACTCGGCCACCTGACCATGTTTGAAAAAGGATAATGCAACCGGCCCTGTCAGTTGTTTTCAAGGATTAAATGTGGCTGCAAATAAATATTATTTATACAAAAAGGTATCAAAATTGTAAAATATTATAAATATTATAAATAAATTGTTTCGATATATCCGTAAAATGTAAATTTAATTTTTAAAGACGGGTCTCGCATGTTACTCATAGAATCAATCGATCAATCAAAGTAAACAGTTTGACCGGACGTGAACTTTGTACTCAGAAAATGGGCGACATTTACGTGAGGAATTTATGTAGGTTGTGCGACTTAAACTTTGTAATTACAGCATATTCAAGCTGTAGCCTCGCCGTTCAGGTCGCCAACCAACTATACTATTTTTTGCTATATGTGAAGGGCCAAACATTTTGCAAATAACCCCGTTTGATGTCGAAGTGGATCTTCCTGTTGGTATCAGTTGGTGTGGCTAGCGGAGTCAGCAGGCGGAGCTGGCGATCCGTAAATATCTAGATGGTCTATATTCACGTTACGGGTCACCTTATATTTGTCATCTTACATTTTTGACGGATTCAGCTGACAGTTTACAGGAACTCTTCCTCATATTAAGTAGAGATGACATATCCCCTGTAGCAATCTTCTCTGGAGCCTGCAACGAATGACAAACAGATGATCATCCAGACGCTCGGGAAATCATGAATCAAAGTACTGAAAGTACTGTAAGCTAGCAAAGCATTGTTTTGCAGTCTTATTTGTCAAGGATTATCATGATAATTTAACGAGGTTGATGTAACCCAGGAGTTAATCTATCAAAACACGAAAAAATATAAGAGTAGTTCAAATTGAAAGAAGTTACAGACCACGAGGGTGTGGATTCGGGAAAATATCTGCCTTGTAGGCTAGAAAACGTTGTGGACATTAAAGAAATTGCTTGTTACAAGCAATTTCTTCAATGTCCACAATGTTTTTTTCAAAGATTTTCTTTTCTTGAGATTCATGTACAAGCGGGTTTGAATTGGGATGGGTTAAATAGCATGCTTTTGAAAGAGTTCCCTACAATTTGAATAAAGTTCAGTCATGTAGCCATACAAAGCAATGCGCATAGGGAATACCGATCAGACTCAATTTTAACACGATATGCTAAAGTGATGAAGGACCTAGGAAATGAAAGTGCGGGCAATTTGCAATATTCCTGAAATAAATCAGAACTACTTTTTATGGTGCAGGCATTCTTTTAAGCTTTCAGCGCAAGTTTGCACTCATTGAACTCTGAGAAGACCTCAATATTTTTTCTGTTAACTTAAGCTTTCAAAGCAGACGCTTTTATAGCTAAAAATGAAAAAAGGCAAAGTGTTTCTAAATCAGTCAGATGAGTTCTAAAACTGTTACAGTTTTTTCAAGACCCTTAAACAGATTATTTAGAAAAATACAAATGGAATAGAAAAATAGCAAGCAATAAGCCACAAGCAAATTCTTCAATTCAAAACCTGTTTCCAAAACTACTATAGATGCATTATTTTCGACTAACTGTAAATTGTTGGCTTCTGATTTGAGAAATTCTAAAATTTAACCAATAACTAAATTCAACCTTTCAGCCCATTTGTCAATCTTTTCAAAACACCGCCTTTTCAGAGAATGTAATGAAATCTGAACTATACGTAACAAATTATTGGTTTATAATTATTCTATGTACCTGAACATATCACTGCTCATTGAAATCAGATGACCCTGTCCTGTTTTTGGCAAAAATTTGGACCTGTCCAAATTCAAAGGTTTTGCAGACGAAATTTTGGAGAGGATTTAATTTGAAAAAATAACCATTCAGTACGGAAGAAAATGTTGTGGAAAAGTAGAAATAGCTTGTAACAGGCACTCTCTTCTTTTTCTACAATGTTTTCTCAATTATAAAATCACATGGGCATAAAAACCAAGGATTGAACAGGAAAGGGATAACCACATGAACAATGACCTACGAACGATTTGTTTAGTAAACCTTTTTTTCTCTTAGTTTGTTTCTTTCTTTTGTTATTTGTTTTGTTGTTGTTGTTGGGAGGTTTATTTACATAATTTAAACAATATCTTCCGATTCTCCTTCAATATTGAGGAATGAATCTTACTTTAAATGGTGCATTGACAGTGAATCATTAAGGTTCTTGGTGACTGTCACTTGAAAAACTAATGCCAAAGGAAGTGCCAAAATGTATTTTTGGTGGACGTCTCGAATATCTACAAGTATTACCACATTTGGATCTTTCAGTGGTATAGAAAAAATAGTACTCAATTAAGCCCAATTTTTTAAAGCTGCGTTTCAGCAAACCAGCTGTATGTTTTGAGAGAATTAAAATAATTCATGAATTGTGTAATACACCTTTTGTATATAAAACATGTCCTTAAATCGCGCTAAATTGCGCTTCGACCTTGTACACAATATAAATTGAGTAAAGAATATATGCTTACCGTTCGGAACGCTACAGTTCATTTGCTTCTCTGAATGTATAGGGACGTACGAGGGTGAGTCAATAAGTAACCAGCCTGACCTACTTTCGGTCGAGATCGATCTCTTCTTTTTCGATGTAGTTGCCCTTCAGAATAAGACATTTAGACCAACGGTGTTCCAGTGCCATCAGTCCAGAGCTAAAGAAGTCAGGCTCCTTTCCATTGACCCACTCCTCAACTGCCGCCATGACTTCTTCATCGGACCGGAAATGACGTCAACGGATATCTTTTTTCAAGTTTGGGAATAGGAAGAAGTCACTAGGAGCTAAGTCTGGAGAATAGGCAGGATGTGGTATTAATTCACACCCATTTCGCTCAACAGCATCCATTGCAACTTTGCAAGTGTGGACTCTTGCGTTATCCTGTTGGAGCAGAACCCCTGTAGAGAGTTTACCTCGGCGTTTTTCATGAATTGCAGTTCTCAGTTGGTCGAGCAAGTTAACATAGTACGCACCAGTTATTGTACTTTTCTTCGGTAGAAAGTCTAACATGATAACGCCTTTTGTGTCCCAAAATACAGTGGCCATCACCTTGCCAGCAGAAGGTTGCGTCTTGAACTTTTTTGGCCTTGGAGACCCAGGCCCTACCCATTGACGACTCTGAGATTTATTCTCTGGTTCATAATAATGGACCCAAGTCTCATCTATAGTTAAAAGACGCAAACGAAAATCTTCTTCCTTCGACTTAAACCGCTTCAACAACAAGGCGCTAGATACTGATGCCCTGGTTGCCATTTGGTCGTCGCTAAGGGATTTGGGGACCCAACGAGCTGTTAGCTTGCGCATACCTAAGCGATTGTGCAAGATGGCTGAAACGCTACCATGTGATATGCCTAATGCCTTCGCTATTTCTTCCACCTGAATTCGCCTATCAGAGTATACTAGGTCCTGCACCTTTTTACTCATTTCTTCATCGGTGGCATCTAGTGGGCGTCCGGACCTGGTATCATCTTCTAAAGACGTTCTACCACGTTTAAATTCACCGACCCAGAATTTAACCTGAGCATACGATGGTGCAGAAGACCCATATACATCGACCAACTCGCCATGGATTTCCTTACCCCTTTTCCCTTTCAAATACAAGTACTGAATTACTGCACGGTACTCCAATTTAGACGAAAAGCACGCCGTTGCATTACTAGCCATGTTTGACATTCAGTATCTTATCGATAAATGAGCCGATACGGGTGTAATTTTGCCCCGAGGCCTAAAACATGTATTGCAACAAAGCGGGGAAATTGTGGCCGTTTCTGTCAATCGGAAATTGGATAGGCTGGTTATTTATTGACTCACCCTCGTATATACAATTTCAGTATGTGACACGTATGTTCAAAAAGGTCCTGTAGATGGCTCCAATCATTTGAATTAGATTTTTTATGCTACTGGGTCGCAGAAGGTTTAAATCTCATACAGAATCTATCATTTGGTGGTGGGTGTTTTTTTAATATCGGATTTGAGCAGTAAAAGCCACCACTTTTTCTTGTTCTAAGAAAATCTCATTTAAACAGAATCTTACCTTCCCAGACCCTTGTAGTGATGGGTTTATTATAAGGGATGTGAGTTTTTCTAACTGATCAGCACTCGCCCTTTCGCAGAAATCATAGCACTCCTGAAAAATGTACAATGCTGGCATAATTGGCCTATCGCGGCTGTCAATCAAGGAATATATCGACCAATCAAATCATTCATTCAGCCCGGAATTAAGATTTGAACTCCGACATTGGCCGCCATTAAGCTTTTTTGTTGGTTTGGCGACTTAAACGACTTAAAGCTGTAGTTACGATGTTTAAGTCACCAAACAGCCATTCTACCTTTTTGCTACATGCTACTTGCCATAAATTTTACAATATAAAGCCGTTAAAAATCGAAGTGGGACTACCTGTCGGAGTCGAAATTATGGGTGGGGTAGATGTACTGATGTTTCATGCTAAAAATGAAGGTTCTACGCCTTCTGGGTCAAACTTCACTTTTGTGTCGTGGTAATTAGTTTTCAGCGGATTTAATTTTTTTACCGCTTTCAAAGAGGCAACTTAAGGATCGTTCCAGCCAATTTGGTTAGTATTGGCCCAGTGCTTTAGGAGGGCATGTCGTTTTTTTAAATTCCTTCTTTAATTCTATACCAGCCCTATTTCCCTTGGACTTCGCCCCTTGGTATCAGACAGAAGTGATTTTAGCTATGTCGAAAGAGTTGTACCGATTCTTCGTACAAATTATCAGGGTCTACGCTTTCTGGGTGAGCAGGAGAAGATTTTTAAAAGATTATTTCATTTCTTGTTTGTCGTCATGGCAACCAGATTTTTCACATGATTTCATTTCTTTTTTGCGGTTTTACTAGGGCCTCTTAAGGGGCAATCATTTTACATTTTATTGAAATTTGCCCTGTGGCTAAGAAGTGCATTTTGGCCATTTTCGTTAATCTTTCTTCATTTCTATATTGGTCTATGGGGACCCAAGGGTAATCATTTCAATTTCGAAACAGGTCAAATTATCGAAGCTTCACTCAAAATATCAAGGCTCTAGGCCTGCTTATGCCTTCTGGGTCAAGATGAAAAAAATCAAAGATTTTCTTTTTTGAGATTCATAGATTATACTTTCTTGCAATAGCAACTTGAACTTTCGATTCAATGTTTCAAATGGCAAAATACGGAACAAATATGGTCGGAATTAGCACAGTGGTTTAGGAGATGCCGCTTTACCCATTCTAACACAATCGTCCTTTTCACGCCCCTCAAGAAAAGAGCTTTGGAAAATCATATGAGCCTGTGCGTGACATGTCCAACAATTTCGCACGTGCATGACTCGCACACATTTAGCACCCTGGACAGCCATTCGGGGCAATTAGAATATTCGCTGATTGTTTAAAGAAGCTTTGTTTCAGTATCTATGTATAGAGTGCAGAGTGAAGACTTTGATCAGACTGTGCGGATGCACAGGCTGATCTGAGTCTTTACTTGGCGCACATGTGTAATGGTTGGAAATGTCACACACGCGCTCAAATATAATCACTCTTATTTTCAATATTTCAGCACAAAATTACCTTTAGCAAGAAACGAAATATCCTCTTTTAGATAAAACAAGATGGCTTCAATGAATAATAATAAAGTTATGTTCTAGATATAAAATTTATTTTCGTTTCTTGATAAAGGCAATTTTTGCCGAAATATTACAAATAAGAGTGATTATATATAGTGTTTTAAACGATTTCGTGGGGAACATTATTTGATAAAAATGAAGAAATTGCTTGTATCAATTTCTTCATTATTCAAAATGTTTTATATCCCAAAAGACGAAAAAGATTAAAATTCAAACAACTTAAAATTGTCTTCTGCAGCTTCTTTCAATATGGACCATCTAAAATGTTGTTGTGTGGGAATGAGCTCATGAACGTCATGACATACGACGGACGCGTGACGCAATGCAATCAGAACAATTTACCGTGAGCAGTTTGCGCTCAGATGAGCTAAAAAGCATTTATAATGCGAAGTTTTCCGAAGTGATCACACTTTTTGCACTTCCGGGAATATCATTTCGCGTGACGAGTCAAAAGAATGATTAAACTCATTTCAACACAATGAAATTTTAGACTGGTCCGAATTCAAAGAACTTGCAGACGAAGTTCTTTATTTAATGAAAAAAAAACCTGTCTTTTTGGTTAGAAAGCATTGTGAAAAGTGGACAGTTTCTTCTTTTTCCCACTGTTTCCGAGTCTCTTTTCTTAGGGGGCGTAAACAAACTGGAATGTTTGGGGATGGATTAAAGCTCTGTGTTAGGTTTTTATACGTCACCTGCAAAAGTTCAACTACTCTGACACGAGCCTCTCTGTCATTTTTCTCTTCGGATGTTTTATAAAATTCGACAGCTCCCACTCTCTCTGCCTTGAACAACTCCACGTATTTTTCACCAATTTTAGATGGTGGAAAGGGGTTGTTTGCTTCTCCTAAGTCGGCTGTTTTAGATTTCACCAGTGTATCGAACCTGTAAAAAAATTATATCACCTTGTTTATGTCTTCATTTTCTGTATTATTTCATTTCTGATATTAAGCTTTCGAAAAACAAAAAAGACGCGCATTTAGTAGAATTTACTCTCCACGATACTTTAAAAAGGTGGTGATCGTTTCGTTTTAGAAACAACAAAATATCTTGATCTTATCCTATAGACTTCACGACAAGAAACGAACAAAATTCTTTGGGGAAAACTTGATGTGAATCAAACATACAAAATCAGTGTTACTATCTTTCAACTAAAATTTTAACCGAACATAAATTGGTATAACTGTTAAACTATTGTGTACGACGAAATACATTTAATTATACAAGTCAGTAAATCTATATATCTATCATGAACGGAATTCTGTATGACTATGACAGCGAAAAGGGAACTTGAGATATCAACCCTGCTTAGATGCGTAGAATGAGCAGTTTGACCAGGATCTAAACTTTTCAATGTAAGAAGATTTTCTGAATTTAGAAGAGACATTCTACCTATAAGTACATTCATTTGGAAAAAAAACATCTATTTGAGTTATTCTGGTTCCGCTCTCTTTTTGGAGTAGTTTTTTGACCGGAACACACGGAAGGTCGATTTTCTCCTTAAAAAGATCATATTTCTATTTAAGAGAATGGCATCGGATTATTTCCATATTCTACTTCAATTCAATGTGATCCTATAAACTCCAAACCATCAAGTAATTGATCAATCTCTCGCCCCGCCGATTTACTCCTTTACACGCTCACAGTTTTTAACCCGTGTCATGCTGAACCCGGAATATTCCGGTTTTGGCAGGAGGTATAGACTAGGATCAGACTGCACTTATGTGCAGGCTGATCTTAGTCTATACCTCCTGATTGTACTTTTCCTGCCAGAGTTGCTTTTTAAGTTGATTCTAAAAATAAATATTGTATTTTGAACAACACGTTCTATCAGTGCTTTCAGCCCTTTGATTTTACTGCAATTCAGTAAGATAATTTATACAGCATGACAAGGGTTAAACAGCATTATTTTGCAAAATGTATGGCCAGTAGCATGTAAGAAAAAGTAGATTGGTTTATTGGATAAGCTGTAGTTACGACGTTAAGTCGTCAAACCAACAAACATGTTTCCCACAAACGGCGGCAAATATTGGAGTTCAAATCTCAATTCCAGGCTGAATGAATGATTTGATTGGTCGATATATTCCTTGATTGACAGCCGCGCCTGTTCAAACGTAGGGTTATGGTATGACATTCCGACGTATCTAAAAGACACGTTGCACGAGCATACACAATCTTGATCCATGTCAGACTTTCCGCTTTCTTAAATATTCAACTATCATTTTATATTTATACAATTTTTATTATTACTATTATTATTAATATCATTCTTATACATTAAGCACCACTAGTATATATAGTTTCGGAACACTCACTAATCTCGACCACATTAACCCATTCAAAGACAATCACGCCTTTTTAAGCCTCTCAAGAAAAGACTTAGGAAAAGAAGGTTTAAAATGAAAAAATGCTTTTACAAGCAATTTGTTCATATTCAAACTTGTTTCTACCCAAAAGGCAAAGATATTCATAATACTCTCAACTTGAAATTAATTTTGTTTTAATTTCGACCAGTCGAATATTGTACAGTATGGTAATGGGTTCAGTATGCGTTCAGTCGTTCTACAATCAATCGCCAGCTCATTTACCTCTGTTTCAAATCTGAATGTTCTTCCTTTAATTTACTCAGTTCGCTGTCCTTGGTTTCAACTTGCCTCTCGAGGCTTTTAAACTTCATCTGGTCCTTAAAAGTGTCCATCTTTTGTTCTTTCATACTGTTGTGCTTCTTTTCCAATGTGTCGATAGCATTTGTTAAACTGAAATTATTTCGACATCTACACTACCCAACCAGCAAAATGTTGGAACATATTTAGGACCCATAAGGGAACCTTTATGGATACAATATGGGCTGCAAACCTAGAACCCATAAGGGATGTACAACCAGGATCTATGTGGGACCCATCTATGCATCCTGTATGGGTCCCATCATAGAGATATTATGAGACTGGTATGGGTATTAATATTCTCATTATGGATCCCCACGGTTCCCCCGTTGTATCCATATGGTCCTATTATTGTATAAATTGAAATCCATATTGGCATTAGCACATCTGTTAACGACCGACATGTTTCAAAAACGGGCTTTAGCTTCTATTATGGGCAATGTGCGGGATATGCAAATATACACTAATCTAGAATACAGCCTATTAATGATACATGTTTATACATTTAAGGATAGGTTTGGAGGGCTGCATTAAGTAATTCAGACTTACATCGATATAGATACTCATGAATTTAAGAATGCAGACAAGAAAATAAAACAGAAATGAAATACACGGCGCGAAAGCCGATGAAAGTTCATTATTGTTCTTACTTGTTAAACACTTCAATTAATAATTGATTCAACGACAAGGTGGAAACTATATCTAGATACTTTGGAAGCTCATGCGAATCAAATCATAATGCATTTTGGCTGCCTAAACCCTTCAATTATCTAATTTTGTTCGTTGGCTTCCGCCTACTTTCATGAAAATATGGACCCAATTTTTATGATAAATAACATGTTTACATATTCTGTAGAAGAAAAGAATATCTTACTTGACAATGGTCCCATGTGGGCATTATTCCCATGCTTGCTTGGAGTGCATTTTCTGCGTTTACTGATCATCTAAAGACACGTTTTGATGTAGTGGTTATCTACAGAACGACGCTTACCACCGTGAAAAGACTGAGGATGGATTGGCTGATCCGACTCTCGACAAGGCGTACATGTAAATTCGTTGAAAATATCAATCACAGGTCAAACTTTGGTACGGTTTCTGTTCACCGCCTATTCATAAAGACGCAAGGGTTCATCTTCGAAATTTTCGTCGGAAAGCCGATGCTAGCTTTTCGTATTGTTTAGATATAAGTGGTTTTTCAACTTGGATGTTTTAAAGATAAAACATCTATAAAGATATATTTATAGTTTAAGCGTCATTCAATCAGTTGGGTTTTAGAAAAAAACAACCAATGCTTTCCTTTTTGAGGCCGGAATGGGACATGTACAAAGTTAACAGGATGCTTATTCAAATAGGGGTTTACTCACTGATTAATTTGGTTATCCTTTTCTTCGAGTTGCGTCTCCAGATCACTTATCTTTGTGTCCAATGCCGCGATCTTGGTCTTACTCTGGTCTAGATCCCTGAAAAACATTAGATGTGTAAAAATGATCATGTCTATAACAGTAATTCTTTACTTAACATCGTTTGGTACTTATCCAGATATAGTTGTTTCTTACATGTTTGCAATACAGTAAAAAAGAACCCTCACCTTATAAGAGGACCATCCTGGTGGTATATCGCTCACATAGCAACCACAAATAGTGACAAAGGGCGCCAATAGAAAACAGGGTGAGTCTGGGCAGAATTATAATAGACCTTTTGGAATATTACTCAAACAACAAATATACTGTGAAACGTTTCAAATAAATGGTTTATTCGAAAAATTAAGGTTAGACCCAGCATACAAAAATGGGACTTTATCTACAACGTCATTCGAGTAGGTAATATAGCTACATAATAGGAAACCTCTAGGCCTCGTAAATTTTATTTTGTTATAAAACACGGTGCAACCAGCGAAGCCTAATGAAACCTCAGGGGCACTGTTTTACCAAAATCACAAAAGTGCCAACAGATGATGCTATTTTCATAATATCAAAACTCTAGTATTCATAGTTATCAGAAAATTCGTAAATGTCTCCTATCTTGTTTTTGTAATAAAAAGGGTACAGCCTGGAAGAGCCAAAGTGTCGTACAAGGTGCATAATTTCTTAAGTTCGTAGTGGGGCACAGGGAGAAGCAGCATGCAAAGTATCAACCCAGTTCACCTCATGGTTTGTCAGGAGTATATTTATATTAAAGATTCCTTCTTCAATTCCATGTAAAATAGGATGCACCTGGACAGAGGAATCCAAATGACAACACAGGGCCATTATTTTAAAAACTATTATATAACTAGGGCTATCAAGTCATTTCACCTGCAAAATATCAAACCTTTAAACCTTAAGGTTTATTAGAATAGTCCTTTAATGAGTCCCTTCTTTGTTTCTGTATAAAATAGTGTAGGCCTTGGCAGACCCAAAATGAAACTCAAGGGGTATTATTTCTCATTATTTCCCTGTTAGTTTCTACATCGAATAGTGACAACATTTCTGCTGACATGACAAACAAGAGTTTATAACGGAGGTGAATTTCTTTAACTATTTTTGTAGAGCTTTATGCAAGGCAAATATCTTCAAAATTTAACCTGGATTGGCTAATTGGCATTGGATATTTTTTTCTTTTAGGTTTTTGACATTCAGACCCTTGTGTTAAGCTCATAATGCAAAAAAAACATAATATTGTCACCCTGGACGGACTGAACCTCATATTGCATATCTTGACATGCCTACGTCCATGTATAAATCCTCAAAATATTTCTTTTATGCAAGGAAAAAAAACCTCGAAATATATGCAACTGAATTATATCAAAATAAGGGGTTTCCACATTTGTAATACAAAAATATTCGAAAAAGCTGGAAAACAATGGTATATGTATGACATAGGGGGATTTTCGAAGGTTGAAATATAACAAACGAAACGCCACTGCTTTTCGTAAATTAGGCTGCATCCACAAGAATCTATTTCAAATTAATTGAGAATAAACAGCTCCTTTACGGAGAGTTGCGTGATTGATTCATTTTACTGCAATTCAAACTTAAGCGTTATCTTTTTTTAAGGATAGATAGATTGTGATACATGTAGGCAATATACCTTGAAGTTTTCTTGTATTTTTCAGTGATCACCGAAAGTGATTCATAGCAACTCCTCACGTCACTAGTTGTGTAATGTGTGGGTGGAGAAACGGTCGGTAGATCGCTGGGTTCGTCCATCTTTTGTTTGACTGTACGCAGACAATCTTCTAACTTTGAAATATCATCTAATGACTTTTGTAAATCACTGAAAAAAGTATTGAGAATATTTTTATCAATTGAAGAGTTTGAAATTAGCTAATTCAAATGTCTTAATTTACGGCATAAGTTTAAATGTGTAAAAGTTTATGTTTAATAACGGGATTCTATCTGAATATATTAAATCCCATTACAATTGTTTCATTTTAATTAAACTAATCACGAATCAAATTTAAAATTGACAGGTTATTCTTACTATTATCATATCAAATTTATATTTGCGCCCTATTGTTGTAAAGTACGTCCAAATGAGCTTTACAAAGCTGGACAATGCTTCAGTAAAATAGATGTTACCATAACGACAAATATACCAATGAAAGGGGGATTTAAAAGAAACGCTAATGGTAAAAGTCAAAAGATATAAATAGAATCATTTGTTAAAACGAAAATCACTGATAATCTTTGGACAGTTAAAGATTAGATCTTTTTCTCTAGTAAATTTCTATAACATAAAAAACGCCACAGAAGATATCGTTTAAAATAGTAAATTATTGATCCGTTTGACAACTTTGTCTTTATATATGGGATGAAACAGAAAGAGGGTTTAAATGGAAGCTTATTTTGATATTTAGAAAGGGGTGTGTTTTCAGACCATTTTTAATTTCGTATATTTTCAATGTTCCTAAACTGAAAACTCTATAAAATAAATTGTGACGCGAATATTGGCCAACCGGGAAATCCGTTGATCCAGTTACCAAACAGCAAATTTTACACTGTTTCTTATTGCAGGCGACAGTTAGAAGTGCATGACCGCGGTCATAGCGCAGTTGCTAGAGCCCCGGACACACAAGCATAATGTCCAGGGTTCTATCGCCGTTCACGGGAGACATCTTTTCGAATAATTGTCTCTCGTCAATCGGTTGATAATCGTTAACCTATGTTGGATGGGCAGCCTTAGGCTCGGAAAGGTTAATTGTCTGTATAAAAAAAAAGGAATCCATGGCTATGTATTTCAGCCACCGCGATATGACTGAAATATTGTTAAAAGTGACGTTGAATCCAATTCAATCAATCGAAAAGTATTTAAATTCAATGTCGAAAAAAATGTGATAAAATGTAAAATTGATTGACTCTAATTTTCCAAAGCTCTTGTCTGTGAGTGCGTAGAAACGCCAATTGTGTGATAATGGTTTAAAAGGAAGAAAGATAGGAAAGGGTCAGTACAAGTTTATATCCTTGACATTTTTTAGATTGCGTATTTATATCAAGGGGTTTCGTAAAAAAGAAAATCCGATAAGCTTCTATTGTAGTCGACTTGCAAAGTTCACTCGATCTGAGAAGCGTCGACTTTGTGTTTTCTTGAATTGACCAATCGCGACCAATGAAATATTTCATTCAGCTGGGAATTGAGATTTGAACTCCGACATTGGCCGCCATTTGTATGAAACTTTTTTGTTGGTTTTGGCGACTTAAAAGTCGCAACTACAGCTTATTCAAGCTGTAGTTTCGACATTTAGGTCACCAACCAACCATTCTTCTTTTTTTGTAACATGCCATAAATTTTGCAAAATAACGCCTTTAAAAATCGAAGCGGTACTTCCTGTTGGAGACAGTAGGGGTGGCCAACAGGCTAAGTGGGCAGGGCCAGAGATTGGCCAATTCTCCGCTGGACCTATTTTCAAACGTTGTTGATTTGTGTAAGACTTGACGGAACGCTTGACCCGCCCACTGACCTCCGGCAGGGAATTCCATTTAGCAGAAGTCATGGTCAGTCGCATGTGACATAAAAGGTAAATTTGGATGTTGGAGATCAAAACGTTGTAACTATAGCTTGAATACGCTGAAGTTAGGACGTTTCAGTCGCCAAACCGAAAGAAATACTTCACATAAATTTCGACTAATGTTAAAGTTCAAAGTTCACTTGCGGTGTAAAACGAATTATTTGATTTTTAGTTAACCCATTCCCATACAATCCCTCCTTTTGACGCCCTCAAGAAAATTTGCTTTGGAAAACATTGTGGAAAATGAAAAAAATTGCCTGTATCAAGCAATTTCTTCAATGTTCACAATGTTTTTTTATCAAAAATGACGGAAAAAATAATCCAGAAATTGTCGTCTGCAACTTCTTTCAATTTGGACCAGTCTAAAATGTTGTTGTGTGGAAATAGGTTAATTCGTTGATTGACAGCTGCGTTCCGTCAACTGTTCATACTTTGCCAGCTCCAACGTCCGACTCTTCTCTTCTCGCGGTGTCTCTTTAGGCAAATCTCCGTCTTCAACCGTCTCCTCTGGGTTTTGGAACTTAAAATGATTAATATTTGAAAAATTTGAACAATTATTTGAATAAGTTTTCTTTACAGATTCAAATGCTTCTGCTCTACATCTTCGTCAAGATCATCACATCAAGGACTTGTTGTGAAAACATCGTAAGTATACTATAGATACACTATACATTGTATGATAACTTACGACGTTTTTGCACTAAGTCTTGGATATATCTTAGGCCTAGTACTTAGGAAGAAATGCTGATTATTTTTCCATTTTCAAGTATCTAGGTCAGAACAATCAATTGACCAATCGCGGCTGTCAATCAAATAAACAGTCGACAAACGAAATCATTCATTTAGACCAGAAATGAGTTTTGAACTCCGCCATTGGCCTACATTAACGATTTAACTACAGCTTTTTCAAGCTGTAATTACGGTGTTTAGGTCGCCGACCAACTATTTTTTCTTTTGATTACATTAATGCTAATTGTCATTATTTTTTCCAAGTAATGCCGTTTAAAATTGTAGCGGGACTTCCTGTTGGAGTCGGTGGGCGTGGCAAACGGGGTAAGTGGGCGGGGCCAGCGATCAGTCAATTGGCTTGTAGCTGAATTCTAAAATGTAGCGTTATAAAAACGGAGAAATATACGTGTCCCGAAGATCATACGAAATTTCACCAAGAAAAACTCTCAAACCGTCCAAGAGTTAGACTACCGCGGCATCTTGAATTGTCGGTTCGCCCGCCACGCGCATTGAGCTCCAACAGGAAGCTTTAATTCGATATTATACGGCGGGGTTTTGTAGAATTTATGGTCAGTAGCATATAACAAAAAAATGATATGTTTGGTTGGCGACCTTAACGTCGTAACTACAGCTTGAATAAGCTGTAGTTACGACGTTAAAGTCTCCGAACCAACAAAAGTACTTCACATAGATGTCGGTCAATGGTTGGTTTCAAAGTTAATTTTGGTCTAATTGGAAGATTTGCTTGGTCGATAGTTCTTTTGATTGATAGTCGCAATGCTTTAACGTCAACGCGGAAAGGAATATTTTGCTGACAAATATAAAGGCCTTTGTTTTCACAAAATTAGGAATGTATAAACATGTGGACCGTCACGCTAAAATGCGCGATCCGTAAAAATCGAAACTAGAATATCTGATAAGGTAGCCAGATCAAGCAGGGGTTATATTGAACAAGAAATAGCATTTCGACGATAAACAATAAGAAGTTTTCAAAAACGTTCATTCTTAATTGAAAAAAAAAAAAAAATGCCACAAGCGATCCTGTTCTATAATACGTATAAAGATCTGGCAGTCTGACCGGGTCCGTAACACTCGTTCGATTGTTTGTTTGAATGGGCTTTGACGCCGCTTTTAAAAATTCCAAGTCATATCGCGGAGGCAGGAGCACTTAACAATGGATTCCTAGTATGTCTCGCACCAGTTCCACCATTACATCCTGTCCTAGCCTTAACTGCTATCCTTCTTATCTCGCTTACAAGCAATTTCTTCTTTTTCTACAATGTTTTCCCAAATATAGAATCACAGGGCTTAAAAACCAGGAATTGAATATGCAATGGTTGATCAAAGTACTGAAAGTACTGTAAGCTAGCAAAGCATAGTTTTGTCAAATTATCTTCTTTGCTAAAGGTTATCATGATAGAAAATCTTTCCCTTGATTGGTGGAAAACATTGTGGACAATGGAGAAATTGCTAGTCACAAGCAAATTCTTCATTGTACACAATGTTTTCCAAAGCTTTTTTCTCGAGATGCTTAAAAAGCGGTATTGATTTGGAATAGGTAAAACAGCATGCTTTTGAAAGGGTTATCTACAATTTGAATAGAGTTTGCAGTATTCCTTAAATACATAAAAACTACTTTTTATGGCGTAGGCATTCAATGGATTTAGTCGTTAAGCCTTCAGTGGCAGTTTGCACTCGTTGAACTCTGAGAAGACCTCAAAATTTCTTCTGTTAACTTGAGCTATCCAACCTGACGCTTTGCTAACTAAAAATGCTTTCTTGTTATGTTAATGTCGTCGTACTACGAAGTTGATTTACATAGGTGTTATCGAATCAACGATTTAATTTGTCAGTCCCTTTCTTCATAAACAAAGACAATCCGAGTCGCCTGGTATTCTCTTTAGGGAAGATTTGCGTATATAATAAAGGTTTAGGAAAATCTTACGTTTGCCTTGAGTCTATTGATAGAAGAAGACACTGCTTTCAGCAGATTAATTTTCTGTAAATTATCTGCCAGCTCTTTTAAAATGGTTTCTGCCTCTTTCCATGATTGCTGTATAAAAGATAATAAATCATCTTATTGCCATTTCGTTACCCATTTCCACAAAATCCCGCTTTTTTTTACTTCCCTTAATCAAAATAGCCTTGAAAGATATTTCGGAGTGTGAAGAAATTGTTGGTAACGACCAAATTCAACTTAATCAACACTGTTTTCTTCCTAAAAATACTAACAATTCGATTTCCAAGGAAAAAGTTTTAACTATTCCCATACAATAACGTTATTTCACGCCAAGCCATTTCTTCATTATCCAGAATGTTTTCTTCCAAAAAGGACAAAAAATATAATATTTCAGCAGCTTGGAACTGATCTTCAGCTTCTTTGAACTTGTACCAGTCTAAAAAAAAATCATCGTGTTTGAATGGGTTAAACCTTAACCCTTTCCTGTTTTGCATAATTTTAGACCTGTCAAAATTCAAAGGTTTTGCAGACGACAATTTAAATTGGATTTGATTTGAAAAACAACCATTCAGTAGGGTAGAAAATATTGTGGAAAAGAAGAAATTGCTTGTTATAAGCAATTTCTTCTTTTTCTACAATATTTTCTCGATTGTAAATTCACAGGGACGTAAAAACCAGGGATTGAACAGGAAAGGGTTAAACAATAATAGATAATTCTGTAAGACGCAGAATCAAACCTTTCGAACAGTCAACAAGAATATAGATTCCAATATGTGCGGTTTAGGACCACGAATCACATTTTATCATAAGGTTTATATGCAACGTGTGTCTAATTTCAAATAACGTCGTTTGGCGAATAAAATGCCGTAAACAAATCCTGAGTAAAACTGTACATGTATTTAAAACGTTTTTGTCGTCAGGCGCAATGTGTTAACCCTTTCCTGTTTTTCAAAATTTAGACCCGTCCAAATTCAAAGGTTTTGCAGACGAAATTTAAAATTGAATTTATTTCAAAAATAACCATTCAGTAGGGTTGAAAACATTCTGGAAAAAGAAGAAATTGCAATTTCTTCTTTTTCCACAATGTTTTTTTCAGTTATAAAATCACAGGGACGTAAAAACAAGGGATTAACGGGAAATGTTAACAAGCGATTTCCTCATTTACCCCAATGTTCTCTTCCCTATCAGACTAAGATTTTACACTTTTTACGAACGTGACATTATCGTCTTCAACTTATTTTAATTTGGATCAGCCTGAAATCACATTGTCTGATACTGGATTAAGACAGAATAATCTCTGCGTTTGATAAGCCATATACAGGATTGTATTAACTACCATTATAAACAAATATCACAATATATTGTATTTCATATTTCAATCTATTCCCACACTATGAAGCTTATTGATGTTCATCAAGAACAAAAATTTGGGAAAACATTGTGGAAATGAAGAAATTGCTTCCGACAAGCAATTTCCTCATTTTTCAACAACGTTTTCGAACAAAAAGATTAAAAAGTCTTAAGTGTCATGAGCTTTAAATTGATTGTGACTCATTTTAGTTAGGACCAGTCTCGAAATTTTGTTGTCTGGAAATGTGTTAAAACAAATCACACAAAAAAGTAACAAATCGTGCTAACTCCTTACAACTTCAACTTTCTGTCTAAATCTCTTCCAGGCATCTTTCACCGCTACGTTACGCAGAGCTCCACTGCCGTCTAATTTATTTTCCATATTCTGAGTGGACACTTCTATAGCACGTCTCTTCACCATATTGGTCACAACAGACTGTAAAATCTTATTTCCAAAATTAACTCACATAAAGGAAATAATCGGAGAAAAAATCTGTACCTACTTGCATGAGAACTTAGCACTAAGTTTACAAAATCACGACTGCTGTTTAATTCAAAAACCCGGTAACAACTGCTATGGTCGAGCTTGAGTTAGCGGAGTCTTGGCGTAAATGACGGATACATATTTTTACCTTTATTGAAAGGACAATGTATGTATATGAACCGTATAGTCTTTTAACCCTTTCCAGTTTTTGGAAAATTTAGACTAATCCAAATTGAAAGAGTTTGCAGACGACAATGAAAACTGGATACCATTTAAAGTGTTTGTTTGTTTGAATGCGGTGTTACGCCGCTTTCAACAATCTTTCAGTTATATCGCGGCGGCTGGAGCATCTAACAATGGAATCCTGGCATTTCTCACACCAGTACTACCATTACATCCTTTCCTAGCCTCCTGCTGCTATACCACATAGGTCTACGATTATCGACCCATTGGTGAGAGACAAATAGTCGGAATGGATGAGTGCCACCGTCGGGGATCGAACCCGGGACCTCTAGATTTACAGACCGCTACCAACTGCGCTATGACGGCGGCTGATAATGACCTGAACAAGATCCTCTAAAGAATTGCATTAAAATCAAAGTTCTGACAGTACTTGATGCAAACATTGTCGGTTTATGATTTTTTTGAAAAATTGTTTTTATATATATCTCTGTCTTAAAAGGGACAAGCAAGAGGGGTAGACTAAGATCATACTGCACATATGTGCAGGCTGATCTTTGTCTATACCTCCTACCAAATCAGTCTGTAACTTCATTGAATTTGGACAAGTGTAAAATTTTCGAAGACTGGAAACGGTTAAATTAAGATAATCTGCTCTCATTTGTGAATGGTTTCAAGAAGAATGGAATCATCCGCGCGTGTAAGCAATGTGAAAAGCATTTTTACATGTAAGACTTTTTCTTTAACCCTTTCTCTATTGACACTTTTAATTATGTGGCGTTTGATATACGTTTACAATACGCTTTATCCCATTTTCGTTTTAAATGTAAAAATTTTAACCCTTGTCCTGCTGATCCAGGAATATTCCTGCTTTCACAATGGCTTTTGCACGTGCACAGACGTGCGGTCTTATCTCCGCCTAAACTACCTGTTTATTTTTGTCACATTGAGAAAAAGTTTTGAACACAACATCGATTTAACTATTTCAAAGATTTAAAATATTGTGAAAATAGGATAAATGTTCAGCAGGACGAGGGTTAAAGTACCTTTCTACCGAGCGTGACCCGATTGCACAGTGTATGTAAATAGAGCGGAGACATACACCACAATCTTTAGTTGTTGATCAAAGTATCAAGATATAGATAACGATACAGAGGCCCGTCCGTCTGTCTGTACATGCTTCACTCCGAAATAGGCTGGGATCGACTGTAAAACCGATAAGAGACGAGTCCTTTTGTAACAGGATCTCGAGTTAAAAACAGGCCTTTGAAAATTCTACTACGAAAGAGATAAAAATTACTTTAACCCAATGAGAGATAAATTGGGTAAATTCAGCCTCCTTCAAGTTGTCGTTTTTCACAGAATACCAGATAATTGACCATTCGCGGCCGTCAATCAAGGAATCACCCGACTACTCAAATCATTTATTCTGCCCGGACCTTAGCGTTCAACTCCAACATTGGTGACAATGTTTGTTAGCCTTTTTTGTTGGTTTGGCGACCTAAACGTCGTAACTACAGCTAGAAAAAGCTGTAGTTACGACGTTTTGGTCCCCAAACAACTGTTCTACTTTTTTATTGCTTGCTAATTGCCATAAATTTTGCAAAAAAACCCCCACCGTTAAAAATCGAAGCGGGACTTCCTGTTGGAGTCAATGGGCGTTGCCAACAGACTTAGATAAGGCTACATTAACATATGTTTCAGATTTCGATTTAAAAGACGTTATAATTTTGAAGATTGCAATGATTAATGGTAGATGGCACACTCAGGTAGAATGGATCAGTCCAGACCGTTTATGTTTTTCTCAATGTTATACATAAGATCGTAAAAGCTGGGCTTTTGTTAGGGTAATATAGTAGATAGAAATGAATTAGAACGTTTATTGTAATACGTCTACAGACAAACATAAAATCACTCATGCTGACGGATCGCCAACTGACTCCGCTGGTCACGCCCACTGACTAGGACAGGAAGTTCCAATTCGATTTTTAACGGCGAAATTTTGAAAATAGCAAGTTACATGTGACAAATAAGTTAGCGACTTAAATATCGTAGCTGCATCTATAATTAGCTATAGTTACGATGTTCAAGTCACCAAACAAACAATACCTTTCACATTAATGTCGGCCAATGTAGGAGTTCAAATTTTACTTCCTGTCTAAATGAATAATTTGATTGGTCGGTTGCTTCTTTGATTGACAGTCACGATAAATCAATTGAATCGAGAGAGCAACTCGACAAAATACTATCCACGAAACTTAATTAGTATATATGTAAAACAGAAGTACTCAAACTTGATTATTAACATGTCAAAATGTATGTTTATTTGTTTAGAAGGTCTTACAATAAAAAATATAGGCCTTCCATAGCGCAGTTGGTATCGCATCGAACACTCAATCATTAGGTCCCGAGTTCGATCCCCGGTCGCAGCAAAATATTCTTTCCGACATTTGTCTCTAAGCAATGGTGTATACTCGTAAACCTTAGTTGGATAGGAAGCTGGAGTTTCTGAAAGGAAGTAGTGATTTTTTACTGGTTTGAGGAATACTAGAAATCCATTGTTAGCTGCTCCAGCCGGCGCGATATGTCTGAAATACTGTTGAAAGTAGCGTTAACCTCCATTTAAACAAACAAACCAATAAGTTCAGATCGAAGAAAGATAAACATTTCTAAATATTTGATAGATCTATTATTTACTTGGAAAATAGAAGAATCTTGACAGAGATATTATAATTTAGCTTACAACCATGATAAAATTATAAACAAATAAAGTTTATAAAACCACCAGTTGATGAAAATAGTTCGGAATTTATAACTTTTATCTAGGCAAGATATCGTATCAGCTCAAGATATGGTTGTTCGTATTAATCTTTTATTGTAAACTTTACCAGCTATATTTTTCATTTCATAATCAAAAATACGGAAACTGTACCAACAAATGCCCTTAGACGGGACAGAAATGAAATAATAAGTTGTGATTTTACTTGTTGCGATCGGATGTAGACAGTGCGCATTTCTGCACGTGATAACACATACTGAAACATCGATATTCTTTTTCTGTTCTATGTAGGTAAAGGGTAGGAGTGAACAAGTGTCTGTCAGTGATTTTTCCCGACTAAATTATGTAATAGGTGCAAGAACAATGACATAGGAAATAGGAAACTTTAACGAGAAATTTAACAATTATAAACAACAAAATGGAATTTGACATCAAAGATCTGATTACGATTTGTTTTTTACTCAGCGGAGGTGAGTTAATATATATTATGGTCTCAAAAATCCAAAATCGTGGTCCTTTAGTTTAATCCATTCCAATACGATCCTCCTTTAAACGCTCCCCAAGAAAAACAGCTTTGGAAAACATTGTGAAAAATATATAAATTGCTTGTGCCAAGCAGTTTCGTCATTATTCACATTATTTTCCATTAAAAAAAGGCCTATTAAAAAAGAAGTAATATCCCACCAACTTGAAATTGACGTCTGCACTTTCTTCCAATTGGGACCAGTCTAATATTTTGACTTGTGAGAAAGTGTCAAGCAAGTCGTCAGTAGGCGACAAAAAATGCGTAAATACAGCTCGGACGCAGATTAGTCAACTCATAAGCAGACCGTATAATTATATATGAGCCTATGCGTGACATTTCCAATCATTTCACATGTGCGTGACTCGCACACATTGCGCACCCTGAACAGCCATTTGTGGCAATTAGAACAATGGCTGATTGTTTAAAGAAGCTTTGGGTCAGTATCTATCTACAGAGCGCAGAGTGAAGACTCTAATCAGACTGATCAGACACATGCGCTCATATATAATTGTCTTAGAAACGTTACTTTATGACGTTGGAAAATTTGGTGACGTCAAGATTATCTGAATAATGCTACGCTCCTAAAGAATGGAAGATTTCGAAGACATTGTCGAAAATTGGACATTTTCTTCATTTTTAACAATGTTTTCTACCTAAAGTAAAGATTTTAAAAATCTAATCAACTAATAAATACCGTATTTAACTTCTCCAAATTTTGTCTAGTACGTCTATCGTTTTGTCATCTGGTAAAGGATTTATGTACAAAAAAAGTCCAACTGGGCATTTTCATTGATCTGGTGACTCAAACGTCGTAACTAGAGCTTATCCATACTATATACTTACGACGTTTAGGTCTCCAACCAGCCATTCTTCTTTTTTGTTACATGCATCTGGCCAAGCATTTCGCAAAATAACGCCGTTTAAAATCGAACTGGAACTTACTATATGAGTCAATGGGCAGGACCAACGGAGCAAGTGCTCGGGGTCAGCTATTGGTCAATTTAGAAGTACGAAACAAAGGGTTGACTGGACTAGACATATGACGGTCTATGCCAATCAAATCGATCGTCATGGGATTCACAGACCAAACGTTGGCTAAATCTCGCTGGTGAATACCGTCAGACTCGTACAGTGAATGTTGTGCAGAAACGAGGCCTTAAGCTTTAAGTGTTTTTTTCCCAAACCAATTGACCAATCGCGGCTGTCAATCAAGGAATAAATCGACCAATCAAACCATTTATTCAGCCCGGACCTGAGCTTACACCTCACCTTACTTATTCAAACTGTAGTTACGTCGTTTAGGTCACCAACCGACCATTTTACTTTTTTGTTGCATTCTATTGGACGAAATGACGCCGCTAAAAATCGAAGCGGATCACGAGGTCAATGGGCGTGGCTACCAGACTAAGTGGGGTCAGCGATTGATCAGTTACCAAACCACAAAATTTTACTCTGTTCCAAATTGAAAGATGTTACAGACGACAGTTTTTAGTTGATAAAAATTTTATTTATTTTTTGTATTATATTATATTCTATCATTTTTTTGTCTTTGAGGTAGAAAACGTTTTGAAAATGATAAGTTGCTTGAAATAAGCGATTTCTTCATTTACCAAAATCTTTATAAAAGTTTTTTTTTCTTGGGTGCGTCAAAAAAACGTTATTGTGTGGGGATTAGTAAAATGTTGCTGGTGTATCTTAACTCTCTCCTGTTAAATCCCTAGTTTTTGTGTCCCTATGAATTCATAATTGAGAAATATTGTGAAAAGCAGAAATTGTTTTTCTTCTTTTTTCTACCCTTCTAAATGGTTATTTTTCAAATCGGATCAGTCTGCACAACCTTTGGATTTTGAAAGGTCTAAACTTGTGTAAAACAAGAAAGGGTTAAAGCAGTAGTTTTAAATTGAGTCAGTTGTTCGGCTGTAATAACTTTTGTGTAGATTCTTTATTTAAAGAATAGAAATCCCGTGGAGGCCCGTATGACTTTAGTTAGTGAGGCTGTAGTCGAACGTCACAGGTTCGTTTCCAAGGAACGCCAATGGTTACGGGCTTTGAGCCCAATTCTAGGGACAACCATGATGGACATGGGCATGAGAACTTCGACGTGTAAACCCTGGAAAGAGGCCCTCGATTTGTGAAAAAAAAATCCCTTAAATGTTATGATAAAAAGATAAGAAACACCGACATTTGCGACATATAGTTTATTATTAATCCATTCCAACAAAAAAGAAAGAAAAAGATAAAAAAGAAATCAGCGCCCCTCAATATAAAAGCTTTTAAAAACATTGTGGAAAAGGAAGCAATTGAGTGTTACGTGTGGTAATGGATTATAGTAAGCTTTAGTTTCTACTGACTCTTTTTCACGACTTACAGGACAATATCGCAATTACAATAAGATTCCCCAGGGAACTGTTGGAACAGCTTCCATTAATACTCTAATCTTTAATATATGGATAAAAATAGACTTTATTAGGAAAAATGGGAAAACTCTCATATCTAGACATGAGATTTTATTTCTTTTCCTTGATAAAGACAATTTTTGCCGAAATATTGAAAATTATAGTGTTTATGTATAGAATAAACTCGTTCTACCTCTGAAACATTCAAATCGTTGACATTCCATTTCACTTTCTTTTTAGGTATAGCTCTTGTTCGCTGCGACTGCGAGCCTGGTTGGTACAGTTATTATGACACTTGCTACTATATTTCCGACATCAGGCATAATATGAACGACTTAATGAGGACATGTACTCTCCATAACGCGACACTCTGGTCCCCACACAGTAAAGATGAAATTGTAAGTAAACACATTGTCGATGATGGGATATATACTAACGGATCGTCGCTGTCAAGGAATAAATCATTTGAGCAGTTAACCCATTCCCACTTGACAAAATTTTAGACTGGTCCAAATTGAAAGAAGATGCAGACGACAATTTCAAGTTGATGGAATTTTAAATTTTTTCACCTCTTTGGATAGAAAATATTGTGGATAATGAAGGAATTGCCTGATACAAGCAATTTCTTCATTTTCCACAATGTTTTCCAAAGCTTTTTTCTTGAAGGGCGTAAAAAGGGGGAATTGAGTTGGAATGGGTTAAATCTCTCATATAGAAAGGCAGTGAACTTTGAAGTCTGATATTGGTCGACATTTATGTGATGTATTTTTTATGGTTTTGGCAACTCAATCGTCTTAACTACAGTTTAATCCGTTGACGATGTAGTCAAGCCATTTAACTCAGAAATTTGTTATGTGTTTCTGGTAATAAGTTTTGCATAATAACGACGTTTAATATCTAACTCGAACTTCCTGTTGGAGGTCATTGGGCGTGGCCAGCGGTCCCACAACTTAACTCATTCCCACGTAATAAAGTCTTAGACTGATCCAAATTGAAAGAAGCTGCAGACGACAATTTCAAGTTGGTTGAATTTAATTTTTTCTCTTCTTTTGGCATAGGAAATATTGCGGATAAGGAAGAAATTGCTTGATACAAGCAATTTCTTCATTTTTCACAATGTTTTCCAAAGCTTTTTTTCTTGAGGGCGTGAAAAAGGAGGGCTTGTGTGGAAAAGGATTAATACCCTGTCTCTCTATCTCCATTATCAGCATATACCGTAATATAATGACCTAACGGGGACAGTTAGTTTCAAAGGAACAGCCTATGTCTCCAATTAAATCATGATTTAGACGCACGAAGCAGTATAGCTGTTATCTAGCTGCGATTTTGTAGTCCTCTTTCTAATAATCTACTGGCGAGGGCTACGACACCCGTCCTCTTTGCTCCTTGTTGCAGTGCCAGGAGTGATTCACTCCGGGGACTTTGATTTCAATCATTGAAAGTTATGTACATGTAATTAGTAGAAACGTAAGTTTAATACCTGAATGGACATCAACCATTTTATTATCCATCTCAGTTAATATTTATTTGCAAGTAGTAGGACATTTCATGCACATAAGTCCTGAATTGCTACACCATCGGATAATGATAGTACTGTTGGAGAGTAAATTTGATTGTTATGCTTTCTATGCTTTCAAGCTGTCTAAACATTTGTTCGAAAAAGAATATCAATTGTTTTTCCTTTGATTATATACAATGCTGTTCCCAAGTGTTTTTTGTTTGTTTGTTTGTTTGTTTGTTTGTTTTTTCTTCCAAGAGAAAAAAAGGTTTTAAAATGTCACAAACCTACTGTTAGCAAATGTACTGAAATATTTCTATAATCTAACTCTCTTTGAAAGTTTCAATAGTATTTCAGAGATTATACTGCTAAACTTTTTTTCCACACTATCCACACTAAACATTGTGGAAAATGTTGAATTTGCTAACAAAAACAGTTCTTTCCTTATCCACACATTTTTTCTTTCCAGTAAGTGAAAGATTCTAAAATTATATAAACTTTAAAAAATTGACTTTAATTGGAATCAATCTAAACTTTTGTAAACAGGTAATGGGTTGTTAATAAAGTTTTTATTATTACCGTATTTCACAAATAAAGGAATTAACCTTTTACAATTTCTAGCTTACGTCGGTATTACCTCCATTCAACCCAATAACCAGACGACAAAACTTTGGAGTTAAACTGGTAGCCCGTTGTCTGTGAGAGACAGTATCGATAGATCTAGGGGCAGTAACCCAGTCAACTTTGGACTGATTTAGTTTCAAAAATGTTGCAGACGATGATTTTAAGTTAAAACAAGCAGTTCCTTCATTTTCCAAGGTCTTTTCCAAAGGTTTTCTTCTTGAGGGCGTTAAAGAGCGTTCTATTTCCAGAATGTACTATAATGTACAAATTTAGTTTTAGAATTACAGCAGTAAATTGCACAGTTAAGTGAATTCGATCGTATGACCTGATTTTCAATGAAATTCATGGAACCATAGTCAAGCAAATTGCTGCATCGTGTTTTTTTTTTGTTTTTGTTTTTTTGTGTGTGTTTTTTTGTTTGTTTGTTTGTTTGTTTTTAAAAGACTTGTTTGATTAAAAAATGTCGGACGAACAAGAAAATGCATTCAATATAACGACATACTTGAATCGAGAGAATATTCGATTGTTGTCACGGCCGCAAACTTAGATTCTTTTATAAACCGGTATTAAAAGACTGATACAAATGATGTGAATTGATGCATAGATAGTCGCTCATCACTAATAATACGTTATTAGGACTTGCACCAAGGAAAGGCGAGTGTCGTAGCCCTCGCGAGCAGATTTTCAGAAAGAGGGCTACGATATCGCAGGTAGATGTTATCATTACTGAGGCTGATCACGGTATGAAAATACTCATGCAATGAATCTCCGAGAATCGAAAGGGAGGTATCGATGTTTTTTTTTTTTTTTTTTTTGTTATTGTTTTTGTTGTTTTGTTTTTGTTTGAATTATTCTAGCTCCCTCTAAAATATGAGGTCGTGCAACAAAATAAACTAGGATATAAGCCTAAGTTAGCTTTTAATCTGTTTTTAGATTACGCCGAGAGATTTGAAATGAATTTTTGACATTCATTCCCATTGGAGGTTTAAATTTGCCGCTCAAACTAACGTCATCGTGACATCACCGGGATCGAGTTATGCTCGCAAATCAATATTCAGTTCTGTAATGATAAGTTATAAACTGTCGTAAGAGTTAATGTAAATATAGACAGTAACTGTAGTTTTGTGCTAAACACTTTATGTGACGTTAATCACTTTGTTATCTGAGCATATGCAAATGAGGTTATTGATATCGACAATAGCATGTCGTGATTTCTGATACGCTAATCCTGTCCTAGATAACCACAGAAAGCCACTTTAAGCCTATCGCAAAGACAATTTACACGATTTTAGCTGGCAAAGCGTGAGCTTTGATAGCTTAAGTTAACAGACAAAATTTCGAGGTCATCTCAAAGTTCAACGAGTGCAAACTGCCATTTAAGGCTTAACCACTAAATCCATTGATTGCCTACGCCATAAAAAGTAGTTCTTACGTATTTCGGGATCGAGTATTGCAAACTCTATTCAAACTGTTGAGAACTCTATCTTGCTATTTAACCCACTTCCACTCAACTCCGCTCTTTAAACATCTCAAGAAAAAAAGCTTTAGAAAACATTGTGGACAATGAAGAAATTGCTTGTAGCAAGCAATTTCTTCAATGTCCACAATGTTTTCTACCCAAAGGGAAAGATTTTCTAAATTCAACCATGCTTTGCTAGCTTACAGTACTTTCAGTATTTGATCTTAAGCGCTTACTCTAAGTCAACATAGAAATTCTAACAGTTTTATCCACCATTTTATAATGTGTAAACTTATCTAGCAGGCCGTGAAATTTCTATACAACCATATATCTACATAAGGGAAACATGGGTTCTCCAGGGGTATTATAAGTCAGAAAGGTCATTGTTGAAACCTAAGGGTTCCAGTCTGTCGAAAACAACAACAACAACGCAAAGGCAGACAACAACAACAGCGGTAAATTTCAAACTTGTATTTACTTCTTCAATATCTCAAAATTGTGAGTCTGTTCGAGTATTTCTGAATGTCTGTGGCCAATATAGTCATTCACAAGCAATTTCTTCATTTACCACAATGTTTTCTATCCTAAATGACAAAGATTTTTTAAAAAATTATGAACTTATTAAAAAATTGTGTCTGCAAATTCTTTCAAATCGGATTAGACTTGAAAATTGTCGTCTGGTAATAGGTTAAGTAATTTTTTAAAAAATGTGTAAAAAAAAAACCCTTCGAATTTTGGGACAGTTATTTATAGACCAGAATTTACAATGGACAAAGCATTTTTACACACCTGTAATTTCATAATTGAGAAAACATTGTAGAAAAAGAAGAAATTGCTTGTAACAATTAATTTCTTCTTTTTCTACAATATTTTCACACTATTGAATGGTTATCTTTTAAATTAAATCCACTGTAAATTTTCCTCTGAAAAACAATTGAATTTGGATAGGCATAAAATTTTGAAAAATGGGAAAGCCTGGCCTGATAGTTTTTTCCTTATTAAAATCGAAAACGAGGCTTTTGCATGCGCAGCTAATTTTGTTGAAAAATTTTGACACAACGTGGGGTTTCCATCATATATGATAACTGCGATTCACCCCGGCTGAAAAAGAATTAAGGCATTTCTTAATCCATTTGGAGAGCTCTCCTTAGTGTTTTACATAGCAGATTTTCTTCCATTTTTAACTCATTTAATTGATAATACTTACCAACACTGCCTAGATCTAGTCAAGAAAATTCTCAAACTACATGACATTCATGATTAAATAATTATTATAATTTGAGCCTGTGCGTGACATTTCCAACAATTTGGCATGTGCGTGACTTTCACACATTGAGCAACCTGGACAGGAATTTGGGGCAATTAGAATATACGCTGATTGTTTACAGAATCTTTGGGTCAGTATCTTTCTACAGAGCGCAGAGTGAAGACTCTGATCAGACTGTGCGGATGCACAGGCTGATCTGAGTCTTTACTTCGCGCACCTGTGTAATGGTTGGAAATGTCACGCACCGGCTCATTTACCATTTACAAGTTATGGTCTTTTTTATCACGTTGAAATGTGATTATACTGATAGCAATTAAGTAAGAGACTGTAAAGTTTTGAGGGAGAAAATACCAAGTCTCTAAAACGCATTTATGACCCAAAAGTCCCAAATTACATTACAACACAAAACTATACGCTACAAAGCTCATAAATGATTATATGTCAAATTAAACTTATCGAAACTATCGTCCTTTTTTTAATGCAAAGTCGCAGAAACCACGATTGCAGGAAAAAAAACTATTTATTTCAACCTAGGGGCCCAGCCTGCCAAAATTCAATATTTAACATTAGAGGTATAGGCATTTTCTCAAAAGGTCTAGGGGCCCAGCCAAAAATCTAGGGGCCATGGGCGACTGGGCCCCTGCTCGTCTTTTTCCCTGCGATTGTCTTCAGTTGAGGCTTTTTTCTTTTTATTTTGGCGTCCATGTTTACCAACATGCGAAAACAATTTTGTATCGTTGTATTTGATTGGATGATTTATTTTATAATCAAACTGTGACTGATATTTTAAATTCCGGCGAAAACAACCGATCAAAATTCGATTTCAACCGATGTTTTAGATAGGCAATTGGCTATTAATGAAAACCCTGAGTTTGCAGAGCCCTTGGACCTCTGTTAAGCAGACGGTCACTCTTACTATTTCACAATCCAAATTTTTGATAAGTTTTTTTAAGGCAGGGCTAACTTCGGCAATTGTGAACAAAAACCTCCACAGTATTTTTTAATTCATATTCATTAGTCTAATTATATGTTCAGTATAAAGCTTCTTGTTTCTGGATTAAATAAGACGGAAAATTCAATTTGGATTTAATTTGAAAAATAACCATTCAGGAGGGAAGAAAATAACAAGCAATTTCTTCTTTTTCTACAATGTTTTCTCAGTCAGAAATCATGGAGATGTAAAAACCAGAGAATAATTAGGAAAGGGTTAACTCTTTACTTTTCAGAACTCCAAATCCTTCTTGTTTTAAGCTCTCTAAGTGCCTTTTTATTCTTATGTAGTGAGGAATATGCAATGTATAAAAGGTGTGGATAAACTTGTAATTCAAATTGACCATTAACATTTCCTTCTTTTTCAGATATGGGTGGCTAATATAGTGAAAACTGGCCCAAGAATATTGTATTGGACTGGGTTAAAGCTAGTTAACAAAAAATGGACATGGTCAGATCATACACCATACCAGAAAAATAATGTGTAAGCCTAACACTGTTATTTATTAAAATTCTGTTCACCCATTTCCAGATGGCAAATTTTAGACTTGTCTGAATTGAAAGGAGTTGCAAAAGACAATTTAATGGTTACAAAATTTTAGATTTGTTCAACTTTTTGGATAGAAAACATTGTGTAAAATGAAAAAATTGCTTGTTACAAGCAATTTTTCCACAAGATTTTCTACCCTACTGAATGGTTATTTTTCTAATAAAATAAACTTGAAATTTTCCTCTGCAAAACCTTTGAATTTGGCGGGTCTAAAAAATTTCGAAACAGGAAAGGGTTAAGGGGCGTCCAAAAGCGCCACTGTGTGGTAATGGATTAAGGATCAAAGGATCAAAGAGATAGTGTTTAACTGTTTACTTTGTGAAAGAATTTAAAAATTTCAGACTGATTTGCCTTCACATGGATGTGATCAAGGGCATCTTCATTTACCAGTGTCTAAGTTATATTTGTTGATCTGTATCTTGAAATTTTAACCTATGAAATTTGGATGTTCCTGTTGCCTCAAAATATATAATCCTTTCCAGTTTTTCAGAATTTTTGACTTGTCCAATTTGAAAACGTTCACTGGATGCAATTTTAGAAGTAACCAACATACAGGGTAGAAAACAATGTGTTACAAGTGATTTCTTCTTTTTCCACAATGTTTTCTAATGAATAAAATCACAGGGACATAAAAACCAGGGATTGAACATAAAAGGGTTTGGGTACAAATAAAAACTGCACATATCTTGGCATTAAGCTACCCCTCATTGATATGTGTCTGCCAATGTAAAGGTCATTTGACAAGGTTAAGGTCATTATTCAAGGCAATACTTCTGAAAGATTCACCATTTTGAAGGATGTTGGTTGTATATGAAGTTGTTTATTTTTTCAGCCATAATTTTCAGCTTGGCTTTTCCCAGTTCAAAATTGAGCATTTTATGACTTGTTGTTTGAAAAATTGCCAGTTTTCAACTGGCCAACAAGTGTTCTTGGTTTTTGCTTTTTTGCATTCTTGATAATGCATTTAAAATAGAAATTGAAACAGCTTTCCCTGTTTCCCCTTAAACATTTTATTAAAGTGAAGATTAACTGTTGAGGTTGGGTTCACATGCTTTCAAGTGAATGAGTGATAACTTTTTCAAATTTTCTTATTACACAGGCCTTGGTACCAAAATAGAGAAGGGAATAAGAATGATGCAAATCAGCTTTGTGCTGGGATGTTTAGCTATGACAGGCAGCTCGGCCAGTTCCAACAAAAACGATGTAGAGATGGGTGGGGTACAATATGTACAAGGCCCAAAGGTAAGAGGTTGTGCTATGGGTAAAAATTGATGTCATAACATAATGTTAGCTTAGTGTAAAAACATCATAAGTGTCTATACTTTGTATAGACACTTATGATGTTTTTGCTCTAAGCTATCAATAAGGGAGCCATTTTGCCACTTCACGGACCCATTTCTATAAGATCCTACTTTTTTGGCCCCTTCAAGAAAAAAGGTTTTGAAAATATTGTGGAAAATAAAGGAATTAGTGGCTACTAGCAATTTCTTCATTATCTGCAGTATTTTTCTACCCACACGAGAGAAAAAATTTGATCAACTAAAAATTGTTGCCTTCAACATCTCTGATTTTGGAAGACTCTTAATCTTGGCTAGAAAGAATTTGTTACATTGTTTTATCATGTCTGTCTGTCTGTCCATCTATTTGTCTTTCAATAGTTTTAGCTGCTTTTTTTAAGCTATTCTTTTTTTTTTTCTGAGGAAATTTGTGGTATTGCTATGGCCAGGTCTTATTTGAAGGTGTCATCATCAGCGGCATTTTTTGATGAATTATGCCCCATTTTCGACTTAGAAGTTTTACCTGCTATCAACCACTTGAAGTTTTTAATTTCAATCTAACAGTGAAAGCTGTTGTTGTAAAAAGAATTTCGTTTTCTATCAAGGTGTGGGATGGTTAAAAAAAAACACATTAAAAGTTAGGTATGTTGGCAACAAACAAACCCTTAACCACTTACCATGGTACCTGACATTATGACACAATTAAGAACAACATCTGGGAAAAGCTTGTTAAAAACATTTTTTTCTTTTCTCACAATATTTTACCCATTCCAACACAGTGACACCTTTTGATGCCCCTCATGGAAAAGGAATTGGTAAAACATTGTGGAAAATAAAGCAATTGCTGCATCTGCATCAGTGTTGTCTGAAAACTTTGACCTTTTTGAAATCTCTGGTGTTACAGAACACTTTCATTTGAAACTCAGAATATATGTTCACTATCAAAAGAGCAACCTGTACCAACAAAGGGAGATTACTCCAAATATTTTTATGCATCCGCATCGATAGATTTGGGGCATATATTTTACAGGTGTCCATCTGTCTGTCTGTCTGCAAAACTTAACCTGCCAACTAAACATTTTCCTATAACTTCATCCCTAATTAAATTACAATGATAATATTTGGTATGTAGATAGGTATCAACAAGGCGCAACTGGGGATGGTCATTTCATATAGGTCAAGGTCAAAATTTTAACCCTTTCCCCTAAAATGTTACTAAAAAACTTAACCTGCCAACTAAACATTTTCCTATAACTTCATCCCTAATTAAGTTACAATGCTAATATTGGTATGTAGATAGGTCTCAACAAGGCGCAACTGGGGAAGGTCATTTCATCAAGGTCAAGGTCAAAATTTTAACCCTTTTCCCTAAAACAAAGAAAAAAAACAATAAAAAGCACCCGTTTCTAAAGAATTCCTGTTTCTGGGGCATGGTGTTTCACAAACACATCTTGTTTTGAATTAATTTTTATTTAAAAGTTACCCACAAAGTACTTGAACAGCCAAGCAATGGCATCTGTATGTGGTGCTCTTTTTCAAAACACATGTTGGCATTTATGTCGCTCAATTTGGATCAGTCTAAAATATGTTGTCTAGTAATAGTTTAATACAACTTAAAAAGGTTTAGTTTGCCTATCCAGAGTCAATTTGTTTTTCAATATCGTAGCTATGCTGGATATTTGTGACCTGGAGAATGGCTGGCATTACATTGATGGTGTATGTCTGAAGTACTTCGATGATCATCAGACTTGGAAACAGGCCAGACAGATCTGTCAGACCCATCAGGGTGACCTAACCATCTTCAAGAATTATGACCAGTTGTTGGCATTGTTTGATCTCATACAGTGTAGGCTCTACAATTATACAGCTTGGATTGGACTCTCAGATACAGTCAGTATTGGTTTCATATTAATGTACAAGACTAGAGTTAATGAACAAATTTTATATTCTGCAATTTATTCTAGATTTATGGTACATTGTCATTGTTTGCTCTTAAACCATTACCCAATGAGAATATTTTATTTTGGTGAAAATTTTAAGAAGTTTCAGAGGACAATTTGTAGTTGATGAAATTATAAGATTATTTGTCTTTTTTGGTAGAAAACATTGTGGACAATGAAGAAACTGCTTGTAACAAATAATTTCTTCATTTTCTGGTATGTTTTCCAAAGCCTTTTTCTTAAAGGGCCTCAAAAAGGAGTATTGTGCAGAAATGGATTAAACAGTATAGATTCAATAAATATGCAGCTTGAATTGTACACTTTGATAGTAAAAAAAAGAGCTAAACACATGTATTTATTTCCATATTTCAACTATTTTCGTTATTTTTTGAATCAGCTTTAAGAATCAGTTGGTGTCAATTGGAAATCTTAACCCATTCCCACACAGTGACCCTTTTAGATGCCCCTCAAGAAGAGCAATTGGGAAAACACTGTGTAAAGTGAAGAAATTGCTTGTTGCTAGAAATTTCTTCATTTTATACAATGTTTTCTATCCATTAAGTTAAAAAAAATTCAAACTCCAAATTGTCGTCTTCAACTCCTATCGGTTTGGACCAGTCTAAAATTTTGCTGTCTGGTAATAGGTTAAACTGTGTAGACTTAGTGAATGTAATTATACAGCAAAAATTGGATCTACCTCATGTAGAGACCTACCCATCTTATTGTCTCCTTTTTAGCTCGGCTGTTTTCAGAGAAAGCCCGATAGCCTAATTGTCGTCTTTGTTGTCGTCATCGTGCGAAAACTTTGACATTTTGTGATATCTCTGGTTCTACAAAAGGCATTCACTTGAAACTTGGCACACTTGTTCACTATCAAAAATGCAACCTATATTATCAAGGAGGAGATGCATTTTGTCCACTATCCAGCACCCAAATGCCGAGCGTAGGCACCCGTAGGCAGTGCTCTTGTTATAAACTTAGGAATTACTAAATGGTTCAGTTAATGATTAACAAGCTCAGGGTCTTAAAGCCCATGTCATACTGAATTATAAATCCTCTACAAAATAGCACTAAGATCACAGGGATGAAAGTACTCGAAGCATCTATTGTGGGTATTCTTTTTATTTTGAAAATTTTTTCTTTTAAACAAGTCTGTCCAAAGCAGGAATATTCCTAGTTCAGCATGACAAGGGTTAATTAACCCTTTCCCGTTCAAGTACAGGATTTTACGTTGTTGTGATTTTATACCGTAGAAATCATTGTGGAAAAAGGAAAAATTGCTTGTAACAAGCAATTTCTCCTTTTTCCACAATATTTTCTACCACATAGGGTGGTTTCATTTCAAATGGCATCTAGTTTTCATTGTCGTCTGCAAACTCTTACAATTTGGCCTAGTCTATAATTTCCAAAAACAGGAAAGGGTTAATACAAGGTAAAGAAGAAGTTACATTGTTAAATGTGATTCCTAGTTTTGCAGGAAAAAAAAATATTACTCAACATCAGCCAGATGTCACAATTAAAGATCAAAATTCAACCTGCATTTATGTTTTTAGAAAATATATATATATTACATCTAAAATTTTCATGTAATTTAACACACCTTTTTGACCCCTTCCTGTTTTTCAAAATTTTAGACTGGTCCAATTTGAAAGAAGTTGCAGACAAAATTTAATACTGGGTGCCATTCGAAAATAAATAACCTTTAGGTTAGAGAATATTGTTGGAAAAGAAGAAATTGCTTGTTTTGTATCAACCCATTTTGTGCTAGAAGAAAAAATATTTTCTTTTAATAGAAATTAGAGTTCTCAGTTTTAACCCATTCCCACACAACAAAATTGTAGACTGGTTAAAATTGTAAGGGGTTGCAGACGACATTTAAAGTTTATAATTTTTCAACTTTCTGGGCAGAGGTGCAAAGGTTGGGGAGCAGAGCTGATAATCAAAGTTAAAAAAAGTACCTTTAGTTGAGAAAAATTGGTTTGATCCCAGGTTAGCAAATATTTTTTCAAATATTTGGGTTGATGGGTGGATACTCGTTAACCTAAGTTGGATGAACAGCTTGAGGCTCTTAAATGATGTAGTGGTGGTACTGGTGAGAGAGGTACCAGGAATCTATGGTTAGGTGCTCCAGCGATTGTGATATGACTGAAATACTGTTAAAAGTGGCTTTAAACCGCTTTTAAACAAATTATTGATGGTGATGTAACAAATCTCTTGCAGGTTGTTCCCAGACAATGGAAATGGATAAATAACGACACAGTGAGATATTCTAGATGGTACCCATATCATAATCAAATTCTGTAAGTTATTATTTGTACCTGTTTAACCCACTCCCAAATGATAAAATTCTGGACTTGTCCAAATTGAAAGGGGTTGCAGAAAACATTACAAAATGTATTTGATTTGTAAGATAATGACTGAATATGAATTGTGGAAAAGAAGAAATGGCAATGTCCTCAAAGAAAAGCTTTGGAAAACAAAGGATTTGCCTGTTCAAGCAATTTCTTAACTATCTTCACAAAAAGAAAAATAATTTCAAGATTTAATCAAGTAAAATTTCTCGTCTGCAACTTCTTTGAAAGTGGACCCGAGTGTAGAATTTTGTTGCCTGGTTATGGGTTAACAGTTCTTAAAGGCTATCAAGATCTTTACGAGCAAAGAAGGGAATAGTTTTAGTGGTATTAGAATTGGTTTAATTGTAGAAAAAATCTTTTGATAAAGTCTGTACACTATACATTAACCCTTGTCATGCTGAACCCCGGAATATTCCGGTTTTGGCAGGAGGTATTGACCAAGATCAGCCTGCACATAAGTGCAGTCTGATCTTGGTCTACACCTACTGCTTGTAATTTTCCTTCCAGAGTTGTTATTGAAGCTGATTTCCAAAAGAAATATTAATTTTTGAACAAGTTCTATCAGTGCTTTCAGCCCTTTGATTTTACAGCAATTCAGTAAGGTAATTTATACAGCATGACAAGGGTTAAATTTTCCTTGCTAAATGAAGTTGGTCGAGATAACTCCTACTATGATCAGAGGACAAGGCACTTCACTAATGACTTTTCAAGTGTCTAAACTCATTACCAGATGACAGAATTTTAGATTGGTCCAAATTGAAAGAAGTTAGTGATGACTTTTTCAAGTGATGGAATTTTAAAGTTCTTTAACTTTTAGGATTGGAAACTTTGCGGACAATGAAGAAATTGCTTGTAACAATCATTTCCTTCTTTGTTCACAATGGTTTTCAAAGCCTTTTCCTTGAGGGGTGTAACAAAGGAGAAATCTGTTTGAATTTCCATAATATGATACAATCACACTTTTTGATGTCCTGAAGAAATATAGTTATGGGAAAGTTTGTGGGAAAAGGAGAAATTGCTTATAAAAGCAAATTGTTCTTTTCCCACTGTGTGTTCTAACTCGTTTAGCACTTATTGTATGATGATAAATTTTCAATAATATTATAATGCATTACCCAGTACCTTCTAAGATTCGCCATGGTATTTACTAGTCCTTGGACAAGTGGCCTTTAAAAATGTTTTGTCCCCAAATAGGACAGGTCAGTCACGAGATGTACCCACCAATATCCAAACAAAAAAAAAGTTGAACAATTAATTATATAAAGTTATCAGAAAAATAACCTTTAACCCATTACCAGACAACGCAATTTTAGACTGATCCAAAAAGTTGCAGATGACGATTTTAATTGATGACATCTTAAAGATCTTTGTCTTTAGAGGTAGAAAACATGGATAATGAAGGATTTGCTTTTAACAAGCAATTTCATCATTATCCACAATATTTTAAAAGCTTTTTTCTTGAGGGATGTAGAGAAACAGGATAGGGTGGGAATGGTTTAATCAGTATTTGATGTTCATTTGAATTCATGGTAATGATGCATTAACTAGGTTTCTCACTCAGTATCTAGTTCCTGTTCATGAGTTTATTATCAGGCAAAACAACTAAACAGGGTAAAACAATATGGAAGTCTCTAATTCGTTGTGCAGTCATATAATTTAGATATGAAATACATCAGGGAATATGAATTCACAGATTTCTTGTTTTAAATTAACCCATTCCCACACAATTCTGGTTTTTATGCGTCACAAGAAAAAATCTTGGGAAAACATTGTAGAAAATGAAGAAATTGCTTGTAACAAGCAATTTCTTCATTTTCTACAATATTTTCTACCTTGAAAAACAAAGATTTTTAAAGTTTCATTAACTTAAATTAGTTGTCTGCAATTTCTTTTAATTTGGACTAGCCTGAAGTTTTGTCATGTGATACTGGGTAAAATAATATGTATTCAAAAGCCAATTGTCCGGATCAAGTGGGATATAAGATCCTTTTTGCAGCGGCCATAGCACATTTGAGAGTGTGTCAAACTCCTAATTATGGGGTCATGAGTTCAATTCCCGGACAAGGCAAATATCCTTTTTGTCATTTGGCTCCCACCAAAGGGTGGATAATCATAAACCTAATTCGGATGAGCAGCTTGAGACCTAGAAAGGATGCAGTGGTAGTACTGGTGTGAGAAATACCAGGAATCCATGGTTAGGTGCTCCAGTCGCTGTGATTTGACTGAAATAGTGTTAAAAGAGGCTTTAAACCAAATTCAAACAAACAAAATAAGATCTTTTGCTTGCAATATGTTTACAGACAGAATGGGTCTACGTGTGCAGCAGCAGACCCGTCCCAGAGCTGGAGTTGGAAACATTTCGTTTGTGATACAAGACTCAGCTTCATCTGTAACAGATCCATAGGTATGTTGTCATGTGATAACTCTTTCCTGTATAATCCCTGGTTTTTACGTCCTTGTTATTTCATACAAGAGAAAATATTGTCAGGAAGAAGAAATTGCTTGTAACAAGCGATTTCTTCTTTTCCCAGAATATTTTCTACTCTGTAGGTCAATGGTTACTTTTCAATTTGCACTAACTTTTCATTGACGTCTGCAGCTTCTTTGAATTTGGACTAGTCTAAAATTTTGAAAAACAGGAAAGGGTTAATTAGCTTGTAATTGACACTTTCCCCTCTATCCTGCTTTTTTACGCACTTACAGATAAGAGTTGGGGAAAAAATTGAGAAAATTTAAGAAATTACTTGTTACAAGCAATATCTTTATTTTTCACATTGTTTCCTTCCTAAAAGGACAGAGATATTTAGAATTCCATTTATTCAAAAAGGGTGTCTACAAGTTATTTGAATTTGGCCATGTTTTAAATTTTGATGTTTTGGAATGGCTTAACTTAGTACGAGAAAACATTGCAGGATGTACTTACGTTTTAGTCAAGGAACACACTTTGGCAGTAATTGTTCATATACTATGTTACCATGTTACAATTTCAGGAAGTTTTCTGAATTTCATGGAATTTTTGTTCACACCCACAACTATACCCCCCCCCCCCGGCCTAAAAAAAAAAGATGAAATGAAAATAGATACATAAGGCTACAGTACATTCTTTTCAATCCTTTACTGATAGTCCCTCAATATTCATGTCCCATGGAACTAGAGAAAATATTGTGGTAAAAGAAGAGATTGTTTCTTGAGAAATGTGTTTCTTGCATTGATTTCTCCTTTTCCCACAATGTTCCCACTACTTAAACATTATTATTTTTCAAATTTAGTTGGACATATTTGATATTTGTTGTTTGCAAATCCCTCAGATTTGGACAGATTTCTGATTTGTAGAACGGGTGAAAAGGATTTAATCGACTGTTCGAAAAGATAGGGGTACAGAGAGAGAATGGATTATTCTTTAACCGTCTTCGGTCACATCATGGATATCCAAGAACTTTTGCCATGAATATCATTTACATAAATAAAAACAACAGTACAAAAAAGTTTAAACCTATAGCAGAGTTGCATCTTGTAAGAAATTCCACGCTTAATTTCTACTAGTTGTTTTATGTTAACAGACATCATGTCATTGTAACAAGCTATTTCTTCTTTTTTCACAATGGTTTCTAAAGTAAAATATCACAGGGATTTAAAAATTAGGGATTCTATAGGAAAGGAAAGATATATTTATATACTTCAATATGAACATTAAAAATATAACTAAACTGATTTTTTTTTATTATATCAGGTGTGTGTCCAACAGGATGGCTTCAAAATCAAGACAGATGTTATCAACCAAACTCAGCAGATAGGTCAATAAAGACATGGTTTGATGCTAAAATGTATTGTCAGTCTATTGGAACAAGTCTTTTGGTCATAAATAGGTAAATGGTCTAACATTTCCAAAACCTTTCTAAACTTCCTCTTGTTTTCACAGTTCCTTGAAAAAATGGTTTTGTAAAACACAGTAGGAAAACGAGAAATTCCTTGTAAACATAAGAAAAGATTCTGGAGTGAAAATACTTAGAAATGATCTTCATGTATATATTTCTTTAGGCTGAATTGACTGATGTCAATAAAAAGTCAATTGACCAATCAAATCATTCATTAGCCCTTTCCCGTTTTTGAATATTTTAGACTAGTCCTAATTCACAAAGGTTTCAGACAACTATGAGAACTTGATGTCTTTTGACACAAAACCATCTTATGTGGTAGAAAACATTGTGGAAAAAGGAGAAATTGCTTGTGACAAGCAATTTCTTCTTTTTCCACAATGTTTTCTCAAGAATAAAATCACAGGATCGTAAATCCTGTGTTTGAACAGGAAAGGGTTTATACAAGAAGTGCAATTTCAACTCCAACTTTCATTTCAAACATTTTTGTTTGTTTTTGTGGCTTAAAACATCATGACTACAGCTTATTCAGCTTACATAGGTCACCTTGCACTAATTTAACATCTATTTTTTTCCCTTAGTGGATATTTGACAAAAAATGCCATTTATTATCTCATTTAAACTCTTATGTCAGAGGTCATTGTGAATAGCCAGTGGTCCATCATTTGGCTAATCATGACTGCCAATCAAATAATCAGTCGACCAATGAAATCAATCGGAAGTTATCTTTGTACTCCAAAATTGGCTGCCATTTATGTGATGGATGTTTGTTTGTCTGGCGACTTAAACGGCATTTCTATGTTTAGCTCACAAACCAACAATTCTACTTTTTAGCATACCTGAGCACAAATTGCTCTGGGTGAGTTGTTTTGATAGGTGTTAGTCACACTAACAATTACAAATAATCTTCTACTCCTAAACTAGCCATGAAATTTCAAATAAAAAACACAGAAATGATCCTAAGGTCATGCTCTTTCAAAAAACTTCAACGAATCGAAATCCAGATAAATATCAACATCTATTGACCCTCTTTTGAATATCTTTTCCCAAACTGTACGGTGTGTTAATACCTATTGATCTTCAACCAAAATATTTCAAAGAATTACGGTACTCAAAAAATTAGCCCTTTCCTTGCGATCCCTGATTCTACATAGGAATAAAGAAAGAAATCTTTGAAAATCTTCTACTCCTAAACCATAAGGTCTAGATATTTATTATTTGGCATAAATCAACATACTTCAAAGAATTTGCATACTACTAAAAGGTACCACTGACTTTTTTATGGGCCTTCATATCGGCGCTATATTATCTTAATCGACGGACAAAAAGAAAGACCAGGAAAGCCAATCTAGTTAGCGAAAAAATAAACGGAATCTGTTTCATCCAAACACAAAATACTTGCACACACTTAAACATTTAGTCATTATACCACATTTAGTCTACTAAGGACAGTGAGTGTGCATCAAAGTGAGTTTGTCAGAGCTACCTTCATTAAGCATGATAAACTTCAGTTAAGAATAACTTATTTTTGCTATGAGAGCTGCTGATTATATGACTTAGACAGATATTGCCATTTTAAGGCCTTACAAGAATATAGTGGGTTAGACTTGAGGGACTTAAAAGTATGTGAAAATTCCACACATTCATCTAGAGCATATTTTTTTGCCTCAGTTTTTCCGTGATATATCTTGTATTGTAGTGAAAACCTATTAGATTACTTGTTTACTTCATGTCTTTATGAAAGATTCATCAATGAATCAACATATTTCTTAGGGTTTTTTACCCCCCCATAGCATTTGACACTCCCCCATTTCAGTAATTCAGTGGGGCAGCTCCCCCTCTTGGAAGAAATCCTGGATGCAACACTGCAAGTGAGGAAAATCTGCATTTCCCCCACCACTGTCTAAGATAGTCTTTTTTACATGCATGATGGGTCGTATTTATAGACTAAACTATTTTGGCTTCTGTTTCAGTGATACAGAGCAACAATTTATTAGCAAAACATTGAATGATTTACATATTGACAAGAGTTGGATTGGATTATCAGGTTTGACTTTTTCATTATAATTCATTAGCATATAATAAAATTTTAGACTTGTCCTAAGGATGCAGACAACAATACAGTGATTGAATAAATTGACTCTAAAGGTGCTTACTAGGATAGAAAGCAATATTGGAAAAAAAGAGAAATTTCTTCTAACAAACGATTCCCCTTTTAGAAGATTTTTTCCTTAAGCATGTCAACATTGATATTGTATGGTAATGGAAAAAAAGGTTTACAAATTGTGAAATGTTTGAGACATTATATTTTTGTCATTTTTTTTTACTTTTCTAGTGTGCTGTTCAATCAGAGTATGTTAACCCTCTCCTGTTTTAAATTTGTTTAGACCCGTCCCAAATTCAAAGGTTTTGCATACGAAAATTTATAGTGGATTTAATTTGAAATATAACCAATCAGAAGGGCAGAAAATATTGTAACAAGCAATTTCTTCTTTTCCCACTATGTTTTCTCAAGTATAAAATCACAAGGACGTAAAAACCAGTGATTGAACAGGAAAGGGTTAAGTACTGGATAAAACTAATAGAACAAAAGCTTTTTGAGAAAACGTCCTTTTAGAAAAATAGAATGTTTGAAATACATATAGACAAAATTTATTTTGAATAATAAAAAGCTTATATACAAGTGGCGATTAGAAAGCCTGCAACCTAGGGCAGAAAATGACCTGTTATAAACATACAATTAACAGGGTTTCCACGGTCAGGGTAAAGTCAGGGAATTTCAGAATCAGATGTAGAAATTTTTAAAACAGTAAAGTAAAAAAAAACCAAGTGGCTATGGCAGTTTCTTCTACAAAAAGGCATGGATGTGTTTGTCATTGTATCTCATTTGAAAGCATATTTTGTTGATGTATTTGTGAACTCATCTCTAATTTGAGTCTCTGTTTATGAGAGAAAAATGTGTATGATTCAGTTATATTTCCAATGTACAAATGCACATTTGAAGAAACTGATAGGGTTTTAAGGACCCCTTGCCTCCTGAGCTGTTTTATGCTTGATAAATGCCAATGATTTCGGGAATTTTGAAATTAAGTCAGGGAAAAGTCAGGGAATTTTACTTTATTAAGTTTGTGGGAACCCTGACCAAGGTCCATCTAGATAAGGTACAGTTATCCTGCTAATCACAACACCAGTTTGTCAACACTTCTATTGCAATTAATCATCTGTTAATTTTATTCTATTTTTCCTTAAACCCTTCCTGTACAAGTCTTGGATTTTGGGTTGCTGTGATTTTATACATGAGAAAACATTGTGGAAAAGAAGAAATAGCTTATAACAAGCAATTATTACTTTTTCTACAATATTTTCTATCAAATAGGATGGTTTAACTTCAAACTGCATCCAATTTTAATTGTTGTCTACAACCTCTTTCAATTTTGACCAGTCTAAAATTTCAAAAAATTGGAAAGGGTTAAATTATGACAAAGCCTGGGCTTGAAGGTGTTCTATTGAATCCTAAACAGCACCAGGTATCACATTTTATTTTGAATAAGAACCTTAATTGAAAACCTACTATTATTTATCTTGCTATGCCCTGGCTTTGTTGCATTAATACAAAGTTTTTTTACTGGAACAAGAAGTTGAAGGGTTGGTTTCAAAGTGAATATGATAATAACAGTTATTGTGTGGAAGGAAATATTGCCTATAACATACCATAAAGTGTTAGACTGGTCCAAATGTTTCAAAGGTTTTTTCATGGAGGGGGGGATGCGTCAAAAAACGTTATTGTGTTGGAATGGGTTAAGAAAAATTGGCAATTTTTTTATTTTATAGATGAGATGAGTTCTAATATTTTTGCCTGGGTAGATGGTTCCTCTCCGACATATAAACATTGGGCAAACAACTTCCCACAACCCATTGTAGACAGATATGACTGTGGTTCAATGTCAAGAAGTATGTATATTTTTATGATTTATCCTAAAGGTTTTACTTTATTGTTATAAATTTTATGTTGTTTATTAATTCAGAGATTGTAAAAAACTTTTGCTAGGAAAGAAGAAACTGCTTGTTACAAGCAATTTCTCCTTTTCTTGTAATGTTTTCTAATGTTAATTTCCTGTTGTGTGTAAAAATAGGGATTGCATTGGAATGGGTTAATACACATGCTGACCAGGATAAGAAAAATGTCAGTTGACAGATTTTCTTCATTTTGGATTATCTTTCTACTTTCACTTTGCCTTAAACCTCATAATTTCTACCTCATGTTTGGCTTTATCTGAATGCTTTTTTTAATATATGAATTCACAGAGGATTCTTTTTTATGGCAGATCACATGATCATTATTTTGAACCCTGACACTTTTTAGCTCAGCTGTATTCGGAGGTATTGTGAACACCTTGGTGTTGTTTGCGTCGGCGTTGGAGTGACTAACTTTAACCTGGGTCATATCTCGGTTGTTATTGAAGATATCCTCATGAAGCTTGGCATGTGAAATGACCATCACAAGAGCTATCTAGACTATCAAGGGGGATAACTCTAAAAGCGTTTTGAAAAAGTTATGCCCCATTTTCGACTTAGAATTTTTGCACTATCCAGCACTTGCAGCCAAGCGTTGGCACCTGTGGGCGGTGGTCTTGTTTTTTACTTTGTTTCTACATTCCAGGTCCTTCAGACTCAAGATGGGCCAATGAATATTGTTTCAACATGCATCCATTCTTCTGTGAAATGAAAGTGACCGATATTCCACTGAATCCTACAACTGCACCAGGTAATACTTCTGCTTTAACCCATTACCAGACAACAAAATTTTTGACTGGTCCAAATTGAAAAAAAAGATGGCTTTTACCTGTGACAGAGGTCCATGGCATTTTGACCTGACCTACTTAACCCATTACCAGACAACAAAATTTTAAATTGGTCTGAATTAAAAGGGCTAAGATAACAACTCTATGTTTATAAAATTTTATATTCTTTCAACTTTGTGGATAGAAAACATTGTGGAAAATGAAGAAAACACTTATTGCAAGCAATTTCTTCATTTTCTACAATGTTTTTCCAATTCTTTTTTTGATGGGATGTCAAAAACCATCACCCTGTGGGAATTGGTTTAAAAAACTTTAAAACAAGCTTTTATTTTCTGAATGTTTATACTTAGGGCCATCATTTGTCAACGTACGGTTCTCATATTTCACACATACACTTACCAAGAGATATGCATTCATTTGAGAATAATGGCTAATGTTAGGTAAAGTAAAACTTTGAATTTATTTATTCAAAACTAGAATAATTCCATAGAATTACTTACATGGTATTGATGTTCAATTTTTGCCTTATAGTAGCATTACACTGCAACTCCTCTATAACGCTACCCGGTACAGTGCTGACTCCATTATGAAATGGGGTCAGCTTGGCTCCCGGAATTTGGTATGTGTGACCATTTTGGGTTGCGGATGCTGAGATACATCAATAACGCTGATTTAATCGCGATTTGCTTTTTTTGATTGATGACATGGGAGGTGTTTCAATTTATAAATTGGTTTGATTGTTTGGTCAAACTGTTTGACATTGAGGTGATTAATGCCTTAGGTCATTGATAATTTTAAATCAATAGAGAAAAGGCACGAGCCTCGGTATCTTTCAGTTACTAACCATGAAGATGATGCGATTAAAATATCACACTTTGTTTCTCTCTCAGGGTTTTTTGATTTTCTTCAGTCCCCAATAGGACCTGTTCTGAAAGGATTGCCTGAACGTGAAATTAGACAAATTGGCTAATCTGTTAATTTAATCCCATTCTGTCTACTCAAACACAAGGCAAAAGCTCGTTGACAAATGTTGAAGTCAAGGTTTTTCTGGTAGAGTTTATCTCATTATGAAGGAGGAAAGGTGATAAAAGGCGCTGCCGCCAGATGTTCAGCTATTTATGGGAGAGTTTTTGGAGTTGACACATACACGACGTGTACCACTTGAGAATTCTTGGTGACCGAATTTTCAACATCATTTAATCGACTTCTGAATTTACCATCAGTAGATTTCATTTAACAAAAAATGCGTATTTTTTCTCACAGCAGGTAGGCCCAGGCGTTCAATGGTTTGTCGGTCTAAGCCATAGTCGAAAGTGAAACTAGAGATTCCGGCATCTTGGATTTTTTCGTTTTCTAATGACCTTCATCATCACAATTAAAAGTTATCCGCTACAAAGTTTAATCCAGTTTTGTACTTGTGCAGCTGGTCGGTGTAATTCCCGATTCGTAAATGACTAGGTTCAGAGTAGAGTTCTTTGTTGATTTATTGTTACCATGTTTTGAACAATAGTAAAAAAATTAGACCAAGTCCATTACTGCAAAAGAGATTCGAAGGTCGATCATTGTGACATTTTCTCAGTGTGTCAGTTACCTCAGGTGTTCAACAACTGGCCAGTCTCCATGGAGCTGTCCCTATATGGGACACTTAGATTTTATCCCTTTTCTTTAACCCTTTCCTGTTTTATGTAATTTTAGGCTGGTCCAATTTGAAAGAGGTTGCAGATGACAATGAAAAATGCATGCAATTTTAAATCTGACAATCCAATGTGGTAGAAAATATTTTGGAAAAGGAGAAATTGCTTTTTCCACACTGTTTCCTCAAGTATAAATCACAGTGACGTAAAATCACGGGTTTGTCCAGGAAAGGGTTAAAGATGGAAATATTTACATGAATGTACAACTAGATTTAACTAGATAAAAACACTGACGAGTATCAATAAAAATAAAACATGTCTTGGGTGAAAATTCAAGCTTTTATTATATTCGGGGATCAAAAGAGAAACATAATTTGTAGATGTGTAGAAATTTAGATTATTTAGTTCCAATGGACCCGAAAGGTAAGGGTAGAGTTTAGTAATTTTCATTACTCTAAATTTTGTCGGTTTCTGCTTACATTTTTTGTTTTTCTAGAATAGAAACATCTATTAAATAAAGCCTTTTACATTTTAGTCATGTGAGTATTATCATGATTTACTGGGTGTTTGGATTGGACGGTCAAATTATTCAGTGTGTGTGATGGGGGGGTCATAGCATAATAAATGCACTTCTTTTGCTGTTTCATTTCTTGAACCCGGCCAACAGCGTTATAGTGGAGCTGCAGTGTATTTGGTGTTTTTACCGTTGCCTTAACTCATTCCCACACAAAACAACTTTTTGACGTCCCCAAAGAGAAAAGGCTTTGGATGCTTTCCTGGAAAATGAAAAAATTGCTTGTAATAATGAAGTTGGTAATACAAGAAATTGATGTATTAATTGATATTGCCTTCATATCTTTATTTGCAGTAACCATGCACTGTGATCCTAACTGGGTGTTATTCAACAATCATTGTTACTATTTTGGACCAATAGGAAATCAAACTTTGAAAAATTGGCAGGACTCACGTGATTACTGCCGGGGCTCTAATGGGGATTTAGTTGTCATTGAAGGACCATATGAAATGGCTTTCATTATAGGTAGGTGATTTTATTTTCAGTTTTATTAGCTTGTCTGTTTTTAGGGAAAATTCTAAAGCTATAGTGTTGTCAGGATCAGTGGTGTGGATATTCCAAGTTTGTATGGTAAAAAGCGAAGAGATAAATTTGAGAAAGCATTGGTATTGTTAATGAAGATAATGCTGGGTTCCAGCATTTTCTTCATTTACAACAACGTTTTCTAATCTTCCATATAAACATTTTTTAATTCACCAATATGAAATGGCTTAATCTTTGAGATATATTTTTTACCATTCCATGATTTGTCATGGTATTTTTGAGAAAGCATTTGTATTGTTAATGAAGATAATGCTGGGTTCCAGCATTTTCTTCATTTACAACAACGTTTTCTAATCTTCCATATAAACATTTTATAATTCACCAATATAAAATGACTTAATCATATTTTTTACCATTCCATGATTTGTCATGGTATTTTTCTTGTCTCTGTGAAAAATGTGCTGGCCACAAGTAGCCCATATTGGGAAAGTGGCACGGGAATTACTTACCCCTTGTCAGAGTTTGTTGTCTGGAAAGTTCCTTCTTTTCTGTTCTGATAGATCTGTTATTCCTGAAGATATATATTTTTTTTAAACTCAAAATATGTGTTCCCACACAATCCTGCATTTTTACACCCTAGAAGAAAATGCTTGTTACAAGCAATTTCTTCATTATCCACAATATTTTCTTTACAAGGAAACAAAGCGTTTTAAAGTTCCATCAACTTTGAATTGTTCTCTGCCACTTCTTTCAAATTTTGCTAGTCTAAAATTTTGTCACATTGTTTGAAGAGAGTCAATACTATCAAAGGACGGGAATCTTGATTTTTTTTGGATGAATTTTGTACGATTTTTTGCTCACCTGAGCACATAGTGCTGATATGAGCTATCATGATCACCCTCTATCAGTTTGTTGTCAATCATCTGTTGTCCATCATCTGTCATCGATCAACAATTTCTTAAAACAATATCTCCTCCCAAACCACTGCGCAAATTTTAACCAAACTTGGCAGAAATGGTTCTTAGGTTACCCCCCTAAAAAAAAAAAGCTGAAAAAATTGAAATCTTTTGAAAACTCTGGTTGGCATGGCAACAAAATTGAAATACACGTAAATAAAAATTTAAAATCTTCTCCGGATCAAGAAGTCTTACAGCCTTTATATTGTGCATGAAACATCAGTACATTACCTCTTTCAGCAAAAATCATAACACTTGATGGATTCCCCAGGGGGGGGTTCTATATACCGTCAAAACTGTTTTAGCGGTCACCTGAGGATTGAGGCCAATCTGCGTGTAATGACCATCCCAGGTCTGCCTGTGCAATTTGCTCTTTAGAATTATTGGGAATAGCGGTAATCTGTCGTATGTGGCCAGCAGTCACCTTTAATTGTCCAATTTGCACTTCATGTATATCCCTTTAAAAGGTCTAGCGACCAGACTAAATGCTGCCAGGTGTGTAAAAAATCAAAAATGCGTCTGACTATTCTTGTGCAAACTTTTCAACACGTAAGATAAACATGAACACGCCACTTAAAGGTGTTCTCTATCAAGTTGAGTTTGGTTGAATGCAATAAGTGCAGAGTTATATTGATTATAATTAATCAAATTTGATGGATTTGATGAAGTCCAATTACATTTATCTAGTTTGTAAGTTTACCACTCAGCAAAATTTTAGACTGGTCCAAATTCAAAGAAGTTGTAGATGTTTTAACTTTATAATAATCGACTTTTGTGGAAATATTATGGATAATGCTATGTCTCAAATCCGACAATGTTTTTTAAAGCTTTTTTTAGGGGCGTAAAAAATCGGGATCGCCTTAGAATGGATGCGGGGCTAGATCTGAATATTCTTTCCAAGCGGTTCATAAAACATTATATACCGGTATTTAGGAAACATACAGTTGTAATAGAGTATAAAAAAAAAAATTTCGGTGAACTTTCGGTGAAAATAAATTCAACAGAACGTCGGTCTCTATCATAGGTTGTTCCACGTTTTATCATGTAACAAATTATCGTACACGGACCGTAATGCCCCGTAAATGTTTAACTCTAGACTAACATGTCAATGTTCTTCAGTTTCTTGATCGCGGTCGGACATTGCTTCTGAGTTCAGGTTGCGCAAATGAATAGAAATACTTTATTAAGAATACATAAATATTGGTGTATTGGTGTATTTACTATTTTTTGTTAATTAAAACAATTGTCTTTTTTTATTTTGTACATTTTATGTGGCCATTCTGATAAGGAGACATATCATTGTATCATGACTTCCTTATGTCAACGGGGTTGTAACCACCCCCCCCCCCCTAAAAAATAAAGATCTGTGTTAAGCAGTCAGCTGTCGTATGAGGCCAGTTTCGATATGTCCCTTGGCTGGCTGCATGCGACAGGTTTGACTGTAGAAACAAACCATATATATCAGAAATGATCCTTAGGTTTCCCCTTTGTAAATAGCTAAAAGAATTAAAATCCATTGACAACTCTGGTACCCATGGCAACAAAAGTGAAATTTAAAAAAATTAAAAAAATAAAAATCCTCTCCTCTTGGCCCAGAATGCCTAGAGCCTTGATATTTTGAAGCATCAGTACATTGACCTCTTTCAGTATGGCTAAAATCAATACCCTTCGGTCCCCAGGGGCGGAGCCCCATGGGGGTGGAAGGGGCTTATTCAGAATTAAAGAAGGATTTTTTCAAACGACATGTCCAAAACCACTTGGCCTATTTCAACCAAAGAATTGAAATTCACTGAAAGCTGGTTGCCATGACAACAAGAGTAAGATAAAAAAAAAGGACACAAAAAGCATTTTTTTTAATGAATTATGCCATTCAGTAAAACAAAGCATATATTTTACTAATTTTGAGTATAAATAGGGAATATTACAACAGTGTCTTTTTCTATGCGTTGTTATCTATTTGTTGTTATCGTGTTCGAGAATCGTGTGTAGGTATTTTTTATTGGATGAGACCGAAGGTCGGATCCAATAAAAATACCTACACTTGATTCGAGAACACGATAACAACAAATAGAAAAACACACTGTTGTAATATTCCTTTTATTATATACCTTTTAGGAAATGACAATAAGAAAATTCTCTTAAATGGCTAAGAAATAACCAAATTTCCGAAAAACCCGGAACGTCAATACACAAAAAAAGGAGTCAGTGTTTAATGGTACTCGACGAATACGGTTTTTTGCTACACGCCGAATATTGATTTTTTTTCTGACAAGTTGTAATTGAGAGCCAGGTTTTACTCCATATCTTTTATAGGAATATAATAAATTTATTGTTATACTTTATGCGTAAGAATACAAAATAGTTGGGTGCTAAAAATTATGTACATAGAAGAATGATAAAAAGTTCAACCATTCAAAACGCTAAGATCATGATAGAAGAAATTAATGTTAAATTATTTTCATGTATCTAGAAGTATTTTTCTTTCAGCTCAACAGTTAAAGGGCACTGTGACATGGATTGGGATGAAATATGATAAAACTTTACAACAACTGATGTGGGTAGATAAAACCATTCCTCGTCAACAGGCAGTAAGATTATTTTGTTTTGAAATCTTAAAAATATCAATATTCCATTGTAGGTTTGTCTAAACACATTAACCCTTGTCGTGCTGTATAAACTACCTTACTGAATTGCTGTAAAATCAAAGAGCTGAAAGCATTGATAGAACGTGTTGTTCAAAAATCATTATTTCTTTTCAAAATTGACTTCATAAACAACTCGGACAGGAAAAGTACAAGCAGGAGGTGTAGACCAAGATCAGACTGCACTTATGTGTGGGTTGATCTTGGTCTACACCTCCTACCAAAACCGGAATATTCCGGGTTCAGCAGAAAGCAGAATTTTAGACTGGTCCAATTCCAAAGGAGATGCAGGCAACAATTTAAGGTTGATGAAAATTTATATTTTTTCACTTTCTGGGTAGAAAACACTGTGGAAAATGAAGAAATTGCTTCATGTTACACTATCATGTTTTCCATTATTGTTTTTTGGGTGGGGAATCAAAAATTATTGTGTTGGAATGGGTTAACCTGTAACAGAAAATTTACAAAATGTTGAGGTGACTTTATAATAATTGTCTGATTAGGCTTATAAATCACAAACCATTGTTGCAATGTCAGGTTTGGTTGAAAGTTTAACCCATTCCCACACAGTGACACTTTTAGATGCCCCTCAAAAAAAACAATTGGGAAAACATTGTGTAAAATAAAGAATTTGCTTGTAACAAGCAATTTCTTTATTATACACAATGTTTTCTAGCAAGAAAAATGAAAAAATCTAACATTTCATAAACTTTAAATTGTCGTCTGCAACTCCTTCCAATTTGGACTGGTCTACAATTTCAATGAGTGGTAATGGGTTAAGGCTAAACATGCTAAATTATGTATAAACATCTGCATTTCCATGTAAAGGGTCTTTGCGCATATTTTTTCAACGCTGATCAAACTCCAAATAAAATTGATCTGATTTGATACAATATTAATGTTTCCTTGCACTTGTCAGTAATTTGCAAAATGTATGTATGAAGATTTTGGCATAATTCTAATTGTCAGCAGTGGTTTTGAAGAAATAAAAAATTCAAGTTTTACTTATTCTGCATTACCTTGACATGATTAATTCATTCACACATAATGACACTTTTTGACGCCCCTCAAGAAAAACAAATGGGAAAGCATAGTATGAAATGAAGAAATTGCTTGAAACAAGCAATTTCTTCATTCTTATGTAATGTTTTCTACACAGAAAGTTGAAAAAATCTCATATTTCATTAACTTTATATTACTGTCTGCAACACTTTCAACTTTCGACCAGCCTTAATTTGATGTCTTGTAAGAGTTAAATGTGTGATGATTTATCCTACAGTATGATTCCAAACAATTAACCCTTGTCATGCTGATCCCGGAATATTCTGGTTTTGACAGGAGATGTAGACCAAGATCAACCTGATCTTGGTCTACACCTCCTGCTCGTAATTTTCGTGCCAGAGCTGTTTATGAAATCGATTTCCAAAAGAAATATTGACTTTTCAACAAGTTCTATCAATGCTTTCAGCCTTTTGATTTTATAGCAATTCAGTAAGCTAATTATAACAGCATGACAAGGGTTATGGGCATTGGGAACATCTCTCGGCCGATCTACGTACAGTATGTTCCGATTGGGGTGAAGGGGTCACTAGCCATCCCACTGAGATCCAACAGGAAATCTCACTTCGATATAAACCCAAGTTATATTGCAAAATTTATGGCCAGGAACATGTAAATGGTTGGTTGGCGACCTGAATGTTATATCTAAAGCTTGTGTAAGCTGTAGTTATTATGCTTAAGTTGCCAAACCATCAAAAATGCTTCAATTAGATGGTTTCCATTGTCATAGTTCAAAGTTCACTTCTAGTCTAAACAAATGATTTGATTGGTTGATTGTTTCTTTAATCAACAGCTTTAATCTGTCTATTCTAGGGGATTAACAAAAGGAACATTTAAGTAAGCTTTCAAATGAATTTGATTGACTCTAATGATAATGTGCCGCCGTCATAGCGCAGTTGGTAGCGTGTCGGACTGTCAATCTAGAGGTCCCGGGTTCGATCCCCGACGGCGGCACTCATCCTTTCCGACTATTTGTCTCTCACCAATGGGTCGATAATCGTAGACCTATGTGGGATAGCAGCTGGAGGCTAGGAAGGGATTTAATGGTAGTACTGGTGTGAGAAATACCAGGATTCCATTGTTAGGTGCTCCAGCCGCCGCGATATAACTGAAAGATTGTTGAAAGCGGCGTAAAACTCCATTCAAACAAACAAATCTAATGATAATGTAGTGAGGTCAGATATATTTATTGATTATCAGTGTAAAACTAAAGCATTCTAACAAAGGGATAGTTGGAAAAAAATTGATTACATGCATTGGTTTGTATAGTGTGAATTCAATCATTTATTAGTACCAATGAGCTTAAGTTATTGAACCTTATAGCTAAGAGAGATGCTAAAATACACAATAACAACCCAATATTTGAATGAATTATGATTTTAATTTTTTTTACACCAGTGAAAACTTACATTAGCCCTTGTCATGCGGAAGCCAAAATATTCCTTTTTTGACAGGAGGTACACATGAAGATAAGCCTGTAAGTGCTGGCTGATCCTAGTCTTCTCCTCCTGCTTGTGCCTTTCAATTCAGAATTTTTTATCAAATTAATTTTCAATAGAAATATAGACCTACAATAAATGCTCTAGTGCTTGGGGCCCTTTTTATCCTATGATGATTCTAAAAAAGAGGTCATTCAGCACGACAAGGGTTAAGGAAAACACACCTAAAGGAGAAAGGCTTGTAATAAACAATTCCTGTTCTTCTTACAATGTATTCTGCTAATGTGATTCAAATTTTGAAATATATATGCATGTATGAATATTTTTCCCTATGACTTAACCCTTTCCTGTTTTTTGAAATTTTTGACTTGTCTAAAGTTAATGCTTTTAGGGACAACAATTTAAAGTTATTTGAAAAGTAATCATTCAGTAGGGTAGAAAATATTGTGGAAAAGAAGAAATTGCTTGTTACAAGCGAATTCTCCTTTTTCAACAATGTTTTCTCAAGTATAAAATCTAAGAGGCATAAGGATTGTACAGGAAAGGGGTTAAAGGATAGAAAACATAGGGAGAAATTGAGGAATTAACTAGAGCAAGTGTATCAAAACACAGGATTTTTTTTGTAAAAAATGTTACAAACTTCAGGCTAAAGAGACAAATTTCTACCCTGGAGAGCCTGATGATATTACAAACGGACAGGAGTGCATACAGATTGTTGGCGGACGAAGAGATTACACTGGCTCATGGGATGATGGAGATTGTAATCAGCCAAAGTCCTTTATCTGTGAGAAAAAAGCATGTAGGTTTTATTTAGAAAAGCATAGAAAACAAGATTGTGTTCGTGAAACACAATGCCCCCTCAACAATGTCTACCCTGCCAACACCAACAAAAATTTTGTCTGATAACATTTACAAGCCAGCACCAACAACACCTTATTGATAATATAAGCTTATAAATCATCTTAGTCATTTTTGAAGATATTTACTTGATATGTACACCATTACAAGAGCTACCAAGGGAGATAACTCTATGTGTTATAAAGACTTCGATCTTTCTCCATTTAGATTTTGTTACTATCCAGCAGTTGTAACCAATACAGGCTTCCCTTTGCAGGTCTCTCATTGTATTTGAAAGAAATATGAGGAAACATTTGTTGCAGCGTCTGTAAACTGAAAAAATATTTTATAGGGTAGAGAAAAAAAAACATGGGGGGAAAAAAGAACATGCTCTTTACAAGAAGTTTTTTTCCTTTCCCACAATTTTTCAATTATTATCAAAAGTCAGATGCATCAAAATAAGATATTGTGTAGTTATGGATTAGTGTTTATGTATAGTTTTTACTTTTTTTCAGATTCTGGTAGTGGTGCCATGACAACAACACCAACAATCCCTAGTAAGTATTAACCCATTCCTACACAGCAAAATTTTAGACTGTTCCAAATTGAAAGAACCTGCAGACAGCAATTTCAAGTTGATGAAAACTTTAAGTTATCATCTTTTGGGATAGAAAACAAGCAATTTCTTCATTTTCCACAAGGCTTTTCACGGCTTTTTTCATGAGGGCATAAAAAAGAGAGTTTGTGTGGGCATAGGTTAAAATATTTGATAAAAAAATGAATCTCCAATTTGCAAATTTGTCATTGCTGACTTTCAGATAAGCAGGAATTTTAATTTAAAAGGACATTAAAAGGGATTAAAACATTGTGAAAAAGGGAGAAATTGCATGGTTCAAGCGATTTCACCTTTTCCCACAAAGTTTTGCATTATTGTATTTCTTCATGGTGCCAGAAAGCATCATTATGTAGTAAGGGTTTAAACTTAATACCGGTATAAATGAATATTTCCATTGGTAATTAAGCGGTAGTTTGCTACTATCAGGGTTGCAATAACCTTGACATACTAAATATAATTCATCTAAAGAATTGCATTCAAATCAAAAGATTGAAAGTACTATAGGATCTAATTTTTGGATGTTTATCTTGAAAAAAATATCTTAAAAATGACTTTGGCTTACAAGAGGCAAGCAGCCGGTATAGATAAAGATCAGATTGCTCAGGCTGATTTTTGTTCCAAGCAATTTCTTTATTTTCCACAATGTTTGCTGTCCAGAAAGTTGAAAGAATCCAAAATTTCATAACCATTAATTGTCGTCTGTAATTTCTTTCAATTTGGATTGGTCTAAAGAGGTAAAGTAAAATCTACTGTACCAGATTAATTAGTTGGAGTTTTGTGGTTGCATTAATGTTACAAAGAAACCCAGGAAGTTTAGATTAGGTGCACCTCAAACCACACTTTTTGAAAAGACATGAAACCCATTTCAATGAAATCTTGCATCTAGACACAAAGTTCAACCAACATTTAATTCTTAATAGTTTAGTACAAAAGTCTATAGTAAATACTCAGTAAAGGGGTTTGTTTGTCTTAAAATATAATTAGAATTAGTGTTCGAATTGCAAATTTAACCCTTGTCATGCTAAACCCGGAATATTCCTGTTTTGGCAGGAGATGTAGACAGAGATCAGCCTGCACATATGTGCAGTCTAATCTTTTACTACATCTCTGGTTTGTCCTGTTCAAGCTAGAAATGTTTATGAAATCAATTTGTAAAGAAATATTGACCAACAGCTAGTGCTGCCAGCACTATCAACCCTTTGATTTCAATTGCGATTCTGAACAACAATTTATACCAGTATGTCAAGGGGTAATAGAAAATTCAAGCTATAAATAGGACTTATATCATTTTTAAATTCTAGTTCAATTATTTTCAGATGTTCTATCCCCATACTGTGGAGCCCAGTGGGTGTATAATTCAGGGGATAACTTTTGTTATCAAGTTGTTCTGAATAGTCCTAAAACTTGGTCACTAGCCAGAGCTGATTGTATTGCAAGGGGAGGAGATCTGATGAGTATATCGGGACAGAGGGAACAGAACTTCATAGAAGGTAAACTGTCGTATTTTATTTTTGATTAGGGTTGATTTCAAGGTTGTCAGGGATGGTTAACCCTTTCCTGTTTTGCAAAAATTTAGACCTGTCCAAATTTAAAGGATTTGCAGATAAAAATATAAAGGGGATTTAATTTTGAAAATTTGTATTCTGCAGGGTTGAAAACATTGTAGAAAAAGAAGAAATTGCTTGCAACAAGAAATTTCTTCTTTGTCCATAATGTTTCTCAGTTATAAAATGACTGTTACTTAAAAACCAGGTATTGAATGGTAAACAGTTAATGGAGCTTCATTAATGGTTTTCAGTGGATAATCAAGATTTCTCAACAAATAAAAACGTTGAAATTATCAAAATGATAAACTCACTGTTTTGGAAGATTTAGCTCTGCTTTTATTTCATTATGATTTAATATTTGGTTTCGTCTATCAAAATCTGGCGTTCTGATTGGTCAAAAAATATTATTCATAACTCCATGAACAAAATTTTGACCACGCAGCGATTTTGTATGCTTCCAGATAAAATAGTCCCATTCAAAAAGGTATCAAAAGATGTAGGTTTTTTTCTTTTTTTCGCTCAATACTATTAAATTATAAGAAATGAAGAGAATATTTTTTGTATTCATGGAGGTATGAACCGAAAAAACTAATCACACAATGTATGAATCCGCTTCACGTATTCATACAGTGTGATTAGTTTTTTCGGTTCATACCTCCATGAAAACAAACAATATTCTCCTCATCTCTTAATTGCATTACTGATTATTAATCTCAAGGGGAACAAAGACACTGATGACATCATCAGAATGCAATGTAATTCATATGAAAAATGATACGCTTTTATAGATTTTGTCCAAAAAATATTTTTGTCTCTTATTGCATTACAGAAATAAAATTAACAACTTTACCACTTACGAAAACATAGTATTTGTTGTTTACTCAATGAAAGATAAATGGATCTTACATTGAAACAAATAGTTATCCTCCATGAATTAGGACAGAGAGAGAAAAGAATATCATGCTAGTTGTTATAATATAAATGAATTTTACTTTTCATTGTGAAGGCCTTTCATTCTTTTATTAATTGTTCAAAAAATAGTCTAAAGACCTGGTTGATAGATAATTGACCGATCATGGCTGTCAAACAAACAATCAGTCGGCCAATCAAACCATTCAATCCCACAATGATCATTTAACTCTGTCTAATGTCTAAGTGGAACTTCCTGTTGGAACTCAGTGGGCTCGTCCAGCGATCCATTAACCCTTTCCTGTTTAATCCCTGGTTTTTATGTTCCTGTGTTTTTAAATGAGAAAGCAATGTGAAAAAGAAGAAATTGCTTGTTACAAGCAATTTCTTCTTTTTCACAATATTTTCTACCCTATTTAATGATTATTTTTCAAATAGATATAACTTAAAATAGTTGTCTTCAAAACTTTTGAATTTGGACGAGTCTGAAATTTAAAAAAAAAACAGGAATGGGTCTATGGTAAATGTAGGTGACCTAATGAGAGTTTTGGGATAGAGAGAAGAGATTACACATGATGTATTGCCTGTTAGATTATGAGCAAAGGATATTTGCTTTATTGCTATTTTATTTTAACTTTAACACTTTCCTTACAGCAACCTTAATCATTAACCCGTTACAAGAAAACATATTTTTAATGGTCCAAATTGGAAGACAATGTTTCAAAGTACAATTGAAGTACAAATAAATCTAAAAATAAATGTAATTTAAGGTAGATGTTTACTTAAATGAATTTCTTGAGGGTGTACAAAGTTTGGATTATTTTGCAAAGACAGACAGCAAGATAAAATTGTGCATGCAGCATTCACCTTTTCAAATTTGAATTATGAACTTAATTTAACAATCTACAGCCTTGCATGGCACTTATGCTATTCTCAACATAGCTTCCTTTCCAATTAGATACCAATTATTCTTCACAGCAATGTTGAGTACTGGACAATATGGCTCAGTAGAACTGAATTACTGGATTGGAGCTACTGATCAGACTAGAGAAGGTGGCTGGGAGTGGACAGATGGCTCTCCATTTAGGTTAGTTTGTTATCTTGGCTTTATTGGGGACATAAAGGTCAAGGTATTGTCATCACCCTGTTGTTTGTACAGTTGTAGGCATTGGCTATGTGACAAACATAGTATTGAGAGCATTTCCTTGAAACTTGGTATGTGTGCTCAAAATAAAATGAATAAAAGAATAAAATACTTTACAGTATCTTATTACACATTTGTAAGAATTATGCCCTTTTACTTATTATTACTGATATTTACACTGTCAATTACCTGCTGCAGATATTGCCATTCACTTTTGATCCTCTTGTTTCAAGTCTTGATTAACCTATGTGAAGAGAGTTTCTCATAATCATAAAAAAGCACAGCTTCATATAAGGTACCTTATAGTTTTAAGTAAGTAAATAATTCGTAATAGTTCTTTTCTCCTCAAATAACAATAGCAAAAGGCAAGCTTGTCTTAATTTTTCCACTTTTTTATACGCCCGTCGAAGATGGGACGTATTATGGGATCACCCGTGGCGTCGTGCGTCCGGTTGTCTGGCGGTGTCCACTTCTTTGTCTGGAGCATAACTCTGTCACCGTAAGTCCGATTGACTTTAAACTTGGCAGTTATATTCTTCTCATCAATACGGAGTGCAGTGTACAAGAACTTTAACTCTACCTTGCCTATTTTTTGAGTTATTGCTCTTTGTTGTTTTTCATACTAGAATCTTGTCCGGAGTATATCTCTAAAAGTATTATAGCTAGGATCATGAAACTTCATAGATGGATAGAGCTCACCAAGTAGGAGTGCAGTGTACAAGAACTTTAACTCTACCTTGCCTATTTTTTTAGTTATTGCCCTTTGTTGTTTTTCATACTTGAATCTTGTCCAGAGTATATCTCTAAAAGTATTATAGCTAGGATCATGAAATTTCATGAATGGATAGAGCTCAACAAGTAGGAGTGCAGTGTACAAGAACCATAACTCTACCTGGCCTATTTTTTGAGTTATTGCCCTTTGTTGTTTTTCATACTTGAATCTTGTCTGGAGTATATCTCTAAAAGTATGATAGCTAGAATCATGAAACTTCATTGATGGATAGAGCTCACCAAGTGGGAGTGCAGTGTACAAGAACCATAACTCTACCTAGCGTATATTTTGAGTTATTGTCCTTTGTTATTTTTCATACTTTGTTTGACAAAATATATTCATTCAAAATAACCACAGTTCTATTCAAAACCCCAGTTAATATTAAGCAGTGTGACGGGCGTATCTTGTGACAATTTGGCACCTTTTTTTTTTGAAGTATTTAGCTCAACTGTTTTCGGGGACAAAAAGTTAAGGTATTGTCATCACCAGGCATCACAAAATTAAACCTTTTTCATATCTCAGAAAATTGACATGGATTTTTAGCTCCATTGACTGAAAGCCAGCAAGCTAGTCACATGGTGTTGTATCTGTTGTGCATCCGTCTGTGTGTACATAAATGTTTACTATGGTATATACTGAAAACTTTGAAAATCATCATCACATCAACCAGGTGCTGGATTTAACCCTTTCCCGATTTTGGAAATTTTAGACTAGTCCAAATTGAAAGAGGTTTCAGACGACAATGAAAACTAGATGCAATTTGAAATGAAACCATCCTATGTGGTAGAAAATATTGTGGAAAAAGGAGAAATTGCTTGTCACAAGCAATTTCTTCTTTTTCCACAATGTTTTCTCAAGTAAAAAGTCACAGGAACGTAAAATCCCGTGTTTGAACAGAAAAGGGTTAAACCAAATTTTGCAGGAATGATTCTTTCGTGACTCTTTGTCAGGTACTTCATACAATTTGGCAAAATTAAGATGCATTGCTTTTATGAGCAAGGTTTATGTGTATAAATGATATACAGTAAAATTTTTGACTATCTTGTTCTAAAAAATGGGAGGATGGTTTTGAATCAAATTTCTCAGGAATCATTTATCAGAAATTTTAATAGGATTGATAATAAAGGTAAGGAGGATGGCCAAAGTTCAGGTTGGGATCACATAGTGATGTAATGGAAACAACTGACTGTGCTTGACTGAGAATGTTTGATGCATAAAAGAAAGTTGCCTTCCATTAAGAAAATAAAAAAAATCTTTCTTTAATCTTAATTACCTTTATGATGAGTAAATTCAGGCCAATATCAGGTACTCCAGGGTCGCTACTTACTTTAACCCATGCCAACCCAATCCAGCCTCTTTACACTATTCAAGAAAAAAAAAAAAGCCTCAGAAACATTATGCTACAAACAATTCTTCATTATCCACAATGTTTTCTATCCTGAAATACAAAGTTTTCCAAGATTTCATCAACTTGAAATTGTTGTCTGTAACTTCTTTGAATTTGGACCAGTCTAAGATTTTGTTGTTTGGTAATGGGTTGAAAGAGCAATCCATACTATCAAGGGAGATAACTAAATGCATTTTGTAATATTTATGGCTCTTTTTCAACTTAGATTTTGGTTCATTTCAATTCATCTCTGTAATGGACTCAGTGAATAGTACCTTTATACGTCATCAATACTGCAACAGATTTCAATTTTTAGAACCTGGAGCAGGAATATGAGATGTTTTTCCATTAGCCTTGAAAAAAGTTTGGTGATTTAATGGTAAATTATTAAATAATAATACTCATATAATTTATCTTGAACCATAATGATTATGCCCTTAAAGTTTTATTTCTTATCAACAACAGAAAAGTAGTATATATTTCATTCCTTGGTTTGACAAAAATCTTGTCATTTAGCCCTTTGCAGAGGTGATTGGTGAGAGTAACAAATGAAAACTGCTTGGAGATTGCACGTTAGAGGTCCATGGGTTACTGACCATGGATTGTGCTGCTACACTAGTGTGAATAAAACAAGACATGCTGTACCTATTTTTTGAGCTCTTAACCCTTATCATGCTGAATAATAATCTCTACAGAATTGCATTAAGATAAAGGACTGATGGTACTGGTTGCAATTATTGTGAATTAGTAAGTCTTATGAAAATTTATCTATATAAACTCTCTGATGTTAAAACAACAAGCAGTAGGTGTAGACAAAGATCAGACTGCACATATGTGCAGGCTGATCTTTGTCTATGCCTCCTGCAAAAACAGGAATATTCTGGGTTCAGCATGACAAGGACAAATAAATGACTTCAGGAAAGCAATGTAAAAAATGATGTAATTGCATGCTTATTACATGCAGTTTCCTCATTCTCTATATTGATTTCTTCATAAATAGAGAAACTTGTTTTCTGTCTAGTTGAAATTGTTGTTGGCAACTTTTTTTATTTCAACCAGTCTGAAATTTTACTTGCTGATAAAGGGACAAAATGTAAAAAGTAAGTGGATGCTTTGATTTAAAGAAAAAAAACATGAATACCAGAATGTTTTATACTGTATATACTTTAGGCTTCTTCACTGGTATCCTGGTGAACCAAACAATTTCCTGACTGGCCAGGAACCAGAGAACTGTGCGGAGATAGTTTCTGCCTGGAATTATCAGTGGAATGATAGATATTGTTCTAAAGAACAACTTTATATCTGCAAGAAAGATGGTATGTCTCAACTTTGACAATGATTGATTTTATGTATTTAGGAGGAAAAAGTTTTTAAATTCTTAGGTTATTTTGTATCTTTGTAACTAGTCAAACCTTTAGCTTTGAAACTTTGTACACATAGTAAGGCTGATGATTAAGTCTCTAGGCAAAATGTTTCTATGACATTCTTTTAATGAACTTTAGACTCTTTGCCTAAGAAAATTCAAGTTAAAGGTTTACTCGCAAGTCTTCATTTGTAACTACTCAAGCTATTTCACATAAATGAAGGATTCTAATTCAACCCTCTAGGCAAAGGGAACATCATATTATGATAGCGATACTATACCTTGTATTTGCTTTGGCTGTAGAGGTAAATTTTGATAATTTATGAGACTGAAGATCAAATGGAATATCAAATTTTCCTACGCAACGAGAAGCAAATACAAGGTGTTGTATTGCTATTCTAATACAATATTCTATTTATCATATCCTATTTTTCTTATAAGAAAGATTTGTGAAATGATAAGTAAACATTTGTATTTCTGTATGCATTGCCCTACTCATTTACAATTTTGATAACATTAATACGCATCATGATGTCACATAAAATATGAAAATGACATTATCTTAGACTACCTCAAATGTCTCACTGTCAGATTATTATTTTTCTGACCTGTTCAATTTTATCTGTATATATATTTTAGTAGCAATATTTATAGTTATATAATAAAAAGATTTATCTGGTTGTAAATAGGCTATTTTGCAATAATTCTAGTTCATAGTCTTTTGTATGAAAAATCTTCATGGGAACAGTTGCATTTCATTGTGAATCATTTTCACATGTGTCAGTAATCTAGTCCTATTCAATCTAATCCTATTTTCACATTTCAGCTGTGATGACAACATTAACTGGGATAACCCCTCCTACAGGAACTCCAGCAAGTGGTAAAGCCATTTCTTATGAAACTATTATCAGATAATCAAGAAGTTAAGGAAATGAGGTTTTGAGCCAAGACTTTGTTTTATTTTTATTTTTTTTAATACAGTAAAACCCCTCTAATAAGACCACTTGCCGTACTTTTTGAAAGTGGTCGTAATAGCAGGGTGGTCCTAATACTGAGGTTTGGTCGTTTATTGTCATGTAATTCATGTTTATTTGTCTTTCTTATTTGAATATATTCATACAAAACATAAAACTATAAAAACACGCATTACAGCGGAATCTTATGTCATTTTCAAATTTACAATCTTCGATATATTCTACTTTCTCTCTTCTCCATTATGATCTAATTCCGAAGTCGACTTCAGATTATTTATACATAAGTACAGATTCAAAGTGTCAATACCCTAATACCGTATCCTCTATAATACCAATAACAAACATCAATAAGTTTATATCAAATTTTAATTGCTAATTAACTGTCCTTAAACAAACCAATTGTAACTCCTCAGATACTTTTTTACTTTCTACTTTATTACTCAAGTCAAAACCAGTGACAGATACAAATTGCAATTAAAAATTATGCATGCTATAATTTCTAAAAGTGATCAGACACTTTAATCTATTTAATAGAAATAAAGCCTGTCATAATAAGGGTTCGAAATCACATAATCAAAAATCCAATATTGTATTGACAATGCATTACCCAGTTAGTGTAGCTCTTATCAAGTGTGAAATTCGGGTGGTCGGTCTCAATGTTTTTTAGTTTTCTAGGCAGAGAGTTGCAAAATCTAAAATTTCATACAGTCTAAATTGCCTGTGCAACTCCTTTCATTTTTGACCAGTCTAAAGCTTTGCCATCTGGTGATGGGCTAATCCTGCAGTCGTCCATTGATCGTCGATTGGTTGTAGTTTGAAAAAAGAGGTCTTTGATTTAAATTAAGTCCAAAATTGCTTGGCAAAATTTTCCTCCATCAGAAAAAGATGCTCTATTTCAAACATTTCAGTTATCCAAGATCAAGGTCACTTTTAAAGTTTTTTTTTCTTGACCATAACTTTTACACTTTTGAATAGATTTTTATATGAATTAACCCAATTGTTCTTCATCATGTCTAGAAGTGTCATTTGTAACATTAATTCAGGTCCAGGGTCAAGGATATGATTGAAGGTCAAATGTTTGAGGGCTCAAAAAACTAGTAGTTTGGTGACCAACCTAGATATATTTTCACTTTATGTCTCCCCACTCTGTGAAACATATTAGGCAGTTTTTTTGTCAAATTTCACACACTTGTTGAGCTTAAAACCTAGATGTATACCAAATAAAAATATTTCATTTTTAAGGTGACAGGTCAAATTTAGACCTGTCACCTAAGTAAGTACTTAGCTGATTTTGATGTAGTTTTAATATGGTGATCTATATTTCTCCTAGTTGTGCATGAGACAAAAACTATTTCATTTGCTCAATTTCAAGGTCAAAGTTCAAGGTCAAAGGTAAAAAATCAACCCATTTGTAAGGACAAAATCAGTGCAATTTGCTGTAGATTTTTATGTAATTGTACATTCTTATTCAATATTATACCTAGGTCCACAAAAAGCAAAATGATTCCATTTACTCAAAGGTCAAGGTCACAGTGCAAGGTCAAAGATCAAAATTTGTGGATTTTGATGTAATTACGGCACCGTATTAATCATATTTCTGCAAGATATATCCTCATGAAAGTGATAAGTGAAATTTTTAAATATTATTCAACAGGTGTTACCCACTTCTGTGTGTAAATTTGTTATTAAAAATCTCTATATTTCAGCTCGGTGTATCGGGAAACCTATGATTTCTGGAAGGTACAGTGTAGACAAAGATGCTTTCACTGCCTCATCATCATCAGACCCTCAACATCTGGCTTATAACTCCAGATATATTCCAGGTATTGTTTTTATCAATGATTACCAAACATGCACTAAGAATCAATTAGTACAGTGAAAGGTGTGGATCATGGTTAGACTGAAAAAATGTAAAATCTGAGCCAGATTGATGGACTGTTTATCGAGCTAGATTTTTCATTCATTCATTCAATGACCATTCGGAGTTACTTGAATTTAATTTAGAATTGAAATAATTAAAGGATCACTAGCCATGCAGACTGACCTCTTACATGACAGCAGACTTGGGTTATAAGCATTATTATGTAAAAGTGAAGTCAGGGACATAAAAATACATTGAAAATCAGCAACCTAAACTTTATAGTTATAGCTGTAGTTAGAATGTTTAACCCTTGTCATGCTGTATAAATTACCTTACTGAACTACTGTCAAATCAAAGGGCTGAAAGCACTGATAGAACTTGTTGTTCAAAAATTAAATTACTTTAAGAGATCAACTTCATAAACAACCCTGATAGGAAAAGTACAAGCAGGAGGTGTAGACTAAGATCAGCCTGCACATAAGCGCAGCCTGATCTTAGTCTATACCTCCAGCCAAAACCGGATTATTCCGGGTTCAGAATGACAAGGGTTACATTGCCAAAACCAACAAAAACTCTTTAACCCATTCCCACACAATGACACTTTTAGACGCTCATAAGAAAAAAGGGCATGGAAAACAAAGTGGAAAAAAGAAGAAATTGCTTGTTAGAAGCAATTTCATCATTATTCACGTTGTTTTCTACTCAAAAAGTAAATAAAAATCCAAAATTTCACTAACTGAAAATTGTCAATGCAACAAATTTGAAAATGACCTAGTCTATAATTTTGTTGTCTGGTAATGAATTAACCCATTCCAACACAGTGATGCTTTTGGACGCCCCTCAAGGAAATCAATTAGGAAAATATTGTGTAAAATGAAGAAATTTCTTCTTACAAGCAATTTCTTCATTTTCAACAATATTTTCTACCAATAAATTTGAATAAATCTAAAATTTCATAAACTTTAAATTGTTGTCTGCAACTCCCTATAATTTGGACCAGTCTGAAATTTTGTCATGTGGTAATGGGTTGATATAAATGTTGGAGTTCAAAGTTTACTTCTGGTCTAGATGAATGATTTGATTGTAGATAGTTACTGACTTAAAGTTCCTTTACACAAAAAGAAAATATTCTACATGCACTGTGTGGCTTTCCAGTCTGCTCATTGCCTGCACTTCACACTAGTGTTTAGCTTTCGGTTTCAAATCAAAATCTATTATCCGTTTTAAGTTGGAAGAATAAATCAACTAATGATCGATTACATAATTGATTTCTATGTGTATATGCTATGGTATTACAACTTGTTCGTGCTACTTTGATGTTTTATAATTTTATGCAATGATACTTATATCATTTGTTTTAATACTTGTAAGCTTTGATTCTGAAACTGTTGATTGTGTATTTTGATGGAGAATTTGTTCATCCTCAAGACAGGGTTAAAATGTATTGCGTTCCCAAGTTAAAGGCTATTAACAGAGAGTAAGAAGTAAACAAGACCAAATTAGTGACATTGATCTCACCAGTTGACTTGACATATGTATCAATGATTTGTACCTTCATGTCAAGCAGTGAAGTAATCTAGATTTTGCTATCTGTGAACCCCCTGGGACTCACATATCTGAAACTTGCAAGGAGTCTCAGAAAAAGTAAAAAAGTCCAGCATAGCAAACATAATGAGTCCCACTATTAATACTTATATTGAAGTGCAAACAAACAACAATCTTTATTTTCTATAGCTAATAACAATTTGGCCAACTTTCAAAGGGTAGAATCATCTCCTTAAAATAGTCATATGACCTTCGATTATAAAAATGTAAATAATAATCATTTCTGAGTTTATCTTCTGCATCCTCCTCCAACAAATGAAATATCAAAGCTTAAAACTCATAGCTAGAAGGGTAATTCAGCAACAGATGTCAAAGGTGGATGATTCTAAGAATATAACATTATGATTGCGTTGGTTAACCTATGTAGCAAACATCAAATAAAAACATATTACAAACCGATTAACAAATTACAAAATGTCTTAGTTGATTATCGTAATTGGAAGCCCAAACCAACTGATTATCCCATCACTACTTCACACACAATTGAAATGGTTGGAAATGTCATGAAAGTACTCTTAACCCTTTCCTATTTTTCATAATTTTAGACTTGTCTAATTTGAAAGAAGTTGCAGACGACAACTAAAAGTGAGTGCAATTTGAAAAGTAACCAACCTTCTTTTCCCACAATTTTTTTCTCATGTATAATATCACTGGGACGTAAAAACCAGGGATTGAACAGAAAAAGGTTGAATAGATTACCTCTTGGTTTTACATTAAATTTCATAGGCAGTAGTGGTGGATGGACAGCAAAAACTTCAGATTTCAATCAAAACATAGCTGTCAACTTCTACAATACAATCACTGTAACTGGAATCACCACAGCTGGTCGACCAGACAACAGTCAGTGGGTCACACATTACACCATACAGTACCAGGAGAGTTATTATGCTGACTGGATCACTTATCAAGATCCTCCTGGTATAGACAAGGTAATAAGCTGTGGTTACATTTAAATTGCCAAACCAACAAATTTACTTGACACAAATGTCACCCAATTTTGGAGGTCAAAGTTCACTTCCTGTCTAAATGAACAATTTTATTGGTCAATTAATTGTTTGATTGACAGCCATGGTCTGTCAATTAGCTGATAAGAATGCTGAAAAATGATACTACATGACAACTCTAACTGCTTGCTAATTTTCCAGTCAGTATTCATTTCATTGTCATTGCCATTAAAGCTTCTAACTTCAACTGCAAGTTAACCCATTCCCACACAGTGACGCTTTTTGACTGATGCTTTCAGTTAGACTAGTCTTAAATGTTGCCATCTGGTAATGGGTTAAGTCATAAATATGTATATCCTATTTCTTACTTTACTAAGTTAACGGAACCAAATCTTAAGGGTTCAAAATCTTCCTCTGTATTGCAAACCAGTCTCCTGTTTTTGTTTATATGTGATTGTTACTTCCTTACCACTCAGTCTATACCATTTGCAATTTACTTCATGAAGAGTATTTTTGATACAATCTCTTGGATAACTTAGCAAATAGTTTGAGTACTTTTTTTAAAGTTGACCATTTATCTGTGTATATATGTGACTCATAACAGTAGATGGCGCCATCTGGAAAGTAAAAGTCTCCACCCTTGTCAGATCTTGCTAATGGTGCAGCCTGGCCAGAGTTTAAACTTTTTACTCTTGCATAATCTTCAAAATCAAGAAGGGTCAATAAACGTCATCATACTGTCGTTGTTGTTCTAAAATGTTGTAACTACAGCTTGATTCAAGCTGTAGTTATGATGTTTTAGAATGACAAAGACAATATGTTTGTTTTCAAATAATACTTTTGAGTTACCTCTGCTAAGTCTGTTATTTATTTCAAATAATTGTTCCTTGTATGCAAAGGTGGTCTGTGCTTGATGGTTTGCATTCATCTCTTTCAGGTGTTTACTGCAAACACAAATGGCAGCACACCAGTCACTAACAACCTAACATTTCCTTTTGAAGCACAAGGAGTAAGACTGGTCCCAAAGACATGGCATTTTGGTATTTCCTTGAGATGGGAGGTCCTTGGTTGTTTTGAAGGTAAAAGTTAATCCATTACGAATATGACATGTTTTAGACTCATTCAAATAGGCTGGGAGTTGATGTAAAATATAATTCCAAGCCTTTACAACAATTACTGTATCTATTTGAAACATCAACATAATATTTACTCTAAACAAACTAGTTAATTCCAACTGAACAAAAAGAAAAAGGATTCAACCCATTCCCACACGATGACGCTTTTGGACGCTCTCCAAGAAAAGGAATTTGGAAAACAATGTGTAAAATGAAGAAATTGCTTTCAACAAGCAATTTCTTCATTTTACTTAATGTTTTCACACAGAAAGTTGAAAAATTCCAAATTTTCACAAATTTTAAATTGTAGTCTGTAACTCCTTTCAGTTTGGACCAGTCTAAAATTTTGCCGTCTAGTAATAGGTTAAAAGATCTTGACTCTTTATTGCTTCAAAATTTGCTGACCACCTAGCACCTGTTAACTTACAACATTTTTTTTGCAGGAAGTGCTATGTATAAAATATATTGAATGAGATGTTCTACAGTAAACTCAGGTTGAAATGATACTTAAAATGTTTGGATCACGAAACCAACTTTGGTATATGGGATAAATTATGTTAACCTATTTCCACATATTCCCACTTTTTTAGTCCCCTTAAGAAAATAGCTTTGGAAAATGTCTTAGAAAATGCAGGGATAACTTGTGACCATCAATTTCATCATTACCCTCTATGTTTACTATCTCAAAAGACAAAACTTTCATCCAATAAAAATTGTTATCTTTGAAGCAGTCTACAATTTTGTCTGGAAATTTCTTTAGCAATAGGGCAAACAGATGGGCTGAAAGTACTGGATGACTTAATTGCGATTCAATATTTCTTTTGAAAATTGGCTTTGATAGCTTAAGTAAACAGACAAAATTTTTGTGGCCTTCTCAAAGTTCAAGAGTGCAAACTGCCACTGGAGGTTTAACCACTAAATCCATTGAATGCCTACGCCATAAAAAGTAATTCTAATGTATTTAAGAAACATTGCAAGCTCTATTCAAATTGTAGAGAACTCTTTCAAAAGCATGCTATTTAACCCATTCCCACTCAATTCAGCTTTTTAAGCATCTCAAGAAAAAAGCTTTGGAAAACATTGTGGACAATGAAGAAATTGCTTGTTACAAGCAATTTCTTCTATGTTCACAATGTTTTTTACCCAACAAGGGAAAGATTGTCTAAATTCAACCAACTTGAAATTGTCGTCTGCAACTTTTCTTAAATTTGAAGCAGTCTAGGATTTTGTCATATTGTAATGGGTTAACTCCAGGGTTACTCTAACCTCATTTGTTTATCATTATTACCTTTAGCAAAGTGGATTACTTAACAAAACAATGCTTTGCAAGCTTACAGTACTTTCAGTACTTTGATTAATCTTTGTCAAAGATCATGTTAGAATGTTACTGCATGTATTGTTTATCTGTTATGATGTGTGTCTATTACAGAGGGCTGCAGCCCTGACTACGCCATCAGTGGACCACTAGTAGTGAAGGACAGTCAATTAAATGCTTCATCTGCTCTTGATCCAAGTCATGATGCACCCTCTGCCCGAGTCAGACCAATCATGCCTGGTATGACCCCGTCTTGTTGGAAACCAGTTGTTTCAGATTCTAACCAGTGGATTCAGGTATGTCATTAGCTTAGTCTTGTTAATCTATAACCACTTGATAAAATTTTAGACTGTTTGAAATTGCATGGAGTTATATACAAAATGAAAGTTTATGAAATTTTAGATATTTTAGCTTTCTGGGAAGAAAACATGGTGTGAAATGAAGAAATTATTTGTTGCAAGCAATTTCTTCATTTTACAGTGGGGGGGGGGAGTCAAAAAGCATCATTGTGAGGAAATGGGTTAATTTAACTTCACTCATCTAAAAAAAATGCTTTTCTTGATTCATTACTAGATAGTAGAAATTTAGACAATTTATCCTGTTGATAGAATTTTCAAGCTGTAGTTACGATATTTGAATAATCAAACAACCATTTTACCTTTTTTTACATGCTGCTGACAAAATAATGCTAAGTATTGCAATGGAACTTTCTGTTTGAGCTCCGTGGGTATGGTCAGCAATCCCTAAATCAAAATAGGGTAAGATTGAAAATCATATGTCCCACCTGTTGATTGGTAACATTGTAAAAATAGCAAAATACATTGCTTTTGCACCAGTCTTTATTTGATACTATTTTTTCATTCATATTAAACTGACTAAATCGTCAGCTGTATTTCCTTTCAATTTGGACCAATCCAGTTTTTGTTGAGTGGTTATTTGTAATCCATATTTAAGTATGTCTAGTTAGCTCTACTGGCCGAAGGCCACTAGAGCTATAGCGATGGCTTTTTCCCGTCCGGCGTCCTTCCGTCCGTTAAACTTTTCCTCGTTTACGCGATAAAGTCCTCAGTTTTCATCGGATTCTCTTCAAACTTTCAAAGAATGATTGTACCATCATAAGGATCGTTCCTTTCGAAATTGGGTCAGATCCGTCAATAAAAACGGGAAAAGGGGCCTAATTAAAACTTAATTAAAAAATGTTCGTTTACGTGATAAAGTCCACAGTTTTCATCGGATTCTCTTCAAACTTTCACAGAATGATTGTACCATCATAAGGATCGTTCCTTTTGAAAATGGGTATGATCCGTCAAGAAACACGGGAAAAGGGGCCTTATGAAAATTTAATTTAAAATTCAATTAAAAATCCTTGTTTACGCGATAAAGTCCGCAGTTTTCATCGGATTCTCTTCAAACTTTCTCAGAATGATTGAACCATCATAAGGATCGTTCCTTTCGAAAATGGGTCTGATCCGTCAAGAAACACGGGAAAAGGGGCCTTATGAAAATTTAATTAAAAAATCCTCATTTACGCGATAGAGTCCACAGTTCTCATCAGATTCTCTTCAAACTTTCACAGAATGATTGTACCAACATAAGGATTGTTCCTTTCGAAATTGGGTATGATCCGTCAAGAAACACGGGAAAAGGGGCCTTATGAAAATTTAATTAAAAATTCAATTAAAAATCCTCGTTTACGCGATAGAGTCCAAAGTTTTCATTGGATTCCCTTCAAACTTTCACAGAATGATTGTACCAACATAAGGATTGTTCCTTTCGAAATTGGGTATGATCTGTCAAGAAACATGGGAAAAGGGGCCTTATGAAAATTCAATTAAAAACTCCATTAAAAATCCTCGTTTACGCGATAGAGTCCACAGTTTTCTTCTGATTCTTTCAAACTTTCTCAGAATGATTGTACAAACATAAGGATCGTTCCTTTCGAAAATGGGTCTGATCTGTCATGAAACAGGGGAAAAGGGGCCTTATGAAAATTTAATTAAAAAATTCTTGTTAACACTCTGGAGTCAATAGTTTTCATCGGATTCCCTTCAAACTTTCACAGAATGATTGTACTATAATAAGGATTATTCCTTTTGAAATTTGGTATGATCCTTCAAGAAACACAGGAAAAAGGGGCCTTATGAAATGTTAAATAAAAAATTCTCATTAATAATCAAGAGCCAACAATTTACAACGGATTCTCCTTAAACTTTCACAGAGTGATTGTACCATCATAAGGATTGTACCTTTTGGAATCGGATATGATTCCTCAAGAAACATGGGAAAAGGGGCCTTATTAAAATTTAATTCAAAGATCTTTGTTAACACTCTAGAGTCCACAGTTTTCATCTGATTGACTTCAAACTTTCACAGAATGATTGTACCATCATAAGAATTGTTCCTTTCAAAACTTGGTATGATCAGTCAAGGACCACGGGAAAAAGGGGCCCGATTAAAACTGGATTGAAAAAGTCCTCGTAAACACAATAGAGTCCATAGTTTTCAACAAATTCTCTTCAAACATTCCCAGAATGATTATCACATTAAATGGATTGTTCCTTTCGGAAGTAGGTTTGATCCATCAAGTTTCATAGGAAAAGGGGCCCTATGAAAATTTAATAAAAAAAATCTTAGTTAACACATAATGGCCCTAGATTTCACCTGATTGACTTCAAACTTTCACATAATGATTGTACCATCATAAGGATTGTTCCTTTCAAATTGGGTCTGATCCATTGAGAAACATAGGAAAAGGGGCCTTAGGAAAATTCAATTAAAAAAATCTTAATTAATGCTTGTAAGTCCACAGATGAGATGAGGTTGTCTTTATACTCAAACAGAATAATTATACTTTTGTAAGAAGAGTTCCCTTTGGAATTGGTTCAGATCCATCAAGTAACATGGGGAAAGGGGCTATATGAAAATTCAATTAATAAAACCCTGTTAACACAATAAAGCCCACAGCTTTGATCAGATTTTGTTGAAACTTTCACAGAATGATTAGAAGGTCATAACTATCATTCTTTTCATAACAGGGTTTGAACTGTCAAGAAGCACAGGAAAAGGGGCCTTATGAAAATTTCATTTATAAATCCTTGTTACCAAGTCCAGAGCTTTCATCGGATTTTCTTCAAACATTCACAGAATAATTGCACAATAATAATGATTGTTGATGTTTGCATTAGACCTGATCCATCAAGTATCACAGGAAAAGGAGCATTATGAAATTTAATTTTAAAATCATTGTACCACAATAAAATCAACAGTTTTCATCAGATTCTGTTAAAACTTTCACAGAATGATTATTCCATCATAAGGATTCTTTCTTTTCAAATTAGGCATGATCTGTCTAGTATCATGGGAAAAGGGGCCTTTAGAGAATTTTATCTATAATCCTTGTAACCAAGTCCAGAGCTTTCATTGGATTTTATTCAAACCTTCACAGAATCATTGTACAAAAATCACGATTGTTGATGCTGACATGAGACCTGATCCTTCAAGTATCACAGGAAAAGGAGCCTTATGAAAATTTTATTTTAAAAATTTGACACCAAGATAGAATCTGCAGTTTTCATCAGATTCTGTTTAAACTTTCACAGAATGTTTGTACCATCATAAGGATTGTTTCTTTCCAAATTGGGCCTGATCTGTCTAGTATCATAGGAAAAGGGGCTGTATTAAAAAGTATTACCAAATCCTCATAAACACAACAATGCCCTCAGTCTTTATCAGAATCTATTCAAACTGATGTACCATCATTTGGATTGTTCCTTTGTAAATTAGGTCTGATTGGTTAAGTAACACAAGAAAAGGGACCTTATAAAAATTTTATTACAAAACATCATTATTACAATAAAGTCCTCAGTCTTTATCATTTTCTTCAAAGTATCATTAGGATTGTTCCTTTATACATTGGGTCTGATTTGTTAAGTTTCACAGAAAAAGGGGCCTTATGACAATTTAGTTACAAAAATTCTTGACACAATTCAGTCCACTGTTTTCATTGATTCTCTTTAACTTTTAAAGAATGATTCTACCTTCATTAGAATTGTTCCTTTTGAAATTTTGTTTGTTTGTTCTGTAAAGTATCATGAGAAAAGGGGCCCTATGAATATTTCACTATAAACTCATTAACACAATAAATTCCACAGATTAAACAGATTGATTGTACCATCATTCCAACTGTTGATTTTGACAGTGGATCTGACTATAGCAAGGGTCACATAAAAAGGGGCCTTATGATAAACTCTCTTAAATATTCTGGTTAACACAATGAAGTCCCTTGATTTCACCGGATTCACTTCAAAATTGTACAAATACTTAGATGGTTCTTTTCAGAACTGGGTACAATCCATCAAGTATCATGTAAAAAGGGGCCATATGATTTTTTTTTTTTTAAATATTCTTGTAAACATAATGAATTTCCAGTATTTCATCGGATTCACAATTAACTTTCATAGAACGATAAAACCAACAGTAAAATATCACGGGAAAAGGGGCCCTATGAGAACTTGAATTTAATATCTTTGTTAACACAATAAAGTCAACAGTTTTATTGGATTCTCTTCAAAGATGCATGGAATAATTGTGGCATTTGAAACACAGGAAAAGGGGCCTTACAGATTATCATTCAAAACATTCTTGTGTATGTGATGAAGATCACAATCATTTTCAAGTTGTCTTTTAAATTTCACAGGACAATTGTCGGGTTGTAAGGAAAGTTCCTTTTGAAATGAAATTGATCCATCAGAAAACACAGGAAAAGGAGCCTTATTGATTTTCATTCAAAACAATCCTGTTTATGTGATTAAGTCCACAATTATTGTCAGATTCTGAAGAAATATTCACAGAATGATTGTAGGGTCATAAGGTAACTTTCTTTTGGAAATGGAGTGGATCCGTCATGAAACATGGGAAAAGGGGCCTTGAGGATTGTTGCTTAAAATGATAAAGGGGATAAAGCCCCTTTTTTTTCTTTATGCATTCTTCTTTGAGCAATTAATTTCCTTAAATATCAGATTTCTTTAACGGAAAACTTGATAACCAGTAGAGCGTCTCAGGCCCTCATGGTCCTCTTGTTTTACAGGTAGATCTTGGGAATGCGATGATTATTCGAGGAATAACAACCAAAGGTAATCCAAGAGCTCAAGAATGGGTGAAGAGTTTCTATGTGCAGTATTCCAACAAAGATTTAGACTCACTGTTTACATTTTATCAGGAACCATATGGTTCGGCTTTTGTAAGTAGATCCACCTTTGACTTTTTCCTGTCCGATAATTGACCAATCGCAGCTGTCTATCAAATAAAAAGTCTCTTTCTACCAGTGCTATTGCTTTGAAACTTTGCATAATCTTCAATTGATGAAATTCAAAAAACATTTTTGTCCAATGGGGTAGAAAACATTGTCGATAATAAAGAAAGCGCTTGTAACAAGAAATTCTTTATTTTCCACTATATGTTCCAAAGTTTATTTCCTTGAGGGGCATCAAAAAGGGTATTGTGTGGAACTGATTAATGAAATGAATTGATACATGCTATAAGAGGTACATACTTCATATCAATCTCTTTAAACATGGAATGTACTGAATAATGTCTTTTAATTTAGACCATTCTAAAAATTGCTATCTTGTAATTGGTTGGTATCACTGTGTATCATTTATCTGTTTCTAGGCTGTGACAGGTAATACAGATAATGTGTCCCCGGTAACCTATTACTTCAAAATGCATATACAAGCCAGGTACCTGAGGATTTTACCTATTACATGGAACACTAGTATTGCCATGGCTTTTGATGTTCTTGTTTGTAATACAGGTAGAAATAGAATTTTTTTATTCTGGACTTTTCACATCTCTTAAGCCATTCCAACACAGCGACACTTTTTGAATCCCCCAGGGGAATAAAGTAGAGAAAACATAGCTTACAATTTCGTCATTATTCACAATGTTTTCCATTTTAAATAGCAAAAAAAAAAGAAAAAAATTCATCAGCTAAAATTTGTTGTTGACAGCTTCTTTGAATTTGGGCCAGTCTAAAATTTGTTGATCTCGTAATGAGTTAAAGATTTGATATGTATATAACTCACTTTTTAATCCATTTTCATACAATCCTGCTTTTTGACAACCCTTTAGCAAAAAGCTTTACAAAACATTGAGGAAAAAAAGAAATTCCTTATTTCAAGAAAAACTCTAGTTATCTGTCAATAAAAGAAAAATCAATCTTATACTGAAACAAACAATAGTCCTCAATATGATTACATGCATAACAGTGGATTCCTCTTAATTTCAGCCCTGATAATAGCAATTCACTGAATTCATTTCAACTGACTTTATGCACAAACATTAGATTCAAAGAACAAATAGGTCATTTAATAGAAACTTTAGTTAACTGCAAAAAAAAGTTGACAAATTGGTGTTGCAATTAACCCTTGCCCACACAATGACACTTTAAAAGCCCCTCAATACAAAAGCTTTGGAAAACATTGTGGAAAATGAATAACAATTTCTTAATTATCCACATTGTTATCTACCACAAAAGACAAATATTTTAAAACTTCCATCAACTTAGATCTGTCGTCTGCAACTTTTTTTAAATTTTGACTTGTCTAGAATTTGGGTTAACAGGATTCTACTGTATTTCTTCAGAGTAGATGAATTAGAGTTTGTAATAAAAGTGAATCTAAGAAAAGGTAGCTATAGCATTACCCCTGTGTGACTTAACCCATTCCAACTCAAGCCCTCCTTTTTACGCCCCACAAGAAAATAGCTTTGGAAAACATTGTGGACAATGAAGAAATTGCTTGTAACAAGCAATTTCTTCATTATCCACAATGTTTTCTATCCCAAAAGAAGAAAAAAAAAAATTCCATCAACTTGAAATTGTCGTCTGCAGCTTCTTTCAATTTGGACCAGTCTAAAATTTTCTTGTGTTGGAATGGGTTAAGTGAATAAGTTATGTGCTTTTCAACTTATTTCCAGTGCTTATGTTATAGACTTGATAAAGTGAAAAAATTTGCAGATGACAATTTCAAAGTGTATCTAAAAATCCCAACACACACACACATAAGTGTCTTGAGTCTGTTGTCAAAAAGTCTTCATTCGCCCTTTTTCAATAATTATAATTTATGTGCACTCTAGAGGCCACAATTTTAGCTCAAATGTCTTGAAACTTGGTTTGTCTCCATGAAACCTCAAACTAGTTCATTATTTGGTCATGTGGGGTGGAAAAGTAGGTAACCAGGTGAAGTCTTAGAAAAACTTTGTGTGCACTCTAGAGGTCACAAGTTTACCTCAAATGTATTGATTTTTGATCTGAGTGTTTGTCTCCATAATAACTTGGGCAAGTTCAGTATTGGGTTGTGTGGGGTAAAAAGAAGGTCACTTAATCAAAATCACTTTTATGCCTTGACATTTGTTCAGCATATTTGTGTTTATAATAACTTGATATTCAGTAAGAATATTTGTCTAAATGATATCTAGGTCAAGGTAAAAATTATGTTGTGTTAGGTCAATAAGTAAGTCACTAGGTCAAATCAAAGAAATACATTATGTGCACACTTGAGGGCATATATTTCCTTGAATGTCTTGATATTTGGTCAGAATGTTGGTCTCAAAGAAAACTCAAATAAATTCAATATTGGGTCATGTCGTGTCAAAAAGTCAGTCAGAATGATTTTCTTCATACCATCTTGGCAAAGTTTCATATTGGGTCACGTTGGTTCAAAAACTACAGGTAGGTCACTAAGTCAAATCTTAGAAATACCTTGAGTTCTCTCTAGAGGGATCATTTTTGTTTTAAATGTATTGTATATCACCAGATTGTTTGTCTCCATGAATTTTTAGATCATTTTAATATTGGGTCACTTGGGGTAAAAAAAATAGGTCACAAGTTCAATTTTTAAAGAAACACTGTGTGCACTCTAGAGGTCACATTTTTGCATCCAGTGTCTTGATATTTGGTCAGAATATATGTCATCAGAATATCTTGGTCAAGTTCAATATTTGGTTAAGTCAAAAAGAAAGCCAATAGGTAAAATCTTGGATTATTTTGTATGCACACAAGAAGCTATATTCCGGGCTCAAATACTTCAATATTATGTCCAAAAATGAGTCTCTTTGATGTTTAGTACAACTTCAATTCACTTTTTTGACCATTTGTTGTCACTGACTGAGGTGAGTTTATCAGGGCCAATGACCCTCTAGTTTCTACAACTGTTTTTCTTCAACAAAAATGTGGCATTGTGTAGGATAGGGGGTCTATGAGTCAATTTATTAGTTAGTTAAGTAATTATCAGACCATCTGTAATTCTGTAGCTTTTTCTTCTTTGCCAATTTTCTCCTAAATGTCTTGTGCGATTTGATTTTAATTTCACACAAGCACTTAGTATCAAGCAAAGGTGTGCACATGCTATTTTGCATACATTCAATTAATTTTTCTCGAAGTTAAGGACCTTTGTTTTAAAATGTTGTCTTCTTATTTTCTCACTAACTACTGGATAGATTTGATTAAAGTTTCACATGCACACAAGAACAAAGATCTGCACATTGTACATGGTAAAAGTCTATTTGCTTTCTCGGAGTTATGGCCCTTTGTTGAAAAATCTGAAATTTGCCTCTCATCAATTAGTAGATATTAGCAAACTTAGGTGGGATAAGAAGCTTGAGGCTCTGAAAGGATGTGGTAGCACTGATTTGAGAAATACTAGGAATGCATGGTTTGGTGGGATTGAGCTTATTTAAGCCAACTAAAGACAATATAATTTCATAATTTGAATTTTGAACTTAAAAGATGTTGCAGATGGCAATTTCAAGCTCAGGAAATTTTGAAGTTGTTTGTCTTAACCCTTGTCATGCTGTATTAATTACCTTACTAAATTGCTGTAAAATCAAAGGGCTGAAAGCACTGATAGAACTTTAAGAAATCAATTTTGTTAACAAATCTTGCAGGAAAAGTACAAGCAGGAGGTGTAGACCGAGATCAGACTGCACTTATGTGCAGGCTGATCTTAGTCGACACCTCCTGACAAAACCAGAACATTCCAGGTTCAGCAAGACAAGGGTTGATAGGTAAAGAACACTATGGAAAATGAACAACATTTTGTTGGTTGACATATTGTAGTCACACAGGCCCTCTTGGGCCTCTTGTTTCATATCACATCTCAAGTTTTGTCCACTTAATTCTTACACAGGTTGCCATGGTGTACCATTAGTAAGTGGCACCATGCCTATATCAGATGATCAGATCACAGCCTCTACCATGCTAGACAACAACCATGCAGCATTTAGAGCCAGACTGAACCAGGCATCTCATGGATCATATGCAGGGGCATGGATACCAAAGTATAGCGATTTACATCAATATATTCAGGTAGATACATTCATTATTACCCCTGCTACGAAATAGAAGAAGGTTTACTAGTTTCAACATGTCTGTCTGGCAATTCATTCATTTGTCCCTTTGTAGTCTTTTTCGTTTCTAAGCTCTAACTCTAGAATCAATCAACTACAGCAATGAAACTTCATGTAATTGTTGACAAAGATCCAAGGAAGTGCCTTTATTGCTTTTGGGTCACATAGGTCAAAGGTTGTGTGTTTTTGTGTTACATTGGTCAAAGATCAAGGTCATAATTGAACTTTGATTGAAAACAGTTTCTGTGCATAAGCATTTCAGCCATTTGACCTAGGACTTTGAAACTTTGTACAAATGTTATCAACAAAGCCAGGAGGTGCCTATTATTTTTTGGTAGGGTAACTTAGGTCAAAGGTCAACCTTTCTACTTGAGTAACAAAATGATGGTGGTTTGTATAAGTTTGCTTTGCAATAATTCTAGTTTAAAAGAGAAAATTTTTGTTTTCATTGAGGTTTGAAATAATAATCATAATCTCACTGCATAAAGCTGTGAAGCAAACACACACAGAAGTGTGAATAGGTTTTAGTCTCATACCTCTACGATAACAAAAAATATTCTCCTCATCTCTGAGGAATTTACATAACCCATGTCATGCTGAATAAAGTCCTTCTCAGAACTGTATTAACATCAAAGAGCTGAAAGCACAGGAAGCACAAGTTGTATGTCAGTGTTTCTTTTAAAAATTAAATTAATAAACATCTCTGGCTTGAAAGGAATAAACATGTGGTTTATATTAAGATCAGACTGCTCTTAAATGCAGGCTAATCTTTGTCTTTACATTCTGCTAAAGCAGGAATATTCTGGATTTGGCATGACAAGGGTTAACCCTTTCCTGTTCAATCCCTGGATTTTACGTCCCTGTGATTTTATTATTAAGAAAACATTGTAGAAAAAGGAGAAATTGCTTGTGACAAGCAATTTCTTCTTTTTCCACAATATTTTCTACCCTACTGCATGTGTTTTTTTTTTTTCGTCAGCAACACCTTTGAATTTGGACAGGTCTAAAATAAAAAAACAGGAAAGGGTTAATTCATCCATTTTAGATCAACCAAATTAAAAAGAACATGGCTCTTCAGTACTTTGATTTCTTTGAAGTTCTTTGATTTTTTATCTGAGAAACAAAAAAAAACAAAAAAAACCATACAAAAACATTTACAACCATGACAAGAATAAACAACAAGAAATATGAAGTAGCTTCAAAAGACAAGACAAATGATAGATTTGAAAATAAATGGAAATTCCTTTAAACAATTGTAATACTATCAATGAAGATAATACTCTCATTGTAAAGAAGCAATAACAATGAAATAGAACTGACAGATTTCTGTCAAAAAATCACTCGACCAATCAAGTCATTCATTAAGACCAGAAATGAATGCTAAACTTCAACATTGGCCAACATTTTTTTGAGCATTTTAACAGTTTGTCAACATGAATAATGAAAAAACAACTTTTCAAGTTAAGATGTTTAGGCTGCCAAACAATCATTTTACTTTTTAGATCACATGAGCACAACATGCTAAGGTGTGCTTATGTGATCACCCCGTGTCTGCTGTGAAAGTTCTTCAACAATTTTTTGAAAATCTTCTCGTCTGTAACTATTGGACCATTTTCAACCAAACTTGGCAGAAATGTTCCTTGGGTTACATTTTTCGGAATTTGCTTGTGAAATTTTGATTCAACAAAAAATAGGGAGATGGCAGGGCCAGGCTTATCAGACTTAGAGAAATCATGAAATAGTTCCTTAATAATCTTCTCCTCATAAAAAGCTGGGCTAATTTAGATCAAATTTGTCAAGAATGTTCATTGGGGACCTTTTCACAACTTGGAATTGAAATTTTTATTAGCAAAAAAATCGGGGCATGGCAGGTAAGGCTTCTCAGACTCTCAGAAAAATAATAAAATATTTCTTAAAAAACCTTCTCCTCCGAAGCCATTAGGCCAGTTTCAACCAAATTTTGCAGGAATATTCCTTTGGTAACCCTTTTCAAAACTTCTACATGAATTTTTTATTCTAAAAAGAGGGCTGTGACAGGGCTAGACATATCAGACTTCAAGAAATCATAAAATAATTCTTTAAAAATCTTCTTTTTCTAAACATTTTGGTCAATTTGGACCATACTTGACAGGATTGTTCCTTTGGCAATTCTTTTCAAAATTTGTTTGTGAAATTTTGATTTGCAAAAAAAATGTTAGTCTGGCAGGGCTAGGCATATCAACAATGGCTGGCCCTGCTCACTGACTTCTTTGGCCCCATCCATTGTCTCCAACAGGAAGTCTGGCTTAGATTTTTAACAGATTAATTTGGCAAAATTTATGGCCAATAACATGTTACAAATATGTAGAATGGTTAGTTGGCGACCTAAATGTCGTAACTACAGCTTGAATAAGCTGTAGTTATGACTTTCAAGTCGTCTAGATGAATGATTTTTTATTGGTCAACTGATTAGTTTATTGACAGCCGCGATTGGTCAATTAGATATGAGGATTGCAGATGGGTGGAGGTTGTTTGGCATATTTGTCAACTGTTTGTCCCCAACTATAAACAAAGACAATGTTTTTATTGTTTGAGACTTGTCTGTCTAGACATGTGATATAGATGTAGCTACTTCATTAATAGACCTTTTCACGAACTTACTGCGCATGCGTTAAACCAAATCTCATTAGATGCGATATTTACTCGAGACTAGGTCACGCGATCGATTGCGGTGAGTCGATAAATGATCACTATATAAACCTTTATAAATTGGCTATTTTGAACAAGCAAAAATAAAGTTTAAAAATCAAAATTTGGTTGCAGAAAGAGTTTCAGCCTGTTAGCAGTCATATGCAGATCAATTGTAGCGAGTAATATTGATGATAATATTTTGTACTTAGTAACCAAATTGAGTTTAAAACAGCCTGGTATCTAGGCCAAATGGAATATAAAGCACCTGGAATTTGGTGATTATCCTATTTTCATACAATATTATTTCTAATGTAATAAGATTTTTTGAAAATATTGTAACACCCCCATACACACACATATAATAAAGGAAAAAAATATAGAGTTACATTTTAACACTGGGTACTAATGTTGAATGATCACTTTGGTGAATTATGATATACAACAAATTACTATAAGTTATTTGTGCCGGATGTTATTTTGTAATATTTACAACCATCGATACCACACAAAATCGATAAACTATCCGAATTTTTCCGGCACACTGATTGGTTAAACTTGCGTGTATGCTTTAGATATGCCATAAAAGTGACCTAGGTTGATACCAATCTCCTAAATTCTTCACAAAGAGCATATATTTCTTTTTTATTTTAAAGTTTCCTTGTTATGAAGTATAAGCGCATTAACTTAAACATTTTGTAATTAAAGAAGAACAAAGCAGGCTTGCTCTATTTGAAATATTTGTTTCTGTCTGTGTGTCTACCAATGTAGATCTCTCTCTATCCATCTCTCTTCTTTTCTTTCATTAATATCAAACAAGCCGGCACTACAGTGTGTCATTTTTTTTTTTAAAATATTCACATCATTGTAGCATTAGAAATGTGGAAGAAAACATTTTCTTGGTATAAGTAATACACTTTTTGTAAAAAAGTGCCATACAATGAATTAAAAAGAATATATTGTAATGTGAAAACAGGGAGCATTATTTCTGCGATGAATGATGACATAAATCGTATTTATGATGACGGTGCTAATAGTGAGAAGAAAATTATGAAAAATAGAAATGACTAAATGTAAATATAGTTATAAGAGTGAGCTTATAAGAAGAATGATCTGTTAACAGCCTTGACATAAAGGGTTTTCTCGGTATGACACGATACATATGGGGTTATTATGTAACCAGCAACATATCACAGAGAATTCGATAAACATTCTTACATTTAATTGGTGAAATTTATTATTTGGTAAGACAAATTTCATCCTTTTATGTGTTAACCGATATGCTGCCAAAAACTAATTTCTTGTCGATTGACCAAAGGATGCAATCAGGCGTCGTTTCAATCGGCACGGTGATATCTTGACATGGTGTTTATCTTTTAAGCATTTTCCACAATCAAATAAAGTGAATACTCTTATTATTATTGAATGGATTTAATTTTTTTTTTTTGCTGCAGGATATATTGCACAGTAGGCTTTCATTTTTAAAAAATCTAGCTTTTATTTTATAAAAATCTAACCTTAGTAGTAGATCAAGGGGTCAATATAAATATAAAGACCAGAATATCATCAATGGGCTACCAAAAGGTTGTAAATACTATTTGAAATTATATGTAGTTTGACATTTTGGTCGCCCATCGACAATATAATGTCTTAACCATATTCATCTTTTCTCACACAAACTACCATAACTTCAATATCTTCGTAGGCCAAGAACAGGAGTTTTGGTTAGTCTGGTGGTTGCCGGATATAAAACGGGTAAATGACCTTTCCATGGGTAATTCCCCTTCATTCATTATAGGGATATGTTTCAACATATACAACATACCGGGTTATCATACATTTTATTGTATATGCTGAGAAAGATCATGAAAAAAAAAAATCCGTCATTTATTAGTTAATGTTGATAAAAGAGAGTATTTTAATGCCTCTGAAGAACATTACTGGGGCAACAGGAAAAAGAAATATTGTAACAAACAGATGCTACATATCGAACAATTGTATCTAAAATATTAAGCCCATGCCTTTTGTTATTACACATTGAAAAATGGAGTTAAAATGACTGGATGCAATTATAAGGCTTTCCAAAAACAAATCCGTAAGTAAATCCTCCCCGCAGTGGAAAATTGTTGTTGTTTTTCTATGAAAGCGTCTAACGGATACAGACATGTTAGTCATCTGGCGCTTTGCGTGCAAAGGTTTATTAGTAGTCAATTAATATTCATGAATATACTGGAACCATTACTATAAATAAGTTCAATTAGTCTTGAAACTGTTTCAAAAACTTATCTTAACCCATTCCCACACAATGACACTTTTAAACGTGTCTCAAAATGAACGCTTTGGAAAACATTGTGGAAAATGTAGAAATTGCTGGTTACAAGCAATTTCTTCATTATCAAAAATGTTTTCTGCCCCAAAAGACAAAGATTCTTAAGATTTCATTAACTTAAAATTGTCATCTGCATTTTCTTTGAATTTGGACTGGTCTAAAACTTTATTGAGTTAGAATAGATTATTTGTTTCTTTTTTAGGTTGATTTAGGATCCATGGTCCATATCTCTGCCATCTCTACACAAGGATCATTTGACAGTCTGGACTGGGTATTAACCTACAAACTGGACTACTCTGATGATGCGAAAACATGGGTCTCGTACTATGGAGTCAATAATAATGGGATTTGGGTAAGAAAGATTTTTAGATATAGTTTATTCATATTATGTCAACCTCTTTTTATTGAATTACCGATCATGACAAGGTGAAAACTTGTCTAGTTTTGAATAAAGCAGTTATGGAATGCAATTGAAAGAAAGGTACCACATTGAAAATACTGTGAAACTAGTGTCTCATCAAAGATAGTAAGTGAAAAGTGGATCAATTAAAATGCCAAATGTAATTTATGGTGACACGCAAGAAGGATGGATTTTATCACGTGATTAAAATATTGTGCAATTTGTAATTTGTACTATATTGCACAACCTCATTAGAATTATCTCAATAAGACAATTCTAATGAGTTCAAGCAACAGTTATTTGAGTAAAAATAATTTTCAGAGCAAATTAGTCCATTCGTTAAAAACTTTTACCTTTGGAAGGGGTGTCTTAATTATGGTTGATTAATAAAAATGGTGCTTAAGTCAAGCAAGATTTGCTGTGTTGTTGACAGAGGGAAGAAATTTCTCAAAATAAGACTATCTTTGATTATGTTCTTATCTCTTGCCTGTTTTTCAAATATTTAGTTTCGTACAAATTCAAAGAAATGCAGACGACCATTAAATTGAGTGCTATTTGAAAAGTAACCAACTTGGGAGGTAGAAAATATTGTGGAAAGAAATTGCTTGTTACATGCAATTTCTTCTTTTCCCACAATATTTTCTCAAGTATTAAATCACAGGGGCTTTAAACCAGGGATTGCATAGGAAAGGGTTGATTTCTAAGCAATGACAAATATTTAGAGAAAATTGAAAGAATATGCAGATGGCGATTCTAATTTCTTAAACAATATTGTAATTTATCAGTTCCCTGTTTTCAAAGAATAAAGAGGTATTGCAAGGGCCAGCGCATTGTCTTCATCAAAATCTGTGTCAGTGTCTGTGTCATCAAAAAACTTAAACATTTTGTAATATATCTGCAGGGTTCCCACGCATCAGGGAAAAGTCAGGGGAAAATGGAATTTTGTAAAAGTCAGGGAAATGTCAGGGAATTTTAATGAGTGTCAGGGAAATTTGAAAAATAAGTCAAAAGTCAGGGAATTTTGAACAGACTGTCAGGGAATTTTTCATTGGAGTAGTTTTCAAGGCTATGGCAGTTTCTTATGTTTTTGGCTTAAATTGCTAAAAGTATGGATTTCCAATTTTGATATTTATTTAAAAAAAAATAATAGAAACAGAAGGGATTTGCGCCCCTTGCCTCCTGAGCAGTATGGTCGTTTCTGTGATAGTTTCAGTTTTGTTGTTCACTGAAATGTGTTCAACATTATTAGAATGTCAATGAAGTGATCAAACCAGATGTTGTGACAGGGAACTATGGTGCACACTTAGGGTAAGAAGGATGTAGTCATTATTTAAAATGTGTATAGCAATGGTAATTTTTTGATAAAATTGTTAAGGAAGAGGGGAACATCGGTTGAAAGATCGATAAAATGTCGGAAAAATCACTTTCTTGTCAGGGAAATGTCAGGGAATTTTGGAACTGCCAGAGCGTGGGAACCCTGATCTTGTATCACGGAACACATTCACTTGAAACTCTCCATATATTCACTATCAAAAGAGACATCTATACCAATACGGAGATAACTCTAAATGCATTTTTGAACAGCATAGAGTTGGTATTTGTACGTGGTACTGTTGTTTAGAATACAGTAATTAGGATCATTTTGAGGCTTAATTGCAAAACTGTTTTTTAAGAGCGTATACATTGTATACACTCTTAAAACAGTATTGAAATTAACCTTTGATTTACTTACCTGAACATGCCTCATAAAGATTCAGAAAAAAATGATAAGTTGGTAAGAATGTTTTTCTGTGTGTTTATTTGCAGGTGTTTGATGGAAACTGGGACAATAAAGTATCCAGAAAACAGTATATGTTGTTGCCTTTTATTGCTCGTTATATCAGGATCTGGCCTCAAACTTGGCACAACAGAATAGCCATGCGGTTAGAAATATATGGCTGCCCAGGTGAGCTATGTTTTACTCATTATTAAAAGTTTGATTGTTTTGAAAATGATTTAACCCATTCCCAAACAACAAAATTTTGGACTGGTCCAAATTGAAAGGAGCTGCAGACGAAAATTTAAAGTTTAAAATTTTTAGATTTTTTCAACTTTCTGGGTACTAAGCATTGTGTAAAAGAAAGAAATTACTTGTCATAAGCAATTTCTTTATTTTACACAACCTTTTCCTGTTTTTCTTCAGGGGCGTCCAGGGGCACTTTTTCAGGCTTGGGATTAAAGAATCCTGTGCAGATTATTGTTTTGTGCACATTTTCCTCTAAATCTTAGACACTGTCTGAAGTATCAGCAAATTATAATCTCACATATTTTCAGACAGATACATATGATTGTCTTCATTTTACATTTGTTTCATTTCTTTATTACTTCTCATGCATATAAAACAAATCTGCCTGGAGTTAGTTGATCAAACTGTTTTACGAATTCTCATATTGACTGTGTATAATGTAAGCTCTTAACCCATTCCAACACAGCAAAATTTTAGACTGGTCCAAGTTGAATGAAGCTGCAGACAACAATTTCAAGTTGATGGAATTTTGATTTTTTTTGTCTTTTTGGATAGAAAACATTGTGGATAATGAAGAAATTGCTTGATACAAGCAATTTCTTCATTTTCCACAATGTTTTCCAAAGTTTTTTTTCTTGAGGGGCGTAAAAAGGTTAGGAGGGATTGAGTTGGAATGGTTTAAGAAAGTCTTGTTATGTTTTAACCCTTTACTGTTTTTCATAATTTTGGACTTGTCCTAATTCAAAGCAGTAGCAGACGACATAATAAAGTAAGTTCAATTAAAAAAGTAACCATCCTATATGATAGAAAATATTGTTAGAAAAAGAAGAAAATGCTTGTTATAATTTCATCTTTTTCTGAAATGTTTTCTCAAGTATAGTATCAAAGGAATGTTAAAACCAGGGATTATACAAGAAAGGGTTTATTGTTTTTTGCAGGTGCAGATTCATTCCAGAAGATTGGTTGTTTTGCTGACAACTCCCTTACTAGGGACCTACCATTTGAACCCTTCACAGACCCAAGGGTTGGCATGTGGCCGCCTATGTGTGTACATCACTGTTTTAGAAATGGCTACTACTATGCTGGCATCCAGGTTAGGCAACTGTCCTTTTGAAATTATTTTACTAGCTATTCCATTCATTTACGAGCCAAACCATTCTTTTTGTATGAATAATGATTATTTTACTGTAAGTTCATAGAAGTTTTTCTCTCTCTAGACAGAGGTCATTGTTGAAAATGAAGAGACTGCTTATTTCAAGCAATTACTTCAATTACTCCAATTTCCATAATGTTTTCCCCAGCTCTTTTCTTGAAGATAGTAAAAAAGCAGGATTGTGTTGGAATGAGACTGGTCCAAAATGAAAGAGACTTCAGATAAAACTTCATGGCTATGGCGATTGAAACTAAGTGTCATACTAGGTAGATAACGGCTAACAATAATTGATCAATCGCTGGCCCCGCCCACTTACTGCATGGGCCATGCCCATTGACCCTGACAGGAAGTTCCTTTTGAATTTAACCCTTTCCTGTTCAATCCCTTGTTTTCATGTCCAAGTGTTTTTATACTTGAGAAAACATTGTGGAAAAAGAAGAAATTGCTTGTTACAGGCAATTTCTTCTTTTACCACAATATTTTCTACCATATTTAATGATTATTTTTCCAATAAAATTAACTTTAAATTGTCGTCTGCAGAACCTTTGAATTTGGACAGGTCTAAAATTTAAAAAACAGGAAAGGGTTAAACGATGTTATATTGAGAAAATTATGGCTAGCTAGCATGAGGTAAAAATGTAGAATAGTTGATAGGCAACTTAAACGTTGTAAATACAGATTGAATAAGCTGTAGTTATGACGTTTAAGTAGCCAAACCACCAAATAGGCTTAACAAAAATGGCATCTAATGACGGAGTTCAAAAATCATTTCTCGTCTGATAGAACGATTTCATTGGTCGACTGGTTATTTGATCAACAGGCACAATTGGTCAATTGGTCATTTTCTCCTATTACTGCTATATTTTCCACAGCTATTTTTACTCATGCATCAAAATTGGTATTTTGTGATAATCGGTCAAGATTTGAATCAGATTTTGTGGGTATGCAGGCCGATCAAAAGTTGACCCATTCCCACACAGTGACACTTTTGGACACTCTTTAAGACAAACTATTGGGAAAACATCGTAACAAGCAAATTATTATTTTCCATAATGTTTTCTACCACAAAGGTTGAAAAATTCTAAAATCTCAAAGACTTTAAATTGTCGCCTGCAATTCATTTCAATTTGGACCAGTCTAAAATTTTCAGTTTTGGTAATGAGTGAAGAAGATCATGAAAATGACACTCACCATAGTCAATATCATTCAAAATTACTTGTTTCTTTTTCTATTCTTGTCAATAACTGACTCAGATTGTTCAAAATATTCTGCACCTTCATTTAAAGAGTTTGAAAAAATTCTGTTATTGCAATGACTGACCTGGATATTGAGGTATCTGATTGGTCTGTCTTTAAATCAATTAATATGACAATTTATATAATTGAATTTATATAAAGGTAGGTAGCTGCATATTGTTCATTTCAAAACACTCTTTGCATAGCCAATTACTAGACAACAAAGTTTTAGATCAGTTCAAATTGAAAGGATTTGCAGACAACAATTTTAAGTGTATGAAATATTAGATTTTGTCTACTTTCTAGTTTGAAAACATTGTGTACAATGAAGAAATTTGCTTGGTTCAGGCAATTTCTTCATTGTAAACAATATTTCCCACTTGTTTTTTATGCCCCCGCATCGATAAGATCTGGGGCATATTGTTTTACTGGTGTCCATCTGTCTGTCTGTCCGTCTGTCTGTCTGTCTGTCTTTAAAACTTAACCTGCCTACTAAACATTTTCCTATAACTTCAACCCTGATTAAGTTTCAATGCTAATATTTGGTATGTAGATAGGTCTCAACAAGGCGCAACTGGGGAAGGTCATTTCATCAAGGTCAAGGTCAAAATTTTAACCCTTTACCTGTTTCTAAAGAATTCCCGTTTCAGGGGCATAGTGTTTCACAAACACATCTTGTTTATAGGGGCATTAAAAGGCGTCATTGTGTTGATATGTGTTAATTTAACCTTAACAGGAATTTAGTTGCCAAAAATTTAAGGATTTCTGTTCTCGAATTCTCGGGACATTTTTAAAGAATATGGGATGCCAGGACCGACTTTGAAAATTCAGTATTGTCCCACGATCCAGGACATATGGCATGTCTGGTACTAAAAGAATTGTTCAATATATTATTATTCCTTTTATCCCTCTCACAATGTTCTTAACCCATTCACACACAATGACACTTTTTGACGCCCCTCAAGAAAACCATTCGGGAAACAATTTGTAAAATGAAGAAATTGCTGCAACAAGCAATTTCTACATTTTACATGAAGTTTCCTCCTTAGAAAGATTTTAAAAAAATCAAAATTTGTAATGTTGTCTGCAAGTCCTTTTAATTTGGATCAGTTTAAAATTTTGCTGTCTGGTAATGGGTTAACTGTTGGTCTTTAATTGGTGTACATGTGTAATTAGCAGAAATGTCCTACATAGGCCTCACTATTTTCAAGGGTAGAGACTTTAGAATCTATCATTATACCTCCCTCCTACAAAAAAGAGGGGGTATTTTGGTTTCACCATGTCTGTCCGTCTGTCCATCTCCAGACTTTTTCATTTCTAAGTCTAGAACCAATTGACCTACAAACATGAAACTTCATACAATTGTTTCCAATGATTCAAAGAAGTGTCCTATTGTTTGGGTTTCATACAGGTCAAAGATCAGGATCATAATTGAACTTTGATTTTCTGGGATCAAACTCATAAGCCATTTGTCCTAGGACCTTGAAACTTTATATACCTTATCCATGCCCCAAGGAGGTGTTCTATTATTTGGGGATATGTCGGTCAAAGATCAACCATGCTACTAGAGTGACAAAGCACTGGTGGGGGGTATGAGTTTGTTTTGCCACAATTCTAATTTAGTATGGCAAATGTTTGATTACAGGATCAGTTTAAATGTTTCTGTGGTAACTCTTATGGGAGATATGGGCCAGCTACAGACTGTAACCTGAGTTGTGTGCCAAAGAATGACTACTTCTGTGGTGGACCGTCTTCCAATCAAGTTTACTCAACAGGACTGAGTGAGTATATATTGTCTAAAGATATTATTCAAATGAGGATTTGTTTTCAGTATATCTTTTGAAAAGCTTGTAATCAAGCAATTGTTATGAGGATATTTTTAAGGAAATCAACAGTATATGTCACACAGAGACAGTGGGAAATGCACTAGGAAATAAAGATAGCGCCTATGAGTATAGAAGTTTAACTAGGCACTGCTTTAATTGATGAATTGTTGCTTTCTAGTCATTAGTTAAGGACCAATCAAATCATTTATTTAGACCAAAATGCAATGTCTACTCCAAACATTGTTACCCCATTCCGACATAATAACGCTTTTTGATGCCCCCCTCTCAAGGTTTGGAATTCATTGTAGAAAATGAAGAAATTGCTTGTCACAATAAATTTCTTCATTAGCCACAATATTTTCTACTTCAAAGTTATTCTGAACATTTGTTCTTCATCATGAGTAGATATGCAACCTGCCAGTAATACCCGAAAGGGGAGTTGGGCAGTATATATAGATAGATAGAAATGAATTGTCAGCTAGCTCCAAGGTCAAGGTGACAGCTGAAGGTAAAAAGTTTGATGGGCTTGACATGTTGTTCCAGGACAATTTTCTAGCTTCAAGGTCCCTAAAATGATTTCTTAATATGTACAATAGATATTGAATATTTTTGCAGAACCCAAAACCACAATGTCTGGATTTTAATGCCCCTACCTAATGTTGTTGTAAAAAAACTTGCTGAAAAAGGAGAATTGCTTGTAACCAGCACATTTTCCTTTTTGCACAATGTTTTTACTTTATCGGGCACTTAATTTCCAATATTAGCTTACTTTGTAATATGGTCTGCACCTTCTTTCAGTTTGGACCATTCAAAAAATTAATGTCTTGTACTGAGTATATTAATAAAGATCAGCAGTAATTGAGTCCATGTTACCAAGAAAAACAAAAAACTTGTTGAATTTCTTAAAGGAATTGGTCTTCACCCAAACCCATACAATGACACTTTTGGGCGCCTCTCAAAAATCACCTGGGGGAAAAGATTATGTAAAGTGAAGAAATTGCTTGTCACAGTATTTTCCACAATGTTATCTACCCAGAAAAATGAAAAAACCTAAAAGTTTATAAATTCTAAAATGATGTCTGCAACTCCTTTCAATTAAGACCAGTCTACGATTTTGCCATCTAGTAATGGGATAAATATATTCAAAGAATAGGGATTATCTTTACTTATTTTAGCTCCTCAGTATAAGGTTTGTCCTCCCAGATGGAAGGGATACCTGGACCAGTGTTACATGTTGCTGTTAGACACCAAGTCTTGGTATGATGCTCAGGCTGATTGTAAAATGCTGGGAGGAGACTTGGCCTCTCCTAATGACCAACACCAACAGGACTTTGTGTTCAGCCTTCTACAGGCAGGAGGTATGTACGTCTGATAGAGTTTTGATGTTATTGTTAGACACTAAGTCTTGGTATGATGTTCTAGGCTGATTATAAAATTCTAGGAAGAAATCATTGAAGAATGTTTTATAGGAAATCTTCTAATAATTAATACCTACAGGACTTTGTGTTCAGTCTTCTACAGGCAGGAGGTATGTAAGTCTGACATTGCTCCCACACAGTGACGCTTTTAAACGCCCCTCAATATGAAAGCTTTGGAAAACATTTCGGATAATGAAGAAATTGCTTGTAACAAGCAATTTCCTCATTTTGCACAATTTTTTCTACCCCAAAAGACAAAGACTTTAAAGATTCCATCACATTAAAATTGTTGTCTGCAACTTCTTTGAATTTGGACTGGTCAAGTGGTAATTGGAAAGTTATTGTTAGACATCAAGTCTTTGTACAATGCACAGGCTGTTTGTAAAATGCAAGGAGGAGATAATTGAACGATTATTGTTTTATAGGAGATCTTTTAATAATCAACACCAACATGGCTTTTTCTTCAATCTTCTACAAGCAGGAGGCTTATAGGTCTGGCAGTGTTTTGATGTTACTGTTAAACACAAAGTCTTGGAATTTTAAAAAAATTTGTCTAGTAGGGTAGAAAACATTTTGGGAAATGAAGAAATAGCTTATAACAATCAATTTGTTTATTTCCACAATGTTTTCCAAAGCTTTTCTCTTGAAATGCTTAAACACACAAGATTAATTAAGAGATGAAGAGAATATTTTTTGTTTTCATGGAGGTATGAACCAAAAAACCTAATCACACTGTATGAATATGCGAAGCGGATTCATACATTGTGTGATTAGGTTTTTTGGTTCATACCTTCATGAAAACCAAAATTATTCTCTTCATTTCTTATAATTTAATAGCATCGAGCAAAGAATACAAAAGCTTTACAAATTTTGATGCCTTTTTGTATCAGACTATTTTGTGCGGAAGCATAAAAAACCTCTTTGTGCTCAAAATTTTGTTTATGGAGTTATGAATAAATTTCTTCGACCAATCAGACGCTCGTTTTTGATAGATGAAACTAAAAATTAAATTATGTTGTAATGGGTTAACATCTAAGTGGAACTTCCTGTTGGAATCAGTGGTCTGAGTCAGCCATATGTCAATTACCAAACACATTATCTTTAACCCTTTCATGTTTTTTGAAATTTTAGACTGGTCCAAATTGACGGAGGTTGCAGACGATAATGAAAATTGGATTCAATTTGAAGTGAAACTATCCTATGTAGTAGAAAATATTGTTGGAAAAGAAGAAATTGCTTGTGACAAGCAATTTCTTCTTTTTCCACAATGTTTTCTCAAGTATGAAATTACAGTGACGTAAAATCCCATATTTGTACAGGAAAGGGTTAAAACTTGTATGTGTAAATTAAATCATTTCCACTAAACAAAATTCTAGACTGGTTTAAATTCAAAGATGTTACAGACAACAATATCATGTTGATGAAATCTAAATATCTTTATCATTATGGGTAGAAAACATTGTCCATAATGAAGAAATCACTTGTCACAAGTAATTTCCTCATTTTCAACAATGTTTTTCAAAGCTCTTTTCGGGAGGAGCATTAACAAAGTTAAAATGCATTAACAGAATTTGTCTTATTTTGTTTCAGATGGGTTTCATGCTTGGATTGGATTCAATGATATTGAGGAGGAATCATTTTTCCAGTGGTCAGTCAGTAAACAGGTCCAATATACCAACTGGGGTCTAAATCAGCCCAGCAGCAGTCTCAATAATCAACAAGATTGTGTTCGAATGGATGCAAAGGTTAGAAAACATGGAATGGGGTGTTGGTATCAAATCTTGAGTATTACAACACAGTTCTGCCTTTTTATGACACTTAGGAAAATTGCTTTGGATATATTTGTTGAAAATGAAGAAATTGCTTGTGACAAGCAATTTCTTCATTATCCACAGTGTTTTTCTACTCCAAATAGGGAAAAAATTAGTTTCAACAACTTTAAAATCAATCTTTATTCAAATTTGGACCAGTCTGAATTTTTGCTGTTTGGTAATTAATGGTACCCCTTTTTTTATTACAAAATTTCAAACTGGTCCAAATTTAAATATTGCATACAACAATTCTAAGATGATCAAATTTTAAGTTTCCTTGTCTTTTGGGGTAGGAAACATTATTGATAATGCTTCCAACTCTTTCTTTCTTGCCGGATATTCAAGCTTATGAAAATTTAAAAATCTTTCTCTTTCTGGCTAGAAAAAATTGAAAATAACAAATATTCTACGATGTCACAAGCAATTTCTTCATTATCCGATATGTTTTTCTACTCTAAGATGAATATTTGAAATATTATACAGTAAAACCCCTGTAATACGACCACTTGCAGAACTTTTTGAAAGTGATCTTAATACTCAGTCATAATACTGAGGTCTGATTATTTGTTTGACTTTTGTCAAGTAATTCATGTTTATTTTATCTTCGTTATTTGAATATATTTATTCTATTCATACAAAACATAAAACTATAAAAACATGTATTACAGACAATCTTATGTCATTTTCAAATTTACAATCTCTGATATGTTCTACTTTCTCTCTTCTCCATTTTGATCCGATTCTGAAGTTTGACCTCAGAAGTACAGGTTCAGAGTGTCAAACTGTTGATATCTTATCTTCTATCATGCAAATAATTAAGTTGAAATCAAATTTTAATCGCTAAATAACTGTTCAGAACGTTGTAAACAAACCAATGGTAACTTCTCGGATACTTCTCGACTATCAACTTTATTCCTCTAGTCAAAACCCATGATAGCAATCAAAAATTGAACAAGCTATAATTTCTCAAACTGACCGGCCTCTTAAATCTATTTAATAAAAATGTCATAATACAGGTGCGATATCACATAATCAAAAATCAAATATTGTATTGACGGTGCATTTGTACCTCATTAGTCTCGCTCTTATCAAGTGTGAAATTCGGGTGGTTGGTCTCAAGGTGTGAATTTACTGGTTGTTTTAGTGGGGTTCAAAATAGTGTTAGTGTTAGTGATATTTGGTACTGAATTTAGTGTTCGTAGTTCATAATAGAAGGGTGCCAGTTTTACAAGGGCATGTGACCATTGAAATAAAGAACAAAAATTCTGTACTGTCAAAATTCAGTCGTAATAGCGTGGTGCCAGTATTTACGCGATGGTCGTAAGGAGGGGTTTTACTGTAAATTATTGTCGCTACACCTTCCTTGAAACTTTAGCACAGCTTTTTATGCCCCCTTATCGATAAGATCATGGGCATATTATTTTAATGGTGTCCGTCTGTCTGTCCGTCTGTCTGTCTGCAAAACTTAAACTGCCTACTAAACAATTTCCTATAACTTCAACCCTGATTAAGTTACAATGCTAATATTTGGTATGTAGATAGGTCTCAATAAGGCGAAACTGGGAAAGGTCATTTCATCAAGGTCAATGTCAAAATTTTAACCCTTTACCCGTTTCTAGAGAATTCCTGTTTCGGGGGCATAGTGTTTCATAAACACATCTTGTTTATGGAAGAAAACCCAAGGTATTGCTATGGCTAGGTAGTTGTATCCGTTATAGTCGTCCAAAAACTTAATATTTATTACATTACTGAACAAATTGATTTAGATCTTGGAATTTATGCTCATTATCAAAAGAGCAATTTATACCAACAAATGGATAACTCTAAATGTATTATTGACCCTTTCCTGTTCTAACCCGGGATTTTACGTTGCTTTGATTTTATATTTGAGAAAATGTTGTGGAATTAGGAGAAATTGCTTGTTACAAGCAATTTCTCCTTTTCCAACAATATTTTCTATCACATAGGAAGGTTTCTTTGCAAATTGCATCCAATTTTCATTGTCATCTGCAACCTCTTTCAATTTGGACAAGTCTAAATGTTGGAAAAGCAGGAAAGGGTTAAACGAATTATGCCACTATTTCCATGTAGATATTTTGCACACTATCAGGCACTTGAACATCCTAGTCTTGGTATCTATATGTCATCTGGTAATTGATTAATTAACCATTTTCTTCAGCTTCTACTTTTATCTGCCCTTAGTTCATACAAGATTTTCTAAATAACAATTTTTGATTACAGACGGGAGGTTGGGAGAGTGATACTTGTGACTCTGTGAACCAGTATGTATGTCAGACAGACAAGAGTCCGACCATTCAGCCAAGTCAAGCCACACAGATACAGGGATGTCCAGACGGATGGACGGGATACAGAGCCTCTTGTTATGTAGTAGCTGATGCTTTGAGGTCATGGAGCCAGGCTAAAACTGTGTGTCAGACACTGGGTGCTAATCTAGTCAGAGTGGACGACAGGTTAGTTGTCCCTTTTTTTTGCCATTCCTTGTTCAATATCTGTTTTTTTATGTCCCTTTGATTTTACACTTGAGAAAAAATTGTGGAAAAAGAAGAAATTACTTGTGACAAACAATTTCTCCTTTTTCCAAAATATTTTCTTCCCCACTGAATGATGATCTTTCAAATAAATTAGATTTTAATTTTGTTTGCAAAACCTTTGAATGTGGAAAGGTCCAAAATTTTGCAACACAGTAAAGGGTTAAACAATGACGTAACTTTTTTTTTCCTCCAATGTTTACTTCCACAATCTATGCTTTCACCAACCCCCTTATAACTCTGTTTAGGAGTCAATACAGTTTGGAACATTATTAATTTGACAATCATTTCAAAAGCATTTCGGTTGATCAGGTTCAATCATGTTCAATCAGTGTTTGGCGTTCAATCACGGTTTTTCCAATCTGCGATCAGTCAATCCTTCAACAAAGCGTTTAATCAACAGTGTTCAATCATTCTGATAACTTAAGTCGCCATATTAGTTTTGGTGATTAATATTTTCGTTAAAATTAAATTTGGTAATGGAAATTCTAAATATAATGGTGATATTTTTGTTTAAAATGATTTCTGATATTGTAGTGATTAACAGAAACTTTGCAAAGATTGAACGATCGCATCTAAACAGGAAAGCATTCAAACTGCTCAGAATGAAAAAGCAATCAGCGTTCAATCACAATCACTCAATCACTATCGTGTAGCGCTGAGCGTTCAATCCGGTTACAACCAAATAGTCAAATTAACGATTTTCTGTACTGTAGGAATAGGGGTGTTTACATGTTCATTTGTGGATGTCTTTCCATCTTTCCATTCCTCTGGTTGTCACAACTTTTTTCCTCCCTACAGGACACATTTTTCATCCAATCTTTTTCAAAGTTTGCTTGTTGGTTTGCGTTCGTGAGACTAGAAACCCTATTGATTTTGAAATCACCAGGTCAAGGTCACAGAATTAAATGTTGTTTAAAGCTTAGATAATATGTTAGTATTCTATCCGTAACTCTCACATTGCCATGGTTTAATGGAATTTTCATGTGTTGTATGCAAATGTGTTTTATGCAAATACCTGCATTTTATCTCCAAGGTCAAACAGGGATATTGCTTTAGCGCCCTATCCATAACTTATTTCCTATAGAATTGACAAATTGCAACAATAAATCAATTGAATTTTGAAATACCATACATGTATTTGCAGACATTTACCGACAATTATGTGAAGCTATATTGTTGATTTGGCAACTTGAACATTGTAACTACAGCTGGAATATACTGCAGTTCTGACATTTAGGTTGCCAACCAACCATTTTACTTTTTTGTTACTGTTATTGGCCCTAAATTTTGCAAAATATTGTTGTTTAACCCTTGTAATGCTGTATAAACTACCTTACTGAATTGCTGTAAAGTAAAAGCTCTTAAAGCACTGATAGAAGTTGTTCAAAAATCAATATTTCATTTAGAAATCAATTTCATAAACATCTCTGGCAGAAAAGGTACAAGCAGGATGTGTAGACCAAGATAAGGCTGCACTAATGAGCAGAATGAACTGGTCCACACTTTCTGCCAAAACCGGAATATTCCAGGTTCAGCATGACAAGGGTCAATATTGAAGTTGAACTTCCTGACAGTGGATATGTCAATTGCTCATCGGCATGAGATGAAATGTCATAGGAAAACTCAAATTTTATTTCAAGGTCACATCAAGAGGTCACAAGTGGAGCATAATATTTCTGTCAAAACTATTACACCCATAAATGGATTTTCAAGAAACTTAGCAGAATTGATGGAGTGCTAGCAACACCCACTGTGCTCTGAGAGGAAATTTCACTTAGATATTAAACAGTATTAATTTGCTAAGTCTATGACCAGTACCATGTAACAAAACATTAAAAGGGTTGGTTGGCAACCTAAATATGGTAACTTCAGCTTGAATAAGCTGTAGTCACAAATTTTAAGTAGCCAAACCAACAAACATGCTTCACACAAATGTTTGCCAATTGTTAGGGTTCAAAGTTCACTTCAAGTTTAAAGGAATGAATTGTTTTTAGCTCTACTGGCCGAAGGCCACTAGAGCTATTGCGATGGCTTTTTCCCTTCCGGCGTCCGTCCGGCGTCTGTCTGTAAAACTTTTCCTTGTTAACACTCTAGAGTCCACAGTTTTCATCAGATTCCCTTCAAACTTTCACAGAATGATTGTTCTATCATAAGGATCGTTCCTTTCAAAATTGGGTCAGATCCGACAAGAAACATGGGGAAAAGAGCCAAATTAAAAAATCCTCATTAACACTCTAGAGTCCACAGTTTTCATCAGATTCTCTTCAAACTTTCACAGAATGATTGTACCATGATAAGGATCGTTCCTTTTGAAATTGTGTATGATTCCCCAAGAAACATGGGAAAAGGGGCCTTATGAAAATTTAATTCCATTAAAAATCCTCGTTAACACTCAGTCCACAGTTTTCATCAGATTATCTTCAAAATTTCTGAGAATGATTGTACCATCATAAGGATCTTTCCTTTCGAAATTGCGTATGATTCCCCAAGAAACACATGGAAAAGGGGCCTTATTAAAATTTAATAAAAAAACCTCGTTAACACTCTAGAGTCCACAGTTTTCATCAGATTCTATTCAAACTTTCACAGAATGATTGTACCAACATAAAGATTGTTCCCTTCAAAATTCAGGATGATCCTTCAAGAAACATGGGAAAAGGGGCAGCATGAAAATTTAATTCAATATTCTATTAAAAATCCTTGTTAACACCCTAGAGTCCACAGTTTTCATTGGATTTTCTTCAAACTTTCTCAGAATGATTGTACCATCATAAGGATCGTTCCTTTCCAAATTGGGTATGATCCGTCAAGAAACACGGAAAAAGAGGCCTTATGAAAATTTAATTAAATAAATCATCATTAACACTCTAGAGTCCACAGTTTTCATCAGATTCTATTCAAACTTTCACAGAAAGATTGTACCATCATTAGGATGATTCCTTTCGGAATCGGGTATGATCTGTCAAGAAACATGGGAAAAGGGACCTTTTTAGAATTTAATGGTAAAATCCTTGTTAACAATCTAGAGTCTATAGTTTTCATCAGATTTTCTTCAAACTTTCACAGAATGATTGTACCATCATAAAGATTTTTCCTTTCAAAATTGGGTTATGATCAGTCAAGGACCACAGGAAAAGGGGGCCTTATGAATATTTTATTTAAACAATCTTCGTAAACACAATAGAGACCACAGTTTTCAACAAATTCTCTTCAATCATTCACAGAATGATTATTACATAAAATGTATTGTTCCTTTGGGTTGATCCATCAAGTTTCATGGGAAAAGGGGCCCTATAAAATTTAATAAAAAAATCTTAGTTAACACATCATGGCCCTAAATTTCACCTGATCGACTTCAAACTTTCACAGAATGATTGTACCATCATAAGGATTGTTCCTTTCAAATTGGGTCTGATCTATCGGGAAACATAGGAAAAGGGGCCTAAGGAAAATTCAATTAAAAAAATCTTAATTCTTTTAAGTCCACAGATTTCATAGGGTTGTCTTTACACTCAAACAGAATAATTATACTTTTGTAAGTATAGTTCCCTTTGGAATTGGTTCAGATCCATCAATTTACATGGGAAAAGGGGCTATATGAAAATTCAATTAAAAAACCCTGTTAACACAATAAAGCCCACAGATTTTGTTGAAACTTTCACAGAATGATTGTAGGTCATAACAATCATTCTTTTCATAACGGGTTTGAACTGTCAAGAAACACGGGAAAAGGGGCCTTATGAAAATTTCATTTAAAAATCCTTGTAACCAAGTCCAGAGCTTTCATTTGATTTTCTTCAAACATTCACAGAATAATTGTACAGTAATAATGATTGTTGATGTTGACATTAGACCTGATCCGTCAAGTATCGCAGAAAAAGGAGCATTATGAAATTTAATTTTAAAATCCTTGTACTACAATAAAGTCAACAGTTTTCATCAGATTCTGTTTTAAAGTTTCACAGAATGATTGTTCCATCATGAGAATTCTTTCTTTTTAAATTAGGCCTGATCTGTCTAGTATCATGGGAAAAGGGGCCTTTAGGAGAATTTTATCTATAATCCTGGTAACCAAGTCCAGAGCTTTCATTGGATTTTCTTCAAACCTTCACAGAATCATTGTACAATAATTACGATTGTTGATGCTGACATGAGACCTGATCCTTCAAGTATCACAGGAAAAGAAGCCTCATGGAAATTTTATTTTAAAATCTTTACACCAAGATAAAGTCCACAGTTTCATCGGATTCTGTTCAAACTTTCACAGAATGTTTGTACCATCATTAGGATTGTTTCTTTCCAAATTTTGCCTGATCTGTCTATTATTATAGGAAAAGGGGCTGTATGAAAAATTATTACCAAATCTTCATTTACACAAGAATGACCTCAGTCTTTATCAGAATCTTTTCAAACTTTAATAGAATGATTGTACCATCATTTGGATTGTTCCTTTGTAAATTGGGTCTGATTTGTTAAGTAACACAAGATTAACACAAGGGGCTTTATGAAAATTTTATTACAAAAAATTCTTTACACAATGGGCCCCTACCGATCAACGGAGTTCTCCCGAAAATTGCCCTTTAATTATCTCCCTTGATTCTACTGGGTAGTTCCGGTTTGAATTTCAACAAAGAGTATAAAAGGGCTGAGACTAAAAGCGTCTGTTTTGGAGAGAATTAATTATTTTTTCGGTATTTCACACATAAGAATATTGAGTACTTTTGTAATACTTATAGATTATGAAAATGTTTTGGTAGCTTTTATTTACGTTGACACATTATAATCGTCTTCCCGTCCGATTTTCATCCAGTTTTCATATTCTACTTCTCATTTTCGAAACAAAATTAGCAAAAGTGTCCTTCATGGTGAATTGTTCCTTTTATTTCCTTGGCTTGAGAATATCTATTGAAACGTGCAAACAGACAAAACAACAACGGGGAAACAAAAGTATTGCGATAAAAGGAGTATTTTTACAAGGAATTTCTCCAAATCTGAGCGATCCGTTATTTTTTATACAAATGGATTTTAATATTTTGTCTGTATCCTATTTCGTTCTGAGATTTTTTTTAACTACAAAGGTTTAAATGGTAAGTTAATCTTGAGAATTATGGATGTCCGTCCATAAACTCCTGATATAATCCAAGTAACTTACATGTTTTGAATCGGTATCTTTGATTACGCAATAGTCCACGGGTGGTATCCGGATATATCTCATAACCATCGGCTATTTGCTTTGATTTTCACACGACTTCCCAGATGTCCTTCTTTTGACTAATTAACAAGGGAGTCGATTGACTTATATTATTTGGAATTTATCTAGTTCTAAAGATTGATTAATGTTTTATCTTTCTGTCCATATATTATATGCAAAATGATGTGGTTGGGTCCCTAAGTAAAAGTACACTATCATAGGTTAAATGCTCCTATTTAGCGTAGAATCAGATATTTTTTCAGAGGAGTGTTGAGTACTCTTAAAATACTCTTAGAATATGGAATTGATGTGGTAGTTTTTATTAACGTTGACACGTTTTAATCTTTTTCCTCTCCCGACCTAGGAACCAATTTCATTCTCGTCCAGTTTTCATATTTTACTTCTCATTTTCGAAAAAAAAAATAGCAAAGGCATCCTTTGTAGGAAATAATTGCGTTTACTTCTTGAACCTGAAAAGACTTATTAAAACAAGGAAACCACACAACAACAACCAAGAATAACAATATTGCGATAAAGAGTACTTTTTACGCCAATTTTCTCCACATCTGAAAGATCCATTATTTTCGGTACACATGGCTATTAAAATTACGTTCGTATCCTCTTTCGTTCTGAGATTTTTTTTCTGTAAAGGGTTAAATGGTATTTCAAAATTAAAAGTTAATGATGTCCTTTCATAAACTGCTGTTTTAATCCAAGTAACTTACACGCTTCTGATCTGTACCTCTGATTGCGTAATAGACCACAGGTTGTATTTTGGATATACACTGGATATATCTCATAATGATCGGTTATTTGCTTTTGATTTTTACCCGATATCCCCTTATTACAAGTAACAAAGGAAGTCGTTTGATATTCCCTCTAATTCTAAGGAAATTACGAGTTTGTACATTTTAAGTAGGATTATAAATGCAAGAGGTAAAGGAAATCTATTCTAAAACGTTTCTCATTTAGAAAAAATAGGAAAAAATGTTTCAGTAAGAAAAATCTGAAAAAAAAAAATGATAAAGATCACTTTTTTACAACAAAAAGATTTGAATATTTAGTATATACATTTTATCATATATGTCATTGCATGATATATCTCAATATAGTAATAAGAGTTTGGTATCAACTAAATGGATTAAAACGCTTAAAAAGATTGTCTTAGTTTGATCTTTGTAACACTTCTTACGGTCATCTCTTTAATATTTCCACTTTTTTATTTCTCACTTTTTCTCAAATACTTAAATACCGGTACATGAAATGATAAATAAAACAATAAATTAATACATTCAGCAGGGTAGAAATACTGTGGAAAAGGAAAAAATGCAACAAGCATTTTTTCTTTTTCTACAATGCATTCTCAATTTGAAAGCCACAGAGACGTTTAAACCAGGGTTAACCAGAATAAATCTTATATGAAAAATATAAATTTGTGCACACATCTAATATCAGATGCTAAAGCTTGTGCAGGTTGATTGAATTGAATTAGTTTACCCATTCCCACACAATGACGCTTTTAGGCGCCCCTTAAGAAAAATAATTGGGAAAACATTGTACGAATTTACAAAATTTCTTGTAACAAGCAATTTCTTTATTTTGCCGAATGTTTTCTGCTAAGAAAGATGAAAATATCTACAAATTCATAAACTTAAAGTTTACGTGTGCAACTCCTTTAAACTTGGCACAGTCTAATATTTTGCCCTCCGGTTATCGATTAAACACCTCTTTCAACATTAAATCAGTTACTAAGCATAACTGACATTTCATCTGAGCCACCAGCTGCTCTCCCTACCTAGACCTTATCATTTGCAGATTGGTAAGAAATTAATGATATATCTTACTTGCCATTGGTAAGAAACGAATGATATATCTTTGGAGGACCTACAGAGGCAACAACCATTTCCACAAGCCTCCAGACACTTTACAAAGCTTGTTGAGGATCATGCAGTGAAATTCTGATTACATTTATTTCATATTCATCAATGAAAAGGGTATTTGGTAAATTCCCATGGTCATGAAATGAAGACGTAAGGAGAGCTTCTTTGTAACAGTTCCCGTTTGTAAAATGACAGATATCTTATAAATTCAAAGCCCCGCTTGACATGTGAAACCATTTTCTAAAAAAGGAAATAACGGAATGTATTTCCGTGAGTATCATTGTATTTATTTCGATAATAAAAGCTCTTTTTATGGTAAATAATATGTATATCCAGAATTAGGGTATATCCGAAAAATACACTTTCATACCGGCTCATTTACGATTATAAACACGTAAAACGTCACTTTGCTTTAAAGATTAAGCTCAGCTGTTAAAATAAAGTAGTCTCTAGATCATATAGGGTTTTAACATTGATGACACATAGTGAGAGCTAGCAACAACATGTTAATGTTTTCGATACCGATATCATCGATTTTTTCACCGGAACTACCCAAAGATTTAAGGGAGGTCACTCTAATACTAAAACTAAGCGGAGTAACTCTGGATATCGGTAGCGGCCCATTCAGTCCTCTGTTTTCATTGATTCTCTTTAACTTTTAAAGAATAATTGTACTTAATTAGAATTGATCCTTGTTGATATTTGGTTTGTTCTGTAAAGTATTACGGGGAAAGGGGCCCTATGAAAATTTCACTACAAACTCATTAACACAATAAATTCCACAGATTACAGAGATTGATTGTACCATCATTACAATTGTTGATTTTGACAGTTGATCTGATTATGGCAAGTGCCACATAAAAAGGGGCCTTATGAAAAACTTTCTTAAATATTCTAGTTAACACAATCATGTCCCTTGATTTCACCGGATTCATTTCAAAATTTCACAGAATGATTGTACAATCACTTAAATGGTTCATTTCAGAACTGGGTACAATCCATCAAGTATCATGTAAAAAGGATCCTTATAAAAATTTTTTTAAAAAATTCTAGTAAACATAATGAAGTACCCATAATTCATTGAATTCATTTTTAACTTTCACAGAATGATAAAACCAACAGTAAAATGTCACGGGAAAAGGGGCCTTATGAGAACTTGATTTTTATATCTTTGTTAACACAATAAAGTCAACAGTTTTATCGGATTCTCTTCAAAGATACATGGAATAATTGTGGCATTCCAAACACAGAAAAAGGGGTCTTACAGATTATCATTCAAAACATTCTTGTGTATGTGATGAAGATCACAATCATTATCAAATTGTCTTTTAAATTTCACAGGAGAATTGTAGGGTTGTAATGAAAGTTCCATTTGGAATAAAATTGATCCATCAGAAAACACAGGAAAAGGGGCCTTATGGATTTTCATTCAAAACAATCCTGCTGATATGTGATAAAGTCCGCAATTATTGTCAGATTCTGATAAAAATTTCACAGAATGATTGCAGGGTCATAAGGTAACTTCCTTTTGGAAATGGAGTGGATCCGTCATGAAACATGGGAAAAGGGGCCTTGAGGATTGTTGCTCAAAATGATAAAGAGGATAAAGTCCTGTTTTTTTTTTTTTTTGCTTTATGCATTCTTCTTTGAGTAATTAACTTCCTTAAATATCAGATTTCTTTAATGGAAAACTTGATAACCAGTAGAGCGTCTCAGGCCCTCATGGGCCTCTTGTATTGAGTTTTAGCTTGGTTGTTTTCGGAGAAAATCTGAGGTATTGCGATAGCCTTGGTGTTGTCGTCGTTGTCGTTGTAGTTGTGCGAAAACTTTGACATTTTGTGATATCTCTGGTTCTACTAAAGTCATTCACTTGAAACTTGGCACACTTGTTCACTATCAAAAGAACAACCTATACTATCAAGGGGGATAACTCTAGATGCATTATGTCCACTATCCAGCACTCAACAGCCTAGCGTAGGCACCTGTTGGCAGTGCTCTTGTTTTCATTTACAGCCTTGCTTTGTCAATTATTCATCAGTATGAGATGATGTGACGGGCAAGGAACTAGGGTCAAGGTTAAGTTCATGATCTACGGTTAGGGTTATACTCAAGAAACTGACAGTTTTAGGGGTATTTGCATCTTTGCAAGAAAAGGGCCCTAATTTCACCATGTTCCTCATGAATGTAAGGAACAAAGTGAAGTCAGAACTCTTGGCTCGCAAAGATGGGGTATATCATAAACACACTGAATTCCATTGTCAACAGCAATATTAATTGCTTTATAAAACAATCTTTTGAATTTGTCCCTTTGTGGAAGGTTTACTTTTTGCTTATCTCTAACCCATTCCCACACAATGACGCTTTTTGGCACCCCTCATGAAAAATAATTTGGAAAACATTGTGTAAAATGAAGAAATTGCTTGTAACAAGCCATTTCTTCATTTTACACAATGTTTTTTACACAGAAAATTGAAAAAAACCTTAAATTTCATAAACTTTATATTGTCGTCTACGACACCTTTCAATTTGGACCAGTCTAAAAATTTTACGTCTGGTAACGGTTTAAAGCAGCTCTTGAACAGAATATGGATGAAAAGGTTTGTCTCTCTCAAAACTTCAAATTTAAGTTTTAACCCATTCTTACACAATGCCCTCTTTTTACGCCCCTTAAGAAATAAGCCACAATGTTTTAAACCCTCGAAGAACAATTTTTTTAAAACATCACTTACTAAAGAATGTAGTCTACAACATCTTTCAGTTTGGACTGGTCTAAAATTTTGTTGAATGGGAATGGGTTAAGACGCATGAAAGTAGCTGGTTTTGTAATGAAAATGTCTGTTTATAACTTTAAAAAAAGGAAAAAAGAATTAAAAACACTTTGTTTTGTGTAGTGCCAAATTAGTCAGCCAAATACAACCCAAATGGAACTGGAATTCATTTGGTAAATACTTTGTCTTTAGATCTTGCGGAATATTTCCCTATTTGTGGTTTCTATGATAAATCAATTATGTCATTGGCTTCCACTAGAGATTCTGTCTTTATAAACCTCATAAGGAGACTTACAACCGCACCCAATATTCTGTTATTTCACTGTACTAGGAGTATAGTATACACAAGGACTAGAAGTATACCATATTGATTTGCAATTTATAGTGTTTAACACAAAGAAAGAACATTTATGATGAAAATGACAATGATAATTATTGAAAAAGTTGATACTTCTCCTTTATTATTTTTCATGATAATCTGTTAAAGATCTCAAATTTTTAACCCATTCCCACACAATGATGCTTTTAAACACCCCTCAATTTGTAAGCTTTGGAAAACATTGTGGAAAATGAAGAAATTGCTTGTTACAAGCAATTTCTTCATTCACAATGTTTTACCCAAAATACAAAGATTTTAAAGATTTCACCAACGTAGCATTATTGTCTGCAATTTCTTTGAAATTGGACTGGTCTAAAATTTTATTGTGTGGGAATGGGTTAATATCAATTTCAGGTATGAGCAGTCATATCTAGCTAGTATTCTAGGCAGTAAGACAGGACATTACTGGACTAGTATAACCTCTAGAGGTCATCCCGGAACATATCAATATGATTATGGGTCATCACAGCTCTCATACAGTAACTGGGGGCCACATCAACCTGGTAATTAGAATTGATAAATCCCACTCAAATCTTTTTTTAACCCATTCCCCCACAATGACACTTTAAACGCCCCTCAATAGAAAAGCTCTGGAAAATATTATGGAAAAGGAAGAAATTGCTTGTTAAAAACGATTTCTTCATTATCCACAATGTTTTCTATCTGAAAAGACATAGATTTCATCAACTAAAAATTGACATCTGCAACTTCTTTGGATTGGGACTGGCCTAACATTTTATTGTGTGGGATTTGGTTAAACATCTGCACTGAAGGCAGTATGAATTGGTAATTCAAAATATGTATTGATGATATTTTTGAATGTTTTCCCTTTTAGGAAAACTATGGAAAATAAATGATATAACTATTGAAAAAAAATCATGAAATTGATTATTTTGAGGTCAGGTCAGAGTATAAGGTGGAAGGCTTCTTTGAAAAACTTTGTGTTAAAATTTACTTACAACTTCCAAACAAAGCTGTTTTTGTTATTGAGGTTTAAGGACATTATCAGTTATTCCTTTAGAATTTGGTTTGAAAGGAAATAGATAGCTACTTGATCAGAATTGACCAGTCATGACTGTCCATCAAAGACCGATCAAATCATTCATTTGAACCAGAAGTGCACTTTGAACTCTAACATTGGAGGTCATTTTTGTGAGGTAATTTTGTTGGTATGGCAACTTAAACGCCGTAAATATAGCTTTCTGGAGCTGTAGCAACGACTTTTAGATTGCCAACCAACTATTTTACTCATTGTTGACATGTAACTGGCAAAAATTTTGCAAAATATCTCGATTTTATATCAAAGCAGAACTTCCTGTTGGAGTAAGTGAGCAAAGCCAGTGATCCATCAATTTATATGCATTCTTTATAATTTCATCTATCAACAGCTGGTAGTAGCAGTAGTGAAAGTTGTGTATCATTAGACAGTGGGGGTAATGCTGGACTCTGGCTGTCCTATAACTGTTCCAAAAGACTTGGCAGTGTGTGTGAACAGAAGAGGATTGGCTATACAAATCTCCCACCCCAACCCACCACACCACCCCTACCTAACTGTGATCCAGGACTTATACAAACAGATTCTGCTTGTTATCAGGTAGGAGGATCGATGGAATGGCACTGTCAATCAAACAATCAATTGACCAATCAAATCAATCATTTAGACCAAAAGTGATGTTTTAATTCCTACATTTTTATGTAAAGCATTTCTTTTGGTTTGACAACTTAATTGTCATAACTACAGCTTATGCTGGCTGTGGTTACAACATTTTAGGCAGCATTCCAATACCTTTTATTTTTTGTCTCTGACCACATACTTTACAAAATAATGGTTCTTTTTATCGCAATAGAAAATCCATGATATCAAATATATGTTCATACTTACATGATCTCCTATATTTCTTGATGATTTGGATGAAATTTGTCCTGAATGTATGTCTTTTTACGACCTTATGCGTGTTGTTTAGGGTTTACCATTTTCAGCTGTGTTACAGAAAAAAGGGGATATATTGATGATTTAACGCAACACAGGTGTAACTGCATATATGTTAATACACAATTACAACTGGACATGTTTACACTGACCCATTGAATTAATATAAAATTTCTTTTGAATACAATGATGAACATTGATGAAATTTTCATAGAATGTTTGTCATAATGCGAACTAATGAGCAGATTTTGTTGCTATTCTGCTGTACTGTAAAACCATTTCTTTTTCCAGTTAAATGAAAAAGATAGTAAGAGTTGGGATGATGCTAGACAAGACTGTATACAGAAAGGTGGAGATCTAGCTGCCTTCCATTCAGCTTCTGAGCTTAATATTCTTTTTAAAAATTTCAGGTGAGCTCTCATTCTAAACCTCACTTAAAAGCGTCTTTATTACAGAGACTTCTCTCACAGAAAATATTGTGAACAATTTTATACATCATTGGCAAAACTGCATTTCCTTTACAACTCTTTTAAATTGGCCTGTTACAGAGTTGCATCCAGGCCAAGCAATCGCAGGGGTCCCCCGTGTTTTTTATTCACTCACGCAACCTTACTAATTAGATGGGGGAGTAATCGTGCAACAACGTTCTGACTCCCGCAGAATCAATTAACCAAAGGGGGCGATATAAGAAATAAAGCGTGAAAAAATGACAATTGAAAACAGAACAGTCTTTTGACAGTACAGTAATTGATAAAAATAGCTCCGATCATTGCTATTTTTTAACCATTACCTCATATCGTCATTCGGCAATCCTCGGGTAACGAATGCACATATCGTAATTTAACTGGTCCCTCAAATCAATGTGTATTTAATATACAGGGAACCCAAAAGTAGAGCATGCACAGTAATTTTTTTCCATTTCCGGTTAAAGACAATCATGTCAAACTTGACAAAAAGAAATAATTTAAATCAATATGCATGCCACCAAAAGGCTTTTTTATGGGCCTCAATATCACCGTAATCGAAGGACAAGAAAAAAGACCACAAAAGCCAATCTAGTCAGCTCTCGGGGGCAAAAATAAATGGACTCTGTTTCATCCAAACGCTAAATTGCAGAAATTGGTTGAAAAATTATAAGAGTTTGGAACACGAGGAGAAAATGAAATCTGGGATGACTGTTATTTGTCTTGTGACAAAAGCTCGGGTAAGAATGATCCATTTACTGCTGGATGCACAAAATACCATGCTTGCACACATTTAAACATTTAGCATCATTATACCACATTCTTTCTACTAAGGACAATGTGAATCAAAGTGAGTTTGTCAGAGCTACCTCCAATATGCCTGATAGAATTCGGTGAAACTTATTTGTGCTATGAGAACTGCTTATTATATGTCTAAGACGGATATTGCCATTTTAAATGATGGCCCTACAAGAATAGAGTGGGTTAGACTTGAAGGACTTGAAGTAGGTGAAAATTCAACATATTCACCAAGAGCTTATTTATCACCTGAGCGTCGTCTGCGTTGGTGTTGGTGTGACAAACTTTAACCTTGGTCATATCTCTGTTGTTTTTGAAGATATCCTCATGAAACTTGGTATGTGTATTGACCATCACAAGAGCTATCTAGACTACCAAGGAGGATAACTCTAAAAGCGTTTTTGTAAGAGATATGCCTCTTTTTCTACTTAGAATTTTTGCATTATCCAGCACCTGCAGCCGACTGTTGGCACCTGTTGGTGGTGCTCTTGTATAGTGATATATCTTGTATTGTAGTGAAAACTTATTAGAATAGATGTTTACTTCTTATCATTATGAGAGATTTATTAATGAATCAATATATTGCTTAGGGTTTTTGACCCCCCCCCCCCCTTAGCATTTGTCACTCCCCCCATTTCAGTTATTCATGTGGGGAGTTCCCCCTCTTGGAAGAAATCCTGGATGCAACATTGTGTTAAATTCTTTACCCTACAATTGTTTAAAACCCATTCCAACACAATCCCTGCTTTACAGGCCCTTGACAAAAAAGCTTAGGCGAAACAATGTAAAAATGAAGAAATTGATTGTATCAAGCAATTCATTCATTATCCACAATGTTTTCTTATCAAAAAAGCCAAAAAAAAAATAAAATACAGTAAAAACTCACTGACTCAAACATCACTGGCTCAAAGGTATGTCTTTGTTTGTTTACTTTTTGTGGTTCTGATATTTTTATGCCCCATCATTGATAAGATCGGGGGCATATTGATTTACCGGTGTCCGTCTGTCCGTCTGTCTGTCTGTCCGTCTGTCTGTCCCTCTGTCTGTCTGTCTGCAAAACTTAACCTGCCAACTAAACATTTTCCTATAACTTCAACCCTGATTAAGTTACAATGCTAATATTTGGTATGTAGATAGGTCTCAACAAGGCGCAACTGGGGAAGGTCATTTATCAAGTTCAAGGTCAAAATTTTAACCCTTTACCCGTTTCTAAAGAATTCTCGTTTTTGGGGCATAGTGTTTCACAAACACATCTTGTTCCTTCTTTATCTTTGTTTCAAACTCTTTCTAATTCGAACATCATTGGTTTGTAGTTCGTAGCCCATTTCAAGTCCCAAAGTATAGTTTTAGCACAAATTCCTATGTTTAATTGGTAGGTGTGATTTATCCGAAATGGGGGACAGAACTAGACTATGTCCGATTCCAAGTACCTCTGACTTCTCATCAACTGCTCTCCATTTGTTTCGTACTATACAAACTTGATATAAAATGTCCTGGTCCCTTGGGCTTTGAACTAATGAAGTTTCACTGTACCATCAATTTGAAATTGTCTTTAGCATCTTCTTTCACTTTGGACCTGTCTAAGATTGTGTTGCATGGGAATGGATTAAGTAAATATTTATCATATAATTTTTACTAAAACTATTTTGAATTAAGCTTATTACCATAGACTTATGAAAATGAAATTTTTATACACTCACTTTCTTTCATTTCTAGTCGTGGTGCTGGATTTTGGATTGGCTTGAATGACAGAAATACAGAAAACAGTATGTTTTATCTCCTTTCACATGTACTTTGCCGGCAGATTGTTTCTGTTGCAAGAAAAAGTAAAATGAAAAATGAAGAAATGATCTCTTATCTTTTATCAGTATGATGGCCAAGTTTCATGAAAAATTAAAGTTAGTTTACACAAAACAAAATTTTATCACATGCATACCAACTTCATCACCGCTGGTAAAAACTAATAACATCAGTTACATTTTTAGCTCACCTGAGCACGAAGTGCTCATGGTGAGGTATTTTGATCATCTTTTGTCTGTAGTGCATCGTACATCTTCTGTCGTGTGTCAACAATCTTACTTACAATGACATGTCCTCCCAAACTGCAGGGCGGATTTCAATCAAATTTGGCAGGAATGTCCCTTGGGTGGTTTCCTCTAACAATTGCTGAAAGAATTGAAATCAGTTAAAAACTCTGGTTGCCACGGCAACAAAACTGAAATTTCAATAGAAACGTTATAAATTATCTCCTCTTGACCTAGAAGGCGTAGAGCCTTGATATTTGGCATGAAGCATCAGTACGATGACCTCTTTCAGAATTGCTAAAATCATCACCCTCTGGTACACAGGGGCGGAGCTACAGAGAGGATGGGTCTTATATAGAAATAAAGAAGGATTTTTAAAACGACATGTCCTCCCAAACTGCTGGGCAGATTTCAAGCAAATTTGGCAGAAATGTTCCTTTGGTGGTGCCCTTTAAAAATTGCTAAAAGAATTGAAATCAGTTAAAAACTCTGGTTGCAATGGCAAAAAACTGAAATTTTAATAGAAACTTTAAAAATTTTCTCCTCCTGACCCAGAAGGTTTAGAGCCTTGAATTTTGGCTTGAAGCATCAGTACAATGACCTCTTTCAGAATTGCTAAATCAATCACCCTCTGGTACCCAGGTGCGGAGCCCCAGGGGTGGGTGGGGCTTAAATAGAAATAAAGAAGGATTTTTAAAACAACATCTCCTCCCAAACAGCTGGATGGATTTCAAGCAAATTTGGCAGAAATGTTCCTTGGGTGGTGCCCTTTAAAACTTGCTAAATTAATTGAAATCTGTTAGAAAACTCTGGTTGCCATGGCAACAAAACTGAAATTTATATAGAAACCTGAAAAATTATCTCCCCTTGACCCAGAAGGCATAAAAAATTTGAAAATTGCTAAAAGAATTGAAATCCGTTAAAAACTCTGGTTGCCATAGTAACAAAACTGAAATTAAATCTTTTAAAATTATCTTCCCTAACCCAGAAGGCCTAGAGTCTTGATATTTTGCAGTACATTGATCTCTTTCAGAATTGCTAAAATCATCAACCTTGGGTACCCAGGGGCGGGGCCCCAGGGGGGGTGGGGCTTATATAGAAATAATGAAGGATTTTTAAAACGACATCTCCTCCCAAACCACTGGGCTGATTTCAAACAAAGAATTTAATAAGTTGAAAACTCTGGTTTCTATGGCAACAAGAAAAAGTGGGGGGAAAAAAATCTCCTGACCAAGAAGTTGAAGAATCTTGAATTTTGCATGAAGCATTAGTACATTTACCTCTTTCAAAATTGATAAAATGTTAGAGCCACAGGGTAATTAGGCATAAAGAGAAATAAAGAAGGCAACCCTTTCAAAACTATTTGGCCACTTTAAACCAAATTGGGCAGAAATAAGTTAGTTTGCCCCCTTTTGATAATTACTGAAATATTTGAAATCTGTTGAAAGCCTTGGTTGGCATGGTACCATAAGTTGATTTAAGATAAATGTTAAAGGGAAGTCCTCTCCCGACCCAGTTTGTATTAGGCCTTGAAGAAAAAAAGAGCCTTATCTCAGGTGAGTGCCAGGGCCACTGGCCCTCTTGTTTCAAATGGTCTTCAAATTCATATCATCCTAAGAACCCCTGATTGTGTACTACTCTTGATTTCATCTCGTTTCCTATGAAAACCTGGTAGTTGTAACCCCAAACTGGATGGCTTCATATTAACCCTTTCCTGTTTTTGGAAAATTTAGACTAGTCCAAATTGAAAGAGGTTGCAGACGACAATGAAAACTGGATACTATTTGAAATGAAACCATCCTATGTGGTAGAAAATATTGTGGAAAAAGGAGAAATTGCTTGTTACAAGCAATTTCTTCTTTTTCCACAATGTTTTCTCCAGTAAAAAATCATAGGAACCTAAAATCCCGTATTTGAACGGGAAAGGGTTAAGGTCTACAGTCAAAGTCTTCTTTACAGATCCAAAGTGCAGTCCTATTTCTGAACTAGTTGCCTAGCTAACTAATCACCGACCCTGCCCACTTACTCTTTTGGCCCCGCATATTGTTTCAAATAGGAAGTCAAACTTCCATTTTAAAAGCCATTATTTTGCCAAATTAATGGCCAGTAGCATGTAACAAAAAGTAGAATGGTTTGTTGGCGACCTAAACATCTTAACTACATAAGCTGTAGTTACGACATTTAAGTCACCCAACCAACAAACAACCTTAACGAAAAAGGTGGCAAATGTTGGAGTTCAAAACTCACTTCTGGTGTAAATGAATGATTTCATTGGTTGACTGACTATTTGATTGACAGCTGTGATTTGTCAATTGTATTCTGCTATCCCTGTAAATCCTCTTCTTCACCATAAGGACGTTTCCGCCACCACATTTTTATGCCCCCGCATCGATAAATCGGGGGCATATTGTTTACCGGTGTCTATCCTTCCGTCTGTCAGTCTGTCTGCAAAACTTAACCTGCCAACTAACCATTTTCCTATAACTTCAACCCTGATTAAGTTACAATGCTAATATTTGGTATGTAGATAGTTCTCAACAAGGCGCAACTGGGGAAGGTCATTTCTTCAAGGTCAAGGTCAAAATCTTAACTCTTTTCCCTAAAACAAAGAAAAAAAAACAATTAAAATCACCCTTTCTAATAAATTCCTGTTTCAGGGGGTGTTTCACAAACACATCTTGTTCTGATTGCATCTTTTCTTGTTCTCCCTTCCCTCAATGAATCCCTAGAGCTACTTGTAAATACCATTTCCAACATAGCCTTTCCTTGCCAATGACCTTATGAATGTTTTCTTCTCTTTGTCATGGAGCAATTCCTAAATTTATGCAAAACTTTATCATAACCCTTTGAGCCAATAACATATGTTGATCTAACCTGTCTCCACTGACATCATTTACAATATTGAGTGAAAAAGCTTTTAATTCCATTTTTGTAGACACAATTCAATGACGTTGAAATCATTTCCACTATGTCAAAGTGGGAGCCAAGAATTGTTCATCTCAATTTTTCAAAATAGTGAGCTGCGGTTGTTATGACGATGGAAGTTGATATTGTTACAACACATAGCATTCTGATACCATATATAATTCTAGTTACATTTTTACTTGTATATTGTTGTATTTAACATTATAAAGTAGTAAATTTTTGGAGCTGTGCCATTACTTTTAATTGAGATATCAGTGGTGTCCGAATATTGATTGATCAATCTTATGTAGAGAATTTATCAAATTGATAAAAAAAGCTATTAAGTTTAGCTTTTTATTCTGATTGCTGAGGGCCTGAAGAGCCATTGCGATGCTGTATTTCTGCTTTATTTTAGACTTTTAACAGTTTATCACATTAAAGTCAACATAATTTCAGACTGGAGCAAATTCAAAGAAATTGCTGACTATGATTTCAAATCTCTGCCTTTTATTGGTAGAAAAGATTTTGGAGAATGAAGAAATTGCTTGTAACAAGCAATTTCTTCATATTACACATAATTTTCCAGATCTCTTGTCTTATGGGGCTGTACAATTGATGGATTGTGTGAGAATGGGTTTAAACTCTTAACCCATTTGCAAACAATCCCTCAATTTCTATGTGCTAAAAAAAATAAGTAAGGAAGACATTGTAGAAAAAAGAACAGAACAAAGTCTGTCTTTCACCTATTACCTGATGACAAAATTTTTGTTCGTCTAAATTGAAAGAAGTGTAGACAACTTTTTGATGTGGTTAAAGCTTTGACTACACAGAGTAGAAAATATTGTGGGAAAACAAGAAAATGCTAGTTATTAACATTGTCTTCTTTTTTCATAATTTATTCCTAAGTTATTTTTGTGTGTGTGTTATTGGGTTAACCCTTTCCTGTTCAATCCCTGTTTTTTATGTCCCTGTGAATTTTTTCAAATCCAAATCTTTGAATTTGGACAGGTTTAAAATTTAAAAAAAAAAGGAAATGGTTAACCCATTCCCACACGGTAACGCTTTTGGACACCCCTCAAGAAAACAATCGGGAAAACATTGTGTAAATTGAAGAAATTGTTTGTAACAAGCAATTTCTTCATTTTACACAATGTTTTCAAACCAGAAAGTTAAGAAAATAAAAAAAATCAAAAACTTTCAATTAGCATTTGCAACTTCTTTCAATTTAGACCAGTCTAAAATTTTGCTGTCTGGTAATAGGTTAAGTAGTTATTTAGATTAAAGCTACAGCAAATTTACTTCGACTGCAATGTGCCGCCGTCATAGCGCAGTTGGTAGCGCGTCGGACTGTCAGTCTAGAGGTCCCGGGTCCCAGGTTCGATCTCAGACGGCGGCACTCATCCTTTCCGACTATTTGTCTCTTACCAATGGGTCGTTAATCGTAGACCTATGTGGGATAGCAGCTGGAGGCTAGGAAAGGATGTAATGGTAGTACTGATGTGAGAAATACCAGGATTCCATTGTTAGGTGCTCCAGCCACCGCGATATAACTGAAAGATTGTTGAAAGCTGCGTAAAACCCCATTCAAACAAACAAACAAATCAACTGCAATGTGTTGTTTCTCAGACTTTTTGACTTACAAAGTCCTTTCTTTTAATTTGTTTAGGTTTTACATGGTCAGATAATTCCGCTGTGAATTTTGTTAATTTTGATATTGGTGAGCCAAATGACTTTGGTGGAAATGAAGATTGTGTTGTCATGCAAAGAAGTAAATTGTGGAATGATAACTCTTGTACAACTCAACATCCTTGGATCTGTATGGTCAAAAGAGGTGAGGGAATGATATTTGGTGTCTCACAACCTTAACCATTTCCCTTTTTTTAAAATTTTAGACTGGTCCAAATTGAAAGAGGTTGCAGAGGACAATGAAATTTGGATGCATTTTAAAATGAAACCATCCTATGTGGTACAAAATATTTTGGGAAAAGAAGAAATTGCTTGTTACAAGCGATTTCTTCTTTTTCCAAAATGTTTTCTGAAGTATTAAACCACAGCGACCTAAAATCAAAGGCTTTTGCAGGAAAGGAAATAGTTGTACCATTGAGATTGACAAACATATCTGTTTGGAACTTTCTTCTCAGAGATGGAGGAACCAGTTGAAGGATTGCTGGCTCCGCCCTATACTCTGCTGGCCTTGCCCACTGAGCTCCAATTGGAAGTTCCACTTTGGTATTAAATGTTGTTTTTTTGAAAATTCATTGCCAGAACCATGTAACATTATAGTAAAATGGTGACCTAAATGTAATTACTATAGCTTGAACCTATCAAATTGCTTCATAAATTCAGCCAATGCTTGGGTTCAAAGATCGCTTCCTGTCTAAATAAATGATGTGGTTGGTTGAACGATTCTTTGGTTGATGGATTGATGTGTCCACAATGTTTTTTTCCTAGACAAAGATTTTTGAAATTTCATCCACTAAAAAATTTTGTCAGCAACTATTTTTGATATTGGACCAATCCAGAATCTTAGATGATTAATTTTAACCCATGTCATGCTGAGCCCAGAATGTCAGGAGGTATAGACAAAAATCAGCCTGCACATAAGCGAAGTCTGATCTTAGTCTGCAACTCCTGTCTCTCCATTCCAAACCAGAGTTGTTCATGAAAATAATTTTCAAAAAAAGTATTGACGGTAAACAAAAGAACGACCAGTTCTTTCAGCCGTTTTATTTTAAATGCAATTCTGAAAGATTTTATTCAGCATGATACGGGTTAAAAAGGTGGTTAAAGGCATTTATGATATAGCTTTCATTTTTCACTAGCGCTGTCTCTATGTTTGTACACAAGTTCAGTGTCATGTGTCTAGGTCAATTAAAGGTTATACAAAAAAGAAATGCAATAATCTTTGGTAAAGTTTTGAACAAACTTTCTGTTTTCCTGACTAGCTACAGTAAAAACATTCAGATTTTTCAAATGAAGAAATTTTGAAATGAAGAAAATATTTTAATTTTGTACTGAAGATTGAAAACAAATGCCTAGTTACTCTGCATATTGTAATTGGCAAGGCTGTTTCATACAGGAGTGAGATTGGGTTGGGTTTTTTTATTCATACCTCCATTTAAACTAAAACAATTCCCTTTGAATCTTAAGATTTAGTTTATAAAGAATATAGACCATAGAAAATGTCAAATAAGAAATCTCTAGAATTTACCATTTGTTTTTAGCTCACCTGAGCACGTAGTGCTCAAGTGAGCTATTGTGATCGTCTTTTGTCCGGCGTCCGTCCGTCGTGCGTCGTGTGTCGTGCGTCGTGCGTCGTCCGTCAACAATTTCTTTAAACGACATCTCCTCCTAAACCACTTGGCCAATTTGAACCAAATTTGGCAAAACTGTTCCTTAGGTGGTCCCCTTCAAAAATAGCTAAAAGAATTGAAATCCGTTAAAAACTCTGGTTGCCATGGCAACAAAAGTGAAATTTTAAAATAATCTTTAAAAATCTTCTCCTCCTGACCCAGAAGGCGTAGAGCCTTGATATTTTGCATGAAGCATCAGTATATTGACCTCTTTCAAAATAGCTAAAATCGTGATCCTCGGGTCCCCAGGGGCGGAGCCCCAGGGGGGTGGGGTTTATATAGAAATAAAGAACGATTTTTTAAATAACATCTTCTCTCAAACCACTGGGCCAATTTGAACCAAATTTGGCTGAGATGTTGCTTAGGTGGTCCCCTTCAAAAATAGCTAAAAGAATTGAAATCCGTTAAAAACTCTGGTTGCCATGGCAACAAAAGTGAATTTTTAGAATAATCTTTAAAAATCTTCTCCTCCTGACCCAGAAGGCATAGAGCCTTCATATTTTGCATGAAGCATCAGTATATTGACCTCTTTCAAAATAGCTAAAATCATGATCCTCGGGTCCCCAGGGGCGGAGCCCCAGGGGGGTGGGGTTTATATAGAAATAAAGAACAATTTTTTAAATGACATCTCCTCTCAAACCACTGGGACGATTTGAACCAAATTTGGCAGAAATGTTCCTTAGGTGGTCCCCTTCAAAAATAGCTAAAAGAATTGAAATCCGTTAAAAACTCTGGTTGCCATGGCAACAAAAGTGAAATTTTAAAATAATCTTTAAAAATCTTCTCCTTCTGACCCAGAAGGCGTAGAGCCTTGATATTTTGCATGAAGCATCAGTATATTGACCTCTTTCAAAATAGCTATAATCATGATCCTCGGGTCCCCAGGGGCGAAGCCCCAGGGGGGTGGGGTTTACATAGAAATAAAGAACAATTTTTTAAATGACATCTCCTCCCAATTCACAGGGCAAATTTGAACCAAATTTGGCAGAAATGTTCCTTAGGTGGTCCCCCTTAAAATTAGCTAAAAGAATTGAAATCCGTTAAAAACTCTGGTTGCCATGGCAACAAAAGTGAAATTTCAAAATAATCTTTAAGAATCTTCTCCTCCTAACCCAGAAGGCGTACAGCCTTGATATTTTGCATGAAGCATCAGTATATTGACCTCTTACAAAATTGCTAAAATCATGATCCTCGGGTCTCCAGGGGCAGACCCGGGAGGGGGGGGGGTCTAGGCATGAAGCATAAGTTCACAGACTCTTTCTTATTTCTGAAATTATAACCCATGGAAAAAATTTTTTCCTTCTTTCAAATCGGCACTTAAGCCTTGGAATTTGTAATTTGGACTTTTTGATTCCCAGGTTCATAGTCTTTATACGTAATTGTGGCCCACTTGTTTCATAATCCTAACCTTAACATGAAATTAGACTGTTGAAAGAAAAAGAGCCTTTATCTCAGGTGAGCGCCCCAGGGCCAACGGCCCTCTTGTTTTATAGAACTACTTTGTTTGTAAAAATATGAATTGTTATTATACCAAAGTCTTTTTCACAGAGGTAATATTACATTATTCAAAATTCAAGACAATCAAATTTACCAATTTTGATAGGAGTAATATTAAACTATTGTTTATCGTAAGCCGCATTGTTTATTGACAGTGTTGTGTCTCTCTTTCAGGCTATCATCTGGCAACTCTACCAACGATTCCTATACCAACAGCTGGACCAAGTAAATAGAATTTTTAGTTTTTTATAGAACTTTTGTACTATTGATAGATATCTGGCCATGCCTTCTGGCTTCAGAGTAGAAGTTTGACTTAGAAATTAATCCATTCCCACACAATGAATCCATTTACGCCCCTCAAGAAAGTAGTTTAGAGAGACATCGTGGAAAATGAAGAATTTGCTTGTAACAAGCAATTTCTTCAATATCCACAATGTTTTTTCTACCCAAAAAGACAAAGATTTCTTTAATTCCATCAACTAAAATTTGCTGTAAGCAACTTTTTTCAATTTTGTCTGGTCTAAAATTTTGTTGTTTGGGAATGAGTTATGCACCATTATATTGCAAAATCTTTAGTCAGTAACATTTGACAAATGATTAAATGGGGGCTGGTGATTTAACCATCATAACAACAGCTTTTAAAATTGTAGTGATGATATATAAGGTGCTAAACCAACAAAAATGCTTCATTTAAATGTCAACCACTGTCAGAGTTCAAAGTTTACTTTGGCTATAACTGTATGATTTGATTGGTTAGTTCAATTTTGATTGTCAGCAGCGAATCATCATTCAGTAAGACTTTGCTCACTAATGTAATCTTATACCCTCTGATAGTTTAACCTACTACCAGACAACAACATTTTAAAGTGGTCTAAATTCCAATATATTAAAGATGCCAAATTTTAGTTGATGAAATTTTGTTTATATTGACTTTTGGTGTAGGAAAATTATGAAAATGAAGGAATTGATTGAAACAAGTTTTCCAAGTTTTTCCAAAGCATCTCTTCTTGGGAGCATCAACAAGCTATATTGTGTGGCAATAGGTTAAAAGCACAATTTCATCTATTGCTCTTTTTAGTAATTTTCGGGAATATTTCAGTTTTTGCAAGTAAATCAATTTTTCATGACAACAGTTAATTAAATGGACTCTCGGACTATATTTAGTTGAAACCACTTTCAGTTTGAAGTAAGATTTATTTGCTGTATTCAAACATGTCAAAGTCTTCTTTGTTTGCATGAAAATTATACTTTCTATCAATCTAAATCAGTAACATATAATTGTACTAAGTTAATCAAGGTGTACATTTTTTCTTGAAAACAAAATACTGTTTTATTTACATTAAGCTGTCTCTGGGACAATGAATGATCATTTTAAATGTTACCTATGCAGAAATATAACATTTTTTTCCAAAATATGCATCAAACAGAGAGTAAACACATGATGTATATGACAATATTATTTTAAGTTTCATAGACATGCAGTTCTACTATTAGGAATTATTGATAATTTTTATAGTCAGAAAACTTTGAAATTTTAGATTATCTGAATAATTACATCAAATCCCTATTACAGTATGGGACATGGTTAAATTAACAATCATTTTAGTTACATTCCAGGCAATCACATTCAATCAGCGTTCAGAGTTCAATCAGGTAGCAATCATGGTTTTCCAATCTGCGATCAATCAGTCCTTAAACAAAAGTGTCCAATCAACAGCATTCAATCATTCTGATAATGAACATCGCTATATTAAGTTTCGTGATTAATATTTTCATTAAAACTGATTTCAGTAATTCAAATTCTAAAAAAATGATAACTTTTCCGTTTAAGATGATTTCCAATATTGTAGTGATTAAGAGAATTTTTGAAGCGATTGATGGATCTCATCTAAACAAAAAAAATGCTTAATCCACTCTGAGCGAAAAAGTGATCAATGTTCAATCACGATCATTCAATCATGATTGTGTGATGTTCAGTGTTCAAAATGGCTACAATCAGATTGTCAAATTAACGATGTTCTGTACTATAGGTGGTATGTGTGATCCTGGCTGGTCGTATTACAACAGTAACTGTTACAAGTATGTTCCTGGTGTTGGGGATAATGCCACTACGTGGAGAGGCGCAAGGGACGCTTGTCAGTTAAATGGTGGGGATCTGGCATCAATAACATCAGCACAGGAGAATTCATTCATCTATCATGTCATTGTATGTCTCGTGATTTTCTAGATTTATCCCTTCCCCGTTTTGCAAAATTTTAGATCTGCCTAAAATCTAAGATTTTTCAGACGAAAATTTAAAGTGATTTTATTTGAAAAATAAACGTTCAGTTGGGTAGAAAATATTGTTGAAAAAAAAGAAATTGCTTGTTACAAGCAATTTCTTCTTTATCTACAATGATTTCTGTATAATAAAATCAATAGGATGTAAAAACCATGAATTGAACAGTAAAGGGTTTAACCTATTCCCACACAATCCCTCCTTTTTACGCCCCTCAAGAAAATAGTTCTGCAAAACAAAGTGGAAAATGAAAAAATTGCTTGCTATAAGCAATTTCTGCATTTTCCACATTGTTTTCTTCCAAGAGGGAAACAGATTTTAGAAATTTTAACAATGTGAAATTGTGGTCTGCAACTTCTTTCAATTTGGACCAGTTTCAAATTTCATTGTGTGGGAATGGTTTAAAGAAAGCTCTCTTCTTATCTCAATGATAACAACAGCAGGGTGTAGGAATGTGTTGAAAGGTAAGTGATAAATTGATTGATTGCTGACCCCGCCCACTGACTTGACTAGTCACACCCACTGACAGAAAATTTCTCTTCCATATTTTACGGCATTAATTTGCAAAATTTACAGTAACTGGTGACAAAAAAGTAAAATTGTTGTTTGGCAACCTAAATGCTGTAACTACAAACATGTCACCCAAACACATGACCCCTACCATGGCTTTTTCAGCGCAAACGTCTTTAACCAAATTCTTCAAACGACTGTTCTATGTGTCTCTGACAAAAATTGTGTCATACTGGAGTAGACATCAATATTAGTTTGTCGATTAGAAGATCACTTGCCACACGAACTGACCTTCTCGAAAGACATTTTTACTTGTATATCATACACCATTAGTTATAATAACGTAATGTCGGGATTGTTGAATAAAAAGGAGACTGTTGATTTACAGTCTAAACATCAAAATTACAGCTTGAATAGGCTGTGTTTATGAATTTTAACCTATTATCAAACAGCAAAATTTTAGACTGGTCTAATTTCAAAGGAGTTGCAGACGACAATTTAAAGTCTATGAAATTATGGATTTTTAGCTTGGCTGTTTTTTGGAGAAAACCTGAGGTATTGTCATCACGTTGGCGCTGTGTGCTTTGACGTTGGCGTGACAAACTTTAACCTTGGTCATGTCTCTGTTGTTATTGAATATATGGCATGAAAATTGGCATGTGTATTGACCATCACAAGAGCTATCTAGACCATCAAGGGGGATAACTCTAAAACATTTTTGTAAGAGTTATGCCCCTTTTTGCATTATCAAGCACCTGCAGCCAAACGTTGGCACCAGTGGGCGCTGCTCTTGTTCTACCTATGGGTAGAAAACATTGTGAATAATGAAAAAATTGCTTGTAACAAGCCATTTCTTCATTTTCCATAAAGTTTTCCGAAATCTCTTTTTCATTGGGGCATCTAAAAGTGTCATTTAGCGGGTTAAGTCATCAAACCAACAAAAATTTTTGTCATAATTTTTGGAGGTCAATATATTCACTTACGGTATAAATGGGTGATCTGATTGGTAAATAGAGGTCTTGATTGACAGCAGCATTTGGTCAATTTTACCTTTAACAATCATGTTGGGTAATCCTGCATGTTGTATAAGTCTGATCACTTTATGTAACATCATTTAACCCTTTCCCGTTTTTGGAAAATTTAGACTAGTCCAAATTGAAAGAGGTTGCAGACAACAATGAAAACTGGGTGCCATTTGAAATGAAACCATCCTATGTCGTAGAAAATATTGTGGAAAAAGGAGAAATTGCTTGTTACAAGCAATTTCTCCTTTTTCCACAGTGTTTTCTCAAGTATAAAATCACAGGAACGTAAAATCCCTTGTTTGAACAGTAAAGGGTTAAAACAAGAAAAATGGCAATTAATTATAAGAGCGACACACCTCATGTTTAATTATCAAAAATTTGAATTTTCTCTTCTTAGATAAATTATCCATGTTGGCTTAAGAGAAAATATCTTCTTTTTTTCATAGCCACATTTCTCTTTGTCCTTTTTACATATCAAATCTTGTTGCAACTTGTTAGCTCTACTAGCCTAAGGCCACTAGAGCTATAGCGATGGTTTTTCCCGTCCAGCATCCATGCGTCCGTCCGTCCGTCGTCCGTCCAATTAAAACTTAATTAAAAAATCTTCGTTTACGCAATAAAGTCCACAGTTTTTATCAGATTGTATTTAAACTTTCACAGAATGATTGTACCAACATAAGGATCGTTCCTTTCGAAAATGAGTATGATCCGTCAAGAAACATGGGAAAAGGGGCCTTATGAAAATTTAATTAAAAATTCAATTAAAAATCCTCGTTCACGTGATAGAGTCCACAGTTTTCATCAAATTCTCTTCAAACTTTCACAGAATGATTGTACCATCATAAGGATTGTTCCTTTCGAAAATGGGTATGATCCATCAAGAAAGCCAGGAAAAGGGGCCTTATGAAAATTTAATTAAAAATTAAATTAAAAATCCCCGTTTACGTTATAAAATCCACAGTTTTTATCGGATTTTCTTCAAACTTTCACAGAATGATTGTACCAACATAAGGATCTTTCCTTTCGAAAATGGGTATGATCCGTCAAGAAACACGGGAAAAGGGGCCTTATGAAAATTTAATTAAAAGTTCAATAAAAAATCCTCGTTTACGTGATAGAGTCCACAGTTTTCATCAAATTCTCTTCAAACTTTCACAGAATGATTGTACCATCATAAGGATTGTTCCTTTCGAAAATGGGTATGATCCGTCAAGAAAGCCAGGAAAAGGGGCCTTATGAAAATTTAACTAAAATTCCATTAAAAATCCTTGTTTACGTGATAGAGTCCACAGTTTTCATTTGATTCTCTTCAAACTTTCTCATAATTATTGTACAATCATAAGGATCTTTCCTTTCGAAAATGGGTCTGATCTGTCATGATACAGGGGAAAAGGGGCCTTATGAAAATTTAATTAAAATATTCTTGTTAACACTCCAGAGTCCACAGTTTTCATCAGATTGTATTTAAACTTTCACAGAATGATTGTACCATCATAAGGATTGTTCCTTTGGGAATTTGGTCAGATCCATCAGGAAACAAGGGAAAAGGGGCCTTATGAAAATCTAATCGAAAAATCTTTTAAGAAATACTCTTTAACACTTTTGAGTCAATAGTTTTCATCGGATTCCCTTCAAACTTTCACAGAATGATTGTACCATCATAAGGATTATTCCTTTTGAAATTTGGTTGGTTCCTTCAAGAAACACAGGAAAAAGGGGCCTTATGAAATGTTTGATAAAAAATTCTCATTAATAATCTAGAGCCAACAATTTTCAACGGATTCTCTTCAAACTTTCACAGAATGATTGTACCATCATAAGGATTGTACCTTTTGGAATCGGATATGATTCCTCAAGAAACATAGAAAAAGGGGCCTTTTTAAAATTTAATTCAAAGATCTTTGTTAACACTCTAGAGTCCACAGTTTTCATCTGATTGACTTCAAACTTTCACAGAATGATTGTACCATCATAAGAATTGTTCCTTTCAAAATTTGGTATGATCAGTCAAGGACCACGGAAAAAGGGGCCTGATAAAAACTGGATTGAAAAAGTCCTCATAAACACAATAGAGTCCATAGTTTTCAACAAATTCTCTTCAAACATTCCCAGAATGATTATAACATTTAATTGATTTTTCCTTTCGGAAGTAGGTTTGATCCATCAAGTTTCATGGGAAAAGGGGCCCTATGAAAATTTAATAAAAAAAATCTTAGTTAACACGTAATGGCCCTAGATTTCACCTGATTGACTTCAAACTTTCACATAATGATTGTACCATCATAAGGATTGTTCCTTTCAAAGTGGGTCTGATCCATTGAGAACCATGGAAAAAGGGGCCTTAGGAAAATTCAATTAAAAAAATCTTAATTAATGCTTGTAAGTCCACAGATGAGATGGGGTTGTCTTTATACTCAAACAGAATAACAATACTTTTGTAAGAAGAGTTCCCTTTGGAATTGGTTCAGATCCATCAAGTAACATGGGAAAAGGGGCTATATGAAAATTCAATTAATAAAACCCTGTTAACACAATAAAGCCCACAGCTTTGATCAGATTTTGTGAAACTTTCACAGAATGATTGGAAGGTCATAACTATCATTCTTTTCATAACAGGGTTTGAACTTTCAAGAAGCACAGGAAAAGGGGCCTTATGAAAATTTCATTAATAAATCCTTGTTACTAAGTCCAGAGCTTTCATCGGATTTTCTTCAACATTCACAGAATAATTGTACAATAATAATAATTGTTGAGGTTTGCATTAGATTTTGTTTGTTTGAATGGGGTTTTACGCCGCTTTCAACAGTCTTTTAGTTATATCACGGCGGCTGGAGCACCTAACAACGGAATCCTGGTATTTCTCACACCAGTACTACCATTACATCCTTTCCTAGCCTCCAGCTGCTATCCCACATTGGTCTACGATTATCGACCCATTGGTGAAAGACAAATAGTCGGAAAGGATGAGTGCCGCCGTCAGGGATCGAACCCGGGACCTCTAGATTGACAATCCGACGCGCTACCAACTGCGCTATGACGGCGGCTGTGTTTGCATTTGACCTGATCCGTCAAGTATCACAGGAAAAGAAGCATTATGAAATTTAATTTTGAAATCATTGTACCACAATAAAGTCAACAGTTTTCATCATATTCTGTTAAAACTTTCACAGAATGAGGATTCTTTCTTTTCAAATTAGGTGTGATCTGTCTAGTATCATGGGAAAAGGGGCCTCTAGAGAATTTTATCTATAATCCTTGTAGCCAAGTCCAGAGCTTTCATTGGATTTTATTCAAACCTTCACAGAATCATTGCACAATAATCACGATTGTTGATGCTGACATGAGACCTGATCCTTCAAGTATCACAGGAAAAGGAGCCTTATGAAAATTTTATTTTAAAAATTTGACACCAAGATAAAGTCTGCAGTTTTCATCAGATTCTGTTCAAACTTTCACAGAATGTTGGTACCATCATAAGGATTGTTTCTTTCCAAATTGGGCCTGATCTGTCTAGTATCACAGGAAAAGGGGCTGTATGAAAAATTATTACCAAATCCTCATAAACACAACAATGCCCTCAGTCTTTATCAGAATCTCTTCAAACTTTGAAAGAATGATTGTACCGTCATTTGGATTGTTCCTTTGTAAATTAGGTCTGATTGGTTAAGTGACACAAGAAAAGGGACCTTATAAAAATTTTATTACAAATTTGATTACATCATTATTACAATAAAGTCCTCAGTCTTTATCATTTTCTTCAAACTATCATTAGGATTGTTACTTTGTAAATTGGGTCTGATTTGTTAAGTTCACGGAAAAAGGGGCCTTATGAAAATTTTGTTACAAAAATTCTTGACACAATTCAGTCCACTGTTTTCATTGATTCTCTTTAACTTTTAAAGAATGATTCTACCTTCATTAGAATTGTTCCTTTTGAAATTTGGTTTGTTCTGTAAAGTATCATGAGAAAAGGGGCCGTATGAAGATTTCACTATAAACTCATTAACACAATAAATTAACAGATTGATTGTACCATCATTCCAATTGTTGATTTTGACAGTGGATCTGACTATAGCAAGGGTCACATAAAAAAGGGCCTTATGAAAAACTCTCTTAAATATTCTGGTTAACACAATGATGTCCCTTGATTTCACCGGATTCAATTCAAAATTTCACAGAATGATTGTACAAATACTTAGATGGTTCTTTTCAGAACTGGGTACAATCCATCAAGTATCATGTAAAAAGGGGACATATGATTTTTTTTAAATATTCTAGTAAACATAATGAATTCCCAATATTTCATCGGATTCACTTTTAACTTTCATAGAATGATAAAACCAACAGTAAAATATCACGGGAAAAGGGGCCTTATGAGAACTTGAATTTAATATCTTTGTTAACACAATAAAGTCAACAGTTTTATTGGATTCTCTTCAAAGATGTATGGAATAATTGTGGCATTCGAAACACAGGAAAAGGGGCCTTACAGATTATCGTTCAAAATATTCTTGTGTATGTGATGAAGATCACAATCATTATCAAGTTGTCTTTTAAATTTCACAGGACAATTGTCGGGTTGTAAGGAAAGTTCCTTTTGGAATGAAATTGATCCATCAGAAAACACAGGAAAAGGGGCCTCATTGATTTTCATTCAAAACAATCCTGTTTATGTGATAAAGTCCACAATTATTGTCAGATTCTGATGAAATATTCACAGAATGATTGTAGGGTCATAAGGTAACTTACTTTTGGAAATGGAGTGGATCCTTCATGAAACATGGGAAAAGGGGCCTTGAGGATTGTTGCTTAAAATGATAAAGGGGATAAAGCTCCTTTTTTTTCTTTATGCATTCTTCTTTGAGCAATTAACTTCCTTAAATATAAGATTTCTTTAACTAAAAACTTGATAACCAGTAGAGCATCTCAGGCCCTCATGGGCCTCTTGTTTTTATAAGCCACCGGAGGCGTCATATATTGGCGTCATCTTCTCCGTCTGTCCGTCCGTACATACATACGTCAACTTTTCTCACGAGCGCAACTCCTCCTAAGTTTCTGGATGGATCTTTTTGAAACTTGGTGGATGCTATCACCTTGGTAGATGTGCATGAAGGAAGGATTTTATGGTTCATTGATTTTTGCCTCAGTTATGCCCCCTTTAAACTTAGTCTCTGGGGCTTATTGAAATTGCAGCCTTGTGAACGCAACTCCTCCTTAGTTTCTGGCTGGATCTAAATGAAACTTGGTGAATGTTATCACCTTAATTGGTAGATGTGCATGAAGTAAGGATTTTATGGTTCATTGATTTTTGCCTTAGTTGTGCCCCCTTAAAACTTAGTCTCTTGGGCTTATTTAAATTGCAGCCTTGTGAACGCAACTCCTCATAAGTTTCTGGCTGGATCTAAATGAAACTTGGTGGATGCTATCACCTTAATTGGTAGATGTGCATGAAATAAGAATTTTATGGTTCATTGATTTTTGCCTCAGTTGTGCCCCCTTAAAACTTAGTCTCTGGGGCTTATTGAAACTGCAGCCTTGTGAACGCAACTCCTCCTAAGTTTCTGGCTGGATCTAAATGAAACTTGGTGGATGTTATCACCTTAATTGGTAGATGTGCATGAATTAAGGATTTTATGGTTAATTAATTTTACCCTGACTTATGCCGCTTTAAAACTTAGTCTCTTAGGCTTATTGAAATTGCAGTCATGTGAACGCAACTCCTCCTAACTTTTTGTCTTGATTTAAATGAAACTTAGTCAATGTCATCACCATAAATTGTAGGTGTACATGGATCAAGGATTTTATGGTTCATTGATTTTTGCAAGAGATATGCCCCTGGGCCCATTCAATCAATCAAACATAACAAACAGTTTGAACTTGACAATTCAAAAAGGTAGTCTGCAAATGTTTTGAATTTGGTTCTGTCAAAATAAGAAGTGTCTACAATTATTTTTTCTTGAAACAGCAGCAAAGTGGCAGCGTTTATTGTGACGATGGCACTCTTGTTCAATAATGAACTCAGGTGAGCCATCTAGGGCCATCTTTGCAGTCTTGTTTGATAACTGCACAAGTTAAGCCAATATAATGGCGTCAAAAAATCACTACAGTGTCACTTTTAATGACCTGTTTGTTTAATTGTATGGTCATAAACATTCTAGCTAAAATGTCTTATACAAAAGTGAAAAAGACAATAATTACAGTCCTTAATTGATTGTTTATGTACACTAACACTTAAGTGTGCAGGATTAGCAGACAGTAAGATATTTAACCCATTCCCACTCAATCCCTCCTTTTTACGCCCCTCAAGAAAAAAGCTTTGGAAAACATTGTGGAAAATGTTGAAATTGCTTGGATCAAGCAATTTCTTCATTATCCACAATGTTTTATATCCCAAAAGACGAAAAAAATTGAAATTCCATTAACTTGAAATTGTCGTCTGCAACTTCTTTCAATTTGGACCAGTCTAAAAAAATTTTGTGTTGGAATGGGTTAAAGATCATCTTATTTTTACAGTTACATGAGAGCAAGTCCTACAACTGGATAGGGTTTAGTGAAATATCAGTCATCAATGCTGGATACAGGTAAGACCATATACAGTTAACCCTTTCCTGTTCTATTCCTGGTTTTCACCTCCCTGTGATTTCATAATTGAGAAAACATTTTTGGAAAGAAGAAATTGCTTGTAACAAGCAACTTATTCTTTTTCCACAATACATGTATTTTCTTTCCTACTGAATGGTTATTTGGGGTATATAGGAGTCAGCTTGTTGGTCGGTCTGTCTGTCCATCTGTCTGTCTAGCTTTTTCGTGTCCTCTCAATTTCTCGGCAACTATTGGATGGATTTTATTCCAACTTCACTGATATAATCAGTATCAAGCAGAGAAGTGTATATTCTATTTTGGTTACGGTCCATTGAGTTTTGATGATGTTATGGCTCTTTGGTGAAAAATTGTGTCCACTTAATTTCTCAGCAACCATTGGAAAGATTTGATTCAAATTTCACAGAGAGACTCGGTGTAAGTCAGACATGTGCATATCCTATTTTGGTTATTGTTCATTTATTTTTGACTGATTTATGGCCCTTTTATTAAAAAGTCCATATTTTGTTACGGCCCTTTGGTGGATAGCACTTTAATATGGACAAGCGCTGTTGGGGGGTATTAGTTCGTTTTGCAACAATTTCCTGTTCAATATAATCCACTTTAAGTTGTCGCCTGTAAAACCTTTTGAATTTGGACTGATCTAAAATTTTGCAAAACAGGAAAGGGTTAAGAGCATTGTGAAATTGATGTGCTCAGTGGTCATTTCATAGCATTCCAAATACTCACTCAAATTGCTTGAAACCCTCTGTAGCTTCTTTTAAAACAATCGAAATATTCATTGATTTGATTGGCTGAAGTGGACTTTGATTTGTCTGGTCCTTGAAAATGCAAAAATCTGTTTTTATAACATCACATATTATTAGCTCAACTGAGCACCAAGTGCTCATGGTTAGGCATTTTGATCACCCTCTGTCCGGCATATGCCGTCTGTTAACAGTTTGAAATCGCCATCTTCAAAACTAAGGAGCCAATTTCAACCAAATTTGGAAGAAATGTTCCTTATGTGGTGTCCTTTAAATATTGCTATTGAATTGAAATCCGTTGAAAAGTCTGGTTGCCATGACAACAAAGCTGAAATTTAAAAAAAACAACATAAATTATCTCCTCCTGACCCAGATGGGGTAGAGCCTTGATATAGACCTCTTTCAGAATTGCTAAAATCATCACCCTTAGGTCCCTAGGGGCGGAGAACCAGGTGGGATGGGGCTTATATAGAAATAAAGAAGGATTTTTAAATATTTCCTTGCAAACCACTAAGACAATATCAACCAACAATTTAAATCTGTTGAAACCTCTGGTTGCCATGACTCTAGAGTTAAGTTAAAAAAAATTGAAAATCTCCTCCTGACATAGAAGTTATAGAATCTTGATATTTAGCATGAAGCATCAGTACAAAATTGATAAAATTTTAGAGCCACAGTGTGATGTGGTCTATATAGAAATATAGAAGGTGATTTTTTCAAAACGATATTGCCAATTTCAACTGAAATTAGCAAAATGTCCCTTAGTTTGCCCCCTTTTAATCATTATAGAGTTGCTTATTAAATTCATCTGGTCAATTTCACTATGTACTTAACTGTTACAGGTAATTTTTTGGCAAAATTTTCCATATGATATTAATTGGCATAATTTAAATGTGAAAACATAATGTTGTTCTGTTCATATTGTGTCGAAGTTAAAAGGAGTTTTGTATATAAAATATCTTGTTAAAAGGAGAAAATGTTCATAACAGGCAATTTCTTCTTTCACCACATTAATATGTTTAGTCTGAGAGGCTGTGAGCAATACTTTATTTTTTTCAACAGATGGTCTGACAAATCCCCTATCACCTTCACTAACTGGAAACCAGGAGAACCAAATGATAACCAAGGCCAAGAGGATTGTGCTGCAATAAATAATGGTAATTAGTTAGAGTTACTGTTTATTTTGGTTTAAGATCAATTCTTCAAAAATGCTTCCTAGTACATTATTAGCTCACCTAAGCACAAAGTGCTCAAGTGAGCTATCTGGTCACCTTATGTACGGAGTCCATCCATGTTATGTTGTCTGTTGCTACCCCAGCTTTTGTGACAAGCAATTTCTTCATTTTCCACATTTTTTTCTTCCCAGAAAGTTGAAAAAAATCCAAAATTTCACAAAATACTCCTTTCAATTTGGACCAGTCTAAAAATTTACCCTCTGGTAATGGGTCAAAGAAATAGAAAAATGGGGGGGGTGCGCAAGATTGATATATCTTATATTTCTTGAAAGTTGAAGCATATTTTCAAGATTGGCACAGCCAATTGTGAAAATAGGTTTTTCTTGTTCACTCAATGAAAGATAAATTGATCTTACACTGAAACAAACAATTATCCTCTGCATCTTTCATCATGAGACTCACAATATATTTTACTCACGGCCACAAGTATGAATGTAGCATTCATATGGCATGCAATGAAAAATCAACCTATCTAGGAGCTAAAAGACAGTTGGTCTATTTCTATAATGGCTACAGAGGCATTATATGAAAATACAAGATAAAATCTAAAAAAAATCAGAGAATTTCACTCTTGTATAGAGTCTGACAGTTAAGCTATGTGCAGCTTTTCTCCTGCTTCATCTAAGCTTATTCAGCCTGTTCAAGATACAATGTTCATATTTGGCATGATGATAGATCTCATCAATACGCATCTGCAGATACTGAGTTTGAGGTCAAGGTCACCTATCAAGGTCACTTATATAAAAATCGGCTGTTATGGGGGGCATAGTTTTTCACAAACACATCTTGTTTTAGCTAGAGATCATGTATCTGTTATTATTAACTTTCACCCATTCCAACACAATGACACTTTTTGATGCCCCTCAAGAAAAGATATTTGGAAAATATTGTGGAAAAATGAAGAAATTGCCTTCTTCTTTTTCCACAGTGTTTTCTTCCCAGAAAATGGAAAAAATCTCATATTTCATAAACTTTAATTCGTTTTCTGCAAGTCCTTTCAATTTGGACCAGTCTTAAAGTTTGAATGGGTTCATGAAGAAACATTTCTAAAATTAAGATGACTTAATCTTAGCACAGATGTGTGAAATTACTTCATCAGCATTTTTCAAAAAGGAAAAAATCTGTATTTCCTAACCCAGTGATTTGAATTTTATAGTATTTATACTCAATACAAACATCTGTAATTGACTACTGAGCATCAAAACAGAATTTACTTGTAAGCTCTACTGGCCAAAGGCCACTAGAGCTAAAGCAATGGCTTTTTACCGTCCGGCGTCCGTGTGTCCGTCCGGCGTCCGTCTGTTAAACTTTTCCTTTTTTACTTGATAGAGTCCACAGTTTTCATCGGAATCCCTTCAAACTTTCACAGAATGATTGTACCATCATCAGGGCTCCGGAAATTTGGAAATCTAAATCGGTCCGGGACTTTGCCCCCCCCCCCAGTCGGCAAAAACGCCCCCCCCCTCTCCTACGCCGTTAAAAAACGAATACCCCCACCTTCTTTCACCTTTCCCATACGTAAAAGGGTTCATCATTCATTCAGTAGTTGTCTTCTTTTTCAAATGTTCCAAAGATGATTATAATCTTCAACGAGTTGAAGATAGATGAAAACAACTGATAAATCCTACTTTCATTTCGGCTGAGTGTAAATTGCAATTCCGGTAATGTACGGCAGTCCACGAAAATCTAATATGTTGTAAAATTAGACAAATAAATCATATTATTAATATTTCCGGGTTTCACAGAGTACCGCCGATTTAATTTTAGTAAGGACATACTTTTTCATTTTCATAAGCTAGTTATCCAAAGTTCTGTTAATTTAACACAGTCATGTCGATTTTCTCTCAACACGAGCGTCTGTTGATGGAAAATCACAGCTGACGTCTCAAAAATGTCGGGTAAGTCCATTCTACCCCAAGGGATCACAGAGTCGTGACGTACATCAGAAAGACCGACGAGACAAACTCGAGTGGGTCGCCCACGTGTTGCACTATTTTCCTATGGTGAAATTTGTTCACAAATCTCGGTCATTTATTTATTGTAGTTAATTTCCAATTTATTATTAGGACGTTTTCCATCCATGAAGTAAGATTTGATTTTATTTACGGAACTAGAGATATTTATTAAGCTGTCGTTTTCGTTTATATTTAAATTATCTGTTTTCTGCGGATTTCCAGTTATTGTTTGAATTCTATCGGCTATGTTTCTTACCGTGAATGAAAAACTATAAAACATATATTAAGGACGTGACTTTTTTATGAATTTCATACCCGGTCTCACGCGCTTACTTATGATAAATTAATTTCATTAAAGCCTTGTGCTGAGCTATTCCGACTTTGTACGAACGGCAACCGAAGCCTGTTCATGTCTCGATTTATATACGCATCCCATGTTAAACTAAAAGATATTAGTTTCACGAGTAATGGCAATTTAAATCGACGCAGTAATCTTGGAACGTGTGTAAGTCAGACCGATTCTCTTACAAAACTAGATACCCGAAGTTCGTTCAAGCGTGAAACTGCAAATTAGGTCCACGTGCGGATGTGCATTAGACTGCCCGGCGGGTAAACTAATTATCGATTTTTGGCACTTTTGTTTATCTCTAATTCTGCAGGTAACGTATGAAACCCTTGACTTATTTCGGTTTCAAGTGGATTTTGAGAGATGGTGGGCGAGTTTATCAATATTTGATGAAAATTTCGGACCGATTTTTGTGTAATTTTTGGGATTCCAATCGGTCTGGCAATTCAAAATTCGGTCCAGACCGGCAATTTATCGGATTTCCGGAGCCCTGACCATCATAAGGATCGTTCCTTTCGAAATTGGGTCAGATCCGTCAAGAAACACTGGAAAAGGGGCCTAATAAAACTTAGTTAAAAAACCCTTGTTATTACTCTAGAGTCCACAGTTTTCATCAGATTGTATTTAAACTTTCACAGAATTATTGTACCAACATAAGGATTGTTCCTTTCGAAAATGGGTATGATCCGTCAAGAAACACAGGAAAATGGGCCTTATGAAAATTTAATTAATAATTCCATACAAAATCCTCGTTTGCGCGATAGAGTCCACAGTTTTCATCAGATTGTATTTAAACTTTCACAGAATGATTTTACCAACATAAGGATTTTTCCTTTCGAAATTTGGTATGATCTGTCAAGAAACATGGGAACAGGGGCCTTATGAAAATTTAATGAAAAATTCCATTAAAAGTCCTCGTTTACGCGATAGAGTCTACAGTTCTCATCGGATTCTCTTCAAACTTTCTCAGAATGATTATACCATCATAAGGATCGTTCCTTTCGAACATCGGTATGATCCGTCAAGAAACATCCGGGAAAAGGGGCCTTATGAAAATTTAATTAAAAAATCCTTGTAAACACTCTAGAGACCAGAGTTTACATTAGATTCAAATCAAACTTTCACAGAATGATTGTACCAACATAAGGATTGTTCTTTTTGAAATTTGGTATGATCCGTCAAGAAACATGGGAAAAGGGGCCTTATTAAAACTTAATTAAGAAATCCTCTTTAACACTCTGGAGATAACAGTTTTCATTGGATTCCCTTCAAACTTTCACAGAATGATTGTACCATCATAAGGATCGTTCCTTTCGAAATTGGGTCAGATCCATCAAGAAACACGGGAAAAGGGGCCTTATGAAAATTCAATTAATAATTCAATTAAAAATCCTTGTTTACGCGATAGAGACCACAGTTTTCGTCGGATTCTCTATAAACTTTCTCAGAATTATTGTACCATCATAAGGATCGTTCCTTTTGAAAATGGGTCTGATCTGTCAAGAAACAGGGGAAAAGGGGCCTTATGAAAATTTAAATAAAAAATCCTCGTTAACACTCTAGAGTCCACAGTTTTCATCAGATTGTATTTAAACTTTCACAGAATGATTTAACATCATAAGGATTTTTCCTTTGGGAATTTCGGTCAGATCTATCAGGAAACACGGGAAATGGGGCCTTATGAAAATTTAATCGAAAAATCTTTTAAGAAATCCTCTTTAACACTCTGGAGTCAACAGTTTTCATTGGATTCCCTTTAAACTTTCTCAGAATGATTGTACCATCATAAGGATTGTTCCTTTCGAAATTGGGTATGATCCGTCTAGAAACACAGGAAAAAGGGGCCTTATTTAAATTTTGATAAAATATTATCATTAATAATCTAGAGCCTACAATTTTCAACGGATTCTCTTCAAACTTTCAAAGAATGATTGTACCATCATAAGGATTATTCCTCAAGAAACATAGAAAAAAGGGCCTTATTAGAATTTAATTCACAGATCTTTGTTAACACATCATGGCCCTAGATTTCACCTGATTGACTTCAAACTTTCACATAATGATTGTACCATCATAAGGATTGTTCCTTTCAAATTGGGTCTGATCCATTTAGAAACTTAGGAAAAGGGGCCTTAGGAAAATTCAATTAAAAAATCTTAATGCTTGTAAGTCCACAGATGAGATGTGGTTGTCTTTATACTCAAACAGAATAATTATACTTTTGTAAGAAGAGTTCCCTTTGGAATTGGTTCAGATCCATCAAGTAACATGGGAAAAGGGGCTATATGAAAATTCAATTAATAAAACCCTGTTAACACAATGAAGCCCACAGCTTTGATCATATTTTGTTGAAACTTTGACAGAATGATTAGAAGGTCATAACTATCATTCTTTTCATAACAGGGTTTGAACTGTCAAGAAGCACAGGAAAAGGGGCCTTATGAAAATTTCATTTATAAATCCTTGTTACCAAGTCCAGAGCTTTCATCGGATTTTCTTCAAACATTCACAGAATAATTGTACAATAATAATGATTGTTGATGTTTGCATTAGACCTGATCCGTCAAGTATCACAGGAAAAGGAGCATTATGAAATTTAATTTTAAAATCATTGTACCACAATAAAGTCAACAGTTTTCATCAGATTCTATTAAAACTTTCACAGAATGATTATTCCATCATGAGGATTCTTTCTTTTCAAATTAGGCGTTATCTGTCTAGTATCATGGGAAAAGGGGCCTTTTGAGAATTTTATCTATAATCCTTGTAACCAAGTCCAGAGCTTTCATTGGATTTTATCCAAACCTTCACAGAATCATTGTACAATAATCACGATTGTTGATGCTGACATGAGACCTGATCCTTCAAGTATCACAGGAAAAGGAGCCTTATGAAAATTTTATTTTAAAAATTTTACACCAAGATAAAGTCTGCAGTTTTCATCAGATTCTGTTCAAACTTTCACAGAATGTTTGTACCATCATAACGATTGTTTCTTTCAAAATTGGGCCTGATCTGTCTAGTATCATAGGAAAAGGGGCTGTATGAAAAATTATTACCAAATCTTCATTAACACAACAATGTCCTCAGTCTTTATCAGAATCTCTTCAAACTTTAATAGAATGATTGTACCATCATTTGGATTGTTCCTTTGTAAATTAGGTCTGATAGGTTTAGTGACACAAGAAAAGGGACCTTATAAAATTTTTATTACAATACATCATTATTACAATAAAGTCCTCAGTCTTTATCATTTTCTCTAAACTATCACCAGGATTGTTCTTTTGTACATTGGGTCTGATTTGTTAATTTTCACGGAAAAAGGGGCCTTATGAAAATTTTGTTACAAACGTTCTTGACACAATTCAGTCCACTGTTTTCATTGATTCTCTTTAACTTTTAAAGAATGATTCTACCTTCATTAGAATTGTTCCTTTTGAAATTTGGTTTGTTCTGTAAAGTATCATGAGAAAAGGGGCCCTATGAAGATTTCACTATAAACTCATTAACACAATTATTCCACAGATAACACAGATTGATTGTACCATCATTCCAATTGTTGATTTTGACAGTGGATCTGATTATGGCAAGTGTCACATAAAAAGGGGCCTTATGTAAACTTTCTTAAATATTCTGGTTAACACAATGATGTCCCTTGATTTCTACGGATTCAATTCAAAATTTCACAGAATGATTGTACAAATACTTAGATGGTTCTTTTCAGAACTGGGTACAATCCATCAAGTATCATGTAAAAAGGGGCCATATGTTTTTTTGTTTTTTTTTTAAATATTCTAGTTAACATAATGAATTCCCAATATTTCATCGGATTCACTTTTAACTTTCACAGAATGATAAAACCAACTGTAAAATATCACTTATGAGAACTTGATTTTAATATCTTTGTTAACACAATAAAGTAAAAAGTTTTATTGGATTCTCTTCAAAGATACATAGAATAATTGTGGCATTCGAAACACAGGAAAAGGGGCCTTACAGATTATCATTCAAAACATTCTTGTGTATGTGATGAAGATCACAATCATTATCAAATTGTCTTTTAAATTTCACAGGACAATTGTCGGGTTGTAAGGAAAGTTCCTTTTGGAATGAAATTGATCCATCAGAAAACACAGGAAAAGGGGCCTTATTGATTTTCATTCAATACAATCCTGTTTATGTGATAAAGTCCACAATTAGTGTCAGATTCTGATGAAATATTCACAGAATGGTTGTAGGGTCATAAGGTAACTTTCTTTTGGAAATGGAGTGGATCCGTCTTGAAAATGGGAAAAGGGGCCTTGAGGATTGTTGCTTAAAATGATAAAGGGGATAAAGCCCTTTTTTTTTCTTTATGCATTCTTCTTTGAGCAGTTAACTTCCTTAAATATCAGATTTCTATAAAAGGAAAACTTGATAACCAGTAGAGCATCTCAGGCCCTCATGGGCCTCTTGTTTTTACAACATACTTTATCTAGTTCAATTCCTGGTTTTTAAGTCCCTGTGAATTTATAATTGAGAAAATATTGTAGAAAAAGAAGAAATTGCTTGTAACAAGCAATTTCTGCTTTTTCCATAGTACTTTCTACCCTACTAAAAGGTTATTCAACATAAAATTTTCATCTATTAAAACTTTGAATTTTGGCAGGTCTAAAAATTTGCAAACCAAAGAGGGTTATGCTAATCGAAATTCCATAACAAAGTTACTTATTTACCTTTTACTGAAGTAACCACATTTTAGAGGGTTCTTCAGTGATGGTTTAAAGAAAAATGACTGATCAAGGTGTTTTTATAAAAAAAATAAGTACCTAACAATGGGGTTGAAATCATTGTGAAAAAAGGATATTTTGCTTGTGACAAGTTATTTCTCCTTTTCAGACAATGTTTTCAATTGCTTTATTCTTTGGTGAATCAAAATATGGGATTGTGTAATTATAGATTAACCCATTCCTGTTTATTGAAATTTTGGGTTGGTCCAAATTGAAAGAGGTTGCAGACAACATTAAAAATTGGATGCAATTTGAAATGAAACCATCCTATTTGGTAGAAAATATTGTGGATAAATGAGAAATTGCTTGTCATAAGCAATTTCTTCTTTTTCGACAATGTTTTCCCAAGTACAAAATCACAGCAATGTAAAATCCCGGGTTTGAACAGGAAAGGGTTAAACTATGTTTTATTATCATATTTCATGTAGGCAAATGGGAGGATGCCCATTGTTCTGTGAGGTTTGGATACGTGTGTAAGAAGTTTAATGGCACCCTGCCCACCCCGGCAGCACCCACTAGCTCCTGGAAGGGATTCTGTCCTGCGGGGTACCACATGCTGTATGATCGTTGCTATAAAGTCTTCACAGACAAGTTACAGTGGGGACAAGCTTTTGATAAATGTAGAAGTTTTGGGCCTGGGTACACTCTAGCTAGTATCAGATCTGAAGTTGAAAATGGCAAGTATATGATTCTAAATAGCTTTGAAATGTCGTTATAAAACCTGAAATACAAAGTTTTCTCATGCATTTTCAATTTAATGTTGTTGTTTTTCTTGTTTTTATATAACCCTTTCCTTTTTTGCAAAATATTAGACATGTCATAATTCAAAGTTTTTGCAGACAAAAATTTAAAGTGGATTTAATTGGAAAAATAACAATTTAGCGGGATAGAAAATATTGTGTAAAAAAAAGTTGCTTGTTACAAGCGATGTCTTCTTTTTCTACAATGTTTTCTCAAGTAAAAAAATCACAGTAACGTTAAAACCAGGCATTGAACAGGAAAGGTTTTATGTGTACCTTATTTATCCGTATTAGTACTGCCTCCTGCATTATAGATCTGCTTATTTTAAGATAATTTTTCTAAACAGTCTATTTAACAATTATTGTTTATAGAAATTTATTCTCCAGTTAGAAGAAAACAAAACACAGAAGTTCTTATTGGATAGATTTTGGCCAAGTCAATTTTATTTTCTTTGAGAAAACCTAAGGTATTGCAATGGCCATGTCTTCTGTGATACTATTGTTATCTTTGTCATGAAAAAACTTTGACATTTTTGTAATATTGCTGGTATTACTGAAGGTTTTCATTTGAAACGTGGAATATATTCTCAATATCAAAAAAGCAACCTATACTGTAAAGAGAGGTAACTACATGAATTTTTGTAAAAATCATGGCCCTTCTTAGACTTTATATCCTGTATCTAGCACTCAACAGCCAAGCGTTGTGTACCTGACTAGGCAGTTGTTTGTCTGAAAAGTTCTTCAGATACAAAGAAGAAGCTCCTTACGAGAATTGTTAATTCCTCCTAGAAAGCAAAGCAATAGCTATGGTTATTTTGTTTGCAGTTTTTATTACAAGCAAATTCTTTTTTTCCCAGGATATAACTCTTAAGGAGCGTTAAAGCAAGGGATTGTGGGGCTATAGGCTGAAATTGTTAGCCAATACTTAGGCCTCTTTGTATTTACCAAATGACTGATAACAAGATTTTAGATCGGTTCAAATTTAACAATTCTTAGCTGATGAAATTCAAAAACAGAATGTCTTCTTGGTAGAAATGTTGTGGGAAATGGGGAAATTGCTTATTAAACCTTGTCTTGCTGAATAAAATCCTTGACGGAATTTTATTAAATTCAAAGGGCTGATAGTACCGGATGCAATTATTTCGGGTTAATAATTCTATTGAAAATTTATCTAAAACGACTCTGGCTTAAAAATGGACAAGCAGGAGGTGTAGACTAAGATCAGACTGCACATATGTGCAGGCTTATCTTTGTCTATACTTCCTGCCAAAATAGGAATATTCTGGGTTCAGCATGACAAGGGTTAGTTTGCATTTTTTTCATATCCCAAAATATTTATTCAAGACAAATTATCTTCACCCATTATCAGATAACAAAATTTGTTAAGGATTGTGAAAAAATTAGGGTTGTATGGGAGTGGGATTAACCATTTCGATGATCAAAATCTGTGTACAATTGATAGCTTTCCTGGTGACTTTGTTGGCTGATATGCGAGTGAGTCCCTGGATTGGAATGAAAGCAACTTATGGAAATACAAACTATTTGTGGATCAACAACGATGATACTACATATACAAACTTTGCTCTAGGTCAGCCCAGTTCTGGAAATGAGAAATGTGTACAGGTTAGAAAATCTAAATTTTAAAGCACAAAAGGCAATTGTCATGGGCCATTATTTCTTTAATCCACTACCAGATGGCAAAATTTTAGACTAGTCCAAAGTGAAAGATGTTACATGAATTGATAGGTAATGAAATTTATATTTTTTCAACTCTTTTGGTAAAAGACAATTTGGAAAATGAAGAAATTGCTGCTTTCAAGCAATTTCTATATTTTACACAATGTTTCCCAAATTGGTTTTCTTGAGGGTTGTCAAAAAGTGTCATTGTGTGGGATTATTTTATAGATCAATTTTATTAACATATATGACTTGAACGGGGCAAACAGATGGTGGAGACTAAGATCTGCACTTTTGATTGCAAGATTTGCAGGCTTATCTTTTTAGCTCACCTGAGCACGTAGTGCTCAAGTTAGCTATTGTGATCCCCTTTTGTCCGGCGTCCAGCCGTCGTGCGTCATCCCTCAAACAATTTCTTTAAACGACATCTCCCAAACCACTGGGCCGATTTGAACCAAATTTGGCAGAAATGTTGCTTAGGTGGTCCCCTTCAAAAATAGCTAAAAGAATTGAAATCCGTTAAAAACTCTGGTTGCCATGGCAACAAAAGTGAAATTTTAAAATAATCTTTAAAAATCTTCTCCTCCTGACCCAGAAGGCGTAGAGCCTTGATATTTTGCATCAAGCATCAGTATATTGACCTCTTTCAAAATAGCTAAAATCATGATCCTCGGGTTCCTAGGGGCGGAGCCCCAGGGGGCTGGGGTTTATATAGAAATAAAGAACGATTTTTAAATGACATCTCCTCCCAAACCACTGGGTTGATTTGAACCAAATATGGCAGAAATGTTGCTTAGGTGGTCCCCTTCAAAAATAGCTAAAATCATGATCCTCGAGTCCCCATGGGCGGACCCAGGGGGGGGGGGGGGGTATATGCATGAAGCATCAGTTCACAGACTTCTTTCTTATTTCTGAAATTATTACCCATGGAAAAAGTTTTTTTCCTTCTTTCAAATCAGCACTTAAGCCTTGGAATTTAGACTTTTGGATCCCCAGGTTCATAGTCTTTATATGTAATTGTGGCCCACTTGTTTCATAATCCTAACCTTAACATGAAATTAGACTGTTGAAAGAAAAAGAGCCTTTATTTCAGGTGAGCGCCCCAGGGCCAACGGCCCTCTTGTTTTATACTTCAGGCCAAACCAAGATTCAGCATAATAAGTGTAAAGGGTGTATTTACCTTTTAACCCATCCCCACACCATAAAATTTTAGACCAATCCAAATTCTAAAAGTTGCAAACAACAAATTTAAATTTGTGAAATCTTTAAAATGTCAGTCTTTTGGGGAAGAGAACATTGTGGATAATGAAGAAATTTCTTGTAACAAGCACTTTCTTCATTTCACAAATGTTTCGACCCAGAAAGTTGAAGAAATTAAAATTTTCATAAACTTTAAAATGTCATTCGCAACTCCTTTTATTTTTGACCAGTCTAAAAAAAAATTGTGTCGGAATGGGTTAAATCAATTTTAATAAGTACTGACCAAGTTAATACTGCATTCCTCCACTTTTTTATGACTCAAAGAAAAAAGAAATGAAAAGATTGTGGAAAATTAAGAAATTTTTTATTACAAGCAGATCCTCATTATCCATATTTTGGAATTTTCTATCCCAAACGATAAAGATTGCAAACATTTCATCAACTGTTTACCAATTACCAAACAGCAAAAATTTTTACCGGTCCAAATTGAAAGAGACTTGAGACAACTACTTTTAGTTGATGGAATTATAAGAATATCTCCCCTTTTGGGTAGAAAACATTGGTGATAAAAGAACTTGCTTGTAACAAGCAATTTCTTTATTATCTACAACATTTTCCCAAGCTTAACAGTTTGATGGTGCGTAAAAAATTGGAATGTGTAGGAATGGGTTATACAAGATGTGCCTGGTTTGAGCCTTAATTGCAATCACATGATATTGTTTTAACTACCATTGTAGTTGGTCACAAGACAATGTCAAATTAAAGATAAGGAAATTCTTGGCCCAATGGTTTTCAACAGAAGATATTTAGAGACTTTAAATAGAATTTCATCCTTTTTACAACTGTGGTAGAGCTTCACCAAAAGAAAATCCTGATTGGCCCTTGAGGACAAGAATTTAAATCAAACAGTTTTTCAAGTAAGAGAGAAAATATGATTAGATGTTTGACAAGACTATACTATTTCGAAATTATTTAGCATACAGATAGTTGATTTTTTGTGTATTTTACATTTATTTTCATCCTTAAGTTAGAGCTAAACCAGTCTGCTCTTAGACTAAGAATCATTGTTGTTTGGAGGTTTTTTTAATGAAAATAAACCAATGTTTTTTAATATTTGTTAATGCAAATGTACAGCTTTAACTTTTAGACAGTCCTACATACAGTTGATTTTCCAAAAATTAAGGCTCATGAACAAACTTAAGGATTGTGCAACCTGCTCATAGCATTGCCATCTTATTTAGAATACAAATTTGATATAGAAAAGTAAGAGGAGTTCTGATTCACAATTTTATCTATTTAGATATATGGAGGGAACTATCAAACAGGCCAATGGAATGACAGAGTCTGTAGCATTCTCCTACCATATGTTTGTATGGTCAGAAGAGGTATGTTAAATCATTACCAGACGACTAATTTTAGACTGGTCCAAGTTCATAGAAGTTGTAGAGGAAAGGTGAATGTATGTGTAATTTTTTAAAAATCTTTATCGTTTGGAGTAGAGAACATTGTTGAAAATGAAGAAATTGCTTGTAACAGTGTTTTCCATAGGTTCCTCCTTGAGGGGCAATTAGAGGGGAATTGTGTTGGAATCGGTTAAATCATTTGCATAATTTGCATACGCTTATAAACACCCAATTGAAGAAGGAAAGCTTCGGAAAATACTGTGTAGAATGAAGAAATTGCTTGTTACAAGCAATTTTTCATTATCCACAACATTTTCTACACCAAAAGACAAATGTTTTAAAAGATTCATCAACTGTAAATTTTTGTCTTTAACTTCTTTGAATTTGGACTGGTCTAATAATTAATTGTGTGGGAATTGGTTACCCTTTGTTCCAAGATTGTTGAATCATTTGCATAATTTGCATAACTTTTAAACGCCCCTCGAAAGGAATACTTGGGAAAATACTGTGGAGAATGAAGAAATTGCTTATTACTAGCAATTTTTCATTATCCACAACATTTTCTACACTAAAAAACAAAAGTTTTAAAAGTTTCATCAACTGTAAATTTTTGTCTTTAACTTCTTTTAATTTGGGCTGGTCTAAAATTTAATTGTGTTGGAAAGGGTTACCCTTTGTTCCAAGACAAAACTTTAGACTTATCCAAATATGAAGATGTAACAGAGTATGTATCATGTAAATTAAAACAATAGGTACTAAATATGGATGACTACATTGTGAGAAAGCAAGAAAATACTTGTTTCAAGCCATAACTTCTTTTCCTACTATGTTTTCTACCATATCGTTTTCAGGATTACCTAAAGCAGGTATTCAGAGATTACACACAAACTTTTTTCAGTAAGAAGTTAAGACTTATTCAGGAAAACTGTCTATATAAGGGAAAAATAATTGTTTTTTGACAGAAAATTATCAAATGAAGTGCAATGATACAAACATTTTGCACTTACCCCACCACAGGATAACATATTCAAAAGCAGGTCCATTTTGAAATAGGGTTGCAGACAAAATTTAAAGTTTGTTGACATCCAGTGTCATATATAGACAACATTGTTACCAGGAATACCTCTAATTCACATGTTGTTGATAGCTATTTTTCTTCAGCATATTAAATTTGTTTGAGTGGGATTTAATGCCCCTAGTCAGCCCAATTAGCTCAGTTGGTAGAGCACTTGACTTCAAACCTCAAGATCACGGGTTCAAGCCCTGGGCTGACAATATCAACTAACGCAACTAATTGTCTTTCGGATGAGACGTTAAACCGAGGCCCCGTGTGACGATGCTATCCATCGAGCACGTTAAAGAACCAGACGGAGCTCTCAGCAGTTTTGTCCTGTATCCTTGCACTATCCCCCATAACAACTAACCGTCTTCTGGGGGCGTTGCTCATATGAGCATGTGCTACGGTGGCGACGATAAATAAACGGAAATAATCAATTTAATGCCCCTTTAACTCATTACCACATATCTCTCCTTTTTATGCCCCCAAGACAAAAGCTTTTGAAAACATTGTGGAAAATGAAGAAATTGCTTGTTACAATGTTTTCTTTCCAAAAAGACAAACATATTTAAAATTCCATCAACTTGAAATTGTCGTCTGCATCTCTGTCAATTTGAACCAGACTAAAAGTTTGCCATCTGGTAAGGGGTAAAACAAGGGGCAAAGTTAAACTTTTTATGTGCTTCCTGGGTATCACCACTACTAGGCTTGGGCTTTAACCAATTACCAGACGGCACAATTTTAGACTTATGAAAAATGAAAGGCGTTGCAGCCGGCAATTCAAAGTTTATGACATTTTAGATTTTTTCAACTTTTTTTCGGAAGATAACATTGTACAAGCAATTCCTTCATTTACACAATGTTTTCACCATTGCTTTTCTTAACCCATTCCCACACAAGCCCTCCTTTTTACGCCCTTCGAGAAAAAAGCTTTTGAAAATATTGTGGTAAATGAAGAAATTGCTTGTATCAAGCAGTTTCTTCATTATCCACAATGTTTTTTATCCGAAAAGACGAAAAAAATTAAGATTCCATTAAGTTGAAATTTAACCCAACGAAGTACCTACTTGACAAGGCATCAATATGAGTTATGGAAATTCACTTTTTAGCCCTTTCCTGTTCAATCCCTTGTTTTTATGTCCCTCTGATTTTGTGGAGAAAGAAGAAAGTGCTTGTAACATGCGATTTCTTCTTTTCTCACAATATTGTCTACCCTATAGGTTTGTTACTTTTCACATCTAAAATTTTGAAAAAAAAAAATAGGAAAAGGTTGATAAAAGTATCATCAAATTTTCAAATTGCACTCAATTTTAGTTGTCATCTATAACTTCTTTCAAATTGGACAAGTCTAAAATTTAAATAAAAAAAAGAAACAGGAAGGGTTAACCCATTACCTCACAAATTTTTTTTAGACTGATCCGAATTCTAAGAAGTTGCAGACAAAAAAATTTAGTTGATAGAATTTTAAAAATCTCAGTGTTTTTGGTAGAAAACATTGTGTATAATGAAGAAATTGCTTGTAACAAGCAATTTCTTCATTTCCACTATGTTTTCTTAATCGTTTTTCTTGAGGGGCGTCCAAAAGCGACCTTTGAGTGGGAATGGGTTAATAACAGCATCATCAAATACAATCCACCTCTAATAAATAAAGTTGATCTCAATGTCTTTGGTTTCTTTATAGGAAGAGTTAAAATCGCTAGCCCCACATCTGAGCTCCCACTTGAAGTTTTACATAGATGATAAATGTTATTTTTCAAAATTTACAGCCTGTTTCATGTAACAAAAGTATAATGGTTGGTAAGCATCCTAAGCATCGTAACTACAGCTATCAGGATACAAAGTTCACTTCCTGTCTAAATGAATGATTTGATTGGTCAATTATTCTTTGATTGACAATCGTGATCCTACAGTTATAATGGTATTCAGATTAAACAATAATAGTACATGTATCTTATTTGTTCCCAAAAGAATTATAAACTGCATTATAACCTGAGTTTATTTTGTAGTGTTTTTATCTCACTATATTCCAATATTCTCCCTTTCAGACAGCTACATCACAACTCCAGAGCCCATTCCAACTGTTTGTGATGCAACCCGGAACCAAATACAGTTTCTGAGTAACTGTTATATGTATGTACAAAAACACACATCCTGGACAAGTGCTAGAGACTATTGTAAGGCTCAAGGTAAGGACATGAGTTTTGATTGGATTCCATGTGTTTGATTTTGCTTAGAAACCAGTTTTTATGCCCCCTAATAGAAGGATTGGACCATCTGACCAAACTACATAATTCCCGCTTACTTCAAGACTATCAGAGTAACATTGCCCATATGCGGCATTTCATAAATCTGCATGTGAGAAGAGTCATATTGTCAAGGTCAGTGTGAGGTTTTAACCTATATCCAAAAGCCGTAATTCCATAACTTAAAATGTGACTAACATTTCCCTTAAATTTTGATACAATTTAAAATACTTTGCTAGTTATACCCACCTAAACTCTGTTTGGGGCTATATAGGGGTTGGCTTGTTGGTTAGTTAGTCTTCAGCTTTTTGATTGTCCAATTAATTTCTCAGCAACTACTGCATGGATTTGATTCAAACTTTTCAGAATGTTTGGGTATCATGCAGATATTTACATACTCTTATGGATACACTCCATTTGCTTCTACAGAATACTGCCCTTTGATTAAAAATCTTGCCCACTGATTTGCTCTAAAAATATAAAATCTATTTGATATAAACTTCACAGGTTGACTCAGTATCAAGCACAGATATACATATCTTATTTGAGTTATGGTCCATTTACTATTTACAGAGTTATGACCCTTTGATGAAAAATCTTGCCCTCTCATTTCCACTAAAACTAATCTATTGATTTGATTCAAACTTCACAGGTGGACTAGGTAACAAACTGAGAAATGGGTATCCTATTAAGCTTGTAATATATTCTCTTCTCACAGAGTTATGGCCCTTTGATGAAAATTATAGTGTGCTCATTTTCTCACTAACAACTGGATTTCATTCAAACTTCCCAGGTAGATTTGGTATCAGGCAGAGATTTGCGTATTCTATTTTGTGAACAGGGCACTTTCTTTCACAAAGTTATTGCACTTTGATGAAAATTCTTGACATACTTTCTTTCCAGTGATATGGAGCACTTTAGGTACTATTTATTCATCACCTTCAGTGTCTTTGTGATAGATCTAGTATTATCTAGCGTTTAGGTAACGGTACCTTTCGTCAAAATGCACAGATACAAAGTATGGGTTTACAAGCAATTTCTTCATTTTCCACAATGTTTTTCAGAACTATATTCTTGAGGGGCATATAAAGGAGGGATTGTGTAGGAATGGATTAAATATGAGAAAATCAGTTGATTTTATTCAGAGTAGGGTCAGGGTATTCTCAGAGAAAGTGAAACAAGTCTACCTCTAATAACTAATTATTGCACAATTGTCCGTTCGCCATTTTGAACAGAATTAGCTATGTGTATAGATGAAAACCTCTCATTTACTCTTTGTCTTATATTTTCTTCTCTACATGGCACAAATTGTTACATTTGAATGTATTTTGGAATTTTTATGCCCCTGCATCAAATCGGGGGCATATTGTTTTACCGGGTCTGTCTGTCTGCAAAACTTACCCTGCCAACTAAACATTTTCCTATAACTTTAATCCTGATTAAGTAACAATGCTAATATTTGGTATATAGATAGATCTCAACAAGGCGCAACTGGGGAAGGTCATTTCATCAAGGTCAGAGGTCAAAATTTTAACCCTTTTCCCTAAATTGTTACTCAAAAACTTAACCTGCCTACTAAATATTTTCTATAACTTCAACCCCAATTAAGTTACAATGCTAATATTTGGTATGTAGATAGATCTCAACAAGGAGCAACTGAGGAAGGTCATTTCATCAAGGTCAAGGTCAAATTCAACTCTTTTCCCTAAAACAAAGAAAAACAAGATGTGTTTGTTAAACATTATGCCCCCGAAACAGGAATTCTTTAGAAACAGGTGATTTTTTTTCTTTGTTTTAGGGGAAAGGGTTAAAATTTTGACCTTGACCTTGATGAAATGACCTTCCCCAGTTGTGCCTTGTTGAGACCTATCTACATACCAATTATTAGCAACTTAATCAGGGATGAAGTTATAGGAAAATGTTTAGTTAGCAGGTTAAGTTTTTGAGTAACGTTTTAGGGAAAAGGGTTAAAATTTTAACCTTGACCTTGATGAAATGACTTTCCCCAGTTGCGCATTGTTGAGACCAAATATTAACATTGTAACTTAATCAGGGTTGAAGTTATAGGAAAATGTTTAGTTACCAGGTTAAGTTTTGCAGACAGACAGATAGACAGACACCACTAAAACAATATGCCCCTGATCTATGGATGCGGGGGCATAAAAATAATAAAAATCACCCGTTTCTAAAGAATATCTGTTTCGGGGGCATAGTGTTTCACAAACACTTCTTGTTTTTGTTTTTTTTTTATTTTTAATTTTGAACAGTCTTAAATTTTTTTGCTTATAAATGGGTTGATAGATTATACTTTCTTACTTTAGGTGCTGCCTTGACATCCATTACCTCTGTTTTTGAACAATCTTTCATATTTGTCTTGTCAAAACAAAATAATGCAGATCTTATGTGGATTGGTCTCAATGACATTCAGGTAAATGATACTTAAGTTTGTTCTATATCTTATTGAGATTGGGAAAACAGATTTTGTACCTATGCCATACCATAGATGACTTTCATAATTTTTTTTCCCCTGTTGAGAAGTGGTTTTGGGATTATTGCAATGGCCTTAGTGATTCAGTCTGTCAGTTGTTTCTAGTCCAACCTTGTATCTCCTAGATGCTTTGTCTGATTTAAGAAATATTTGGCACAATGGTGTATCTTGATGAGACAATGTCAAAATGAATTATCATGCTTGTGCAACTTGAAGAGATGTGCCTTTTAGCTCACCTGAGTACGAAGTGCTCTGGGTGAGCTATTGTGATCTGTCATCATCCGGCCAGCCATCTTTCCATCCGTTCACAATTACAAAAAAATCTTCTCCCCCTAAATTAAAAGAAATGATCCTTAGGTCCTGCTCTTTCAAAATACTTCAAGGGATTGAAATTCTTGAAGAGCTTTGGTTGCCGTAGCAACCAAGGTAAAAAACTTAAACATTCTTCTTTTCCCAAACTATAAGTCCTAGAGCTTTAGTCTTTGATATAGATTATCATCTATTGACCCTCTACCAAAATACTTCAAGAATTACTGTACTCTGAAAGTTAGCCCCTTTCTGTGCGATCCCTGATTTTACATAGGAATAAAGAAGGAAATCTGAAAATCTTCTCCTCCCAAACCATGAGACCAAGCGCTTTGATATTTTGTGTAAATCATCATCTATTGACCCTCTATGAGAATACTTCAATGAATTACAATACTCTGAAAATTAACCCTTTTCTGTGTAATCCCTGATTTACATAGGAATTATGAAGAAAATCTTTGAAAATCTTCTCCCGTAATATAAGGCCTAGAGCTTTGATATATGTAATAAATCATCATCTATTGACCCTCTATGAGAATACTTCAAAGAATTACTGTATTTTGAAAATTAACCCTTTTCTGTGTAATCCCTGATTTTACAAAGGAATTATGAAGAAAATCTTTGAAAATCTTCTCCCTTAATATAAGGCCTAGAGCTTTGATAAATGGAATAAATCATCATCTTTTGACCCTCTATGAGAACACTTCAAAGAATTACTGTATTTTGAAAATTAACCCTTTTTCTGTGAAATCGCTAATTTTACATCGGAATATAGAAGGAAATCGTTGAAAATTTTCTCTTCCCAAACTATAAGACCTAGAGCATTTATTTATAGAATAAATCATCATCTATTGACCCTCTATGAGAATACTTCAAAGAATTACTGTATGTTTAAAATTAACCCTTTTTCTTTGAAATCGCTAATTTTACAGGAAATTGTTGATGGTTTGAATAAATCATCATCTATTGACCCTCTACTAAAATACTACATAGTATTACCATACTCTGAAAATTAGCCCTTTTCTGTGCAATCCCTTATTTTACATAGGAGCAAAAGAAGGATATCTTTGAAAGTCTTCTTTTCCTAAACCATCAGTCTTAGAGAGCTTTAATATTTGGTATATATCAATGTCTATTGACCCTCTAACAAAATAATTCAAAGAATTACCTTACTCTGGAAATAAGCATTATATGGTGGGATCACCTATAAACCTAGGGTTAAAGGAGAGAATCCCTAAACATCTTCTTCTCAAAAACTATTAGACATAGGCCTTTGCTATTTTGTATATATCATAAAGCTTTGAGCCATCATACTCAGGGAAGTGATAAGGGACCATCATGGTCCTCTTGTTTTTAGCTCATCTAAGCACAAAGTGCTCAAGGTGACCTATTGTGATGGCCCAGTGTCCTGCTTCCGGTGGTATGGGATGTCATTGGTTTGATCCCCGGCGGCAGCAATTATCCTTTCCGACATTTGTCTCTCACCAAAGGATGGATAATCATAAACCTAAGTGGGATGGCAGCTGGAGGCTAGTAAAGGACGCAATGGTAATACTGGTGTGAGAAATACTAGGAATCCATTCTTGGGTGCTCCAGCCGCAGCAATATGACTAAAAGACTGTTAAAATTTGCATTAAAACCCAATCAATCAACCAGCATCCGGTGTCCTCATGTGTCGTTGTGCGTCCGTCAACAATTTCTTGAAACATCTTTTACACCTGAACCAGAATGCCAGTCTTGATGAAACTTGGCAAGGATGTTCCTTGGGTGAAGCTCTTCCAAAACTGTAAAAATAATTGAAATCAACCCATAACTCTTGTTGCCATGGCAACGAAAAAGGGGAAAATAAAATCTTTAAAAATCTTCTTCTCGTAAATTGATTGATCAAATTGGGTTTAAAACCTCTTTTAACAGTAGGGAAACCAGTAGACTGAGAGCTTTGATATTTGGTATGCAGCACCTCCTAGGGGACCTCAAGTTTGCTCAATTGATTGCCCTTTGGTCATATTTTGGCGCCCCTCATGCCCACTCCATTTTTCATTGAAACACAGAAGGAAAACTTTAAATTCTTCTTTTCTGAATCCAAAAGACTGAGAGCTTTTAAATTTCGTTTGATCAAATGATACCTCTTGGGGCATATTTACGCTCTGCCCGGGCGCACCCCATTTTACATTGAAACATAGAAGGAAAACTTTAAAAATCTTCTTCTCTGAAACCTGAGGTGCGATCTATTTTTGTAGAGATAAAAAATCTCGATTTTTGTGTGTCCTAAAGAAAGATTTTTGTTATTGTGAATGAAATATTTGACATCATCAAGGCTACTCGTTTAAGCCAATGCTGAGTACCCTTAAATTCCTCATTTAGAATTCTTTTGATTCTTATTTATCTTAAAAATCTAAATAAGAATCTTGACGAAACTTGATGAAAAGAATGCACCTCAGAAGACCAATAGCTTTGATATTTTGTAAGTAGCACCTCATAGGGGACCTCTATCATGTTTCCTCAAGTGATGTCCCTTAGCTCATATTTGGGCTCTGCCCTGGCTCATCATATTTTAACATAGAAACAAAGAAGGAAAACTTTAAAAATCTTCTCCTCTGAACCAGAAGGCCTAGTATTGATATTTTGTAACTAGAATCTCCAACCAATCTGTACAGATTTTGTTTATGCAATACCCTTTGGGTTATATTTGGGCTCCGCCCAGCTGCACCCAATTTCAACACAGAAACAAAGAAAAAATATTTGGTACTTAGAACCTCCTAGTGAACCTGTTATATACAAACATAGTAGAAAATATTAAAAAACCTAACCAATCCCAACACCCTATTTTATTTTCAAATCACAATCTAGTTCATTAACCCAAATCTTCCTTGCAATGTACATGCTAGTATTCTATCAGGAAAAAAAACTTGATGCTTTGTAAGAACGTCTATTCGTTTCTGATTTCTTATACAAGATATTCTTAACAGGTGACCTTTTGTCGGAACTAGGTCACTATCACTTTGATTACTTCTGCAGTCATTGACTTGGGTGAGCGCTTAAGGGCCAATGGCCCACTTGTTTAAATACTATCAACGGCTATCACTTGAAACTTTGAATACATCTCCACTATTCAAAGTACAATCTGATCAAGGGAGACATTTCTAAATGCATTTTGGTAAGAATTGTCTCACAGTTTGGACTTGTCTCTTTTTCATTTTCAACACCAATGAAACATCTGGATCCAACAAACAGATTCTTGTATGTTTTTTCCATGACATCTCTAGATCGGCTTTTTTCAGAGAAAACCTGAGGTATTGTGATAGCTCCTGTGTCGTTGTCGTTGTCGTCGTGCAAAAACTTTGACATTTTGTGATATCTCAGGTTCTACTGAAGGCATTCACTTGAAACTTGGCACACATGTTCACTATCAAAAGAGAAACCTATACTATCAAGGGTGATAACTCTAGATGCACTTGGTGTGAATTATGCCCCTTTTTTTACTTAGATTTTTTATCAACTATTCAGCAACCAAGCATAGGCACCTGTAGGCGTTACTCTTGTTATACCTCTCAGTTACAAATAAATGAATTTACTATACATTACCCCATTACCAAATGACAAAATTTTAGACAGGTCCAAATCAAGGAAGTTGGCATATGATGACTTTAAATTGATGAGATTTTAAAAAAAATGTCTTTTTGGCTAGAAAAAAACATGGATATGAAGAAATAGATTGTGACAGGCTATTTCTAAATTTTCAAGAGTATTTTGTGAGGCATTTTAGGGGGAGGGAGAGGAAGTCAAAAAGATGGATTGTGATGGAATTGGTTAATATGCTGTCAGCAACCTCTTTAAAATTCAAACAATTTCTTCATCTTGTAATGGTCTTCTCCATTTATAGAATACTGGCTATTACATCTGGTCTGATGCCTGGCCTGTGGTGTTTACTAAGTGGCAGAAAGGGGAACCAGTCAAGGGTTCTGGAGAAGGCTGTGTGGCATTCAACAGAACAGGGAGATGGGTTGATACTGCCTGTTCTGACCGGTACTCATTTGTCTGCAAAATATCATCTGGTAAGTGATTGCAGATTTGACTAATCATAGCTGTCAATCAAAGAATCAATCAGCCAAACAAACAAAAAAATGTTTAGATGGGAAGTAACCTTTGAACTTGAACATTGTCTGACATTTTTGTGAAGCATGTTTGTTGGTTTGGCAACTTTTAAACAGCATAACTATAGCCTATTCAAGCTATAGCTATGTTGTTTAACCCTTTCCTGTTTTTCAAAATTTTAGACCAGTCCATTTTCAAAGAAGACGACAATTAAAACTGAGTGCAATTTGAAAAGTAACCAGCCTATATGGTAGAAAATATTGTGGGATAAGAAGAAATTGCTTGTTACAAGCAATTTCTTATCCCACAATATTTTCTCAAGTATAATAACTCAGGGACGTAAAATCCAGGGATTAAGCATGAAAGGGTAAAGTCACCGACCAACCATTTTCACTATTTTGTTGGATGTTACTAGTCATAAATTTTTCAAAATAATGTTGTAAAATATTGAAACTTCTTTGTTAGAGTCAATGGAGGTGGCAAGCAGAGTTAGTGGGGGGGGGGCCGTGATCAGACAATTAGTTAGGTAAATAGAGGATAATCAATTGGTTATACCAGATATGAAAAATATTTCACGAGGATGCGTTGTCAGATGTTGAAAAAACGAGTACACAGCATGAGTTTATTTAACGCCTAACAACGCATCCGAGTTAAATATTTTTTCATATCTGTAATAACCAGTTGATTATTCTATTTATTATATACATTGTACCTTATTATTTTATTTTTTTCATTAACATATTGAAACCAATCTTTTTCATAAAGAGAAGGTCTATTGAAAAAAGTGGGGATGAATACATGATTAAAGATTTATTACAGAGAGTGAAACTGAAAAGTGTTATCGTAACCCCAGTGGCGATATCAAAATTTATTACACTGAGAAATCCCAAGATTTCACAGCAAGGTATATAATTATGATGATTTGAAATTAAAAGCAGAGAAGTAAGAGTTGTATTAACTCAGATCAGACATGGATCTTTTTTTGTGCTGCTTGTCTGCCAAAAAAAGGTTTTAAAATAGCAAGAGTTGATTTAAATTTGGCTGCTCATTTTACTCTCTTTCTTTCATTAGCCCATTTCCACACAATTACACATCTTTGTGACCCAAAGGAAAAAAAAAACTTTGGAAAAAAATTAAGAAAATGCAGAAATTGCTTGTTACATTTCCCACATTGTTTTCTACCACACAAGACAAATAATTCTAAAGTTTGATTTTGACCAGTCTACATTTTTTGTGTCTGGTAATGGGTTAAAACCAATAAAAATGAGTAATAGGATCTGGAAAATGGGGAAATATTGATGCAGTATTTGGAAAAAAAAATTGAAAAGCAGAGAAAGATTAACCCATTCCCAAACAGTGACGCTTTTGGACGCCCCTCAAGAAAATCATTTGGGAAAACATGGTGCAAACTGAAGAAATTGCTTGTCACAAGCAATTTCTTCATTTTCCACAATCTCTTCTACAAAGAAATTTGAAAAAATCTAAAATTTCATAAACTTTAAATTGTCGTCTGCAACCCCTTTGAATTTGAACCAGTCTAAAATGTTGCCATCTGGTAATGAGTTAATAAACTGCACAATCTTAAAGGTATCATATCCAGTGTTGTTCATACAACAGTGGATAATAAAAAAAAATATGTTGAAATTGAAAAAAAGGAATTGTATCAAACCAGTTTTCCTTTTGGTAATTGCTGAGATACATGAAAAACATTATTTGCCAAGAAAAATGGTAATTCTTACATTCCAAAAACTTAATTTGGCAAACTTCTTATTTCCGGGTCATATTTATTTTCATTGTTTGTATGAACAGACAATTGATGGACAATTGTCCGTCTGCCCGTAAACTTTTTCCCATCTCTGCTCTAACTTTAGAACCAATTGACCTATAAAAACGCTTTGCAATTATTCTAAATCGTTTCAAAACTTAAACAGTAACTACAGCTTGATTATGACATTTAGGTTTGCAAAGCAACCATATTAAGCTCATCTGGGTGACCTATTTAAATAGGTCATCACCCGGCAGTCCATCGGTCCCTTCAAAATTGACATAAAAACCTTCTCCTTCTAAACTTACCTTGAAGTTTAAACCGAACTTTACAAAAATGATCCTTAGGTCATGTCTTTCAAAATACTTCAAAAAAATGATATCCATGAAGAACTTTTGTTGCCATGGCAACCAAGTTACTAAACCAAAAGATCTAGAGCCTTGATATTTGGTATTTATCATTATCTATTGACCCTCTACCAAAATACTTCAAAGAATTACCATAACCTGAAAAATTAGACCCTTTCTTTGCCATCCTGGATTTTACATAGAATAAAGTAGAATATCTTTGAAAATCTCCTTCTAAACCATTAAACTAAGAGCATGATATTTGACATGTATCAATGCCTATTGACCCTCTACCAAAATACTTTAAAGAATTGCTGTACTCTGGAATTTAGGGCTTTATTGTGGGATCAAATATTTACCTTGGATTATAAAGGACAAAATCTATAAAAATCTTCTTCTCCAAAATAATTAGGCATACAGCTTTGATATTTTGCATATACCATAAAGCCTTAAGCCATCATACTCAGGGGAGCAATATAGGACTATCATGGTCCTCTTGTTTTCTGCTTGTTACTGACCTTATTTTTTCCTAAATAAAACATTTAATAATTAGGGCCAGCAATCCTTCAGCTGTAATACTCTTACAGCATTAACCCTTTCCTGTTTTGAAAAAATTCAGACCTGTCCAAATTCAAAGGTTTGCAGATCAAAATTTAAAGTGGATTTCTTCTTTTTCTACAATGTTTTCTCAATTTCAAAATCACAGGGACGTAAAAACCAGGAATTGAACAGGAAATGGTTAAGATAGTGTCATATTATTTTATAACTGACTGATTTTCCATATGTTTTTCTGCTTAAAGCAAATTAAACCAACGCACATCAGGTGATGATGAAAGTCAGGTTTAATGTCACCCCTCAAAGTCATACTTCTAAAAAAGGATGTTTTAACCTAATCCAACTCAAATCCTACTTTTTAACCCGTCCAGATAAAGGGTGGAAAAAACATTATGGAAAATGAAGAAATTGCTTATTACAAGCAATATCTTCATCTGCCACAGTGTTTTCCACCGCAACAGATACAGATTTATTTAAATTTTATCAACTTGAAATTTTTGTCTACAACTTCTTTCAATTTTGACTAGTCTAAAAGTATGTAATGTGGTAATAAGGTTAACCCATTCCCACACAATGACACTTTTTAAACGTCCCTCAACATGAAAGCTTTGGAAAAGATTGTCGAAAATGAAAATTGCATGTTACAAGCAATTTCTTCATTAACCACACTGTTTTCTACCCAAAAAGATAAAGATTTTTAAAGATTTTGTAGACATTAAACTGTAGTCTGCAACCTCTTTCAATTTGGACTGGTCTAAATTTTTATCGTCTTGGAATGGGTTAAGCTGATTATAGTACTGTTAAATACCCTGTTTCATTACAGCTGTTCCGACCCTCACTCCAGTACCAGTTGATGCTGTTTGTGATCCAGGATGGGTATCATACACAGGAAAATGTTATTTTTTCGGACTTCATCGAACATTTATTGATGCAAGTTACTATTGTCAGAGAAACAATGCCAAACTTGTCTCCATACATAATGCCACAGTAAACCAGTATCTAGTTAATGTGTACAAAAAGATACCAAACCGGGGGTTTGGATTCTGGACTAGTCTCTACAAAGCTTTGGATGGTATGTATAGATATGTGATGCCTATTAACCAATTCCCACACAGCAAAATAGGGAGTATGCAAAAGCATCACAATTTTTGGGAACTCCTTCTAAATACATAGGGAGTCTAATTTTACCATAGAGATTCAAAATCTTGTAATTCTTTTAAGCTGCAAAGAAAAATTTTGATATTTCACAAGACCGCAGCTTGTCACGTACCGATTTTTTTCCTGATGTTTGTCTTGTTATGTCTGTCTGGAATGTATATATTTTACTAAAATCATTTGTAGGTATATAGTACAGCTTTTTACTCCCCTACAGAAAAAAACACTTCGAAAATTTTTGTGGTAAAGGAAGATTGTTATCCTCATTGTTTTCTAGCCAAACAGACAAAGATTTCTTAAATTTTGTATACTTAAAATTGTGGTCCACAACTTCTTTCAATTTTACCACTCTAAAGTATTGTCATCTAGGAATGGGTTAAGTAGACAATTAATTTAGGGTTTTAGTTAACATCATTAGATTGGGGTACCAGGGACAGTCTTAAGGGTTCTTCCTTAAGGTTTCAAATCTCTGACGAAAACACTTTAGAAAAACCCTGGGTATTGCTATAGCCTTGTGGCAATCTTCAAAGCATCTGTGTGCAAAATCTTTGCCATTTTTTCATAACCGTCATAGTGCAGTCAGCAGCGCATCAGACTCCCAATCTTCAACTATGGGATGTCATGGGTTCAATCCCCGGTGGCAGCACACATCCTATCCAACATTTGTCCCTGGCCAATGGGTGGATAAACGTAAACCTAAGTTGGATAGCAGCTAGAGGCTAGGAAAGGATGTTTTGGTAGTACTGGTGTGAAAAATACCAGGAATCCATTGTTAGGTGCTCCAGCCGCCTCGATATGACTGAAATACCGTTAAAAGTGGTGTTTAACCCCATTCAATCAATTGTTATAACTTTTGCTCAACGCAGAAAACATGTTTACTATCAAGAGAGATAATTCTTCATGCGTTTTTGTAAGACCCCTTATCTGACTATGTCTGAAAAGGGTTTCTTTTTTATACCTCATCTAGGCCATTTGGGGTACAACCTTTAAAATGTATACAAATGTTATTCATGACTGGTGACCTATCGTTTTAGGGTAACATAGGTCAAAAGTCAACTGTAAGTTGCAAAATGCTGGTAGCGGTATAAGTCTGCTATACAATAACTTCCACAATCATTTCCAAAACTTTTATATATAGGGTCGAAATTGTGTATGAGTGTGTTAATTGCATCTAGCTTTATGAACAAATAATAGATTGATAGCACAATACATTCCTTATAATAGCAACTTCTTGTTATATACATCAGAAATCTTGACAGTTTCGAGTTGAAAATGACAGGATTTCACTGTGTTACTTTTTAGCTGCTTTTGCTTGGGGTGATGGTTCCCCTCTACAATACACAAACTGGAAACCAGGAGAGCCCAATAACCTTGCTCATGGTCCTTATGCCAGGGGAGAGAACTGCATGGAGGTTGATGCTATTGATGGAATGTGGAATGATGAATTCTGTAGTGTCAACAGAGACTTTGTTTGTGAAAAGCAAATAGGTAAGACTATGGTATTTATAAATGCATATAAATTTAACAATAATATTTATAAAGGGAGAACTGAAAAGATAAAAGGTTAGACAATTGTATTTGTAAATGTTACTGTTGAAAAAGGATGAAAATCAATTGGGTATAAATAAGGTATATACAAACGTTCCTGTTAAAGGGAGTGAAAACCAAATAGTTTAGACTAGTATTCATGAATATAGAACAGTTTTGTGTGCTAATTCATAATTGTTACTGTGAAAGTGGATTGAAAAGCAAATAGGTTTAACAATGATATTTGTAAAAGTTATTTTTAGAGGGAGGGCATGAAAAGTAGTTTCTCCTTTTCTCGCAAAGTTTTCTACAGTATCCTTCTTGAAAAAGTGAAAATGTTTGAAAGTGTGGTAAATTGTTAACAAATTGTTTCTTTTCTGCACAGCTATAGATAACAGTCAGATCCATCAGGGGAGAACACCCTCATTTAGTATACCAACTCCATTACCCTGGTCGTCTCCCTTGGTCCTCCCATCTCAAGTCACACCAACACTGAAGACTAGGACTGGCATTGTCATACCACAGTCCAGACAACCAGGACAACAAACTTATCCCACCCCGTATGTGGATCATTCGACACATAAGCCACCATACTCTGTGAACACCTTGGTGCCGCCGAATTGGACACCACCCAACCAAGGACATAGTTCAGGACAAATAACATTAACCCCTTCCAATGGTGGAGGGAATTCTAGTCCTTCAGGTCAAAACAGTGCCAGTCCATTACAACAAACAGGTATGTAATAAAGATCATAAATAATGTAACTCATTACAAAATATCAGAAATTTAGACTGGTCCAAATTCAATGAAGGTACAGTTGGCAATTTTAAGTTCATGAAAATAGTTTGTGTTTTGGTGTAGAAAACATTGTGAATAATGAAGAAATTGCTTGTGTCAATTTCTTCAATATCCAAAATGTTTTCAATAGCTTTTTTCTTGAGGCACATAAAAAACAGGATTGTTCAAAATAACAGGTTTTAACCCTTGTCATGCTGAACCCGGAATATTCCGGTTTTGGCAGGAGGTATAGACCAAGATCAGTCTGCACATAAGTGCAGTCTGACCTTGGTCTACACCTCCTGACTGTACTTTTCCTGCCAGAGTCATTTGTGAAATTGATTTCTAAAAGATATATTGATTTTTGACAAGTTCTACCAGTGCTTTTGGCCCTTTGATTTTGCAGCAATTCAGTAAAGTAATTTATACAGCATGACAAGGGTTAATTATTTTATTATACAAATTTTCATCTGCCACTTCTTTCAATTTTGACCAGTCTGAAAATGTGTCTTCATGAAGTGGATTTGACCCATTCCCACAAATTGATGTTTTGGACGACCCTTAACCCTTTCCCCTACAAACCTGGGATTTTACGTCACTATGATTTTATACTTGAGAATACATTGTGGAAAAAGAAGAAATTGCTTGTAACAAGAAGTTTTTCTTTTCCCACAATATTTTCTACCAGATAGGATGGTTTCATTTCAGATAACATCAAATTTTTAGTGTCATCTGTAACCTCTTTCAATTTGGACCAGCCTAAATTTTGAAAAACAGGAAATGGTTAAGCAAAACAATTTAGAAAATATTGTGTAAAATGAAGACATTGTTTCTTTATTTTCCACGAGGTTTTCTATCAAGTAAAATGGAAAAACTAAAATTTCATAAACTTTTAGATATCCCCTGCAACTCCTTTCAATTCAGACTAGTCTAAAATTTTGCCGTCTGGTATTGGGTTAGGTACAAAATAAGAATTATTGTAACAGTAAAAAAAATATAAAAAAAAATTGCCATTAAGTAAAGTTTTTAAATACTACCCTATGTTGTACTTGTAAATGTACCATGGAGAATTAAAGTTTATGTTATGTTATGGATGATATATCAGATATATGTACTGTGTAGAATTACTGTTAAGAAAAATCTGTACAAATGAACTTTAGGAAAAAAATATGTTCAAGTGCACTTTTTGATAGTATGTGTGAGTGCACTTTTGAACGCTGTACAAGTGAATTTTTGGAAAATCTGTTCAAGTGTACTTTTAGAAAATCTGAATGAGTGAAAAAAATTCCTTTGGAAAATCTATACAAGCACATGTTATGAAAACCTGTACAAGTAGACTTTTTAGGAAATCTGTACAAGTGAAATTTTGGAAAATCTTAGAATGGGGACTATTGGAATCCCCATGCGGTGCTCTCTTTTTTATTTTTTTTTTAGATGCTCTGCTAAATCAAGTAATGTTACATGTTATTACGCATCCTTTACCCTGTAAACCAAATTGATTTACCGTTTGTAGATTTTATCCATGCTGATTTATGATTTTTGGGCTCTGTTCTGTCTGCTTAGTACATCGTTTTTATCCAATTACCAGATGACAAAATGTTAGACTTATCCAAATTCAATGAAGTTGCAGACAAAAATATAAGGTTTATAGGATTTTAGAAATCTGTATATTTTAGGGTAGTAAACATTGTAGATAATGAAGATATAGCTTGTGATACACAATTTCTTCATATTCCATGTTTTCCAAAGCTTATTTCATTGGGGTGCATTGTAAGGGAACATGTTCGGTTATAGAACTTTTTTTTTCTTTGATAAATTCACTTGTGCTGAAATATTAAAAACGAGAGGATTTGTATATACATAGTGTATCACAGTTCCCTGAGGAATATCAGTTTATTATACCCCTGCAAAACAAATGTTTTCGGGGTATACTGGAATCAGCCTGTCTGTCCGTGTGTCCGTCTGTCTGAGTACAAATACTACCAATTTTGTGTCGCAAACACCTTCAGTTTGGCTTCAATACCATTGAAATTTTATACAAAGATTAACTACATGTTGAAGCTTTGCAAGACGCAATTTTGAAGTCTTAATTCCCCCTGGTTCAAGAATTATCTCCCCTTGAACTTAGACATTATTTATGCTTTGTAGACATATACAGCTAACTATACTACCAATTTTGTGTCGAGAATTCCTCCTTTCTAGAAAAGCAAAGTCAGTAGCTATGTCCTTGTATTGTTAAAGCTCTCATTATACTGAAAGCACTTGCGGGGGTATTAACTCACATACTGTGACAAGTTCTAGTTTATTCTTATATATTTTTTCAGATAATCCCCAAAAGTCCAGTGTGTCTGGTGGAGCTATTGCAGGGATTGTTGTAGGATCCTTGGTTGTTTTAATTGTAGCTGGAGGGGGTGTAGTTGTATGGAGACGTAAAACTCCTGCACAGAATTCCAGGGAAGATAGACAGAATGTTGGATTTGATAATCAAACATATCATTTTGATCATTCTAAGGAAGAAATGAATCCTGTAGAATATACTAACAGTGAGAAATATGGTCTCAACATGCATAGTGTAGGTGCATCAGAATCAGACAGTTAAATTTGTGTCAATAAAACAGTCATACCTATTGCTTAAAATGTTATTTAACAACTAGTTTTATACTGGTCCAAATTTGAAGATGGTTATTGGAGACATTTCACAGAGGGTATAAATTGAAAAGCAAGTGCTGTAAAGGTTTAAAACCATTGTGAGAAAAGGAGGAACTGCTTGTCATAGACAGTTTCTCCTTTCCAATGATTTTTTTCCAAGCATCATTTCTTCAATGATTAAAGTTGCAGGATTGTGTGAAAATGGGTTTATTTGGTAGCAAACAAGACACTATTAGACAAGTCGAAAGAGAATGTGCGCAGTAATCCATATTGAATATAGAAAAAAAAATAAGAAAGGAAAAGAGGAAACATTTTTAGAAAAAGAGAAGTCCCTTTTTATAAGCCATATTCTTTTGTACAATATTTAAGTTGCCAAACTAATAAAAACATTTCACACAAATGGCAGTCAATGTCTGAGCTTAAATCTTAATTATTGGCTGAATGAATGATTTGATTGGTCAACATATTTCTCGATTGACAGCCACAATTGGTCAATTTATGGATCAAATAATTGTTCCCCTTGTGAGTACAAGAGTCATGGCTAAACTTATATTCCATTGTTTTAGGTCTCAACAGAAGGTCATGTGATAAAAATCACCTTGTGTGGACTTTATATATTATTTAGAATGCAAACTTACAACAAAACGAAATTATGCAGAGGCTTCTGTATCTGTGATGCTTTAACTCATTACCAGACGGCATTATTTTAGACTGGTCCAAATTGATAGAAGCTGCAGAGAACAATTAAATTAATTTTATACTCTTTTATCTTTATGGAAAGAAAACTTTGTGTAAAATGAAGAAACAGCTTGTTACAAGTAATTTTTTCGTTTTACACAATGTTTTCCTAATTGTTTTTACTGAGGGGCATTAAAAACCGTCACTTTGGAGGAATGGGTTAACTAATTTTTTTGTAGGATATGAGCATGATGGATTGTATTGTATAGGTGAAATGTGTATCATAAAAGACATTTACTTACTGCCTAACTTATCACTTAACCCTTTCCTGGTTTTTTAAATGTTAGACTGGTCCAAATTGAAAGAGGATGCAGACGACAATGAAAATTGGATGCAATTCCAAATAAAACCACCCTATGTGGTAGAAAACACTGTGGGAAAAGGAGAAATTGCTTATCATAAGCAATTTCTCCTTTTTCCACAATGTTTTCTCAAGTATAAAATCACAGTGACGTAAAATCCCGGGTTTATCCAGGAAAGGGTTCACATAAAAAAAATCATTACTTTAACTAAGAGGTAGTTACTAAGATTTATTTCTAGAATTTTTCAAAACAAATAACACTTTTTAATGAAATCATTACCTTAGTATAACATCATTCCTAATTTCGATAAATAATCATGTAGTGAAAACTTTGAAAATCTGTATCTCAGAAATAAATTGATAGATTCCAACAAAATTTCAGATACAATGTAACTTCAATGAATTTTCGTTAAAAAAATGGCTAGAAATTCCAAGAGACTTAACCCATTCCAACTCAAGCCCTCCTTTTTACGCCCCTCAAGAAAAAAGCTTTGGAAAACATTGTGGAAAATGAAGAAATTGCTTGTATCAAGCAATTTCTTCATTATCCACAATGTTTTCTACCCCAAAATACTGGCAAATTTAAAATTCCATCAAATTTAAATTGTCCTCTGCTGCTTCTTTCAATTTGGACCAGTCTAAAATTTTCTTGTGTTGGAATGGGTTAAGTCATGGCTTCAATGCATATCATATTATGATGTTAATCTTGAAAGAAATGAAAGAATAAGTTGTCTCATCATTATTTATATAATACCACCCTATCTACTCAGAAGATATGGGGTATATTGGTCTTACTATTTTTGTCTGTCTATCATTTTTGTGTCTCATAAGTTAAAGGTCAAGTTCTCAATTTAAATTGATTGAAAACTCTTCTCTAACTCGTAAGCCAATTGATCAACTGTGGCACTTGAGTGACAAAATGTTGATGGGGGTATAAGTCTACTTCAAGTTTGTTTTCTTGCGTGCAATTCATGAATATGCAATAATATGGTGCAATATGATTCTTGTATTTGTTGATTTAATTTTATATATATGTATGGATTAAAACTTTCATTCAATGAAATTGTATCTTTATTTGTTTCTTCTATAAAGTCTAAATCTTTAATTCATTCCCACACAATCCCGGTTTTTAAGGCCCCACCTTCAAAAAAAAAAAAAGAAAAGCTTTAGAAAACGGTGATGAAAATGAAAAAAAATTGCTTGTTACAATCAACTTCTTCAATATTCACAAAATTTTCTACACATAAAGTTTTTTGAAATTGAATCAACCAAAATGGTTGTCTAAAATTTCTTTTACTTTTATTAGACTCAGATTTTATCGTCTGGGAGTGGGATTACCTGCCGTCATAGCGCGGTCGGTAGCACATCAGACTCCTATTCTTCAATCATGGAATGGCATGGGTTTGATCCCTGGCGGCGGCATATATTCTTTCCAACATTTGTCTCTCACCAATAGGTGGATAATCGTAAACCTTAGTGGGATAGCAGCTGGAGGCTAGGAAAGGATTTAGTGGTAGTACTGGTGTGAGAAATACCAGGAATCCATTGTTAGGTGCTCCAGCCCCCACGATATGACTGAAATACTATTAAAAGCGGCGTTAAACTCCATTCAATCAATCAATCAATCATCTGGTAATGGATGAAGAATCTACAGATAGAACCTTTCAATTTTTTAAAGAATAATCTTTCTTGGTGAATTTGAACTTTATCCCTTTCCTGTTCAAGCTCTGAATTTGATTTTTTTAAATCTATAATTATATAATTTATAATCTAGAACACATTGTGGAAAAAGGATAAATTGCTTGAAACAAGCAATTCCTTCTTTTACAACAATATTTTCAACTCTGCTGAATGGTTTTTTTTTTTATCTACCTTTAATTTTTGTTGGCAAAACCTTGAATGTGGACAAATTTTGCAAAATATGGAAGGGTTCGATATCGTTTTAGATGATGACAAGAGAAATGGCATGTTTCCTTTTTCCATGCAATCTTCATGATATCATTTTTTGTGTTTATCTAAATGAGGAATTGTATGGGAATGGGTTAAGACTGAGTTGGGTTTTTTTTACTGAATAGACAGGTAACAACAGGATAATATCTTAATTCTCTGTATGTTTTTAATTTTTTGGATTTGTTAAATAAAACAGCTTTTATATAAGTGGGGCTTTTTTTCATGTATAGTATATTGTATTTAATTATTGGTTGAAGGGAGACAACAGGTATTTAATAACATAGTAAAATTAGTAAATTATCTCCCTTGTATCTTACATCTTAGTAGGAAAAAGGGAAAAAAGACTTGTTGTTATATTGACTTTACACCAGTCCAAATGGATGAAGACATCAGTAAATGAAACTTTCAAATATTGGTAGAAAATATTGTGTAAAATGAAAAGACTTTTATGGTTGGGGGCGTTACATTATATGGCACATTCATGTAGTTGTTGGACTTTGTTTGATTAATGGTGTAATAGAGACAATTTACTACATGTTTTTGGTAAAATAATCATACAAATGGATTACATCCCTTATACCTTATACCAAAGTTTTTTATAAGAATTGTTATACAAAAAAAATATAATTGAAATATTAAAAGTGAAAGATGTTGCAGATTACAATATCAAGTTTATGAAATATTGAAGATGTTTAGGTTTGATAATATTGCCTTGTAGGGTTGGCCAAATTTCAGTGATGCAAGGGAAATAATTGTTACTGCTCGACTGAGACTATTGGTGGTATTTAGGAAAGTTGCCTCCTTTAGAAAACGAAAAAAGTCATTCTTTCTGTAATGAATTGCCTCCCTTGTTTAGGAAAACCAAATTAGCTGTATGATAAGTATATCAGGCCAGTAGAGTAAATCAAATGCTAAAGCGCCTCTAGTTTTCTTCTATGACTACTCTTAAAAATATGTCATTTAACATAATGGAAAATGAACTACGTGGGTGCACCTATTTCAGCCAGTGGAGCGATACAGGGACTCTTTTTCCCCCTATTTTATTATTATTTAGTTTTATTTTGTTGGGGCAGTAACAGCCTGTCCATCCTTCTATTCGTCCATCTTTCTGTCAGCCCTTTGTCTAGAGTATAACTAAAAGGATAGTAAATATCAACTTGAAATTTCTTTAGCCACCAACTTGAAACTTATCTGTGGATCGATGTCCATGAGGAGAAGTGCAGTACACAAAAAGCATAACCCTACCTTACTTATTTCTTTAGTTATTTCCCTTTAATGTTTTTCATACTTAGATTTTATCAGAAACATATCTAAATATATAGTAGCAATTAGTTTGAAACTATATGTGAATAGATCTCAATAAAGAGCAGTGTAGTGTACAAGAACCATAACATCATTTATTTAGTTTTTCTGTGGTATTTTTACTTAAATTTTGCTTGCTTATTTTTTATTTATTCCTCTTAGTTGTTGTTAGACATATATTTTGTCAATAGTTTATATCTGAAAGTATCAACTCAAAAACTTCTTGTGTGGCTAAAATTCAATGAAGGCTGGTTGAATATTTGGTTTTTATTTTAATGATTTCAGACTTGAGCGTGAAGCATATCTTGGAGAGTATGAAAGCTATCATCTTCAAACTGAATGAGTGTATATATCTCATTGAGGGGAAGTGCAATGCACAAGAACCATATCGCTCTTTGGAAAAAAATGTCGTAAATACATCTTTACTCAAACTTTATTTACGCCCGTGCAGCGATAATCCTAGCTTGTAGCTTCCCATCGTTTTACTTGTATTATTTTAATGGCTGGGGCTAGTTTCCATATATGGTCAAACCTTTAAAGGACTTCTCAGAACCTAGTGGATGGATTTCAACCAAATTTTACAGGAGTGATCCTTGGGTGACCCTTTATCAGATTCTTTCAAAGAATTTTGATCAGATGAAAAACATGGCTTTATGGGTAGGGCTAATTTCTTTGTATGGTGAAAGCTTTAAAATCTTCTCAAAAACGAGTTGAAGGATTTCAACCAAATTTTATAGGATTGCCCCTTTCTCTGGTTCCTTCAACGAAATTTGAAAGGATGATAAACATGGCGTAAATGCGCGGGGGCCAATTTCCATATGTGGAAAATCTTAAAAAAATCTTCTCATAAACTCTCTTAAATGGACAGGGCTAATTTCAATACATGGTGGAAACTTTGAAAATCTTCATCTCAGAAACCAGTACATGGATTTCTACCAAATTTCATAGAAATGATCCTTGTGTGACTCTTTAAACAGATTCATTCAAAGAATTTTTTATCAGAAGATAAATATGGCTTAAATGGTCGGGGCTTATTTTCAAAAATGGTGCCAGCTTTGAAAATCATTTTCTCGGAAACCAGTGAACAGATTTCAACCAAATTTTACTGGAATGCTTCTCCGGTGATTCTCTTTCAATTAATTTTGATTGGTTGAAAATGTAGCTTTTATGGTTTAAGCTTATATCTACATTATGGTATACAGTGATTTTTTTTTTTTTTTTTTTTTTTTTTTTTGTTTGTTTGTTTGATTTTTTTTTAATATTAATACCTTTTTTCATCTGACAGTGTAAGTAAAATGACTTCTGTAAAACAATGAAGTGTTTGAAATATCAAAATATTTCATTAACAAGATTGATTTGCCATACATGGTGAATACGATTCAGTTTATATTGATTTTCTGAACAAACCATTTGATTATAAAGTATTATCAGGCCTATGGAGCGATACAGTCGCTCAAGCGCATCTAGCTTTTAGCTTACCTGAGCACTGTAAGCTATTGTGATCACCCTTCATCCAGCGCCCAGCCGGTGTTTGTGGTCCGTTGGCTGCCAATAATTTCTTTAAAAAACATCTCCTCCCAGACCATTTGGCCAATTTCAAACAAATCTGGCAGAAATGTTCCTTGAGTTGTCCCCTTAAAAATGAAGTCGGTTGAAAACTCTGGTTGACATGGTAACAGAAGTGAAATTAAAAAAAAAATCTTAAAAATCTTCTTCTCCTGAACCAGAAGGCCTGAGCCTTGTTATTGTGCATGAAGCATCAGTATTTTGACCTCTTTTAAAATAGCTAAAATCATTACCCCCAGGTCACCAGGGGCATATCCTGGGATGAGGTCTATACAGAAACAAAGAAGGATTTTTAACCAACATCTCCTCCCAAATCACTGGGCCAATTTCAATCAAATTTTGCAGAAATGCTCCTTAGGTGGTCTCCTAAAAAATAGCTTTAAGAATTGAATTATGTTGAAAACTCCAGATTTCATGGCAACAAAAGTGAAACATAAGAAATTGTTTAAAAACCTTGTCTTCTTACCCAGAAGCCCATGAGCGTTGAAATTTTGCATGAAACATCAGTATGTAGACCTCTTTCAAAATATCTAAAATCATTACCCTCAGGTTTGGGGTCCATATAGAAAACAAAGAAAGATTTTAAATGATATCTCCTCCCAAGCCAATGTGCCAATTTCAACAAAATTTGGCAGAAATGTTCCTTGGGTACCCCCCTTCATAAGAAGCTAAAGGACTTGAAATAAGTTGAAAAATTCGATATTATAACCCTAGCCTTAACATCGAATTTGACTATTGAAAAAAAAAAAGAGCCATAATCTTGGGAAACCCACCAGAGCCAACGGCCTCTTGTAAGCTCTACTGGCCGAAGGCGTCCGTCAGTCCGTCGTCCGTCCGTCAGATCCGTCAAGAAACACGGGGAAAGGGCCTAATTAAAACTTAATAAAAAAATCCTCGTTTACGCGATAGAGTCCACAGTTTTCACCGGATTCTCTTCAAACTTTCACAGAATGATTGTACCATCATAAGGATCGTTCCTTTCGAAAATGGGTATGATCCGTCAATAAACACGGGAAAAGGGGCCTTATGAAAATTTAACTAGAAATTCCATTAAAAATCCTCGTTTACGCGATAGATTCCACAGTTTTCATCGGATTCTCTTCAAACTTTCTCAGAATGATTGTACCATCATAAGGATCGTTCCTTTCGAAAATGGGTATGATCCGTCAAGAAACACGGGAAAAGGGGCCTTAGGAAATTTTAATTAAAAAATCCTCGTTAGCACTCTAGAGTCCATAGTTTTCATCAGATTGTATTTAAACTTTCACACAATGATTGTACCAACATAAGGATCGTTGCTTTCGAAATTTGGTATGATCCGTCAAGAAACATGGGAAAAGGGGCCTTATGAAAATTTGATTAAAAATTCCATTAAAAATCCTCGTTTACGCGATAGAGTCCACAGTTCTCATCGGATTCTCTTCAACTTTCTCAGAATGATTGTACCATCAAAAGGACCGTTGCTTTCGAAATTTGATTTGATCCGTCAAGAAACATGGGAAAAGGGGCCTTATGAAAATTTGATTAAAAATTCCATTAAAAATCCTCGTTTACGCGATAGAGTCCACAGTTCTCATCGGATTCTCTTCAAACTTTCTTAGATTGATTGTACCATCAAAAGGATCATTCCTTTCGAAAATTGGTATGATCCGTCAAAAAACACGGGAAAAGGGGCCTTATGAAAATTTAATTAAAAAATCCTCGTTAACACTCTAGAGTCCAGAGTTTACATCAGATTCAATTCAAACTTTCACACAATGATTGTACCAACATAAGGATCGTTGCTTTCGAAATTTGGTATGATCCGTCAAGAAACATGGGAAAAGGGCCTAATTAAAACTTAATTTAAAAATCCTCGTTTACGCGATAGAGTCCACAGTTTTCATCAGATTCTCTTCAAACTTTCACAGAATGATTGTACTATCATAAGTATCGTTCCTTTCGAAAATGGGTATGATTCGTCAAGAAACATGGGAAAAGGGGCCTTATGAAAATTTAATTAAAAATTCCATTAAAAATCCTCGTTTACGCAATAGAGTCTACAGTTTTCATCGGATTCTCCTCAAACTTTCTCAGAATGATTGTACCATCATAAGGATCGTTCCTTTCGAAAATGGGTATGATCTGTCAAGAAACACGGGAAAAGGGGCCTTTTAAAAAATTTGATTAAAAAATCCTCGTTAACACTCTAGAGTCCACAGTTTTCATCAGTTTGTATTTAAACTTTCACAGAATGATTGTACCATCATAAGGATTGTTCGTTTGGGAATTAGGTCAGATCCATCAGGAAACACGGGAAAAGGGACCTTTTGATAATTTAATCGAAAATCTTTTAAGAAATCCTTTTTAACACCCTGGAGTCAACAGTTTTCATCGGATTCCCTTCAAACTTTCACAGAATGATTGTACTATCATAAGGATTAATCCTTTCGAAATTGGGTATGATCGGTCAAGAAACACAGGAAAAAGGGGCCTTATGAAAATTTTAATAAAAATTCTCATAAATTATCTAGAGCCAACAATTTTCAACGGATTCTCTTCAAACTTTCACAGAATGATTGTACCGTCATAAGGATTGTTCCTTTCGGAATCGGATATGATTCCTCAAGAAACATAGGAAAAGGGGCCTTATAAAAATTTGATTCAAAGATCTTAGTTGACACTCTAGAGTCAACAGTTTTCATCTGATTGACTTCAAACTTTCACAGAATGATTGTACCATCATAAGAATTGTTCCTTTCAAAATTTGGTATGATCAGTCGAGGACCAAGGGAAAAAGGGGCCCGATAAAAACTGGATTGAAAAAGTCCTCGTAAACAAAATAGAGTCCATAGTTTTCAACAAATTCTCTTCAAACATTCCCAGAATGATTATTACATTAAATGGATTGTTCCTTTCGGAAGTAGGTTTGATCCATCAAGTTTCATGGGAAAAGGGGGCCTATGAAAATTTAATAAAAAAATCTTAGTTAACACATCATGGCCCTAGATTTCACCTGATTGACTTCAAACTTTCACATAATGATTGTACCGGATTGTTCCTTTCAAATTGGGTCTGATCCATTGAGAAACACAGGAAAAGGGGCCTTATGAAAATTCAATTTAAAAAAATCTTAATTAATGCTTGTAAGTCCACAGATGAGATGGGGTTGTCTTTATATTCAAACAGAATAATTATACTTTTGTAAGAAGAGTTCCCTTTGGAATTTGTACAGATCCATCAAGTAACATGGGAAAAGGGGCTAAATGAAAATTCAATTAATAAAACCCTGTTAACACAATGAAGCCAACAGCTTTGATCAGATTTTGTTGAAACTTTCACGGATTAATTGGAAGGTCATAACTATCATTCTTTTCATAACAGGGTTCGAACTGTCAAGAAACACAGGAAAAGGGGCCTTATGAAAATTTCATTTATATGTCCTTGTAACCAAGTCCACAGCTTTCATCGGATTTTCTTCAAACATTCACAGAATAAATGTACAATAATAATGATTGTTGATGTTTGCATTAGACCTGATCCGTCAAGTATCACAGGAAATGGAGAATTATGAAATTTAATTTTAAAATCATTGTACCACAATAAAGTAAACAGTTTTCATCAGATTCTGTTAAAACTTTCACAGAATGATTATTCCACCATGAGGATTCTTTCTATTCAAATTAGCCGTGATCTGTCTAGTATCATGGGAAAAGGGGCCTTTTGAGAATCTTATCTATAATCCTTGAAACCAAGTCCAGAGCTTTCATTGGATTTTATTCAAACCTTCACAGATAATCACGATTGTTGATGCTGACATGAGACCTGATCCTTCAAGTATCACAGGAAAAGGAGCCTTATGAAAATTTTATTTCAAAAATTTTACACCAAGATAAAGTCTGCAGTTCTCATCAGACTCTGTTCAAACTTTCACAGAATGTTTGTACCATCATTAGGATTGTTTCTTTCCAAATTGAGCCTGATCTGTCTAGTATCATAGGAAAAGGGGCTGTTTGAAAAATTATTACCAAATCCTCATAACCACAACAATGTCCTCAATCTTCATAAGAATCTCTTCAAACTTTAATAGAATGATTGTACCATCATTTGAATTGTTCCTTTGTAAATAAGGCCTGATTGGTTAAGTGACACAAGAAAAGGGACCTTATAAAAATTTTATTACAAAACATCATTGTTACAATAAATCTAGTCTTTATCATTTTCTTCAAACTATCACTAGGATTGTTCCTTTGTACATTGGGTCTGATTTATTAAGTTTCACGGAAAAGGGGGCCTTATGAAAATTATGTTACAAAAATTCTTGACACAATTCAGTCCACTGTTTTCATTGATTCTCTTTAACTTTAAAAGAATGATTGTACCTTCATTAGAGTTGTTCCTTTTGAAATTTGGTTTGTTCTGTAAAGTATCATGAGAAAAGGGGCCCTATGAAGATTTCACTATAAACTCATTAACACAATAAATTCCACAGAATACACAGATTGATTGTACCATCATTCCAATTGTTGATTTTGACAGTGGATCTGATTATGGCAAGTGTCACATAAAAAGGGGCCTTATGAAAGACTTTTTTAAATATTTTGTTAACACAATGGTGTCCCTTGATTTCACCGGATTCACTTCAAAATTTCACAGAATGATTGTACAATCACTTAAATTGTTCTTTTCAGTACTGGGTACAATCCACCAAGTATCGTGTAAAAAGGGGCCATGTGATTTTTTTTTTAACTATTCTAGTAAACATAATGAATTCCCAATATTTCATCGGATTCACTTTTAACTTTCACAGAATGATAAAACAGGAAAATATCACGGGAAAAGGGGCCTTATGAGAACTTGAATTTAATATCTTTGTTAACACAATAAAGTCAACAGTTTTATTGGATTCTCTTCAAAGATGCATGGAATAAATGTGGCATCTGAAACACAGGAAAAGGGGCCTTACAGATTATCAATCAAAGCATTCTTGTGTATGTGATGAAGATCACAATCATTATCAAATTGTCTTTTAAATTTCACAGGACAATTGTCGGGTTGTAAGGAAAGTTCCTTTTTGAATGAAATTGATCCATCAGAAAACACAGGAAAAGGGGCCTTATTGATTTTCATTCAAAACAGTCCTGTTTATGTGATAAAGTCCACAATTATTGTCAGATTCCGTCCGTAAACTTTTACTTTTAAAAATTTCTTCTCAGAAGGTACTCAACAGAATTAAACCAAATTTCGCAGAAATGATCCTTTGGTGAAGTCGGTAGGGCATCAGACCCCGAATCTTCAATCATGTGATGTCATGGGTTCGATCCCCGGCGGCGGCACATATACTTTTTGACATTTATCTCTCACCAATGGGTGGATAATCGTAAACCTAAGTGGGATAACAGCTGGAGGCAAGGAAAGGATGTAGTGGTAGTACTGGTGTGAGAACTACCAGGAACCCATTGTTAGGTGATCCCGCCGCCGCGATATGACTGAAATACTGTTAAAAGTGGCGTTAAACTCCATTCAGTCAATCAATTAACCCTTTGGTGACCCTTCATCTGATTCCTTCAAAGATTTTTGATCGGATGAAACACATTTTTTTAAATGGGCGGTGCTTATTTCCATATATTGTGAAAGCTTGAAAATATTTTTCTCGGTAACAAGTTGATGGATTTCAACCAAATTTCACCGGATCATCTTTTGGCGACTTTTATTCAAACTTCTTAAAAGAATTTTAACTGGATGAAAATATGACTTTAATAGGTATAGCTTATTTCCATTTATTATTTATATAGTGAAAAGTTTATAAATCCGTATTTTTCAGGAATCGGTAGTGTGATTTGAACCAAATTTCAAAAGAACTATCTCCTTAATTCACAGAATTTGAGTGGTTAAAAATCATGGCTTTAACTTGTGGAGCTTATGTCTATATAAAGTGTATCCTGAAAACTGTCAAAATCTTCTCAGAAACCTGTCGATGGAATTCAATAAAATTTTACAGGAATAATCCCCAGATGACTCTTTGTCAGATTGCATAATATATTTTTATTCAATTGATAAACATGGCTTTTGTGGTTATGGTTTGTATCCGTATAAAGTATACAGTGAAAATTTTGTAAATATATGTACTTTTATCTGACTTAAGTAAATGAATTTTAGATAACATGACATTTGTAAAACAATGAAAAAGTTAAAATGCTTCTCCAGAACTATTTAAAACAATTCAGTGACAAGATTTATTTGCTAGGCATATCGAATGTGATTAATTTCATGTTGAATTCATGAGAAAAAAAAAACATTTGCTTAATCATTACATTCAGGCCTATGGAGCAATATAGGCACTCAAGCGCCTCTTGTTTGTTGTTGTTGTTTAAGAAGTGTAAGAGTGCTGTTCTTTCATTATTACCTACATATTGAGGAACTTCGTGCCCATATCATCAATAGGGAATACTTTGTTACGATAGATGTACAACATATTATATTTGCTTTGGGCTGCGGAGGAAAATTTTGATAAATCACGAGACCGAAGGTCGAGTGGAATATAAAATTTTCCTCCGCAACGAAAAGTAAATACAAGATGTTTTATCGCAGTCGTAACGTAATATTCAAATTATTATATACCCAGTTTTAGCTCACGTCCGTCCGTCCTTGCATCTGTCCGTCCGTTCGTCCACATTTACAGAAAAGTCTTCTCCTAAACTAACCACGGGATTGCAACCAAACTCCACAGAAATGATCCTTAGGTCTTCTCCCAATCCATATGGCCCAGAGCTTTGGTATGTATCATCTATTGACGCTCTAGTAAAATACTTCAAGGAATTACTGTATCTTGAAAATAAGCCCTTTTCTATGCGACCCTTGATTTAACATAGAAATAAAGAAGAAATCTTTGAAAATCTTCTTCTCCCAAACCATAAGGCCTAGAGCTTTTATGTTTTGTATAAATCATTATCTATTGACCCTCTACTAAAATACTTCAAAGAATACCGTACTCTAAATTAGCCCTTTTCTCTAGGATTACATATTTTTCATAGAAAAAAAGAAGAAAATCTTTGAAAATCTTCTACTCCCAACCCACAAGGCCTAGAGCTTTAATATTTTGTATGCATCAATGTGTATTGACCCTCTGCCATGATACTTCAAAGAATTACTGTACTCAGTAAATGATCCATTTTTCTGTGTGAACCCTGTTTTTACATAGAAATAAAGAAGGATATCTTTGAAAATCTTCTTCTCCCAAACCATAAGGCTAAGAGCTTTGATATTTAGTATATATCAAAGCCTATTGACCCTCTACCAAAATACTTCAAGGAAGCACCGAAATTAGCTCTAAATGGTAGGATCTTCAATATACTTAGGACTATAGGAGAAAAACTTTAAAAAAAACTTCCCCAAAATAATGAGGTGTAGGGCTTTGAAATTTTGTATATATCATAAAGTCTACAGCCATCATACTCAGGGGAGCGATATAGGACCATCATTGTCCTCTTGTTTATTAAATGATTTGACTACATAATACATAATAATCCTTCTCCAGTACCATTCTGATTAAGTGTATTCGTATTATGAGGTCATCTATAGAATGAAAATAACGTCATCCTAGACTGCCTTATATCGATTCGTATTTGACACTTTCAGAAACATTTTATTTTCTGATATTTACGATTTTGTATATAATAAGGTAGTTTATGCGGCGGTTGACCATGTCTGCATTGCCCTTATATACTTCGAAATCTTTTCATCTTTTCACAGTCTCATTAAAAATAATATTGTTAAGGCTGGACTCTGTCGAAGCTCTCTTTCTTGTAAATTGTCAAAGAAGTTGGAAATAAATATCTTTCCCAAATTACGTCAAATAAATCACTTCCAATACATGCAGTAGAAATGTTCAACTCGTTTTTACTAAATCCCATATGAGTTGTTAAATTTTGATATGTGTTCTGGGAGCCTTGACGGTTTTTCTTTATTCAGAGATGCTTTTTGCCAATTAACACGTAGTTTCGGGGAAATATCTTCCATAAAATTCCACTGCATTCTAAGTGTTCCGGGTTGTAAGTAGAATTTATCTAAAAGAGCTATGCCAATTTAAAACCCATTACCAGACGACAAAATTTCAGATATGTCTAAGTTCAAAGAAGCTGCAGACACAAATTTAAGCTGCCGAAATGTTTAAAAAATCATCTTTGTTTCGGGGTAGAAATTTCGTGGATAATGTAACGGGCAATTTATTCATTACCCAAAATAGTGGTAATAGTGGAAAAGTGTCGGAATGGTTAAGATATTTTGTTAATTATTCCAAATTCTGAATAGTTGGAATGAAATATAGTAAACGTTCCGCGTACTGACTGCAATAATAAACAGACATTGTTGCCTTTCACGTAGCCTCAAAAGAGTGAGTGTAGTATTTACCGAAGACGCCTGATATGCTCAAAGGTAGTTCCGTTAATGTCGAGGAACTTAGCCGATTTATTCTACCTTAATCAGCTTTTGAGTTAATAATGCATCATGAACTACAGTGCTGGTGCCAAGTTTTCATTGAAATCGCCATGTACGGTTGCAGATACAGGGAGGCAGAAGATATCCATATGACTTATCTAAACGTTATAAAATTGAAAGAGGCAATGGAAGGAAAGGCCGGGATTAGATATCAGGGAAGAGAGGTCTTATTACCAGACGACAAAATTTCACACTGGTTCAAATTCAAAGAAGTTGCAGACATTTATAATTATGCTCAAATCAGAAAATGAGTGACAAATTGGGTAGTCAACATTGTGAGACAAAGAGAAATTGCTTGTGACAAGTAACTTCTCCTTTTCCCACAAAATTTTCCATGTATTTCTTCGGGACGTAAGAAGGTATCATTGTGAGGTAATGGGTTAAAGACAAGACTTAATATGAGGGCGGGGGTATTAATAATAAAGTTCTTGTGCGTCGATGGAGTCGCTCAATATGCTTTCTGAAATACGCCATCATTGGGCGACCAAAATGTCGTAAATACGGCTTGACAACATATATAATTGATATATGGTAAACGAGCTATATTAGCGGAATTGAATCTGTTGTTGTAGACACGTTTTCCAAACTCGAGACATGATTGTCAAAATTTCAGTTGATAACTAGATTGTTCTTCATCGAAGTATATTTATTATATTGGGCACCAAGCCTCTGGATATTTCAATTAATGTCTACTTGTACGGATAAAGAAATAAAGTTCAAATATTCCTAGCAATAATCACAGATACTTTGAATCAAGATCTTTTAACAACTCCCTAATCGTCTAGATATATATTGTATCATTTTCAAGTTCTAGCAGCTGCCACTGAACCCGATGTTTTGACAATCGAATTAGTTTCCGAATTATTTTCGAATTAGGGAAGTTTAACTAAAACAAATAGGGAACCAACATCCGCCTGTTCCTATAAAACATGACGGATGCAAAAAGTCTGTACATTGTATTTTAGAGACTAATTTTTTTAAATTGTTAAAAGTACCTAAATCCAAGTGCAATTGGCAACACTATGAAATCGTTCCTCCAAAAATATCTTCGGCTTGGTTATTTTGCAAAATTTATGTAAGAAAATACATGAATTGTTTGTAGGCGACCTAAACGTCGTAACTACAGCTTTAATAAACTGCTAAAACGATAAAATAGCAGACCCAACAAAAATACTGCACGTTAATAACGACCACTGTCGGAGTTAAAAGTTCAGTTCCTTTATAGATGTTTTGATTGGTCGATTGATTCTTTGATTTACTGGCGCTATCTGTGAATTTCATCTTCGTAAAATTAGACGTTAAAGTGGGTCGTACAAGAAAGAAGATATTCGGGGCATATTTTATATTCCCCAGAAAGATATTTTGTTCATCTTCTCTCAGATTCGGTGTATAATCGATGACGATAACGTGCAACTTAGCAAAGACAGATCTGCATCTACGGTCAGATATTACTGGTTAAATATATCTTAGTTTACCTTATAAACCGAGAGCATTTAAAAAGAGAGCGAATTGCGTTAATTGATTAGAGCAACTCGTTCGCCAGTGTTTTAATTTTAACCCATTACCAGACGACAAAATTTTAGACTGGTCCAAATTGAAAGAAGCTGCTGCCAACAATTTAAACGTAATCGATTTTCATTCTTTTATTTATTTTTTTTTTCGACTTTTGTGATATAAAACATTATGGATAATGATGAAATTGCTTGATACAGACAATTTCTTCATTTCCACAATGTTTCCCAAGCTTTTTTTCCTTGGGAGGGTAAAAAGGAGGGGGTTGTGTGGGAACGGGTTAAGTATAGTAGCAATCGTGTAAGAGATATGCTACTAATATTAGAAACAACCTTTGCACGTGCGCGCCTCGCTTTCCTATAAAGAAGCCCCGGTTCGATTTGAAATTGCGTTATTTTGCAAAAGCTATGGTCAGTAGTATGTAACAAAAAAGTAGAATCTTTGGTTGGCGACCTAAACGTCGTAACTGCAGCTTGAATAAGCTGTAGTTACCACGTTTAAGTCGCCAATGAACACAAATGGTTGACATAAATGGTGGCCAATGGCGGAGTCTAGATCTAAATTCCGAGCTAAATTAATAATTTGATTGGCCTATATATTCATTGATTGATAGCCGCGATCAGTCAATTCTGTACTGGATATCAATCTTTCTTTCAATTTTGCTTCAATTAAACTACCAATTATCCATGGAGAAGGAATCAAATCCTTTTGAAATTGACATTCATATTCTAAAGAATTTGATATTATTAACTCACCTGAGCACAATGTGCTCTTGTGAGATGTTGTGATCACCCTTTATCCGGCGTCCGTCCTGCGTCTGTCTTCCGCCGTCGTCCGTCTACAATTTCTTTAAAAAGCATCTCCTCCTAATCCACTGGGCCAACTTCAAGCAAACTGGACATATACGTTCCTTAGGTCCCCCCCCCCTTTTAAAAACAGCTAAAACTATTGAAATCCGTTAAAAACTCCGGTTGCCGTGGGGAAAAGTGTGAGATTTCAAAAAAGAAAAACTTAAAAAAAAAAAAAAAATTCTCCTCCTGACCCAGGAGTAAAGTCTGATATTTTGTATGAAACATCAGTACATGGACCTTTTTCAAAACAGCTAATATCATTACCCTTGGGTCCCGTTGATATCAATGATTTCCATGACAACAGAAGAAATTTAAAAGAAAAAACTTAAAAAACCTTCTCCTCCTGACCTAAAAGTCATAGAGCCTCAATATTTGCATGAAACATCAGTACATTGACCTCTTTCAAAATAGCTAAAATCATTACCCTGGGGTGGAGCTCCGGGGGTTCTACATGGAAACAAAGAAGGATTTTTAAACGACATCTCCTCCGAAACCATGGGGCCAATTTCTACTAAACTTGGAACAAATATTCCCTAGGGACCCCCCCCCCCCAAGAAGTAGCTAAAAGAATTTAAATCCGTTTCAAACGCTGAATGCCATGTGACAGAAGTGAAATTACAAAAAAGGGTAAAATTGTTAAATTTTCTCCCCCTGATCAAGAAGGTCTAGATCCGTGATATTTTTCATGAAACATCAGCATATTGACCTATCTAAAATAGCTAAAATCATCAGCCTCAGGTCCCCAGGGGCGGAGCCCCGAGGTTTCTATATAGAACAATGAAGGATTTTTAAACGACATCTCCACCCAAACCATGTTGCAAATTAAAACCACATTTGGTAGAAATGTTCCTTATGTGACCCTTTATAAACAGAAAAACAAATCCTTTTTAACCTATGTTCGCCATGGCAACAAAAGTGAAATTTAAAAAAAGATCTTCAAAAATATTCTTCTTTTGATCTAGTAGGCCTAGAGCCTTGGAATTTTGCAATAAGCATCAGTACATTCACCTTCTTCAAAAAAGCTAAAACATTACTACCGGGTTCCTAGGGGCGGGGTCCCGGTTGTGTTTATGTATAGAAGTAAAGAATGATTTTTAAACGACATCTACTCTCAAACCATTTGGCCAACCTAAACCGAATATGGCAGAAATGCTCCTTAGGTGTTCCTCTTTCACAAAATCTAAAATTGCTAAAATTTGGACTTTTGGATCCCAAAAATACAATACAAAGCCTATACAATACAATACAAATACAAAGCCTATATATGTATTTAGTGTAGTTATACCCAATTGTTTCATAATTCTAGCCTTGATATTAGATTTAACTATACAAAGGTATATCCCAGGTAAGCGTTCCAGGGTCTGAGGCCGTCTTGTTTAAAAATATCTATTTCGCGTTTTAACCCTTGTCATGCTGAACCTGGAATATTCCGGTTTTGGCAGGAGGTATAGACCACGACCATTCTGCACATAAGCGCAGTCTGATCTTGATCTACACCTCCTGCTTGTACTTTTCCTGCCAGAGTTGTTTATGAAATTGATTTCTAAAAGAAATATTAGTTGTTGTTTTTTTTAACAAGTTCTATCAGTGCTTTCAGTCCTTTGAATTTACAGCAATTCAGTAAAGTAATTTATACAGCCTGACAAAGGTTAACTTTTACATCAGTTACATCGAAATAATTCATATCTACTCGTTTGAAGCATTTTTTAAGTGCCGCCCCGATCGCAGAATCATCTCAACTTTCAATCAAATGTTTGTAGACAAGAGGTCTCTCATGACTACAAAAGTTCTTGGAAAAGTATTAACATACTTTGATAGGTCTACTTTCTATATTCATGATTGACGCATCGATCGCCAAGTCCACTTGTATCCGACTGGAAGTTGACATAGATATTAAACGGCGTTATTTTGCGAAATATATGGTCAGCATATATGGTTCACCTTCTTCAAAAAAGCTAAAATCATTACTACCGGGTTCCCAGGGGCGAGGTCGCGGTTGTGTTTATAGATAGAAATAAAGAATGATTTTTAAACGACATCTACTCTCAAACCATTTTGCCAACCTAAACCGAATATGGCAGAAATGCTTCTTAGGTGTTCCTGTTTCACAAATCAAAAATTGCTAAAATTTGGACTTTTGGATCCCAAAAATACAATACAAAGCCTATACAATACAATACAAATACAAAGACTGTATATGTATTTAGTGAAGTTATACCCAATTGTTTCATAATGCTAGCCTTGATATTAGATTTAACTATACAAAGGAAAAGATCCTTTATCCCAGGTGAGCGTACCAGGGTGAAAGGCCGTCTTGTTTAAAAATATCTATTTTTCATTTAACTTTTACATCAGTTACATCGAAATAATTCATATCTACTCGTTTATAGCATTTTTTAAGTGCCGCCCCGATCGCAGAATCATCTCAACTTTCAATCAAATGTCAAGAGGTCTCTCATGACTACAAAAGTTCTTGGAAAAGTATTAACATACTTTGATAGGTCTACTATCTATATTTATGATTGACGCATCGATCGCCAAGTCCATTTGTATCCGACAGGAAGTTGACATAGATATCTAACGGCGTTATTTTACGAAATATATGGTCAGCAGCAAGTAACTAAAATAGAAAATGTTTGTTGGCGACCTAAACGTCGTAACTATAGCTTGAAAAAATGTTTATTTACAACGAGTAAGCCGCAAAACCAACCAAATACTTGACACTAATTTGATACGACTGTTAAATCTATTTTTTCTTTTTTAAATTGATTTGTTTGTTTGTTTCAGTGGGGTTTTACGCCGCTTTCAACAATCTTTCAGTTATATCGCGGAGGCTGGAGCACCTAACAATGGAATCCTTGTATTTCTCACACCAGTACTACCATTACATCCTTTCCTAGCCTCCAGCCGCTATCCCACATAGGTCTACGATTATCGACCCATTGGTGAGAGACAAATAGTCGGAAGGGATGAGTGCCGCCGTTGGGGATCGAAACAGGGACCTCTAGATTTTAAATTGAAGGCACCGATATGTCAATGTAGACCGGTGTAATCTCGTCGTACACAATTCCGTCTTCTACGCCCCTTTCTCAAAAAAGGAGAAAAGGAGAAATCGATTGATCTATCAAGTTTTCCTTTTATCTCAATGTTTTCTACACGATTTGGTCCTTAGTTTTCAATTCGATATCAATTTGAATTGTCGTCTGCAACTTCTTCCGATTTGGACCATTCAAAAATTTTATTATGTGTTAATGGGTTAACCCTTTCCCATATTTCGAAATTCTAGTCTGGTCCAAATTGAAAGAGGTTGTTGACGAAAATGAAAATTGGGTGTAATTTGAATTGAGACCATCCTATGTGGTAGAAAACATTGTGGAAAAAGGAGAAATTGCTTGTAACAAGCAATTTCTTCCTTTTCCACAATGTTTTCTAAAGTATAAAATCACTGTGACGTAAAATTCCGGGTTTGTACATGAAAGGGTTAAATTACGACGCTTAGATAAGTGTTTGCAATGTGTTTTATCGACAGTGACAGGGAATGCATGTATTCACGATTTATTAATCGTTTTCCAACAGTTTTATTGGCATTAACGGAAACAGTCTGTCAAACGTTTCTGAAAATAGAGTGATGGATTCAATGTTCGATCGTGTTTATAATGGCTAACTATTGGAAATGATGCATTGTGAGTGCCCTTTACCCATTACTACTTGGCAATATTTTTGACTGGTCCAAATGCATAGAAGTTGCAGACGGCATTCTTTAACCTTTTTATTAAAACACTCTTTGTACTTTTTTAATAGAAAACATTGTGGATGGTGAAGAAATTGCTTGTAACATGCAATTTCTTCATCTTCCATAAAGTCCCCCCCCCCATTTTTTTCTAGAGAGGTGGGAAAGACTGGATTGTTTGGGAATGGGTCAATAGACGAAGATATAATTATGAAGGTCTTTGAAGACAACAAATGAAAGCTTAAAAGTAAGTATTATAGACGGTAGAGAAATTATAAGAACATAAAATGCTTGACAGAATATATCAAAATGAATGAAAAAAATGCATGTTTTGTAAGGTCTTTTACTAACCTAAGTATTCAGTATTCCATCTGTTATAAATAGGGTGTATGGATAACTTTGTAGTTTCATACCGTAGATGGGCGATCAGAATATAGTATATACAGCTTGAATCAACCCTTTCCCGTTCAAGTACGGGATTTTACGTTCCTGTAATTTTTATACTCGAGAAAACATTGTGGAAAAAGAAGAAATTGCTTGTAACAAGCAATTTCTCCTTTTTCCACAATATTTTCTACCACATAGGATGGTTTCATTTCAAATAGCATCCAGTTTTCATTATCGTCTGCAACCTCTTTCAATTTGGACTAGTCTAAAATTTCCAAAAACGGAAAAGGGTTAAGATGTATTTACGACATTTTGTTCGCTCACCAATAAAACGTTGTATATGTAAAGACTTACAGTGGTTTCCAGCCGCCCTTGCCCTAGCCAAAGATCACTTTTATTGTGTCCGTACATGCGCCCGTAAAGTTTGCTTTAATACTTTTCTCTTCAGATACTACTGAATAAATTCCAATTATTTTTTGCTGGTAGATAGAAAGGTGAATGACCCCTGTGCTATCCTCACCAAAAATATCGAATGAATGAATATAGCCGGGCTAGATTGCATATAGGGATTTTTTCTCAGGTCTGCTAAATGGATTTCAACCAGTCTGTACTGATCTTTGGGTGATCATGAATTAATAAACGGATAAAAACACAGCATTTAATTTTTCGGAGCAATTTCCTTTAAATGGTACATACGGAAAGCTTTGAACATCGTCGCCTCATAAACTAATTCTGCTAACTGATCCCTCGATTACTCTTTCTCATTTCCTTATCGAAAAACATGGAAGGCCCCGCTTTGATCTAAAGGATATTTTGTTAAAACAGATGGGTAATCTCAGAGAGCATCATATGATTTCAACTAAGTTTTAAATGCATGCACTTTGAGTGACCTTTGATTCAATTTCTTGATAGGAAATATATTGTAGAAAATGGTAGACTCACAATGAAGGTAGGCCTAACAGATTTATTGAAGGGATGTAATTCTTAACTTCTATTGGACTATCTTTGTTGCATATGCGTTGCTTCCATGGACTAAATATACTGCTAAAAATTGATAGGTGTCTCTTTTTTAACGCTAAATTTAAGTGTAGTGTAGTTAATTTGAAGATTGGGTAGTTGAAGCACATTAAAATGGAACATTTACCCAATAGCTTTTGTGAATCATTTTGTGCAATGCCAGCGCATTCAAGCATTACGTCAGAAAACATGCAAGAGCCCTCAAAATTCAAGGTTACAGCAGGCTCTAGATATACGAATTTCTGATATAGTTGAAAATGGTAGACTCACAATGAAGGTAGGCCTAACTTCGCAGATTTATTGAAGGGGTGTAATTTTAAATTTCTATTGGACTATATTTGTTGCATATGCGTTGCTTCCATGGACTAAATATACTACTAAAATTGATAGGTGTATCTTTTTTAAAGCTAGATTTAAGTGTAGTGTAGTTAATTTGAAGATTTGATAGTTGAAGCACATTAAAATGGAACATTTACCCAATAGCTTTTGTGAATCATTTCAGCCAATGCAAACGCATTTAAGCATGACGTCAGCAAATATGATGGACCCCTCAAAATTCTAGGTTACAGAGATGCTATGAAGGCTCTAGATATTTGAATTTCTGAAGCTATCGAGAATAAAACTTATCAAATAAGGTATCAATTAAAGCACAGTATCACCTTTGACTGCCCTTAACCGGTTTCCAGTATTTGCTTTTGAGGACTCGGCTTCCATCCATCAGCCAGTCGATCAGTGACACCCTGTATAATCAGCGGATGTACATTCTTGTTAGAATTGAATTCTGAAGAATATCTCGTCCATACTCGATGGAATTCAGGTCCGAAAATCGACCAGACAAGGCAGTATGTCCGATTATCTTCCGGTGTGGACAACACTAGCATAGCCGTCCATATGAAAGAATTCCCTACCTGTTGCAATAGAATAATTATGGGTTAACAAACCGATCCAGAAGCAGACAGCATTATCTTGATGCCGTAAACTTCCCCTATTCAAGTATGTACAGGTCAGCGTTTACGTTAAGACTAATGTCTGTCTCAACTAAAACTTAGCACTTTTCATGCTTATCAAGTTCTTCTACAACCAAGTGATTGAATCTTGTCAACATCCAGGTACGATAAATGCTGTGAAAAATCGATTTTTGAACGATCAAGACGTCGATACTAAATTAAAAATGCTCGTCCAAACATGCAGTGGTATCCTTGTTTCACTAAGACTTTCATGCATGTACTGTGGATCTCCTCCGTTTTACTAGGTACACCATCATGATTTCACATATCGATACAAAACTAGAACCCTGGTAGCAGGATATCACGAAATGCCAGATTCTACCAGATACAACACTTCATTTACCCGGGCTTTAAATAATTTTAGGTTCGTCGAACAAAATCCATCCTTTTCAAGCTTTGAAAAACAAAACTGACAACTTTAATGTTAAAGTTATGATGCAGTTTAAGGGTCAATGTATCCATCTGCTAAATGAGGAGTTTGATATGTTTCAGCAAGTAAAGTTTACATAACTTGAGGGCCAAGGCGACATACAACGAAAATTCAGTTTCGATTTTAATTATTTAGAATAACATTTTGTTTATTTAACAAGAAGACCATGATGGTCCTATGTCGCTCCTCTGAGTTTTCTGACTCAAGACCTTATGATACTTACAAAATATCAAAGCTCTACACCTAATTATTTTGGAGAAGATTTCTAAAAAAATTATTGTCAAAGCATATATCGATTTGACCATCGGCGCGTCCATGATTCAAACCAACGACTCTGGACTATTCTCTGGGCTAAGTAGGATCTAGGCTCCTGCTATGTCATGACATGTTGTCATTTGTGCCTGTGTGCCCCTAGTCTAGCTATCGTAAACGCTAACCGTCTTCTCTTCTGATGCTACTGGATAATTTTTAACAAAATTTCAAAGGAGTGATACCTGGACACCATCTCCCAGATTCCATCAAGACATTTTGATCGGGAGAGAAAACATGGTTGTGCTGGTTGGTCAAGTAACCATAAAACTATGAATTGTGGTGAAATGTTAAAACATTCTTCTCTCTGGCTTCTGGGCCAATGTGATTTATTTGGCAAGACCATTGTTTGAAACACTGTCAAAATCCTTTAAGGATCGGACGAGAGACATAGTTGTGATGTATTTGGTCCAACCGCATCATACAGAGCAGTAGAGAATTAAAAGTAATCGTCCTGTCTCACTTAAAAATAAGATATGAATGATTTTGGTGAGAATAATGAGCATCTCTTTCAAGTAATTTTGACGAACCGTAAAGTCGTGTGTTATCATTAATAATATATTTTATTACATACCTATAACTATTTCTAATAATATGTATACATTCCACACAGACAAAATCGGACACTAAGAAAAATATGCGTGTCTAGCAATGTCAAATACGGTTTCTAATAAGGTAGTCTATGATGACGTCATTTTTATTCTGCTAATGACGTCATATTCGAATAAGCGTCATCGGAATGGTAATGGAAAATAGAATTACATGTACAAATTTACACAGATAGTTTATTGTTTCATCAATTTTATCAAAATATGTAAATATATAATAAATGAAATAGCGACACATGATCTTATATTTGCTTCGTGCTGCGGTGGAACATTTGATATTCCACTCAACCTTCGGTCTCGTGGAATATCCAAAATTTCCTCCGCAGCTCAAAGCAAATAAAAAGATGTTTTATCGCTATCGAAACATAGTATTCCCTATAAAATATGATAATGGGCCTTACTTTACTGGAATAAAAGTGGAGGTGGGGATGATTAGGGCCCTCTTGGGCTTCCATTCATTACAATGCTGTGTAATTGCCATTGAATTTTCATTGGAGTGAAAAGGCCCTCCTGGCGCTATAGTTGTATATCAATTTCTTTCTTTATTAAAGAATGTTTTTCTCCTAAACTATTGGAGCGATACAGGCGCTGATGTGATTCTAGTTCTATATTCTCTCCTTTAGTTGAAAACAAGCGGGCTATTGTGATGGCGTTGTGTCCATCGAACGTAGAACCAAGCGTACATCTTTGAAAATTTCATGTCTAGAAACTTACTATACGGCTGTGTTGAATTTCCATTAATAGTTTTAATGAAGTGAATAAAAGGAGTTTCAAATGGGTGAAATACAATCCAACTCTCTGAAAACATAGAAGTTATATGTGATTTTTTTTTTCTTAAAAGTGCAACATTTTTTCCTCTTCATTGAAAATTGACTCCAGGGAAAAACAATCATTTTTGGTAAAACATTAATCTCTCAGCTGACTATAGCAAAAATATCAAGATCTCAATCTCGATGAACGACAAAAAATCATAGTTACTGCTTGAATAATTAAAATTTCAGTTTTTATAAAAGCGAGTAATAATTTTCGATCGTTGAAGAAAAAATGTTACATGTCAAGATATTTTTGCGTGGTGTTCGATTTTTTTACTATACCGAGTTCGCACATCTCTTAGATATTCAGTTAAATCTATTTTCTTTTGTAACAATGTGCGTTCACTGAAATTCCTGCTGATACGAATAAATATATAAAAAAAGTCAGTTTATAATAATCGACTTTCCTTTAAAATGTACAACGGAGGTATACAAATTGACCAAATTCTAGCCCTCTCCACCTAGTACGTTGGCCCCGCCTATTGACTCAAACCGGAAATTCCAATTCCATTTTAAACGGCGTCATTGTGCTAAAAAAAGTGGTCAGCAGCACGAAATAAAAAGAAGTCTGGTTGTTTGGCGACCTAAACGTGAATATTTGATTGACAGTCGCGATCGGTCGATTTCCCGATACACGCAAATATTGTGCAAAACGTCAAGAGCTAAAGTTTCAACTCGGGTCAGTCTGCACAATCTAATTTGGGTCGATACTTCACGTATTTTCCGGAGGTCCTTTTTTACCTGACGGGTCTCGTGAATATATTTTTTCTTTAAATAGGTTTCCAACTCCTATATGGACGACCAAAATGGCGTAAATACAGCTGCAATAAAGCTGTATTTACAGTATTTTGGTCTCCTAAAAGACGAAGATATTTGACCATTTCATAGACATATAGCATGAAAATTACTCGCCTAAGTCTTTGCCTTCGGTATTTCTCGTTTTATACTGCTATTCGAAGATAGCATTTGAATATTTGTTAATTGCACGAATTTATAAACCGAAATCTATTCGAATGTGATGGAGCGAAGTCCCGGAGCACTTAAAGTTGGGAGCTCGAGGCTAGAGCGATCTTTGATTTTATACGTCTACTTTTTAATCATTTTACTTCAAACTTCAGATAATAACATGCTTATTAGTACTCGGCATTGTACATAAGATAGCTTCGCCGTTCTTTTGTTTTCTAACGTATTCTTGATACTGTATCGTTGTTCTCCAAATTCGCTTCAGCTGTTAGTGGAAGATATCAAAATGGTTACAGAATGATAGTATTGTAACTGTTTATCCGCTGACAGATACATTCTATCAGTGTAATGGGGAATCGTGCAGATGCACTTTCTCTAACACATTTGATTAAAAAAAATAGGAGAAGACCGTTGAAAATATAAATCAAAAATGTTTTCTTTGCAGTTTCGACCCTATGTTGACTACTTCGGGCCCTCAACTCGACCACTTATCTGTTGAGGCATCAGGTTGGTATACAAAAATTAGATTTTAGCTCCACTGAAAGCCAATAAGCTATTGTCATGGCGTTGTGTTCGTCATGCGTCCGTCCTTGCGTCCGTCCGTCCGTAAACTTTTACTTTAAATCTTCTCCTCAGAAAGTACGGAACAGAATTCAACCAAATTTCACAGAAATGATCCTTGGATGACCCTTTATCAGATTCCACCAAATAATTGTTATCCGATGATAAACATGGTTTTAATGAGTGGGTCTTATTTCAATATATGGTGAAAACTTTCAAAATCTTCTTCTCAGAAGCCAGTTGATAGATTTCAACTAAATTTAACAGGAATGTTAATTCTGTTACCCCTTTATAAGATTCCTTACAAACATTTTGATCAAATGAAAAACATGACTTTAACGGGCCGAGCTATTTCTATATATTGTGAAACCTTTAAAAAAAATCTTTTTCTAAGACACCAATCCTTTCAAAACTTTAAAAATCTATTTCTAAGAAACCAAATGATGGATTTTAAGCAAATTTCACAGGAATGATCCTCTGATGACTCTTTATCAGATTAATTCAAATCATTTTGATTGGTTGAAAAGCATGGCTTTAATGAGCGGGCTTATTTCCATATATGGTGAAAGCTTTGAAATTTCTTTCCTAAAAAAACAGTTGATGGATTTCAACAAAATGATCTGGTGATACTTTTTCAGATTCCATCAATTAATATCGATTGATTGAAAACATAGCTTTAACTGTCGTGGCTTATGTCCATATATGGTATACAGTGAAATCTTTGAAAAAAATCCTTTTCACCTGACTCAGTAAATGAATTGACTTTCGCAAAAAAAAAAAAAAAAAAAAAAAAATTAAATAAATAAAAAATGAAACGTTTGAAATATTAAAAGATTCCATGACAAGATTTATTTGCCACACATGGTGAATATTATTCGGTTTATACTGAATTCCTAAAAACACCATTTTCTCAATCAATACTATCAGGCTTATGGAGCGTCTCCTGTTAAAATGTACATTGAATATCTCCGGGGATGGACGAAATAAATCGCAAACGCACGACTTTCTGCGAGATCAAAAATATTCATAGTTAACGTATTAATTGCTTAAGGTTCAAATCAGGTCAATAATTTCAAGCTATACAAGCACTCTTTCTCACAAAGTTTTTTGTCCAGCGTAAAACTTATCCCGGTGTCAAAATGGCGAGTTCTTCTTAGAATAAATTCTGAAACTTTGCTCTGAAAAGTAAAGAAACGTAATGAAAATAAAATAATCGTGGATTTCTCAGAAGAAATTTGATCTTGGCATCAATTAACATCTGTATTTGTGGAGCAATTTAATTTTCCTTTTAAATGTCAAATGTTTATACGCGGAATAAAAGAGGAATTAAATTCTGAAATCGTTTACAAACACCTGCTGTCATTTAGATTAGCACAACCTTTTAAACCCTTCCTTGTTCAATCCCTAGTTTTTTCGTCCCTGTGATTTTTATAATTGAGAAAACATTGTAGAAAAAGAAGAAATTGCTTGTTACAAGCAATTTCTTCTTCGTCCACAATATTTTCTTCACCACTGAATGGTTATTTTTCAAATCAAATCCACTTTGATTTTACGTTTGCAAATCCTTTGAATTTTGACAGGTCTAAAATTTCAAACGGGAAACAGTTTAAGGGGGGGGGGGTCTCTACTGAATTCCTTCTCGGCTATTTTCTGTAGAGTCACTTTTTTTATTTGAAAAAAAGAAGAAAAAAAAAATAAATAAATAAAACTAAATGGTTCGGGAGAGTAAAATCCACGATCTCGTATTATCGAGCCAATTTCCATTATATAGTGCTAGAGAAAAATTGCTGACCCCGTCAACTTACGCCGTTGGCCCCGCCCATTGAATCCTACGGGATGATCCGCTTTGATTCTAAACGGCGTTATTTTGCCATGAGCATGTAAAAGGAAACTGGAATAGTTGGTTGGCGACCTTAACGTCGTAGCTACAGCTTGAACAAGCTGTAGTTACGACGTTTAGGTCGCCGAGGCATCAAAAATGTTTCACATGAATGGAGACCGTGTTGGAGTTCAAATCTGAGTTCCGGGCCGAATGGATGATCTGATTCGTCGATCGATTTCTTGATTGACAGCCGCGATTGGTCAGTTAATCTTTAAAAAGCGATAAACCATGCAAATTATACTAGGAAGACACAAAATAGACTTTGTTTTGTCATTTCAACTCAACAAAATTTTAGACTGGTCCAAATTGAAAATAGCTGCAGACGATATTTTGAAGTTGGTGGAATTTAGATTTTCTTTGGCTTTTTGGTCAGAAAACATTGTGGATAATGAAGATATTGCTTGATACAAGCAATTTCTTCATTTTCCACAATGTTTTCCAAAGCTTTTTTCTTGAGGGGCGTAAAAAGGAAGGCTTGTGTGGGAATGGGTTAAAGTGATCATAACTTGGTTAGCCCTTTCCTGTACAAACCTAGTATTTTACGTCGATATGATTTTATACTTGAGGAAAACACTGTGGAAAAGAAGAAATTGCTTGTAACAAGCAATTTCGCCTTTTTAACACAACTTTTTCTACCACATAGAATAGTCTAATTTCAAATTGCGTGTAATTTTCATTATCGTCGGCAACCTCTCTCAATTTGTACCAGTCTAAAATTTCATATATTGGAAAGGATTAAATATTTGACGAAGAGGACCAAAAGACAATGCCACGTGCAAAATTTGCATGCTCTTTAACGCCAAGTGATTCACATATATAGAAGACTTTATTTTTACAGGCTTTATCTTTATCTCCAAGCAAAAAAGCCATTCCCATAACACAGGGCTTATTTTGATCGAACAGTTATGATTGAAGGATCGCCTCTGTCAATCAAAAAATCTACTGACCAATCAAATCATTCGTTTGGACCAGAAATGATTTATAAACTAGGGCGTTTATGTGAAGAAGTTTTCATCTGGTTTGGCGACTTAAACGTCGTAACTACAGCTTATTTAAGCTGTAGTTACGGCGTATAGGTCGCCAACCAGCTACTTTCTTTGTATTCGGTGCTCCTGACTACATGCTTTCCAAAACATGTGTTTCATAATCAAGTCAGATTTTTAGGTCTGAGGTAAGTGGGCGTGCCAGTGATCATTCATACCCACGATTGAAGTGTTATCGAGATAAACCTTTTCCCGACTTTAAGTGAGATAAAGTAGAACATTCGCATCCCTTGTTTCGACAAGACGGTGGGTGCACATAAGTGCAGTCTGATCTTGGTCTATACCTCCTGCTTGTACTTTTCCCGCCAGAGTTGCTAATGAAGTTGATTTCTTAAAAAAATATTGATTTTTGAACAACAAGTTCTATCATTGCTTTCAGCCCTTTGATTTGACAGCAATTCAGTAAGGCAATCCATATAGCATGATAAGGGTTAAGGTTTGTTTACATCAAAACATAACCTTCGCTAGTCATTCAAACAACTCAAGAAAAAAGCTTTGGAAACATTGTGAACAATGAAAAAATTGAAACATTTTCTTCATGCAAATTACTTGATATTGTCGTCTGCAACTTCTTTCAATTTGAACCAGTTTAAGATTTTGTCATGTTGTAAAGGATTAACTCCATGGTTACTTTAACCGCGATTATTTACCATGATAACTTTTGGCAAAGAATAGTACTTTAAAAAACTGTTTTGCTATAGCTTACAGTACTTTCAGTATTTTGATTATTCCATAGTTTAACACTTTCCCGTACAACCCCTAATTTCTACGACCCCATGATTTTCAAATTGAGAAACCTTTGTGGAAAAAGCAACCTCTTTCAAATTGGACAAATATCAAATTCCGTAAAACAGGAAAGGGTTAAGTTAGTTTGCTCCCTTGCTATTCTTAAACCGTATTTCTGTTTTGGCGGGAGGTATAGAGAAAAGTCAGCTTGTACAAATGTGCAGTCTGATCTTGGTCTATACAACTTGTTCGTCCCTGTTAAGCAAGAACTGTAGTTAAATATATTCTCAAACATAATAACACACAAGTACTTCTTAACCCTTTAATGTTCAATCCCTGGTTTTTACGTCCTTGTCATTTTATAAATGATTAAACATTATAGAAAAAGAAGAAACTGCTTGTAGCAAGCGTTACATGAAAGAAGTTACGATATTTTAAAATGTGACCTACCACAATTTATGAATTGTTTACATCAAAATATGACGTGTTAACATTCGCTAGTCATTCAAACAACTAGATAGGTCACGAAGAATAACGAAATCGTCCGGAAAGTTTAGTCACAAGCATCTGTGCATGTAAAAGTCAATGCCGAAGATTGGCGATATTTTCCGATGAAGAATCGGGTGCATTCGTCTCGATTTAAAAATGTAAACAAACACAGTTTAAATCGACAAGAAAAAGCACAAAATACTCTTCTAGAGAATATCACTCATACCCTGCTTTTGCATATCGGTATTAAGAAGGCTCTTGTTTGTTTCAGTAACCAAATAAGCGATATATTATTTCAACTATTTTTTTTATTCCTCGGAGAGCAGTTACATGAGTTATGGCTTTCCAAGAAGAATATTTTGAAATATATTCCTTTTTCATTTTCGCGTAAATTCCTGGACCCTGTTGCCTTAAATATCGAAAACTGAAGAGATAGATAGGTTATTACTGACAAGTTTTGGAAACTGTAGCCCAAGTGGATTAGAAGAAGAATACTTTTCAAGATTCTGCCTTTTTTAAAAAAGAAATTCACTAAGTTTAAGGTAGTGTCCGCAATCTTTTCTAAAACTGTTTTCTTGAGGTTCATAAAAAAAGATGTATTAGAACAGGTTTATCATTGAGTTAAAATACATTCGGCACCGGTACAAGGCTTTGCGTAAGAAATCGTTATTCAAGCTTAATGTCATACGAACATTAACGACAAGTGAGAAATGAATCTGCTTCATTGATTGACCCCAAGTGTGTCTGTATATAGAATCAATTCATGGGGAAATCAATGAGCTATCAATATATTGGGATGGAAAACGAATATTAAGAAATGATTTAACGTGCTATTGGGAATTCATAAGCATTGATGAATTATTTCAATATACGCCTACAAAAGGATAGACAAGCAGACACACAGGAAATGGTTAGGGGAAGGAAACAGGATTTGGAAAGCAAAGCAAGACAATAAGGTGTAGATAGGGTTTTTACGAAGCAATGTAAAAATCAAGGGCAGCGTTTAACTTTTGTTGTTTTTTTTCCCCATTTCTTATTTATTTTTATCTATATAGCTCACCAAGCAAAAATTTTTAACCAATTACCACATATTCCCACCTTTTATGCCCGAAAAAAGTATGTTTTACTCGTCCCAGGAAATTCCGCTTTTGTACGCCATCAAGAAAAAGCTCTTGAAAACATTCTGGATAAGGAAGAAATTGCTTGTTCTAAGCAATTTCATCATTATCCACAATGTTTTCTACCACAATAGACACCAACTTGAAATTGTCGTCTGAAATTTCTCTAAATTTAGACCAGTCTAAAATTTTGTTGTCGGGTAATCGTTTAAGGAAAACTATGTGGGAAATGAAAAACTGCTTGTAACAAGCAATTTCTCCTTTTCTCACTATCTTTTAGACCTTATTTGACACTTTACAATCAAATTTTATGTCTTTACGAAATGTTGTTTAATCTAGACACGTCTAAAATTTTGCGCCTGGTAATTGGCAAATGTCAAACAAAAGACGGGATTTCTTATCACGGACTATTCATCACGTTCTGAAAATGGTTCTTTCTTAATTCTTTTATATACATATTGTATTATTTGTCTTGTATATGTATGTGTGTGTATTTCCGTTTATCTATCGTCGATACCGTAGCACATGCCCATATGAGCGACACCCCAAGAAGACGGTTAGTTGTTACGGGGGATAGTGCAAGGATACAGGATGAAACTGCTGGGAGCTTCGCCTTATTATTTAACCCTTTCCCGATTTTAGAAAGTTTAGACTAGTCCAAATTGAAAGAGGTTGCAGACGACAATGAAAACTGGATGCTATTTGAAATGAAACCATCCTTTGTGGTAGAAAATATTGTGGAAAAGGGGGAAATTGCTTGTTACAAGCAATTTCTTCTTTTTCCACAATTTTTATCGAGTATAAAATCTCAGGAACGTAAAATCCCGTATTTGAAAGGGTAAGATTAACGTGCTCGATTAATAGCACCCTCATATTGGGCTTCTGTTTAACTTCTTTTACGGAAGACAAACAGTTTGTTGGTTTGGTTAGCCCGGGGATCGAATCAGCAACCTCGAGGTTTGAAGTATACTGCTCTTCAATCTGAGCTAATATATGTATGTACATAGATATGTCGATCTGTGAAGAAATAAAGGGTAGCATAGGAAATCGATTTCATACAATCCAATTAGTTAATGTTGGGAAGAATTTTCTCAGGTAAGGGCAATGTGAAAAAAAGCCAACGATTGAAGCTTTTATAAATGAACTTATTACCCGGGTCTGTAATCAGCTTATAATCACATGGCTCCCAGCATTTATTCAATAAGGTTGACACTGTTTAACCAATTACCAACGACACAATTTTAGACCGGTCCAATTTCAAAAGTATTGCAAAGGAAAAATTTAAGTGGATGGAATTTTTAAAAAGTTTGTGTATTGGGTAGAAAACATTGTTGATGATGAAGAAATTACTATAAACATTTTCCTGTCTTTCAAAATTTTAGACTTGTCCAAATTCAAAGGTTTTGCAGACGACTATTCTCTACATTTATATAGGGACACTTACATGGCTTAGAGCAAATACATAGTATGGCTCTATACAATGTATAGAGCCATACAATGTTTCTGCTCTAAGCCACCAATATGATATGCTTCATATGGGCTTACAGTGATTTCAACATGTGTGAAATGTACGAAAAAGAAAATTTGGTGCGCTTAAATATCAATAAAATGTGCGCGCTTATGCAACAACGCGCTTTCGTAAGACTGCGCAAGCCCACTAAGGTCATTTTCTTTAGTTGAAAAGGGGGACGTTTTAACGTCAGTCTGTTTCAAAATCTTGCGTTACAGTACAAAAAGTCTTCAATCGTGTCCTCTATCTATCAAATGTCCTCAGCTTAACCAGTTATCAGACGACAAAATCTTCGGCCAATTTCCTTTCAGCTTCCATTCTCTCTTTCTGTCTGTCTATCTATTTTTTCTGTATTTATTTCTTCCTTCACATTTCATTACTCCATTTCTACTCTTCTTCCATTCTTTCTATTCTGTGTCTTATTCTCCTTCAACCAGTTTTTTAACCCGTTTCTTTCTCGATTTACCGAAAACCGTTCCTTTCGATCTATAGCAGTTTAAATATTGATTTGTTTGATATTCTATTCATTCATATTTTTCTTGTCATTGAATACATGCGTATCATCCTTCTTGTCAACAGCATTCATTAGATAAATTGATGTAATTTTGGACGGTAGAAAAACTCTAATTTCGGTCATTACTCGAGAATTATGAGCATCAGAGCAGACAATTAGGGTATTTATCTGTTATTTTGATGTAATTTGCAGTACAATTTATACCTCTTTAGATCTAGAAAATATAGCATTTCGTGCACAAATCTACAGACAGGGTTGTTTTGTCATAAGTTTCAGGTAAATGCTCTTGAGATGAAGAAATGTTAACTTACATATTTATCGCGGACAATTTTTGTAGAATTCATTTCTAAAATTGGTAAAAGGTTAAATTGAGTCTTGATATGTTCATCAGGCTCCGCTTCGGAATTTATCCGGTTCGTATTCGGCTCCCCTGATAGAATCCTAAGCATTGCCCGATAATTTTTTCACGACACTAACCATCCATTCTCTATATATCGGTAAGAATCGACGGATCGCGAGGTGAATAAAAGAATTAATGAATCAATCATATTATTAGCCCGGAAGTAAACTTTGAACTCCAACATTGGTAGATATTTTTGTTAATCAAGTTTTGTTGGTTTGGAGACTTAAACCTTAAAACTACAGCTTATGCAAAATCGAGTTGCAACTCTTAGGTCGCCAACCAAAAACTTTGTTACATGTGACCGACAACAAATTTTGCTAAATAACGCATTATGATGCTTAAACGGGGCATCGACATCTCTGAATCGTAAATAAAAAGCACATCAAAGGCCCCAAAATACCCTTAAATAAACAAGTGATACGTAAATATGAGGTAGATATCGTCATGGTAAACTGATGACTTACAAGTGGCTTTTTGTTGTTAACTACTGCATTCGGTTATCGAAACCACATGACCTCATTTGTATATGACCCAAACTCAACAAAAGAAAACATAGTCACAACAGAAACAACCAACGTCTTGATCTATATCACATTAACTGGTAGCTTTTTGTTGTTAACTACTGCATTCTATATCACATTAACTGGTAGGCGCAAAACTATATTAAGTGCCCATATAAACTCTACGGCGGATAATTTTTCTATGATTTTTTTAGAACCTACAATGATAGGTTGTCTTGATTAACGATCTATGATTTTCGCAAAACTTCTTTTCAGGATAGAGTATTCAAATAGTATATATAAAAGAGAATAAATGTAATTAAAATCTACGACATACCCCCTCCCCCAAAAAAGAGAAAAAAACACCACCGATAGCTTCCTTTGATACCTAGTTCGAACTTCCTGTCGGAGCTCAGTAGGCGGAGACAGCGATCCGTCAAATTACGATTACCTCCGTCAGGAGATTATTTTCCGCTTTACAAGTGAACAAATGACCAATCGCGGCTAACAATCAAATAACCAGTCGACCAATGAAACCTTTCATTTAGACCAGAAATGAGTTTGAGCTACGACATTGTTCGCCATATTCGTTAACCTATTTTGTTGGTTTGGCGACTTAAACGTCGTAACTACAGCTTATTCAAGCTGTAGATACGACGATTAGGTCGCCAAATAACTATTCTTCTTTGTTTGGTTGCATTTTACCAGCCATAAAGTTTGCAAAATACCACCGGGACTTCCTGTAGGGGTTGAAGGGCGTGGCTAAATGAGTCAGGTTGTGGGCCTAGCGATTGGTCAATTGTACCTAGTTTGTCAATATGGGCGGGACACGCCTTACAAAATTCCCCAAAAGTGTTGAAATACATGTAACCCCTACTCACATGTGGATTGACCAGTCGCTGGCCCCGCCAACTTACTCCTTTAGTCACGCCATCAATCCCCGACTGGAAGCCTCGCTTCGATTTTGAACGGCGTTATTTTGCGAAATTCATAGCAAGTAGCATGTTACAAAATAATGATGTGGTTGGTTGGCGACCTAAACGTCGTAACTACAGCTTGAGTAAGTTGTAGTTACGGCATTTAAGTCGCCAAACAAACAAAAAGTCTAGCAAAAATGTCGGCCAATGCGGAGTCCAAAGCTTGGTCGGTTTATTCCATGATTATCAGCCCGATTGGTCAATTCCAACTCGGTTTATTCGTCACTATCAGATTTCTACTCTAACAGACACATATATTACACGAAATGCCAATTATCTCTAGTCTGGGAATTGTACACTAATGTCGTCCTGACTTATGTGACTTGTTAGCTAATCTTCTTGTTACGACCTTGTCAAATAATTAACGGATACGATCTCACGTAATTTAACATGTGCAAGATGTTCTTGTAACGTTAATCCATTACCAGACGGCAAAATTATTAACCAGTCGAAATTGAAAGGAGTTGCAGACGATAAAGTTTATGAAACTTTGGATTTTTCAATTTTCTAGGTAGAAAACATTTTGTAAAATGAAGAAATTGTGGGGCGCAAAAAAAGCGTCAATGTGCGGAAATGGGTTAAACTTGTTCAGGAGAGCAATTGATTTAGAATTGATATAAATGTTCTTTCAAGTGAACTTTATCATTCTTGAATTAACACCAGCAATTAATTATTTTTTGGGGATAGATGGTTAACTGTAATGTCATCCCTCGTCTATTTTTACGGGTTTAAGGCAAACCGTTAAATTAACGATTGTGGTATGAAATTAAAGACCAATATTTCACTGGAGATTGTTTACAAACAAACACCATTAAAACCATAACACTTGCGACTGTATTGTTTAACCCGATTATCGTCTACCGGTCACTGATTAACTCATTTTCAGAAAACAATGTATCAGACCAGTACAAATTGAAAGAAATTACAGAATAAGATTTGGGTCTCGTGCAATAAAAATACAAGCACGCGATTCTAGAACACTAAAACGACTAGAAAAACACACTGATGTAGTGTTCCCTATTAATAAACAACAATAGTGTTCAAAAGATACATTAGATATATCGAGGGGCTAGAGCAAAAACATGGTTTGGGTCTATACAATGTGTAGACCCATACTATATTTTTGCTCTAACCCCTCGATATGTGTTTACACATTTTAAACATGATTTTTTTTATAATTGAAATATTGATCATTTATGATTTTGCTAGTATTGCTGATTTAGACGACTTCTAAATTTATTTTGTAAATGATGAATCGCGGCTCTCTTGGTTATAAAAAAAGGATAAACCAATAAGAACATACTATAAGACCGAAAGTAAACTACGAACTCCGATTTAAACATTTGTGTTCGTTTTTCGACTACGTAGTACTTAAGTTTATTCAAGATGTATTGAGAATATTTAGGTCGCCCTCCAACTTTTCTGATTTTTTAATACACGTTTCTGGTAATACAGTTTGCTTCCTGTTGGAGTCAATGGGCGCGGTCTATGGAGTTAATGGGCGAGGCCAGCAATTGGTCAATTTGTGCACATGTAAAGAAACTGGTCAAATAGCAAGATCGGGTTATACCGTCTCAATCACCTTCTGTCCTTACTATCGGTTCTGCTCGATAGACGGTTTTCCTTCATGTATTCAAAATCTAAGGAGCTGTCTGGTTGGGATAATGCATGAATATATAGGATTATACTCAATATTGAATCTAAGAGGTCAAAACTAATCTTTAGGTTGATTAAAATATTCCCGCATAATCACACTTTTTAACCCCCCCCCCCCGGAAAAAAGCTTTGGAAAACATTGTGAAAATGAAGAAATTGCTTGTAACAAGCAATTTCTTCATTATTTACAATGTTTTCTATCCAAAAGTAAAAACAAAAATCATCAACTGAAATTTTTCGTCTGCATCATCTTCGAGTTTGCGTCAGTGTAATATTTTGTCTCCTGTTAAAGGGTTAAATATTAATCATTTTAAAGGGAAAACGAACCGGGTTCAAACAATATCAATGTTCCATATATGGTTTGCAAAACGCATTTCAATGAAAAGCTTTATCCGTGAATTTCGGGCAACGCCAATACAGCCGTGTTCTTAGAAAGCGAAAGTCTTATTAAGGACGATGGTATATTTGTAAATGCGTTTTGTCACTTTGAAAGACAGGAGTCACTGAAGCATAAATGATATTGTCTAAATTACGCTGAGAATTCAATCAGGGAACCTTGGAACACCACTTAACCCTTTCCTGCTCAAACCCGGGATTTTACGTCGCCGTGATTTTATACTTGAGAAAACATTGTGGAAAAGGGGTAAATTGCTTGTAACAAGCAATCAATCCTTTTCCCACAGTATTTTCTACCACATAGGATAGTTTCGTTTCAAAGTGCATTCAATTTTGTTTGCCATCTGCGTGCAGCCTCTTTAAATTTGGATCAGTCTAAAATTTCCAAAAAAAAGGAAAGGGTTAATTGTGTCCTGTGTCTCAAAGGAGCTCGCTTATTGGATGATATATAAATGACAGACCGCTAGCCACGCCCACTGACCTCAGACAAGATCGTTTGACCAAGATTACAAAACAAGTTAGTTTGCAGTAAATATGATCGTGAATGTAAAAAAGGGTAAATCGTTGGTTTGGCGGCCCAAACGTCGTATCTTAAGCTTAAATAAGCTTTAGTTACGCTGTTTGATTGACAAACGAATATATGATTCACATAAATGTGAGAGGTCAACACTGCGCTTCTTCCGGTCAAATTGAGTGGTTTGTAAAATTGACCAATCGCGGCTGTGAATCAAGGATTAAACCGACCAAATAAATAATTAATTCAGCCCGGTTCTGAGCTTTTCAACTCCGCCATTTTTGATGACCTTTATTGTTTGTTTGGTGACTTAAACGTCGTAACTTCAGCTTATTCAAGCTGTAGTTACGACGTTCAGGTCACCAATCAACCATTTTACTTTTTTGTTACATGCTACTGGCAATACTTTTGCTAACGGTCAACTGTCGATAGGTAGTGGCCATCCGTCAATAAGACGAAACCCCAATGAAGGTTGATCGAAGATAATCAGTTGTCTGTAAAAGAACTAAAAAGTCAAGCTGTACTTACCACGTTTAGATAGCCGATCAACGGTTTGCCTTTTACATCACATCTCTAATCACATATTTTACAAAATAATATCAATACGGCCTTACCATCTTAACATTTTACTGTTCTTCAATATTTTAGACTTGTCCAAATTCAAAGGGATAGAAGACATCCTTGTAAAGTACTGGAATTCAAAAAGTAACCATCCTACAAGATAGAAAATATTCTGGGAAAAGCAGAAATTGCGCGTAAAAAGAAATTTATTCTTTTTCCACAATGTTTTCACAAGTATGATATCACATGCACGGACGAATCAGGGTTTGTAGAGGAAATTATTAAACTGACCACTCAGAATACAGTTTTTGACCATCGCAGGTTCTGTAATGGTGTTAGATGAACACCGGTTCATGGAATTTTCATCTGAAATCTGATCATGCTTTATCAATCTTACACGACTGTTTAGTCCGTTTCGGGTTTCTGTAAGCCGATTATATATGGGACTAATATGCAATACGGAATTTAATATCAATGTACTAATTGGTTAAAAAAGCAATGATTATGACGCTTTCGATCGCCTCTCAGAAAAAAAGCATTGGGAAAACATCGTGTAAAATGAAAAGAATTGCTTGTAACAAGCAATTTCTTCATTTTACATAATGTTTTCTATCTAGAAAGTTGAAAAATGTAAAATCTCGTCACCTTTAAAATATCGTCTGCAGCTCCTTTCAATTTGGACCAGTCTAATTTTTTTGTAGAGTGGGAATGCATTAACACATGGAATGCCGGTCCAAAATATATGTGTTAACCTGTTTCTGGTTCTTACCCATCAATCGCACAATTTGGCCGATAATTGGCTCCACCCACTGAACTCCGGCTTGAAGTTGGACTTAAATGAAAAAAAGCGCTATTTTACAAGTTATGGTTGGGTGTTGTTAACGAAAAATTCAAACGTTTGATTGTGGACACGTCGTAACTTCAGCTCACAACCTGCAGGTAGAGAACTAGTATGGGCCATGTTGAGAACAGAAAAGGTCTCGGGCTCAGTAGAGCATTCACTCCTGGTTTACATCTGGAGCCAAACGCTGCAACACAAATCACGGCTATCTACTTATAAACCATCGAGTATCGTTTCCATTATTATTTGTCTTGTTCTTGTTCTTCCTAATTTACAGTATAAATTGTAAAATCTAAAAAACAAAAAAAAAATTCAACTACAGGTCGGGACGTGATAGATTTGATTTGAATTGGGTTTTACGCCGCTTTCAACAATCTTTCAGTTATATCGCGGCGGCTGGAGCACCTAACAATGGAATCCTGGTATTTCTCACACCAGTACTACCATTACATCCTTTCCTAGCCTCCAGCTGCTATCCCACATAGGTCTACGATTACCAAAGGGGACGTGATAGAGGACTAGCATAGGACAGACAGAGAACAGGGAGGTCCCGGGTTCGAAACTAATTGGCGGATCGCTGGCTGAGCCCATTTCTCCGTTAGCCCCGCCCATTGACTCCAACAGGAAGTCCCGCTTCGAATATAAACGTCGTTATTTTGAAAAATGTATGGCCAGTAGCAAGGATCAAAAAAAAGTATAGTTGGTTGGCGACCTTAACGACGTAGCTACAGCTTGAAAAAGCTGTAGTTACGACGTTTAAGTCGCCAAACCAACAAAAAATGTTAACTAAAATGGCGGCCAATGTCGGGGATCAAAAGTCATTTCTGGTCTTAGTGAATGATTCAATTGGTCGACAAGCTATTAGATTGACAGTCGCGATTGGTCGATTGTTTAGGGTTTTCTAAATAAACTCTAAAATACATGTTTTACAATGGATAGCCTTGTTTCAAAATAGATACACTGTAAAAGACTAAAATTGATCGACTTGTTTCAACAGACAGAAAATTTCAAAATTAGCCTGTCATTTGCACACAACACGCAAATTTACCAGATCTTGAAAACTGCTTTAATCTGAAATAATAACAGGTCTCTTGTCGCTATTTGAAGTCTAAATAACAGAACGGAATTCACTGTGATTTGCCTTTGCAAAATGTAGGGTGTAGTTAAGATGTCGAGAAATTAGTGGTATTAAAATGTGAATTTTACTAGTCATGTTAAAACATAAATGACATGAGCACATAACCCTACTCTGCCATTGATTGATTGAAGAATCGATTGACCAATCAAAATATTTCATTTCAGCTCGAAGTGAAATGTTGACATCCAACATTTATGGCAAGCACTTTGATGATTAACCGATCAAAAGTTTATTCAAGCTGTACTCACAACGTTAAGGTCATCAGCAAACAATGATCATAAATTATGCGAAATATTTAAGAGATGAATGGAATATTTTTGTTTTCACGGAGGTATGAACCGAAAAACCTAATCACACTGTATGAATACGCGAAGCGGATTCATACATTGTGTGATTAGGTTTTTCGGTTCATACCTCCATGAAAACAAAAAAAATATTCTCTTCGTGTCTTATAATTTAATACAATTGAGCGAAAAAACAAGAGCTTTACAAATTTTGATACCATTTTGAGAGGAACTACTTTGTGCGGAGGCATACAAAATCGCTGCGTGCTCAAAATTTTGTTCATGGAGTTATGAATTTTCGACCAATCAGAACGCTTGTTTTTGATAGACGAAACTATAAATTAAATTATTGTAGAATAGGAGGCTAGAGGGCGGGCCAGCGATCGATCAAATGTGAAGCATGTACTTTTATTATATACCTTGCTTTGAAATCTTGGGATTTCCCAGTGTAATAAATTTTGATATCGTCACTGGAGTAACGATAACACTTTTCAGTTTCACTCTCTGAAATATATGTTTAATCATGTATTCATTGGCTTTTTTTCAGTAGACATTCTCTCTATCAAAAAGATTGATTTCGATATTTTAATAAAAAAAAATAAAATATTAAGGTATATAATAAATAGAATAATCAACTGGTTATTATCATATATAACTGGTTATTATTTGATATGAAAAAATATTTCACTCGGATGCATTGTTCGGCGTTAAGCGCCTAACAACGCATCCTCGTGAAATATTTTTTCTTATCTAGAAAAACCAGTTGATTATCCTCTATTTCTCTATCAAATGACAGAATGAATAGTATACCCTATCCGGACGCAAAAGATTTGTTCTTGTCAAAATTCAAAGACAAATCAAATGACAAAAAGTATCTCGCTTTAAATGATTTTATTGATCAAGATCTATATGCAATTTCGAAATAAGCTATTTCGAAGTTGCTTTCTTTGCTTAAAAAAGGTCGCGACTGGATTATGAACCTTGGCAATGAATGGATCTACTGACGTTTAATTTGTCGTTTTTCAATAATTTTATTTGCACTAAGTGAAATAAAGAGTTGATTGATTCTAAAAAATAAAATGATAATAGTTGCTGCGAACTGGTGATCCGTCGAAATCTGACACACGACAGACATCATATGTATGCATTCAAGACAAGTACTTCTCAATTTTGGTATTTAAGAATTTAGGACGCAAGTTATTCTCGTACGGAAATTAAACCGATGTTGGAAAAATGAAAGACCCAGAAATCAACGAAGGAAATTGAGTAAACCATTTTCTTTTGACAAATACCGTCGGAGATCGAGGAAAATGTAACAAAGCTGTAGTTACGACATTTTGCTCATGTACCGACGATTCATGGACTCTATTGTTACTATTGAAATTCTAATTTATTGAGATATCAATCAACATTATAAAATAAATCAAATTTTCAGAAAGTAAATTGATAAACGCGGGTGAAATGAATGATTCTCATTCTTTCTGGCTGAAATACAAAGGCTACATTTCGGTTTTTTGTTTTGAATTCGAGATAACGCTAATCTTAAAGGAGGTAAAAAGGAAAATTAAAACTTGTTCGAACACTTAACCCATTCCAACTCAAGCCCTCCTTTTTACGCCCCACAAGAAAAAAAGCTTTGGAAAACATTTTGGACAATGAAGAAATTGCTTGTAACAAGCAATTTCTTCATTATCCACAGTGTTTTCTATCCCAAAAGACGAAAAAAATTAAAATTCCATCAACTTGAAATTGTCGTCTTCAGCTTCTTTCAATTGGACCAGTCTAAAATTTTCTTGTGTTGGAATGGGTTAAGGCCATATCTTCCTCCGAGGAAGAAAAAAACATTTTAAATAATAAATTGTTTACTTGGTCTCTTTAGCAAACAAGTGCCTTCATTATATCAATATGCAAAAGTAGGGTATGAGCGAAGCTCTCAATTTCAATTCGTGTTTGTTTACACTTTTAGATCGAGACGACTAGCTGCGATATTGTAGCCCTCTTTCTTATAATCTGCTGGCGAGAGCTACGACTCCCACCTTCTTTGCGCTTTGTTGCATGTCCTAATATTTTATGTTTTGTGATCGATAAGCGACTATGTACGGATCAATTCCTTACATACGTTAATATTATGGACAAATTCTATCAAATTAATAAGAATATCAATTGTATCAATCATTGAAAACCGGTTTCTCTCCAGTTCATAGAATATTTCCTAAAAATCTAATCTAATCTAAATTTTATTTGCTATCGTTTTGGTGGAAAGCTAGAGATCTCGTGAGATCTCGCTGTCAAACGGCAAGAATGGCTGACATTTGATTCAAAATGGCCGAAAAACTTGGAGTTTCGGATGGTGTAGCAAATAGAGACTTAAATGCATAAAAAATCTTACTTTTTGCAGATTTACATTTATTTAGATGGATTGATAAATGGTCAAGGTCCATTTTGGTATTAAACTTGTGTTTGTACTATTTACACAGATTCCAATAATCGACCTCAAAGTGCCCGGAGTGATTCACTCCGGGCACTGAAACAAAGAGCAAAGAAGGGGGGGGGGGGTCGTGGCCCCCGCAAGTAGATTATCAGAAAGAGAGCTACGATATCGCAGCTAGGGACGACTGCATCTGATTCTTCTCTAGGAATGTTCGCTAATCTTCTGTATTGTGCTGATGACTAGACTTTACGGACGTTTTCGCTAATCTCAGTGACCGAGCTGGTTGATTGAATGACCAGCGAAAGTTAAAACGTCATCACTGACGTCATAGTTTTCTGTTAAATATCAAAACTTCATTCATGAAGTGTAGGCTTACCTCGAATTTATCTTATAATTTATTTAAGCATTTCGGGGTTCGAGTATGATTTTCTTATTGATTTTGTTGTTTGTTTTGGGGGAAGAAGACTTAAAAATAGGTATCGATATTTTTTCCATTTCACAATTATTCTTATTCTCTTTCATACATTATTTTAATAATATAACAAAAAATATTCTGGGGAAAACAGGGGTCATTTAACAGAATTAACCAGAGTATTTCCCTAATAGGCCACGTAGGCTATTAATCTATTTTTCGATCAAACCCCGACAGTGCACAGAATATTTGGTCATTCGCGTGTTGCTTGTTACCGTTGGAATCCCGCATTCAGTTTAAATTTGCTCAAACTAACGTAACCTTTACGTCATCAGGAGTTTTGTTCGCTAGCCGGTCTTTAATTCTGTCAAGATCAGTCTGAAACTGTCGTAAACGTTAATACGAATACACGCATTTACCTTAATTTTGCGTCAACTGTTTGATGGATCATAATCTAGGTTGTTTCGCTTCTCAATTTGTTACCGTCCGTTGACTGTGAATCATATGCAAATGATGTCATGCGGTGTCGACAATCGAATTCCGTGATATCTAAAAATAACCTGGAATTCCGCTGAACCTTTCCTATATAATCAAAAAGCCACTATAAGCCTATCAGATTTCCGCGAAGACAATATCTTACTCAAATTTAAGTGTCCGTTTGAGCGTGTTATTAGGCAATTGGCAAATTTTTCTTACCTAGTTTTCAGAAACTCTTTAAGGATACGCCTCTTTTTATGCTAATTTATCCTTGTTCCTATGCCTGTGACAAAATTTGCTATTTTTGTTGGTATGTTTTTTGCGTTTAATTGAGGCTACGTTCTTTTTTAAGATGACGAAATTTAAGTCTGGTCTTATTTTGATAGAAGTTACATAGGACATTTCAATTTGCCCTAAGAAATGAAAATCAGTGCCAAATAAGGTGGAAAACATTATGAGGAAAGAAGGAGAATTTACTTGTTACAAGCAATATCTCCTTTGCCCTCAACGTTTGCCATGTTTCTATTTCTTGATAGTGCTAAAAAGCACCATTATGGGAATGGGTATAGTACACGAACGTCGTCTCTCACATAGCAAATCTGCTGCACTGGTTCCCTGTTTAACTTTTTTCCATGACTTTACAATTCTCCATTGACTGACAGATATCTGTTAAATAACTACGTCTGCATCGTGTGAAATGTTAAACTTGCATTAATAATTACATAGAAGTGAAAATCTGTGAATTTTGAATCTTTGAAATCCAAAACATCAATCTGGAAAACTTCAGAATAATGTTAGAGCTTTTTTTTTTGCAAAATAACCGACTTGCTCATCATCAGGGAAAATCAATTCTGGAATTTGTTTGTCATTGACGTTGCAGCTGCAAATTTCAAAAGACAATCATTTTTGATTCAGAAAATTATTTCGCTTGACTGACGATAAAAACATTCGGCTTTCATTCAGAACATCGTCATGTATTTATTAAACTAAAGCGAAATCCTGACCAGATATTTCAACCGAACACAAGGGATTGTGCAAGGATTCAGGACGAAACCGCTGAGAGTTCCGCCTGGTTCTTAAACGTGAAAAACGGTCACACGGCGTCTCGTTTCATCGTCTCATCCGAAACATAAGTACATGTAGTTTGTTAGTTTGTTCAGCCATGGCCCGAACCCGTGATCCTGAGGTTTGAAGTCAAACGCAAATTGAGCCGACATTTCCGAATTACTTTATATATGGCCTATTGATAAAGGTGTTTGACTATAGTGTTCTGGTGATCATGTGTTTAAGCCCACTATAGCAGGGCAAGACACATATTAGCCTGTCCGGCGTTTTGAAGCTAACCTTCTCTTGAGTAGGTGAAAAAAACCTAGTGCACGAGAGAGACTATATCAGCTTGCAATCGAACAAAAAGAATGAAATAAATCGGGAAAGAAAATTCTGAAAGGACTTAGGGTACATCAAATGCCAATCCTAGTCTTAATTCAGAGTAGATCGTAAGTTAGGATAGAATACAAGTCTAATATTTACAAGAGCTTAAAAGAGGTCCTAGACAACCTGTTCAATAACATTTTCAACAATCTGTTCGGTCTGAACAAATTTGGAGTTGATACTTACGGACCGCAATATATAGATAATCATTCGGTATTACCATCGGAACACGCTCGTTCAAATCTATAAAAATCGCGTGGATGGTCTTTCTTCCAAATAAGGTTGCGGCTTCTGTCCTTTCCCACATTTGTCTCCCACCAATGGGTGGATAATCGTAAACCTAAGGGGGGTGGGCAGCTTGAAGCTCGGAAAGAGTGTTCTAAAAAAAGGTCAAGGAGATGCATAGGAGTTAGGAGTAGGATTTTTCATTGGTTTCTTCCTTTTCATATGAAATACAATAGCTTATTATTAACCGAGGAGAAATGTGGAATATACATACTATTATGATAATTTCCTTATCATTGTTCTAAAATTTACAATTCGTTTCATATCTCAAGAAACGTTTAGTGTTTGTTGTTGTTGTTGTTGTTTTGCCAGATAGTTGAACCCATTTGAAATTTAGGAAACACATTTGTTACATGTAAGCATAATAATAAATGCTGCTTATGGAATTTTTATAAAAAAAATTGAATGTGCGGGACAACATTTTCTTTAAATTCTTAGGCAATCTCATAGAATATTTGTATGTAGCTATGGTCTCTTTAAAAATTGAGACAAAATTCTGTTGGAAAAAAACACGAAAGTGGACTGATTGACTTTATATTTTGATGGTAAACTATACAATAAACATTTCTGTTTTTGAACTCAGAATTAATCACTTTTGAAATTATGGAACTTTCACAGAAATTTATATGGCTTAGAAAATACACCCTTTAAATGAAAGTGCAGATGCTTGTACTTTATTTGACATGCTTACTCTCACGTTCCTAAACATTTTAACCAATCATGGTATTGTTACAAAGGTGATTTTACAGCCTGATCAGACTTTTAGAGTCACTTCAACATTTTGTAAAATTTCTGTTATAGCTCAAGGCATTTTCTTGAAAAATGAACGTGTTAACATTGAGATCAATGATGGTTACTTCAAATTCATTTTCATTTTAATTTTGCCATCTTTTCAATTTAGGTTATTATAACCATCCCTATAAGCACCTTACAGCTTAGCTTCGTGTATTTTCATACAGTTTAAATAGACTCAACATTTACCCTATTCTCAAGCTTTCCCCCTTTTTGCGACTTGAAGATAAATTCTTAAAGAAAACACTGTGATAAAGGATAAAACGCTTGATACAAGCAATCTCTCCTTTTTCGCGATGTTTTCTACCGCTCGCGACACATATTTTCCCATTTAAACCAAATTAAAATTGCCATCTGCAACTTCTTTTTTCATCACCTCTCGTGCGGTCTTAACGTTAAAAAAATGGCGATTTCCAGGACCTTCAGTCCTTTGATTTAAGTTGCAATTCTAGGATGCCTGACTTGTTGGGTACTATGCTAATGGATAAAGCTTTGATTTTCACGCTGCCAGGCTGCCAGTGTTAGGCTGCTAGACTTCCAGACTGCCAGAATTATACTTCAGACTACTAGACTGAAAGGCTGCCAGACTTCAGAGAGATTCTGAAATAATGCCATCTGATAAAGAGTTAAGAATGCAAAATTTCACCGAACGAAGTAATAACATTTTTGTGTGGCATTCGTAACAGACTTACCTTGAATAAACTTTTCTGTCCTTAAAAGAGTGCATTAAGTTCCACTTAGATATGCCCGTACTTATCAGATTTCTACTCTATCAGACACATATATTACACGAAATGCCAATTATCTCTAGTCTCGGATTTGTACACTTATGTCGTCCTAACTTATGTGACTTGTTAGCGAATCTTCTTGGTACGACCTTTTCCATAGCGGTGATAGATAGATTCGGCACAGCGCATGTCAGAAAATAACGTTATGTTGTAGTTGAAAATGGGATTGTCTCATTACAATCAATGGGAATATTACATTACAATAGCGATATAACATCTTTTATTATATACCTATAAAAGATATGGAGTAAAATACAACTCGACAGAAAAAAAATCAATATTCGGCGTGTAGCAAGAAACCGTATTCGTCGAGTACCGTTAAACACTGACTTCTTTTTTGTGTATTGACGTTCCAGGTTTTTCGGAAAGTTGGTTATTTCTTAGCCATTTAAGAGAATTTTATTAATGTCATTTCCTAAAAGGTATATAATAAAAGGAATATTACAACAGTGTGTTTTTCTATTTGTTGTTATCGTGTTCTCGAATCGTGTGTGGGTATTTTTATTGGATTCGACCTTCGGTCTCATCCAATGAAAAAACCTACACACGATTCTCGAACACGATAACAACGCATAGAAAAAGACACTGTGGTAATATTCCCTATTTACTTGCTCCTCACTGCGAAGAAGAAAAAAAATGATATTCCACTCGACGTTCGGTCTCGTGAAATATCAAAATTTTCGAGCTCAAAGCAAATACAAGGTATATCGTTATCTTAATGACATATTCCATTTGTTATATATCTACAAAATAGAAAATATGAATAAATTTGTACATGTATTTTCTCCTTTACCATACGGATAACGTTTATTTGCATAAAGACTTCATGTACAGCATGGAAATGACGTTATCCTAGATAACCTTATATGAATCTGTATTTGACACTGTCAGATACGGAATTTTTTCTGAAAATATACACATCAAAGAATCTTGTTCTGAGAACCCATTCCTCTCTGAGTGACTTTTAAAGTCTAACTTAAAATCTGATCGAAAATAAATGTAATATCTATACTGTATCTATACTGTATTTCTTTCAGATATGATTGATTGATTGATTGGTTTAATAAATTATTGAATGGGGTTTAACACCATTTTAAACCCATTCCCAAACGACAAATTCTAGACCGGACCAAATTGAAAGAAGATGCAGACGACAATTTTAGGTTGATGAAATTCTAAAAATCTTTTTCTTTGGTATAGAAAACATTGTGGACATTGAAGAAATGGCTTGAAACAAGCAATTCCGCCTTTTTTTGTCCACATTATTTTCCAAACCTTTTTCTTGAGGGGCGTAAAAAGGATGGGCTATGCAGGAATGGGTTAATCTGTTGATTAAGTCGTAATTATTGGTTTGTTTTAAGTTCTAGTTTTCGGTCGACCAATTATGTGGGCAAATCCTCTCATGCAGAAAATCTCGTGTCTGATAACAGAATATAAATTTCTAATGAACTGTCCAGCTGAAATAATGCTTCGGTATATTCGATTTTGTTCAGCATTAAACCATTCTTTGGGCTGGTTCAAATTTGAAATAAGATGCAGACGTCATTTGAATGTAGATGAAATTCTAAATTTCGTTGTCTTTTTTGGTAGAAAAAATTGTCCACATTGTTTTTCCAAAAGCTTTTTTCTTGAAGGACTAAAAGGCGGGATTATGCAGGAATGGGATAATGTATATTTCAGAGATGATACATTATTCTAAATTGTCTGAAAGAAAAACACACTGCTCGTCAAAAACAATATTAGCATATAAAAGATTTTCGCAAAATATATATAAATAAATATTACTGTCCACAACTGGTTTATAATTGTCGATATAATATGCTTCTGGAGCGAAAGGTTTGCAAGGAAGATGCCAACTTTGTAAATGCGTTTTGTCAATTTGAAGGACAAGCGCCACTGAAGCATAAATGATGTTTCTCTAAATTGCACCGAGAATTCAATCAAGGAATATGTCTTGAATGCGTTCAAGGTCTACGGAGAGCTTGTTAATTGGATGGTATAAGATAGGACGTGAAAACAAAACAAAACAAAACAAAAAAACCGCGTTGTAAGATAAATCTAAAATGTATTACCCGTCACGCTAAAAAGTACATTCCGGTAAGTGCGGGAATCATCGTCCCTAGTCAGACAGCTCGGAGTGCGCAAGCTGACCAGAGTCGAGACATTTTACTCTAGACAGATTTATTTATTCTACCTCGCTACAAGTCTATTCCAGAAATACGTGGTCCGATTAACCTCTGCTGTTTCCGAGTTATTTTAAGTATTTGTTTGAAAGGACGCGTAAGAGGTCCCCATTCATCTAGCGGGCTACACTCTTTACTTATAAAACTTAATAAATAATTGCCAGATATGATATTGACAAGAAACATTTGTCACATATGATATAGACAAGAAATATTTTAGAAAAGTGTCGCATATGTCACACATGATACTGAGAAGAAACATTTTAGATAAGTTCCCATATATGTCACATATTAGCTACGATATCGTAGCCCTTTTTCTGAAAATCTGTTGGCGAGGGCTACGACTTCCCCCCCCCCATTCTTTGTGCTTTGTTGCAAGTCCTATTATTCTATGTTTTGTGATAAGCGACTCTCAAAGGATCAATTCTTTACATACGTTAATATTATGGACAAAATCTATCAAAATAAGAAGAATATCAAATTGTATCAAGAAATTGATACCGGTTTCTTTCAATTCATAAAACATTTCCTAAGTTTGTCGGCCATGACATTTGGTTGGTCATGTGATCTATTATTACGCCACGTTCTTTAGTTAAAACAGGTGTTCGCCTACCATTGATAGAATTTTATCTTCAAAGATACTGATTCGTCAATATCTTTATTATCTTTATATCTTTATTTTTTCTATCAAATTCGATTAACTATTGAGTTACTTTCATACAAGTTTTTTTTCTTATTTTCTATCAGAACTGTCCTGTTTTCAAAAAATACTATGTCTACAAAATATGGTGACCTAAATTTTCATATGCTACCGTTTTGGTGGGAAGCCCGATATCTCGTGAGATCACGCTGTCAAACAGCAAAAATGGCTGACATTTGATTCAAAATGACCGAAAAACTTGGAGTTTCGGATGGTGTAGCAAATAGAGACTTAAATGCATAAAAAATCTGACTTTTTGCAGATTTACATATATTTAGATGGGTAGATAAATGGTAAGTCCATTTTGGTATTTAACTTGTGTTTGTACTATTAACACAATAATCCAATAATCGATCTCAAAGTGCCCGGATTGATTCACCCCAAGCACTGCAACAAATCACAAAGAAGGGGGGAGTCGTAGCCCTAGCCAATAGATTATCAGAAAGAGGGCTACGATATCGCAGCTAGTCACATATGGTTCAGACAAGAAACATTTTAGATATGTGACACATATGTCAAATATGATTCAGACAAGAGACATTTTAGATAAGTGTCATACATTTTACATACGATACAGACAAAAACAAATTCTAAATGATTGTCATATATGATCCAAGGAGAAAGATTTTAGATAATTGTCACATTTGATGCAGACGAGAAACATTTTAAATTGCCACATATAATACAGGCAGAAATATTTTAAATCCATATCTTCCCTCCAAGGTAAAACAATTTTAACAATTTATCGTTTATTCAGTCACTAAACTATCGATTTCAGTCATGTTTGTTTACGTTTGAAATCGGCTCGAATGTAGACGATTCTGTACCAGAAATGTTTGCTAATCTTCGGCATATATTATTATATGCCAATATGCTGGTAAATAAACTTTACGGATGATTTAGTTAATCACCGTGATATGGCTAGTAGGTCATCATTGACATCATTTATGTAAACAAACCTTAAATTGTGATGGGTAATATCAAAAATTCTTTGACGTATTATAGTCTTACCGCGTAGAATTATTTTGATTGATAGATTCAATCGTCATATTTGTTAATGCTTTGGGGTCTCGAGTATAAATTTCTTACTAATTTTGTTACGTGATTTGGGGGAAAGTATGGCTTTAGATAATTGTCACATAAGATACAGACAAAAAACACTTTATTTTATCAAATATGATATAGACAAGAAACAGTTTTAAAACTTTCACATATGGTTCATATAAGAAACATTTTGAATAATTGTCAGGTGTGATATGGACAGGAAACATTTTCAATGAAAGTCACGTATGATTCACAGACAGGAAACATTTAAACAATTGTCACGGACGAAACAGACAAGAAACAATTAAATAATTGTCACATATGATACAGACAGGAAACATTTAAAATAAATGTCACATATGATTCTGGCAGGAAACATTTAAATATTTGTAAAGTATGATACAGACAACAGTTGTCACATATGTTACAGACAAGAAACAATATGTCAATAAATGTCGCGTATGATTTATGCAGGAAACAGTTAAATAATTTTGATAAAAACATGAAACAATTAAATAATTGTCACGTATGATACAGGCAGAAAACATTCATATAAATGTCACGTATGAATCAGGCAGGAAACAATTGAATAATTGTCACGTATGATTCTGAAAAGAATCATTTGAATAGTTGCCACTAGAAACATTTTAGATAATTGTCACATATGAAGGATACAAGAAACATTTTTATAATTGCCGCGTACAATACAGGCAGGAAACATTTTAAATGATTGTCGCATAAGACAAGAATCATGTATAAAAGGGTCACATATGAAAGATTAAAAAAATGGATAAAAATTAATAGTTGTCACATATGTTACAGACATGAAGCACTTTAAATATTTGTTGCATGTTAGACGTGCTAAAGACAAACAACATTTTCAATAATTGTCACATATGAAATAGACGAGAAACATTGATTTACTGGAAAGAATCACAAAAAGGCTAAAATAAATCACCCACTCTCAAAAGTTTCTCCGGCAGCGGCAAATATCCTTTCTGACACCAATTGGTGGATAATCGTAAACCTAAGTAGGATAGCAGCTGAAGGTTTGGTAAGGATGTAATGGTTGTACTGTTGCGAGATATACCAGGAATCCATTGTTAATTGCTCCAGCCGCCGCGATATGAATGAAAAATTGTTTAAAGCGGCGTTAAACCCCATTTAGACAAACAAACAAATCAAAAGTTTCGATTCTAAAGCCCTTTTCAAATGCATGTCTTTATATCCGACTTTGATTCTGATTCTCTTTGTGATTATAATTGACGGATAGCTGGCTGAGCTCCGGCAGATAGTTCCACTTAAATTCTAAGCGGTGTTACTTTGAAAACAAATATAGCAAGGAACTTGTAACAAAAAAGTGAAATTATTGGGTGACGAGATAAATGTTACAGCTTCAGCTTGAATAAGCTGTAGTTAATTACGTTAAGGTCGCTAACTAACAAAAATGGTTCGTGTAAAAGTCGGCCAATGTCGGACTTCAAAGATTACCTTTAGCCTGAATAAATGATTTGATTGGTCGATTGATTCTTTGACTGACAGATGCTATCCGTCAATTTACGGGGGTTTATTAATGGAATGGCTATAAAATCAACCATGCATTTTAATCGCTTGACAATACTAGTATTTTTGTTCATATATTAACTAACTTTTATTAACCCATTCCCACACAAGAAAATTTTAGACTGGTCCAAATTGAAAGAAGCTGCAGACGACAATTTCAAGTTGATTGAATTTTAATTTTTTTCGTCTTTGGGGATTAAAACATTGTGGATAATGAAGAAATTGCTTGTTACAAGCAATTTCTTCATTGTCCACAATGTTTTCCAAAGCTTTTTTTCTTGTGGGGCGTAAAAAGGAGGGCTCGAGTTAGAATGGGTTAATAGTATAGGCAATACCTTAACCCTTCCCTGTTTTGCAAAATATTAGACCTGTCCAAATTCAAAAGTTTTGCATACGATAACTTAAAGCGAAATAACCATTCGGTAGGGTAGAAATATTGTGGAAAAAGAAGAAATTGGTAGTGACAATTTTTCTACCATGTTTTCTCAATTGTAAAAACCAGGGATCGAACAGGAAATGGTTAAATTTGGTTGCTTATGACTACACCACAGCCATCGCCACCACAACCCAACCAACAGGATTAACAAAAATGGTCCCTATTTCCATGTGCGCAAATTTTATTCGTTTATCATATTCCCCACATAATGACACTTTTTGACGCAAGGCAAGGAAAGCATACGTGGAAATTTGTGTTTTCTACCCAGAAAATTGAAAGAACCTAAAATTTCTTACACTTTTTAATGTCGTGCGCAACTCCTTTCAATTTAGACCAGTCTAAAATTTTATCGTGTAGTAATGGGCTAAATGAAAACGTTTACTTTACGGCCAATATTGAGAACATGGCACTGTAATTGGAATACATGAATAATCTCCCTATTAAAAAAGTTTATTTTTTTACATGTCCAGTCTCTACTGACTAGGGTCTATATTTTCCTAGCGATGTTGAATGTTACACGAAAACTGGATCGTTGAATTCCCATCTCAAGTTTATTACATAAAGTTATCAAGCTTAATCAGCTTAAACGTCTGTTGCCGGTGTCGGGTTTCCGATAAGCCGATTATGTAAGAGACTTATCTGTCTGGAGAAAAAAGATGTGACAGTGCTAAATGGTCGTAAATGTTTTATCCTGTACAAGCGTTTAGCCCATTGTCATGCAATTCTTTATTTGTACATTCTTAATTGTTTTTAATATATAGAGAGAAAAACATAGACGGAAAGGAGAAATTGATTGTTAAAAGCAAAAATAATAATTTGATAGGTCTGTCGATTCTCTTATTGATAGTCGGGATCCGTCAATAATGCTGACAAAAAAATGGGGGGGGGGGGGGTTCGGAATGACAGCTCATATACGAAGTATAAAAGTGGACTTACCTGATTTACAAATGGCACAGAAAACGGTCTCGTGAGCTTAGTTTGTGATTTAAACGTCGTAACTACAGCTTGAATAAGCTGTAGTTACGAAGTTTAAATAGCCAAACTAACGAAAATACTTCACACCAATGTGGGCTAATGTTGGAGTTCAAAGTTCACTTCCAGTCTAAATGAATACTTTGATTTGTCGATTTTCGATACGTCTATTGAACGCCAAGTTTGAAAAGACAAAATAATACAGAATTAGCGTGTCATTTGCATACAAACACTCAAAATTCAACAGATTCTTAAATCTGTTTCCTTTTAAAATAATAATAGGTCTCTCGTCGCCATTTAAAGTCTGAAAAATAAAATTGAATTCACTGCGATTGTGCCAAGACAATATCTGGAATATAGTGGAGAAGTAGTTAAAAGATAAAACGCCAAATAATAGTACCAGAAAATACTTAACTTGTCTTTTGTTCCAATCCAACCCTTTCATACACTTTATAATGTCGTGTGCAACTCCTTTCAATTTGGACCAGTCTAAAATTTGGCGTATGTTAATTGGTTTAATGAAAAGGTTTACTTTACGGCCAGTATATTAAACATGGCACTGTTATAGGAATCCTTGAATAATCTACCCATAAAAATGAGGGTTTTTTTCACGTGACCACCCTGTACAGACTTTCCCGACTAGGTTCTATGTTTTCCTAGCGATGTTGAATGTTACATGAAAACTGGATTGCTGAATTTTCATGTCAAGTCTTTTACATCAAGTGATCAAGCTTTATGAGCTTGAACGTGTTGCCGGTATCGGGTTTCTTATAAGCCGACTATAAAAGAGACTTATCTGTCTAGAGAAATAAGATGTTACAGTGCTAAAAGGTCATAAATGTTTGGACCTTGTTCAAGTATTTAGCCAATTATCATGCAATTTTTTATTCGTACGCTCTTAATTATGTATAATTATATAGAGAGAGAAAACATTGAGGGAAAGCCCATTTAGCCCATTTTTATGCAATTCTTTATTCGTACGCTCTTACTTTTTATAAATATATAAAGAGAAAAATATTGAGGGAAAGCCCATTTAGTCCATTATTATTCAATATTTTATTCGTACGCTCTTAATTATTTATAAATATATATCGAGAAAAACATTGAGGGAAAGCCCGTTTAGCCCATTATTATGCAATTCTTTATTCGTACGCTCTTAATTATTTATAAATATACATAGAGAAAAACATTGAGGGAAAGCCCATTTAGCCCATTAATATGCAATTCTTTATTCGTACGTTCTTTATCATTTATAAATATATATAGAGAAAAACATTGAGCGAAAGCCCCTTTAGCCCATTATCATGCAATTTTTTATTCGTACGCTCTTAATTATGTATAATTATATATAAAGAGAAAAACATTGAGAGAAACCCCATTTAGCCCATTATTATGCAATTCTTTATTCGTACGCTCTTAATCATTTATAAATATATAGAGAGAAAAACATTGAGGGAAAGCCCATTTAGTCCATTATTATGCAATATTTTATTCGTACGCTCTCAATTATTTATAAATATATATAGAGAAAAACATTGAGGGAAAGCCCGTTTAGCCCATTATTATGCAATTCTTTATTCGTACGCTCTTAATTATTTATAAATATATATAGAGAAAAACATTGAGGGAAAGCCCGTTTGGCCCATTAATATGCAATTCTTTATTCGTACGTTCTTAATTATTTAGAAATATATATAGAGAAAAACATTGAGGAAAAGAAGAAATTGACTGTCGAACGCAAAAGTAATAATTTGATAGGTATGCCGATTTTTTATTGATAGATAGGGTCCGTCAATTATGCTGACAAAAGAAGGGGGACATCGGAAAGACAGCTCATATACGATGTCTAAAAATGGATTAAGCTGATTTAAACCGGCCCAGAAATCGGTCTCGTGAGATCAGTGTATGGTTCGTAAAAAGGTAAGTTTGCGATCTAAACGTCGTAACTACAGCTTGAATAAACTGTTGTTACGACGTTTAAATCGCCAAACTAACGAAAATACTTCACATCAATGTCGGCTAGAGTTCGATTTCATAATTCACTTCCAGTCTAAATGAATAATTTGATTCGTCGATTTTCGATACGTCCATTGAACGCCTAGTTTGAAAAGACAAAATAATACAAAATTAGCTTGTCATTTGCATACAACACTCAAATTCACCAGATCCAGAAATCTGTTTTCTTTTAAATAATAATAGGACTCTTGTCGCGATTTAAAGTCTGAAAATTAAATTGAATTCACTGTGATTGTGCCAAGACAATATCTGGAATATAGTAGAAAGGTAGTGAAAAGATAAAATGTCAAATAATAATAGTACTAGAAAATAATAAACTTCCCTCTTGTTCCGCTTTAACCTTTTCCCTTTTTATTACTTTTAGACTGAATCAAGTTGTAAGAGGTTGCAGACAACAATGAAAATCGGATGCAATTTGAAGTGAAACCATCCTATGTGGTAGAAAATATTGTTGGAAAATTAGAAATTGTTTGATACAAGTAATTTCTTTATTTTCCACAATGTTTTCAACCCAGAAAGTTGAAAGTCTTAGATTTTCCCGGTAACGGGTTAAGCGTTATAAAAAGAGATAACCTTTTTTCTATGTGCTCACGCGTTGAGCTTTTGTCATACTTGATTGTCCGACGTGCATAGTCCAACGTCAACAATTTCTCTGCTTACACTCTTTTGGTAACAGTTTAACTCAATCTTGGTGAAACTTTGCCAGAATAACGGATAGGCCATAGGGATGAACCCTATCAAAAATTGAACGATTCCTTTTAAAAACACTCGAAAACGGACCTTGATCACAATTTCTTTCTTTACACTCGGGGGGGGGGGGGCACAATTTTGTCCAAATCTTGAGGATTGAAAATGTGGACTACCATTGGAAAACATGGGAAAAGGAGCCTTAGTGGTATTCTAATAAATATTAACAAATGTTTCGTGTGCTACATTTCTCTCCACAAATTAGACATCTGGTGTCTCGGTTTCATGTTTCTTTCAAAGCACATCTCTCCTCCAAGGTTGACATAATCTATTGCTTATTTGGTCACTAAAGGAAATAATGGCCTTCTTAATATCGATATGCAAAAGCAGGCTATGAGTGAAGTTCTCTGGAGAGAGTCTTCGCTAGTCTTCGGCATCTACGCCATTGACTGTTATATGCAGAGGTGCTGATGACTAAACTTTACGGACGATTTCGTGTTCTAGCAAGTTGTTTGAATGACTAGCGAAAGTTAAAACGTCATCACTAACGTCTTAATTTGATTTGAACAAACTTTAAATTGTCATATCTTCCCCCAAAACACATAACAAAATTAACAAGAACACTATACTCGAAGCCCAAAAGCATTAATGAATGTGACGATTGAAACTTTAAACTCAAAATATTTCTACACGGTAGAACTACAATTCGTCAAAGAAGTTTTGATATTTCAAATTTTGACATTGATATTAAGAAGTCTCTTGTTTGGGTTAGTGAACAAATAAACGGTAGATTGTTTAAACTATTTTTCCTTCCTCCTTCCTCGAAGGGAAGAAATGGCTTTAAAGTATCGAAACTTCTTCCTTGAATTGTAAATTATGCTGATCTTATAATTTCAATCGTCATATTTATTTATGCTTTTGGGCCTGGAGTATTGTTTTCTTAATAATTCTATTATGTGTTTTAGGAGGGAAGGATTAGTTTGCAAAATGTGTGGTCAAGGGTATAAAACAAAAGGCTAATCGTTTTAGGCGTACTCAAAGTCATAAATACAAATTGATTTAAGATTTAGTTATGACTGTTAATGAAATTTGAGCAACTGTTAACGACGCATCATTTTCGCACATTTTTTGTTGTTGTTGTTGTTTTGTTTTGCTTCAAGCGGTCTCTAAAATTACTCATATATGATATTTCTAATGTTTTGATTATGAAGAGAAATTGTTAATTTCGGGTATAAAAGAAAAAACTACCATCAAAGGAAAGGTGAGATTTTCAAGGGTCAAATGCATTTTTAGTTAAGTAATGAAGGAAATTACTTCTTTGTTTTCATTGGGGTATGGACGTAAAAGTTTCGCGTATTCATACTGCGTGATTAAGTTTTAATGTTCATACCTCGTTGAAACCAAAACATATTCTCTTCATTTCTTATAATCTAAAGCCACCAAAGTAAGCGTTTTAGAATTTGTATCTACTTTGTACGCAAGCATACAGGTATATATTAGTTACGTGCTCAATTTTTTTTCATGGAAGTATTTAGCCAACCATGCTCATATTTGGTAAGCAAGTGCCCTACGCACGCAAGTGTCTGTCGGAATTGGGTTCAATGTCACGTCAGAAGGTCAAGGCCCCATTGTCGGAATTTGCTATGTTCGAGGAACGGGCTATATAATACAAATATTGGTAAGATAAAAGCGGTCACCCACTATTTTCTTTCTATTATTCAATCATATACATTTTCCGTTGGAATTAATCGCTGACCCTGCCAATTGGGCTGCTATAGGAAGCAACATTTCGAAATTAAATGATGCCATCTAAAAAAAAAAATAATAAAATTGTTAATTTGCGATCTTAATGTCGTAACGTCAGCCTGAATAAGCAGTAATCGGCAAACCAACCCAAATGCACTACATAAATGGCGGCGAATGTTGGAGTTCAAAGTTCACTTCCGGTCTAAACGAATGATTTGATTGGTCAACTGATTCTTTGATTGTCATCGCGATTTATCAATTACATTTAAATAAATGGTACGGTAATATGCCCAAACATGGACAATTCAGTTCATCTATCTGTATTTTGTTGTGTATCTTTATCAACTCATGTCATGATAAACACTGCAGTCTATTTTGAAATGTGTTTTGAAAAATATTAACTTTTAATTCACATTGTTTATTTATCTTTATGATATTTGTATATTTTCTTTTTCAGATAAACAGTGTATTCACGAAACCATTAACCCAATACTAGATGGCAAAATTTTAGACTAGTTCAATTTTTAAAGTGTTGCAGACGACAACTTGAAGTTGACAACATTTTAGATTTTTCAACTTTCTGGTAGAAAACACTCTGAAAAATCTTACAAGCAATAACTTCATTTTCCTCAATTGTCCCAAATTGTTTTTTCTAAAGAGACGATCAACCAGCTTATCTCTGTTTTCGAAATACCTTTAAGAACATAATTATAAAAAAAAAATGTTTAACTAAAACCGACCCCTGTCATTTCAATCAAATCTGATGTGTAGCGACCAAATATTGATTGCTGATTTAGGCCCAAACTCCTGTTGCAGTATCGCCCCGTGGTCGAAAAATGTTGCAATTCTAACATCGACCTTAGATCGGCTTCGGTGTCGATGTAGATATAGCTTTTGTTGTTCACTCAATGAAAGATACATCGATTTACACTGTTACAAACAATAATCCTCTATAACCTTTTTTTCTTTTTCCTTAAATTTTTCCTACTCACAAATTTTGTCTCCGAATCAGATTTTGAAAAGATTACGATGGCAATTTGGATTGGAAAACTTAAGGACGTAAAATCTCTAAATAGCCAGATGTTGTGTCATTTTTTTTTTTTTTTTTTTATTCAAATCTAGTCCCCGTAATCTCCGTATGAACCTAAATTGACGGGACTCCAACAAAGCAGTTTGACTAAAATATCAAATGACGTTAGCCTTCAATGCATATGTTTAGGGACCTTAACCCATTCCAACTCAATCCCTCCTTTTTACGCCCCTCAAGAAAAAAGCTTTGGAAAACATTGTGGAAACTGAAGAAATTGCTTGTATCAAGCAATTTCTTCATTATCCACAATGTTTTCTACCCCAAAATACTGGCAAATTTAAAATTCCATCAAATTTAAATTGTCGTCTGCAGCTTCTTTCAATTTGGACCAGTCTAAAATTTTCTTGTGTTGGAATGGGTTAATAAGTTATAAATATTGAAATATGCTGTAATTATAACGTCTAACTCGCAAAATAGCGAAACGTTTTAACGGTGAGGTCGGAGGTCACATTGCTCTTTAGATATGAATTACGATTTGTTTGGTCATCCGTTTTTTGGTGGAGAGATGCGATCCGTAAATTGACTAATCGCGGCTGTCAAGCAAGGCCTTTCAAAAATCATTCATTTTGATCGAAAATGGTATTTGAACACCACATTGGGTGCAATCTAAGCATTTCGTTGATTTGACGACTTAAATGTCGTAACTACAGCTTATTCAAGCTGTAGTTACGACGTTAAGGTCGCCAGCCGACCGTTCTACGTTTTTGTTACATGCTACTTGCCATAAATTTGGCAAAAGTACGCCATTTTAAATAGAAGGGAATGGAAGTACATGTCGGGGTCAAGGGCGGGGCTAATGTAGTAAATGGGTGGGCCAGCGATTGGTCACTTGGTTAGCCAGCAGCTGAGACAGAATCAGCTTGTACTTACACTCGATCTGATCTTTGTATGAACTCTCGACTCGTTACTTTATTCAACAAAACAAGGAAACAGTCGTAAACAGTAGTTGAAAGACCAAAATTTTCATATTTTTCAAACTTAAGCTACGGTATTCTAGATACCCTTAGAACATGACCCACTCGGTGGTAAAAGTGATTGACTTGTTATCTTGGTAGATCCCTAAAACTTTACCTTAAGCTTGTAAAATTTTGTGTTGTTGTGCTTGATGGTGATAAGTTATCAGAAATGAAGAGAATATTCTTTTTCATTGAGGTATGAATCGAAATCACACTAATGTAATAATCCGCTTCGGGTATTCATACAGTGTGGTTAGGCTTTTAGGGTTCATATCTCCATGAAAACAGAAAATATTCTCTTAATTTCTTAAATGATAAAAAGCTTTAAACTTGCGAGTATTTTTTTTTTTTTTTTTTTTTTGTGCAAAGAGGAAATGAAGTCAGGTCTTAAAAGTCTGTTTTTATGAATATAAAAACCAACAACACTTGTTTTGCCAAATTTGTCGCCAGAATGTAATTTACTACGGTTCTAGAATTAGGATCTTTATCAAGTTAGTTCATCAATTAAAAGAAATAAAAGAAAAAGAACATCCAATCGCAGCTTAATTCATCATCGGGTTTTGCATCTTTTTTCGTCGTAACAAATGAAAGGTTTTACCGATCCGACGTTCACACGGTGACAAAACCGCCAATGATGAACAAGTGATATTGGATTTACATTCATTCACATTCTTCTATATAGAGACTTCTCTGGAATTCATAGTAAGTAGATTTTAGTTTTTGGAAGAAAGAAAAGTATTCCCCCACTGGTCCGAAAATTTATATATATATAAAAATGGAAGTCTTCGTTTTTTGTACGACGATGAAGGACAATTAATTGGCATTTGAAGGATCGCTTAATTGCCACGCGCACTGACCTCCGTCATGTCGGTTCGACTGAGGTAATACATTGGGGATATTATGTTACGATACAGATACAACATTTTGTATATGCTATAGACTGCGAGGGAAATTGTTGATATTTCATGAGACCGAAGATTGAGTGGAATTTCATATTTTCCACCGCAGCGAGAAACAAGCATCGCAATCGTAATATAATATTACATTTATTTTCTACCTATTTATTGTTAAATCATGAAACTCGACGAATTTATAATGATAAATAGATATGTATTTTTTCAAGTACATTCCTTTCTGTTTTTCCATTCTAATTACATTTATTTACATTGTGACGACAGATTCGGAATGAAAATGAATTCATCTTAGACTACCTTATATGGAACCGTATTTGACACGGTCAGATACGGTTCTTTTTCTGACGTGTCCGATTCTGTCTTCCAACTCAATCCCTCCTTTTTACACCCTTCAAGAAAAAAGCTTTGGAAAACATTGTGGAAAATGAAGAAATTGCTTGTATCAAGCAATTTCTTCATTATCCACAATGTTTTCTATCCAAAAAGTTGAAAAAATTAAAATTCCACCAACTTGAAATTGTCGTCTGCATCTTCTTTGAATTTGGACCAGTCTAAAATTTTGTCAAGTGGGAATGGGTTAAATATACCAATCGACATTATTTACTCATCAATGGTTGGGGGGTCTTTTCTTTTATTACCAAATCTTTATCAATCTCCCTACTAGATAAGAATGAAAAATGGCTAAAGAGGAGGGAGATTAAACGACCCACCGAAACCCTTCTAAATTCGCCACTGTTTCGGCTTGCTTTTTCCATGCAATACTACGAAGTGGCAGATTTAGAGGGGGTGTGGGTGTTCCTCACGGTTTGGAACATTTCCATCCATCCCTGTAGCCTAGATATTTTATTTTCGATGGGAAATTCAATAAAAATTGGTAATGATAGGAAACGAAACATGATTGGTGACTCCTCCCGCTTTACAAAACCTGTGTAACGTCATCAAATAGACTAGCTGTAATGATAAGAAATCGTTGACTGGTGAGCCTGTCATAATCAGACGATACCAATATCGGAGAGAAGCGTAGATGGGACCAGGTTCACAAGTCTACGTTATCATAGCTTCAAATAGGCCTAATTGGCTGTAATAGCAGTTGCATGATGATTTGGTAATATGTTTGATCCGCCCAATCTATCTCCTTGTCCATTTACCAGACCACAAAATGTTAGACTGGTTAGAGTTCAAAGCCGGAAGTTGAAGATTTACGGGCGTTGTCTGCGCATGTCATATTCTCCGAAGATTTGAAAAATGCCACCTATCGGAAGATAACGGATTTACGGGATTTAAAAAATCTTAGAAAATTATTGTGGATAATGAAGAAATTTCGACGGCCTGAAAAAGCGTCATTTTGTGGGAATGGGTTACAATAATTATGATTGTAAAGTATTTGATAAACTGTAGCTGATGAATCAATTATTTGTATTACCTCCCTTGTATTATAACTATTTACATTTAATTTCTTTTGCATATGCCTTGTGGTAATATTATTCGCTTTAAAAAGAACCTTGATATAATTGATATAAGATATATATAGTTTGGTTACAAAATATTGATATATATTTTTGTTATAAATTTAGTGATTTTAAAAGCCAACTCATAAAGCTAAATCTCAGATGTATAAATAGAGTAACATAGCCGCTGTAGAGAGGTAGAAAACAACCTTTAACGAGGCCTAGTGTGGGAAAACTTAAGACTAAGCGCCAATACGCTGGTCGCCTATTTGTGAACCTGTATCTTCGGATACGGGCTAAAATTATCGCTAAACAAATAATATTACCGGTTAAATACCGGCCAATTATGTCCCTCTTGAGTTTATGATTGAGAAAAAAAGTAGACGAAGGAGCGATATCTCCTTTATTAGAGTATTTATACCCTACTGATTGGTTATTTTTTATACTAACACCACCTTAAATTTTTGTTTGCAAAACCTTTGAATTTGGACTGGTCTAAAATTTTGCAAAAAAGGAAAGGGTTAAAACCGAAATACGCTTTGGCAGGCAATGATTATTGTATTGTAACATGTGCTAGAAAAAGTTTAGAATACCCATAGGAGCAATATATTGTTTATACTTTAAATCTTGTATTAAGCGATCACTGAAGGGACGACAAAAATGTGGTCGCTTAAAAAATGGTCGTTTAACCCTTTCCAACACAAGAAAATTTTAGACTGGTCCAAATTGAAAGAAGCTGCAGACGACAATTTCAAGTTGATGGAATTTTAATTTTTTTCGTCTTTTGGGATAGAAAACATTGTGGATAATGAAGAAATTGCTTGTTACAAGCAATTTCTTCATTGTCCACAATGTTTTCATAAGCTTTTTTCTTGAAGGGCGTAAAAAGGAGGGATTGAGTTGTAATGGGTTAATACGCTCTATTGTGAAATGTATGAAGGATTGGTTCGATTGCACAAAAAATTATCAAAGAATTCTCGCTTAATCATATGCTATCTCGTTCAGACGATTCTAATGACTTCAAACAACATAGGATTTTGTTAAGACTTTTTAAAAGAAAAATGCCATCACTTCATAAGAGATCTTGCTTTCAAATGACATAATTTTAGACTGGTCCGAATTGAGAGAAGTTGCGGACGACAATTTCAAGTTGGTGAAATTTGAACGATCTTTGCATTTTAGGGTAGAAAACATTGTGGACATTGAAGAAATTGATTGTGACAAGCAATATCTTCAATGTCCACAATGATTTCAAAAGCTATTTTCTAAAGAGGCGTAATCAAAGCGGGATTGCATGTAAAGAGGCTAAAGCGGTTGTTGAGTAGATTATTGGTGGAACTTTTGTAACTTTGATGCATTTAGACATTTGAAAGAAGGGGTTTAAGCTGATTTTGTAATGAAAAAGACTCTTCATTATTTTTAAAAAAAATATGATGATAATAATAAGAAGAAAAGAAGTAAAATTATTATGCGTTACCTAACGCCAAATCAGTCAACGAAGGAGAACCCGAATGGAACCGGAATTTTATAAAGAAAATACTTTATCCTTCGATTTCACGGAATATTGCCTAATTTGTGGCCTACATGACGTTTAACCCATTCCCACTCAATCCCTCCTTTTTACGCCCCTCAACGAAAAAGCTTTGGAAAACATTGTTGAAAATGAAGAAATTGCTTGGATCAAGCAATTTCTTCATTATTCACAATGTTTTCTATCCAAAAAGACGAAAAAATTTCAAATTCCATCAACTTGAAATAGTCGTCTGCAGCTCCTTTCAATTTGGACCGGTCTAAATTTCCACTGTGTTGGAATGGGTTAAATGAAGCCATTTTATTCCGCTAGCTATTCGTTCGTTATTCGACATCACCCGAAGACGTACGACCATATCGATAGATGCCGATGTTTCAAAGAACGCCGGAAGGAATATGCTAAATTAAATTGAATTTATTGGGAATTTAGAAGATTTGATAAGAAGAAAGAACATTAATCATGAAAATGACATTAATAATTATTGGAAAAGCAGATACTTTTCCTACAAATGTCCATGAAAATTTGTTTAAGAGCAGCTTTAAATAAATGTAACACAGTTATAAGTTTAAGAGAGAGAAAGAGAGAGAGAGAGAGAGAGAGAGAGAGAGAGAGAGAGAGAGAGAGAGAGAGAGAGAGAGAGAGAGAGAGAGAGAGAGAGAGAGAGAGTGAGTGAGGCAGACAAACAGATAGACAGATAGAGAAAGAGAGGGAGAGAGAGATAGAGAGAGAGGGGGGATATAACCTCTTTTGCCTATCGCAGATAATGAAAAACGAGAGAGGGAGAGCGAGATTATATTATATTTCCCTTTTTAAAAATTATTCGAGTTTTTGGGGTGTCCTCCCAAGAATTGCGTAAAGAATCGATCCTGGTCAGTCTGCGCGGATTGACATTTCGCTGTAAGTAGGTATTCTGAATGTAGAATGGACTTAATACTTAACAATACATCATATTGTGAAATATCATCCATAATTGACCTGTGCTTAACTCTTTCTCATTCGATGGATCGCTTGCAACACCTACTGAGCTCCGACAGAAATTCTACTCCGATATCAAACGACAGGAACACGTAACCAATAAATTAAAATGAAATTTACAAAAGGGTCGGTTTGCGACCTTAACGTCGCTCCTACAATTACGTAAACAATATAGTATGAAACTGTTTTTTTATAAGCTGTAGGTACTACGTTTGATAGCCAAAGCAAGAAAAAAAAAAAGAAAAAAAAAAAAAGAAAAGCGGCTTCGCATTAATGTAGACCAATATCAGAGTTCAACCAACTTTTATAATTCTTTGTAACATGCTACTGGACATAAATTTTGCAAAATAACGCCGTTAAAAATCGACGCGGAACCTGTTGGAGTAAATGGGCGGGGCCAAAGGATTCACGTGGCGGGGCCAGCGATTGGTCAATTTTGACTGACCGGTCACGTTTCTCTATGACCCGTCACCATGACGCCACAAAACGGCATTGTGTAATGGTATTGGGCCTGGTACGATTTTTCGAATTACTCTAGCCTGGGTAGTCGATAACGCCGTCGTCATGCTCTCACTCATTGAGTTCTTTGTTAGATCCCTGACTAGATTTCAGCCAGCATTTTTTTCTCCGGCTATTGGCAAATGTCAGCTAGACATGCGTCATTTATCTCTAATAGATTGAAAATTGTGAGTAATGCGCTCAAGGGGATACAACTGCATGGTGGATCGGAAATAATGTTGTGGTTGTCACGATTGGTGCGACAAATAGCAAGAAACCATGGTCAGGTGCACTTAGTTTTAACTGAGATGCTGTAGAAAGTTGAAACTGTCCAACATTCGCAGGCTTGCACGGGCTTGATTTTTTTCTCGCCATTGTCATTTCGGGATTATCTTGCCTTATCCATCAAACATGAATCCAATTCGGTGAAAAAAACCAACTTGGTACTGACCCTGGTCAGACAACAGGTTGCACAAGCGAAACCGTCGTTTTAGGATTTTCTGAATCTAGAATGGTCATTCTACCTTACTCTAAACACATAATGCACAGGCAGAGACAAAAAAATTGCTTTTGAAAGAGTTTCTGAATATATATTTGTCATTATACCTTATTTTATGTTCATGTGTTAATTACAGACACCAATTGACATATGCTAGATCATGTCTGTTTTCCACATACTTGAAAATTTTCGGGCGGCCCATTTTCGCATCAATTATCACAAATACATTTTTCCGGTAAATCTTTTCTGTTCGACCCAGTGTAGTAGAATCAAAATAGCGTAAATACAGCTTGAATAAAGCTGTATTTAGGACATTTTTGATCGCCAAACGACGATACACCAGACTTCCTAGGATTATTATATTAATCCATTACCAGACGGCAAAATTTTAGACTGGTACAAATCGAAAGGAATTGGAGACGATATTTAAGTTCATGAAATTTATTCATTTATTCATCGGGGGTGAGGTGGGTGTGTGTGAACAGGAACGGATGAACCATGACTGATCACATCAAAGTGACCTATAAAGAGAAATGGGACCTTCTAGAAAGTGGGTATCGACCCTTATGAGATTGTGTTGGCTTAACCCATTCCCACACAGTGACGCCTTTAAACGCCTCCTCAATATAGAACTTTGGAAAACATTACAGTAGGATTGTTACACGAGCCTAGCTGGGTTCAGGAAATATTGTTGTATTGGGTTTTATGTTACCTCCCTTTTGCAGAATGAAAATCAGTTTGGTAATATTTACGATAGTTAAGATCTAGTGATAATCAAAAGATTGTTTTTATATATAAAAATATATATAGGAATTTATTTTGCTTTTTGTTAAGTTTTATTTCATATTTTTATATCTACTTGCCTGTATTTTTACTAAATATAAGTATTTACTTATTTGAAAAATCCCTAACTACAGTAAGGTAGAAAAACCCGTTAACGCAGCCTCTCCTAAGGCCATTCAGGAAAAGCAATAACACGTTGGCTGCTCTTTGTGATGTGACATCTTTGAATGTCATAAAATCAAGCCTGTCAAACCTCATCATGATGTCCGGATCGTGAAAAACAATGGCTCACTGAGACTCTGATTTTGAAAAGAAGATGTTGTAGATCCACAATATAAAGTCGGCAAAAGGAAATATAGTTAACCCATTCCCTCTCATTTTACGCTTTTAAAGACCCCTCAATATGAAAGCTTAGCCGGCTTTGGAAAACACTGTGGAGAATGTTACAAGCGATTTCTTCATTATTCACGATGTTTTCTACCCTTAAAGACAAAGATTTTGAAGATTTCATCAACCTAAGATTGTCGTCTGCAACTTCTTTTAATATGGACTAATCTAAAATTTTATTGTGTGAGAATGGTTTAAGAGATCTGTTATAACGATAAGAAACCGTCTTTGCGCATGCCAGTCTCGCTTTCTTACAAAAATATATATCTTGAGAAGGTAATGTCCAACATTTGACATGTTTGGCGACTGAAGTGACCCGTCGGAATTGAGTGGGCGTGGCCAGCGATCCTTTGACCCATTCCTAAACGACACAATTTCAGACTAATCCAAATTGAAAGAGGTTGCAGACAACAATAAAAACGTTATTCAATTTGAAAAATTAGGGTCAAATAAGTTAGAAAAAATTGTTAGAAAAGAACGGTTATTGCTTGTTACCAGTAATTTCTTCTTTTCTCACATGGTTTTCTATTAGTTTATTTCTAAGGCGCGTAAAAAGGCGGGATTGCGTTGAAATGGATTAATTTAAAGTTTTGGAAGGACTTATTTTCGACAAACCGGTATTTACCGGACCAATGCATGATGATATCCTACTCTTTTAGAATAGAGAAATCTTGATTTTGTAATTAAAAGAAAGTGGCCTTCTAATATATAAATGACGGATCGTGAGGGACATTAAAGAATCAATCGACCAATCAAATCATTCAATTTATACCGGGAGTGAACTTTGAAACATTTGGCCGATATTAATGTGAAAGAATTGTGTTGATTTGGCGACTTAAACCTCGTAACTAGGGCTTTTTCAAGCTGTAGTAACGACGTTTAGGTCGCGAACCAACATTTTTACATCTTTTGTTTGGTGTTCTTGGCCATTCATTTTCGCAAAATTTTGACGCCGTTTTATATCGAAGAGCAACATTGCGTCAAAGTGTTTGAAGTGTTAAAAGTGTTAACCTATCTGCAAGCTGACCAGGGTCGAAGCCTTTCGTTCTTGGACGATTTTCTGAATTGATTGAATGGGGTTTAACGCCACTTTTAACAGTATTTCAGTCATATCGTGGCGGCTGGGGCACCTAATAATGGATTTCTAGTATTTCTCACCCCGGTACTACCTCTAGATCCTTTCCTAGCCTCCAGCTGCTATCCAAGTTCGGTTTACGATTATCAATCCATTGATAATAGACAAATGTCGGAAAGGATATGTGCCACTACCGGGGATCGAACCCATGACATCCTAATATTGAAGATAAGGATTCTGATGCGCTACCGACTACGGTATATGACGGCGGTTATTACGAAATTTTGAATCAACAATGACTAATCTCTTTGGAACGTATTATATAAATCGTCTTTGGTATGCTAGCTCTGGTTGACCTCCGCAAAGTCAAAACTCTTTTGAAAGTAGCTGTTTTATGGAACACCCAGGAGGTTCCTTTTTGCTTCAGAAGTTACATATATCTAATCAAACGGATACGTCGAAACGAATTTAACCCCTTACAACACAATTACGTTATCTGACGCTCTAAAGGAATACGACCTTGGAAAACTTTGCAGGGAAAGGAGATATTGCTTGTGATAAACACCTTATCCTATACTCAAAATGTTTTACATCCTATTGGCACTCAAATTCTAATTTAGGGCAGTTTGAAATGTCGTTTACATTTTCTTTCAATTTGGACCATTTCAAAATGTGTTTCATCTGGTAATGGGTTAACAATTTAATCGGTCTCAACATGCCCTATGAAGTCGAATACAGTATCTTGCACAAACCCTTTCTGTTTTGCAAAATTTTAGACCTGTCCAAATTCAAAGGTTTTGCCTATGACAATTTTCAAATCGACTTCATTTGAAAAATAACCATTCAATAGGGTAGAAAAAATTATGGGAAAAATGAACAGGAAAGGTTAAATTGTACTACGTATTAGACAGACATAGTATCGTTATTTTTGTAAAACATTGTAATTTGTTGTGAACACTCAAGAAAACCTGTGTTTACAATAAAACGCCAGACATCTTGTCTCTTTTTCTGAGAATAAAGACATCTCCTTCAGCGGTCGTAGTCTCAAGTTTTAGAGACTTAAACGGATTCAAACAATATATTACTTTCGTTTGAAATTCCAGATAAAAAAAGTTCAGATGTACTTTACAACTTGAATTTATTGAAGTCCCTAAACATTGTGACTCCGACCTCTAAAGGCAATGTCTTTAACTCCTTCACTCACAATTTTTTTTGTAAGACTTGTCCAAATTGAAAGAAACTGAAGAAGACAAGTTGTTAGAAGCAATTTCTTCATTTTATACAATGTTTTCCCTAATGATTTTCTCGAGGAACGTGCAAAAGCGTCACTGTATGGGAATGGGTTAAGGAATGCATGCTAATCATTTCCCCACAACGTCTAATGCTATAAATTATTTCTTTATCAGCGTGTCAAAAAGTGGAATTGACCAATCGCTGGCCTCATCGACTTACTCCGTTTGCCCCGCCAATTGACTCCGGCAGGAAGTTCAACTTCGATTTTAAACGGCGGTAGCTTGCATAAGTCATGCCCAGTAGCATGTAACAAAGAAATACAATGATTGGTTGGCGACCTAAACGTTGTAACTACAGGTTAAACAAGCAGTAGCTACGACGTTTAAGTCACCAAACCAACAAAAATTGTTTCATATAAATGGCGGCCAATGGCTGAGCTCAAACCTAACTTCCTGTGTGAATGAATGATTTGATTGGTCGATTTCTTTCATTGACAGCCGTGATTGCTCAGTTGTGTAGTCATGTGAGTGCATAAATGAATTATGCAGTTGATATTTTCTAAAAATTGAATCACATGTGGAGACACAAAATACCCTCTATTAGTCGGGATGATAGGGGGCGGGGAGAAGAGAAAATGTTTGATTATAGCCTGTAAGGTTTCTTTCAATCCTCTTCCAAACAATTTCGTCTTTTTACGACCAAGGCTGAGAATCTTTTTTAGAAAACATTATAGAAAATGAAGAATTCTTGAAACATTAATTTCTTTTTTGTTGTTGTTGTTGTTGTTTTTGTTTAATTTTCATGGTGTTTACTTCCCTAAAGGCTTCCCATGAAAGCTTGAAATTTTCGTCTGAAACTTCTGTAAGATTGAACCAATTTTAAGTGTTATTGTATGACAAGGGGTTAGATCTAATACGAGCTCATTCATTTTTATATAAAGTCGAAGAATGAAATTCAAGCTATAATGGATGGCATGTCGGTTTGACAGAACTATCCAAACCAAAGACGTAAAGATATATGATAGTCTTTGTCTTTTTTTCTATAAGCCTTTATTATATACCTATAAATAATATGAATTAAAATCTGGCTATCTAATACAACTCGACAGAAAAAAATCAATTTTCGGCGTGTACCAAAAAACCGTATTCGTCTAGTACCGTTAAACACGGACTCCTTTTTTGTGCTTTGACGTTCGGGTTTTTTTTTTCTGTAAAGTTGGTCATTTCTTAATCATTTAAGAGAATTTTCTTAATGCCATGTCCTTAAGGAATATAATAAAAGGAATATTACAACAGAGTGGGGTTTTTAGTTGTTGTTATGTGTTCTCGAAACGTGTGTAATTATTTTTATTGGGTTCGACCTTCGGTAATAGGCTAATCGTTGATTGGCGACCTAAACTACAGATTTGATAAGTCGTAATTTCGACTTTTAAGTCGCTAAACCAACAGAAATGCAAAGATTTCTAACATAAATGCCAGAGTTAAATTACACTTTCTGTCTAAATGAATGATTCGATTGGTCAATCGAACTCTTGATTGACAGCGGCGATCGGTCGATTATTTTCAATTTTACTACGACGTTATTAGGTATGAAAGGTGTGGGGCGTGACACATTAACCCATGTCATGCTGATCCCGGAATATTCCGGTTTTGGCAGGAGGTGTAGACTAAGATCAGACTGCACTTATGTGCAGGCTGATCATAGTCTACACCTCCTGCTTCTACTTTTCCTGTCAGAATTGTTTATGAAGTTGATTTCTAAAAGAAATATTGATTTTTGAACAACAAGTTCTATCAGTGCTTTCAGCCCTTTGATTTGACAGCATTTCAGTAAGATAATTTATAAAGCATGACAAGGGTTAAAATCGTACAAGAAATAACTTTTGAACCGAAGATAATTCATCTACATGTATTTTATTATTATAATTATCATTAATAATAATCTATATTTGGTATGTGATGCGATTGATTGAGTCTTATTCGCGAGTTTGTTGTGTAAGATTTATTAAACTGATACAGATAGAGAGAGACACGAACAAACAGAAACAGGCATATGGACAGAGAGTGGGCGGTGAGAAAGAGATTGGCAGGAGGAATGAGAGAGATAGAGAGATACGAAGGTACATATATCAGGGTTCATACAGACAAGGCCAAGTAAAATTCAAGGACTTTTCAAGGACAAATCTTACCATTTTCAAGGACTTATTATTGAGTAATACAAAAGTGCCAAAGATCTATAATTAGTTTACCCGCCGGCCAATCAAGTGCCTATCTGCATGTGACCCTAATTTGCAGTTAGCAATAGTTTGAACTTGACCCAACTTTGGGTATCGAGTTTTGTAAACTTTTTGAAATGGAGGATCGGCTTGACTTACACACGTTCTAAATCTAATCAAAATGGGCATCTAATACTGCGCCAATTTGAAATTGCCGTTACTCGTGACAAATTTCTTTTACTATAATATGGGATGCGTTTATAAATCGAGACATGAACAGACTTCAGTTGCCATTCGTATAAAGTCGGAATAGCTCGGCACAGTGCTTTTATGAAATTATTTGACACAAGTGAGCACGTTAGACAGGATTTGAAATTTGTAAAAAAAAAGTCACGTCGTTAATATATGTTTTATAGTTTTCATTCACGATAAGAAACGTAGCCAATATAATTCAAACCATAAGTGTAAATCCGCAGAATGCAAATAATTTGAATATAAACGAAAACAACTGCATAATAATATCACTAGTTCTGCCAATAAAGTTAAAGAAACAACGAATCATGAAATCTTACTTCAGGGGTGGAAAACGTCCGAATAAAAAATCACAAATCAACTACAATTAATAAATGACCGAGATTTGTGCACAAATTATACTCTGGAAAAATAGTGCAACATGTGGGCAACCCACTCGAGTTTGTCTCGTCGGCCTTTTTGATGTACGTCACGACCCTGCGATCCCATAGAGTAGAACGGACTGACCCGACATTTTTGTGACGTCAGCTGTGTTTTTCCATCAACAAAGGCTCGTGTTGAGAGAAAATCGCTATGACTGTGTTAGATATACAGAGCTTTGGATAACTAGCTCATGAAAAAGTACATCATTACTAAAATTAAATTGGCGGGAGAGGTGGCATTGTCCCGGACCGATTTAAATTTCCAAATTTTCGGAGCCCTGGATAGGAAGGACCTAGGATGGTTACTTTCTTCATAATTAGGTTTTATTTTTCGTACGAACCGGGGCGTATTGGGGGAAAAAGATGTTTGTGTTTTCAGTCAATTCTACGTGATTCACATACATTTCTACTTTTTCGGACACGCTGCGTAGTGCGGCCATCATTTCGCAAGGGAAGCAACTCAAAATTCTGATTCGCACCATATACATTCAGCCTGTATCTACATTATAGCGCATCGCCAATCTTTTTTTTTTATTCAGACGTGCCAAAATTCTTCTTAAATGCTCACTTTTGATTTTGAAACCGAATCTAACTGTCTGGAATACCTGAATAAGTGAAATTCAAGGGCTTTTCAAGGTCAATGGCTAATTTTCAAGTGCTTTTCAAGGCAAATTTAGTTTTCAAGGGCTTTTCAAGACAGCCCTTCATTTTCAAGTACTTTTCAAGCCTGTGCGAACCCTGTATATTTTTGTCATGGTCTATCTACTTACTTTTATCAAAAATCGTCCTTTGGGCGAGCTTTATTCAAGCTGTATTCAAAACATTTTGCTCGCCAAAGGACGTTATATATTTCGTACAAGAAAAATTCAACCTTGGTTTACCGATGTTGGATCTGGTTTATTTTCTTCAAAAAATACCATTAATATTTTGATTTCTTAGATTTTCTCTTAATAGGCAGCAGAAAACATTGCTTCCGGAAACATTGTAGGAAAGCACATTATCACGTATAAATATTTTTAGCGAGAAAAAAAAACAACAAAAAACTCGAGATAAAAAAAATGTGTTTTATCATGTGGTAGGGCTTACAAAGTTGACTATTGAACTCGGCACGGAATTAATTAGCTTTAACTGCGAGGATGGCTAATTGAGTAGTAATGTGTCGCCAGTATCTATCAGTGCCAGGAAAATACGAGAATGTCAATATCCGGATATTGGCCAGACAAAACGAACGCGGCCAGACGTGTAAGGTTGTACCACAAGCTGTTACGCTCTGAACACACGTGTTAACTGTAAAAGTACATTACGTCGGTCGGCGACAATAACAACAGCCTTAACCCATTATCAGACCGCGAAATTTTAGACTAGCCCTAATTCAAAGACGTTGCAGACGAAAGTTTGTAGTTGGTGAAGTTCTAAAAATATTTGCATTTTTGGATAGAAATCATTGGAATAATGAAGATATTGCTTGTAACAAGAAACAAACGGTTTTAGAATTCAGTAACCCCATCGTAGCACGTACATAACCACAAGGCAAATTTTATACCGGTCGAAATCTAAAGTTGTTGCAGAAGACAATTCTAAGTAAGTAGAATAAAAAGAATTGATTAGGATTGAAATATTTTACATAATGAAGAGTTATTCTATAACAACAAATTTGTTTATTTTCGACCATTTTCGATTTTAAACCTCCTTAAAGCTTGTCTAATAATCATAGCTTAAACATGATCCAATTAGCCACTAGAGCGCACGTAAACTCGACGTAACCCGAAAAAATACGGTGCCCCTATGGTTATCATACGGATTCTAGAACGGACCCGTAGACAATGATATTTCTTTTTCAAAAGTAAACAACAACACAATGAAAACAGTACAAAGTCCGTAGATATCGTAGAAGCATCGCGCCTTCTGTTCTCCGTGCACAGATTCTTCTACGAAAGCGAACGAGGACCTCAGATAATGCGAATATAAAAATTCTTTCGGTGTCAAATTTCCCATGGAAAATTTCAGACTATGATATCGCACGATTTGCATGGCAAATTTAAAACTGATTTAGTATTAACGAGAGGGACAATTAAGATTGGAAGGCACGAAAAAAAGCGGTATTTGCTAATCCGTAAATCGCATTCGATTTCTTCATCAAGCGTTCTTCAAATACGTGGGTGGGCTGTACACGCTATCTAAATTGACGACGGAGACAAGTTTATTGAATTCTAATTTGCGTGATAAGGACCAAACCACTTAAACATATTGATTTGAATAGCTGCAAAGACGTCGCAATTTTGTCCCATCAAAAGTGAAGCCCGTGTGAATTCCTGTTTGAATTCAGAGGTCTTGATAAGAGGGGATAACAGTATTCTAAAATCCTTATTACTCAACGAAACCCTATGTTGTGGGTACTCATTTGAATCGTCTCGGCGAGACAATTCAAATAAGTACCTACAACATTGGGTTTATCGTAGTATTTGTGAAATGTTTAAGTCTAAAATACGAACTGTCCCTTTATCTGTAGCTCTGACATTGACTTAAAGGTATGATAGTCGGTTGTGTGGATTTTAACGTAATTTGAACAATCTTTCAGTTATATTAATAACCTTTCCCACACAACGACGCTTTTTGACGCCCCCCAAGAAAACAATCGTTGAATTGATAAACCTTTTGTCCTAATGAGAAATGCAATTACAAGGACTAATTATCATAGTCAAAATAGAATTGTGTGAGAGTAGGAAATTCTTTTTTTAGAGATATATCTTATGTATCTATATATACTCTTTAGGCTAATTATTTTATGAATATTCAATAATGAATTTTTGAATTTCCGTTTAAAACCCCTTTTCTTTAATGATTTATAATCTTTTATATCGTGATGATTTTTTCATCATAATTTGGATTTTGAGTTGGCATCTATTCTTTTTTCTTTCCAATAATCAGGATACAATACTAGAAAGGGGGATTCTTAATCGATTGTAAAACTGTTATCATTAATAAAAGATCGAATAATGAATTTTACATAAATTTCTATCTTCATCTACCATCTTCTGGTGTATCTTTTGTTTATTGGTGTATGTCAGATTTGATTGGATAAGTGTTACCAAAACATTTTCAACAAAATATGTCAAAGTAAATTTTTGTTGGTTAGGTTGTTAAGCATTTCTTTGTTTCTGATTTAATGTCCCTTTTACTGGTATTTCAGTTATATCGCGGGGACCGGAGCACCTAACCATGTGTTGCTGGTATTTCTCAATCAAGTACTACCACGACATCCTTTCCAAGCCCCGGCTACTCATCCTTCTTAGGTTTTCTGTGCTATGGTCGCGTCATTTCTTTACTTTACCGTATGAATAATATCAAAATACTTAAAGTACTGTGAGCTAGCAAAGCATTGTTTTGTTGTGTAATTTTCTTTGTCTTTTGTAGGGTAGAAAACATTGTTGACACAAGCCATTTCTTCATTGTCAACAATGTTTTCCAAAGCCTTTTTTGGGGGGGATTCTTAAAAAGCGGTATTGAATGGTAATGGGTTGTATAGCATGCTGTAGAAGGTGTTCTCTACAATTTGAATAAAGTTAATTCATGTGGTTAGTCATTTTTAACACAATATGCTCGAGTATCCACAACAACTACTTTTTTGGCGTAGACAGTCAGTGGATTTAGTGGTTAAACATCCAGTGGCAGTTTGCACTCGTTTGAATTCTGAGAAGATCTCAAAATTGTGTCTGTTACCTTAAGCTATCAAAGCTGACGCTTTGCTAATAGTCTGCCTCCCTTAAATCCTACGATGACTCCTGATGGCATTTTTTGTTAATGCACGGCATCCATGCTAGAATTGTTCCTTAGACTATTACAAACAAGATAGGGGTGGATGCCCAGCGTGATTTTTTGATTTAAGGTCACAGTGAGGTCAAAGGTCAATGAGTTCAAAAATCAAGAAAAAATGGCTTGTAGCTAAAGCAAATTTATTTGCGTCAACACATAGTGAAAGCAATGTGAACGAAATCAAATAAATTGAATCAGGAATGAACAGAGGCTTACCCTAGAGCCTATATTGTCATTTTCAAACAGAATTTTACCATATTTATGCTAAAAAAACCGCTATTGCCAATAACAAAATAAAGCACAGTACTTAACAAAACTTTGATTGAACATGAGTAAAAGGTTTGTTATTACATACATATTATCCAAGGCATTCGTGTAACTGAAGGTAGCTATTTTAGACTACTTTAAGCAATGCTTGATAAGTGTCTGTTTCGAATTTCAGGTCAGAATGAGGTCACGGGTAAAGTACGTTCAAATGTGTGAAACTTGCAAATACATGCAACTGGTGTTCATTGTACATTATTTTCATCTTTAATATTATGACAATAGGAACAAAATCAAATGCAAATAAGTAACAAGAGCGATGTCGGACATGGCCATCACCCGCTGTAAAAGCTTGATAATTAACTGAAGCCAATAACTCCAAAATAATGCAAGCAAGAGTTGTGGTTCTTGTGCACTGCACTTTTCCCTAATGAGATCTATCCACCTATGAAGTTTCAAGTTGAAAGCAATTATACCTTAGGAGATATGCCCAAGACAAAATCTAAGTCTTTGACCCATGACCCATGAAACCGTGAAAAATTATTCAAGCACGAGTTGTGGTTCTTGTGCACTGCACTTTTCCTCAATGAGATCTATCGACCTACAAAGTTTAAAGTAGATAGCTATGATACTTTCAGAGATATGCGTCGGACAAAATCTAAGTCTTTAAAGGACAGTAACTCCAAAATCATGCTTGCAAGAGTTGTGGTTCTTGTGCACTGCACTTCTCCTAAATGAGTTTTATCTACCTATGAAGTTTCAAGTTGATAGCATTTATACTTTAGGAGATATGCTCTGGACAAGATTAGTGACAGAATGACGGAAGGAAGGAATGACGGACAGAGATCATTACTATATCCCCTTCGCCGAAACGGGGGAGGATAAAAATGAAACCAGTGCTTACCTCAGCCCCTCAATTGATATTTACAGGTAAAACTTTACTATATATCTGCTAACAAGAGCTTTGCAGAGCGGCGCATATACGCCCGAAGGGGCTTGTCAGTAACCTTGGCTTTTCAGGAACCTGAGCTTGAATGATAGCTAATGAGTTTTGTTAAAAAAAGATCTTATCACCTGAATAATATTTTACACTTGAGAAACAAGATAGCTTTATGATAACTTATCATTCAACATTATGTACAATAGTTAAATTCTATAATTTGAATACAATTGGCATAGAAAAATGACATTGACCAATGACCTTGCAACAAGTTTCAACAAAAAGAAATCACCACAAGCAATAAAAATATGACATTGAAAACTGGTCTTGACAAATAAATTACAATGGTTCAGTTTAGATTTTTCAGAGATCAAAATGACCTTGACATTTGAATTCAGTCAATTTCAGGGCAGTGATTCAAGAAAGACCCAAGCTTTTTGAATTTCTGAAGTGAGTCTTATGCTCAACTAAATATCAGAGATACATTATGACAAGATTCAGATCAATCCAATAGAATTTTTAGGAGTTGTGCACACACTTACACAAAAAACTCTGTTATTTTAAGCTATATTGTTAAGTAAAGGGCAGATAATTCAGTAACAACTTAACATATCAAACAAATTTTAGTCCTAAGCAAAACTAGGAATCATACAGAGTCATTGTGGCAAGCTTCAGTTCATTCCCATTCAAAATGTAGGAGAAATAAAGCTCACAAGAAATAAAGGGGTTTTTCGTTCAATTCAAGGGTAGATTATTCAAGATAACTCAAGATGGACTGGAGCGATTTGAATTTCAAAGTTCTAATGCTCAACTAGATATCATAGGGAGTAATTGTGCCAAGTTTCAGCTAATTCCAATTGATAGTTTAGAAGGAGTTGCGCACACAATAAACATTGATTTTCGTTCAATTCAAGGGCATATAATTCAAGATAACTCAAGAATGACTGGAGCAATTTGAATTTCAAAGTTCTTATTCATAACTAGACATCATGGGGAGTAATTGTGCCAAGTTTCAGCTCATTCTCATGGATAGTTTAGGAGGAGTTGCGCACACAAAAAATTGCTAACGGACGGACAGACGGACACAGAGACGGACAGACAGACGGACGGACGACCGGGGCCTTAACATAATATGACCCTTCGGGCGTATAAAAAGCGCCCCGGCGCAATGCAACACAAAGAAATAACACAATACCGTCAGTAATCATGATGAAACACAATGCTTCATAGAATTGTCATATATATGTTACAGTTTCTGATATACAGCTCGTATTACCACACACCTAATAAATGTCCATATGTGACTACTTTCAGAAACATGTTTGTAGGAGACCTTTTAAAAGTGTCTACAGGATCGGCCAGTGGAAATTGCACTGATTCCGCGTACTCGATAGCCTCCAAGGCTGCTTGAAGTCATACAGGATTAGCACATCCTGCTGCATCGCATGCATGATATGATGACGAATCGTATAATCAGGTCTCAGTAACACATTTTACACGAAAAACATAATTGTTTGCAACATATTTATCACCTTATAAGAATATAAAAATCTTTTGACTTCAAGAAAGTGAGGTGGTTTGTAATGTAGAAAGAGTGCACGTCGCCTAGCGTCCGGTAAACAAATACATTCAAATTGTCGCTTTGTAGCGGTGTAATTACTGGTACAGTGGCTAGCAGTGTTCACAGGGTAATTAAATAAGTGTCATTTTCCATTATAGACGCTAATAACAGAACTATTAAACAGAAGTCTAGAACTCTTTTTAATCCATTCCCACTCAGTGACTTTTTTAGACGTTCCCCAGGAAGTTTTGGAAGACATTGTGGAAAATGAAGAAATTGCTTGTCACAATTCTTCCCAGAAATTTGAAAGAATCCAAAATTTCATAAAATGTAAATAGTTCTCTGCAACTTCTTTCAATTAGGACAAGTCTAAAATAATGCCGTCTGGTAATGGGTTAATATTAAAAGAATTCAAAACCTGTGTTGATACAAATATAAAAGCTTAGAAAAAAACAACAACAAGAAAAATCGCCCGTTTCTAAAGAATTCCTGTTTCAGGGGCATGGTGTTTCACAAACACATCTTGTTTTTCTCGTTTTAGGTGAGAGGGTTAAAATTTTGACCTTGATCTTGATGAAATGACCTTCCCCAGTTGCGCCTTGTTGAGACCTATCTACATACCAAATACATGTATTAGCATTGTAACTTAATTGGGGTTGAAGTTATAGGAAATGTTTAGTTGGCAGGTTAAGTTTTTGAGTAAAGTGTTAGGGAAAAGGGTTAAAATTTTGACCTTGACCTTGATGAAATGACCTTCCCCAGTTGCGCCTTGTTGAGACCTATCTACATACCAAATATTAGCATTGTAACTTAATTAGGGTTGAAGTTATAGGCAAATGTTTAGTTGGCAGGTTAAGTTTTGAAGACAAACAGACAGACAGACGGACACCGGTAAACCATTATGCCCCCCATCTATCGATGCGAAGGCATAAAAGGTCGTCTTTTCAATAAAATAAAGTCTCTAATGCAGTTTTCAGAAAATTTAGCACAATTAGAATTAATAATACAGCATGTATAGCAATTGAAAATATCACAATGACGATTATAATATGAAAGCGTACCTATTTGACCTTTGACCTTGCTGTGGCCTTAATTCTAGGTTTCAGACTGGGCATCCACCCTGGAAGGCTTTGTCATACGCTAAAGAATATAACTAGCATGGGTGCCGAGCATTAACAATGAATGCCATCAAAACAATTTTCTAGAGCTAATACGAATTATAGTCGGTAAACTATAACTAAAAATGGTTCGTAAAACTGTACTCTCGATTACAAGAGTCCACTGGCGATCGTAACTATAGCTTTATTCAAGCCATAGTTACGCGGTTTTTCGCCATCCATTAGCGATATCCAGTCCGCAGTGAATGTGAGAAAACGTGAGAGATAAATTCTAAATACTATCTGACAACCATTGTCTGAATTAACAACGGAGAGGGCAGTATTGAAATTACGTTGCAAAGCTATGACAAGGCTATTGTGTCTATCAGCACCTCTCCTCTCTGAAAGACAGTAGCTGTACGTATTCCACTACTACAGTTAAGAAGGGTTAATGGCTTACTTAAGCCTTTTCTTTTCTTTTTTTAATTTTAGTCTTGCCAATTTTGAAAGAAGTTGCAGACGACGATTAAAAGTGACAGCAATTTGAAAAGTAACCAACCTACAGGGTCAGAAATGTTGTGGGGAAAGAAGAGATTGCTTGTTACAAGCAGGGGCGTAAAAAACAGGGATTTTTACTTCCTAATCAAACTGTATAATGCGGATTGGCCCAATGTGGTTCAGAATGATATATCTAGAATTCTGAAATACGAGATCATTATAATGCTGATTAATTAGTATCCGTTTCCTTACGTCTGCCCTTCCTTTCATATAGGAAGCAGAACCTAAAGATGAAATGTAGGCAGCCTCGCGTAATTATATACAAAAACATATATATTTGGATTCTGGGACTTACCGCCAGATATGGGCAGTCAGCCTAAATTTTATGAAAATACGCGTGGATTCTTGAACTAAAGGTTGGAAAGGCATTCAAACTAAATTTCATAAAATTACATTGGGATTCTGGAACTAACAGTTTTAAGGCTTTCCGGAATTTAGTTGTTTGAATGGGGTTTAACGCCGCTTTTAACAAATTTGTGAGTCATACCGCAGTGGCTGAGCAATGGATTCCTGTTATATCTCTCACCAGTACCTCCTTACCACCAGCTGCTATCCCACTTATAGGTTTAAGATTATTGGTGAGAAACAAATGACGGAAAGGACATGTGCCGCCGCTGGGGATCGAACCCATGACACCACATGATTGAACAGAATAGGATAGAATCTTTATCAATAATTTGACTTGAACATGTACGGGTCATCGTGAAATAAAACATGTCCATACATAATGAATGAAAAACATGTATGAGTATGGGCGAAAAATAACAATGACATATAGAAGATGTCGATTGCGGAAATAATGAAGTAAAAAAAAGTCTTACTAAAGTATTTAGAATGGAAAGGTTAAACAAGGCTTGAGAAATCAAATGTTAATTACTAATGAGATTTAACTCGGGTTTTCTTTTGTGCATCGCTTTTGTGTAGAAAATTCTAATACAGTTAAGAATTTTGACGTTATCTGAATTCAACAAATATATTAATTTAAACATACTCGGTTTGTGATAATGAAATAAACCTGTCTTAATTCTTTATAAAATGAATAAACTATCAGGAAATGAAAATCGTCTTCTATTTGATTAGGGTTACACAAGTTACAAACTCTTTCATTGAAGATTGGGAGTCTGGTGCGCTAACAACTGCGCTATTCCGGAACAACTGCTATAGGTAGTCAAATTGAATTTCTTAAAGATGAATTTTGATTCCGGCAGAACGAAATGCTAGACAGTAAAACAAAATTCTGTAAAACTAAATTTGGGTCCAGGATGTTACTGCTACTTGAAGGCAGTCAAACTAGTTTTATTAGAATAAAATTGGATGTCGGACTACTAACACCCGTATTTTCATGGTTTTCATACAATCCACAAACCATAATCCCATTTTAAACAAAACAAATCATATGAATTATAAAGATAAAATTATAAATCTGCCACTTGTCATTGTATTCATTTTTTCGATATTTACTAATTGCCTCGCCCCTTGACCCTTACTTTTCGCCCCTGCAAAATTGTATAAAGGAAAACATTGTTGTAAAAGGTATTGTTTCTTGTAACAAGTAATTTCTTCTTTCCCGACAAAATATGCAACCCAAATTTGCACATACTCTATTTGAAACAAGGTTCGCTTTCCAGTTTAAATTTGGACTATTGGTAAATTTTGTAATGGGTTAAAAACACACACTCACAAAAAAATTCCAGTATTTTGCGACAGTTTTTCAAGTGACTAATTATCCCCCAAAACACTTGCTTGTCATAAATCAACCTATCACTGTAACCGGGAAATGAGAAACAGATTAGATTCTTTCCCAGTTTTCGTGATATGTACATTGTATACTAATGCTAATGTTCTTTTTTATTAACGAGGAACGCGGAGAAATAGATACGAATGCATTTTTCACAAATAGATTCACTTGTAATGGGCAAATCCTTACGCCCTTTTTAACAGTATTTCAGTCATATCGCGGCGGCTGTAGCAATGGATTCCTAGTATTTCTGGTACCAGTACTACCACTAGTCCACTACATCCTTTCCTAGTCTCCAGGTGCTGTCCCACTTAGGTTTACGATTATCCACCCATTGGTGAGAGACAAATATCGGAAAGGACATGTGCCGTTGCCGGGGATCGAACCCATGACATCCCATGATTGTAGATTAGGAGTCTGATGTGCTACCGACTGACTATGACGACGAGTTTTTTTCAAAAGAGACATAGACTTACTATCTTCAAAATCACTTACTTGTCATAAATCAACCTATCAGGGTAAGTAGGAAATGAGAAACCCATTTGATACTCTCCCATCAATTTTCGTGACATGTACATGGTATACTGATGTAAATTATGTTGTTAATCAACGAGGAATGCGCAGAAATAGAATCGAATGCATTTTTTAAAACCGTTGACCAGTTAATGCCATAATTACACTCATCTCTAATGTTTTTATCAACCAAATTATTTCAAATATCTATTGGGGAGGTTTTGACTTCAGAATTAACTCATAATTTACAGAAAGGACCAGCCTTTGCTTTCAATCAGACAATCAATCGACCAATACAAATATCATTAAGACCGTGAGTAAACTTTGAACTTCAATATTGGCTTACATGAATAAACAGAACGATTCCTTTTTTTCACCCAAACATTTACAGGTGAAACAATTGTGTTGTTTTTGGCGTCATACATGTCGTAACTCAAGCCACGAACAAATCATTTAATTTTTTTGTTGCATGTTTCTGGCAATAAATTTTGCCATTAACGCCATTTTCTATCGTAGTAAACTTCCTATCGAAGTCAGAGAAAGCAGCTAGCGGAGCCATTGGGCGGGTCAGCAATCTGTCGATTCCAACATTTTGCCGAACCAGTCGGGATAACCGGTTCATGTTTTCTCGAATAGTGACATTTTCTCCATATGGAGAGATGGGAAGGGACTTGCCTTAAGGCAGACCAAGATTTTGCCCCATGATATTTCCCGAATCTGGTTCTTTAAGGACTAATTAAGCTTTGAAAGCGCGAGGTTACGTTAATAAAATTCATGATTCAGGCAAGCAGATCGCGATCCCCTCTCAAACCGTGGAACTGAATTCTTTGGCGGTTTATCGAATTATCCTGGTAATGTGTCTTAACCTCGAATGGAATAGAAAATGTGTACTATCGCAAAGGTCAACTCACTTACTCTTCTGTTCTAGATTCGATCAAGATCAGCGCGTCCCAAATTTCATGCCAGATTCTACGTGACCAAAATGATATAGTATGAATATAGGTAATTACTGTAATGAGATCCCTGGTGTCCGAAAATGAGCTCAAAGTGTCTCATTGAATAATTCATGGACAATCTGTTTTCATCGTAGTGATCTGACATTTACGAAGAAAGAAATTTCGGTCTCATAGAATAATCTTATTAAGTCTTTGATTGTTCTTGTAATCTTCCTTCGTCGACGACTGAGTTTTGATCTTGAATGGCCATACTTTTCTTATAAGCACAATAACGCGCTCATTCATGCCTTTGATAAATCACGGGTAGTGGATGTCTAATAAAAAATCGATTGATCAATCAAATGATTAATTTGGTCCGAAAGTGAATAGTTAACTCCGGCATTTATATTAAGCATTTTTAGCTAGCAAAGTGACAGCTTTGATAGCTTAAGTTAACAGAAAAAAATGAGGTCAACTCCAAAGTTCAACGAGTGCAAACTGCCACTGGAGGCTTATCCACTTAATCCGTTAAATGCCTACGTCATAAAAGTAGTTCTTATGTATTTCAGGAATATTGCAAACGCTATTCAAATTGTAGAGAGTTCTGTAGAGAGTTCTGTCATAAGCATGCTATTTAACCCATTACCACCCAATTCCGCTAAAGAACCACCTCAAGAACAAAATTCTGGAAAACATTGTGGACATTGAAAAAAATTGTTTGTAACAATCAATTTCTTTAATGTCGACAATGTTTTCTACCTAACAAGGGAAAGATTTTCTAAATTCAACGATGCTTTGCTAGCTTAAGTACTTTAATTATTAGTTTGGCGACTGAAACATCGCTATCTTTAGCTTATGCTATGTATAGGTACGATTTCTAAGCGGCCAACTAACATTGTTTTCTTTCTTTCATTTTTTTTTGTTATAAATTTGCGACCATATATTTTGCAAACTAACGCCATCTTAGTCGAAATACCTTGCTTAGAAAAAAACAAAAACAAAAACAAAAAAAAAAAAAAAAAAAAAATCTAGAGTGGCCGCGTCTTTCCACCTAAGAATCGATCTAACAAACCGGAAGTGAACTCTGAACTCCAATATTGGTCGATATCATTTGCATCATTTAATTGAAGTTGCGATGTAAACGTCTCACCTACAGCTTATTCGAGCTGTAGTTAATACGTATAAGTCGCCATTTTATCTTTTTTGTAACATTATACTGGACATAAGTTTTGAAAAATAACGGCGTTAATTTTTAAGTCGAACTTTCTGTTGGATTCCAGTGGGCGTAGCCATCAGAGTGGCCATTGATTGGACTACTGTAGCTAGCCACATTCATGTAAAGTGCAATTGGATAAGTCAGTTTTTCTGAGATATCATATCGTGGGTTAATTGCTATACTGTTCTCGTTGTCTATACAGTGTAAAGATAGTCAGAACAACATCGTAATCAACCCATGAAATGACATTAGTTTCTTGATAAAAATCATTTTCTTTTGGTTGCCTATCTGAATGTCCTTTTAACATTGAAAAGCTATAAAAAAAAAAAAAAAAAAAAAAAAAAAAACTAAAGAGGCCTGTCTACGTGTAACAAAAACATGTTTCGCTTTTATGTATCACCCAAAAATGGTATTCTGTATAAATATCTGAAACGGCTTTTGCGGTCAAATATAAAACAGTATTTCTTACTTTAATAGAAATCTCCCTGGAAAAAATCGGATCCTTGCTCCGTGACATTTCCTAACCCTATCTCATTAAGGACCAATTAGGCTTTGTCACAGATGTAACCTTATATCATAGGATTTATCACCGATGTAAGCTCTAAGATAGATACAACAACGCTTACGCTGAGACAAGGGGAGGTTTTACACTAGCACTGAGAACATCAATAACGAAGATGGGGCACGTGAAAAGTAAAATCATGTTAAGAAAAACAAACAGTATCGTTTCGAAGGATGACGTTTATTCTTGCTTCACATAATAAAGCGTTTAACAGGAAAGACGCGTATTTATAAAGAAATTAAAACTCACACACACACTAACATACAATCATACACGCGCACCCACGCACACACTTTGATGTGGCTTTTAACACTTAAATGACGTTAACCATCAGTATCCGAAGCTGCATTCCTACGCTCTTAGCCCATTCCCACACATTGACGCTTTTAGACGCCCCCGAAGAAAAATAAGCTTTGGAAAACATTGTGGAAAATGAAGAAATTGCTTTTTTTAAGCAATTTCTTCATTATCCACAATGTTTTCTATCCCAAAAGTAAAAAATATCCAAATTTTCATAATCTTTAAACTGTCGTCTACAGCTACTTTCAATTTGGTCAAGTCTTAAAATTTGCTTTGTGGGAATGAGTTAAGATTCTCTACCTTCACCATTCTGAATGACCATTGAGGCAATGATTTTAATGTGTAGCAACGCGGCTTCTCCAGTGATGTTTATAAGACGCAAATTTGTTATCGACAGACGCCATGCACTTCGCATTACGATGAGGATACTTCAGTTCTAAACCTTGTTCAATTTACCCGTTGAACAGTACTTGTTTCGAACTTGTATCTTTTAAGGACCTGACACCGTGGAGGAAACAAAAGAGAAAATGATAATTAGATGCGGCTTTTTATCGTACCACAAAGTTTCGAAATTAATAGATAGACAGCCCAGCAAAGCCTGTTTTATTTTGAGGCAGACAATCAATCCAACTTTTTGCCGAACCAGTAGGAATAACCGGTTCGTTTTTTCTCGAAAAGTGATATTTCTCCATATTGGGAGAGGGCAAGGGATTTGCCTTAGGGCAAACCAAGATTTTGCCCCATTATATTTCCCGAGTCTAGTTCATTAAGGACCAATTAAGCTTTGACATAGCAAGTATACGATAATTCATGACTTAAGCAAACGGTGCGAGATCCCCTATCAACTTTGGCGGTTTATGGAATTACATTGGTAATGTGTCTTAACCTTGTATGGAATAGAAATGGTAAAACGACCGCCAAGGTCGACTCACTAGCTCTTCTGTTCTAGATTCGATCAAGATCAGCGCGTCCAAAATTTCATGCCAGATTCTACGTGACCAAAATGATATAGTATAAATATAGGTGATTACTGTAATGAGATCCCTGGTGTCCGAAAATGAGCTCAAAGTGTCTCATTGAATAATTCATGGACAATCTGTTTTCATCGTAGTGATCTGACATTTACGAAGAAAGAAATTTCGGTCTCATAGAATAATCTTATTAAGTCTTTGATTGTTCTTGTAATCTTCCTTCGTCGACGACTGAGTTTTGATCTTGAATGGCCATACTTTTCTTATAAGCACAATAACGCGCTCATTCATGCCTTTGATAAATCACGGGTAGTGGATGTCTAATAAAAAATCGATTGATCAATCAAATGATTAATTTGGTCCGAAAGTGAATAGTTAACTCCGGCATTTATATTAAGCATTTTTAGCTAGCAAAGTGACAGCTTTGATAGCTTAAGTTAACAGAAAAAAATGAGGTCAACTCCAAAGTTCAACGAGTGCAAACTGCCACTGGAGGCTTATCCACTTAATCCGTTAAATGCCTACGTCATAAAAGTAGTTCTTATGTATTTCAGGAATATTGCAAACGCTATTCAAATTGTAGAGAGTTCTGTAGAGAGTTCTGTCATAAGCATGCTATTTAACCCATTACCACCCAATTCCGCTAAAGAACCACCTCAAGAACAAAATTCTGGAAAACATTGTGGACATTGAAAAAAATTGTTTGTAACAAGCAATTTCTTTAATGTCGACAATGTTTTCTACCTAACAAGGGAAAGATTTTCTAAATTCAACGATGCTTTGCTAGCTTAAGTACTTTAATTATTAGTTTGGCGACTGAAACATCGCTATCTTTAGCTTATGCTATGTATAGGTACGATTTCTAAGCGGCCAACTAACATTGTTTTCTTTCTTTCATTTTTTTTGTTATAAATTTGCGACCATATATTTTGCAAACTAACGCCATCTTAGTCGAAATACCTTGCTTAGAAAAAAACAAAAACAAAAAAAAAAAAAAAAAAAAAAAAAAAATCTAGAGTGGCCGCGTCTTTCCACCTAAGAATCGATCTAACAAACCGGAAGTGAACTCTGAACTCCAATATTGGTCGATATCATTTGCATCATTTAATTGAAGTTGCGATGTAAACGTCTCACCTACAGCTTATTCGAGCTGTAGTTAATACGTATAAGTCGCCATTTTATCTTTTTTGTAACATTATACTGGACATAAGTTTTGAAAAATAACGGCGTTAATTTTTAAGTCGAACTTTCTGTTGGATTCCAGTGGGCGTAGCCATCAGAGTGGCCATTGATTGGACTACTGTAGCTAGCCACATTCATGTAAAGTGCAATTGGATAAGTCAGTTTTTCTGAGATATCATATCGTGGGTTAATTGCTATACTGTTCTCGTTGTCTATACAGTGTAAAGATAGTCAGAACAACATCGTAATCAACCCATGAAATGACATTAGTTTCTTGATAAAAATCATTTTCTTTTGGTTGCCTATCTGAATGTCCTTTTAACATTGAAAAGCTATAAAAAAAAAAAAAAAAAAAAAACTAAAGAGGCCTGTCTACGTGTAACAAAAACATGTTTCGCTTTTATGTATCACCCAAAAATGGTATTCTGTATAAATATCTGAAACGGCTTTTGCGGTCAAATATAAAACAGTATTTCTTACTTTAATAGAAATCTCCCTGGAAAAAATCGGATCCTTGCTCCGTGACATTTCCTAACCCTATCTCATTAAGGACCAATTAGGCTTTGTCACAGATGTAACCTTATATCATAGGATTTATCACCGATGTAAGCTCTAAGATAGATACAACAACGCTTACGCTGAGACAAGGGGAGGTTTTACACTAGCACTGAGAACATCAATAACGAAGATGGGGCACGTGAAAAGTAAAATCATGTTAAGAAAAACAAACAGTATCGTTTCGAAGGATGACGTTTATTCTTGCTTCACATAATAAAGCGTTTAACAGGAAAGACGCGTATTTATAAAGAAATTAAAACTCACACACACACTAACATACAATCATACACGCGCACCCACGCACACACTTTGATGTGGCTTTTAACACTTAAATGACGTTAACCATCAGTATCCGAAGCTGCATTCCTACGCTCTTAGCCCATTCCCACACATTGACGCTTTTAGACGCCCCCGAAGAAAAATAAGCTTTGGAAAACATTGTGGAAAATGAAGAAATTGCTTTTTTTAAGCAATTTCTTCATTATCCACAATGTTTTCTATCCCAAAAGTAAAAAATATCCAAATTTTCATAATCTTTAAACTGTCGTCTACAGCTACTTTCAATTTGGTCAAGTCTTAAAATTTGCTTTGTGGGAATGAGTTAAGATTCTCTACCTTCACCATTCTGAATGACCATTGAGGCAATGATTTTAATGTGTAGCAACGCGGCTTCTCCAGTGATGTTTATAAGACGCAAATTTGTTATCGACAGACGCCATGCACTTCGCATTACGATGAGGATACTTCAGTTCTAAACCTTGTTCAATTTACCCGTTGAACAGTACTTGTTTCGAACTTGTATCTTTTAAGGACCTGACACCGTGGAGGAAACAAAAGAGAAAATGATAATTAGATGCGGCTTTTTATCGTACCACAAAGTTTCGAAATTAATAGATAGACAGCCCAGCAAAGCCTGTTTTATTTTGAGGCAGACAATCAATCCTTCTTGTATCAGTAAAATTGGAGCGGAAGGCTCATTGAGTTGTTATTCATTTATACTGACAGACCAAATATGTCATCGGATAGTTCATGTCAACAAAATCAATCTACTTGAAATAAATGACCTCGAACCATGTTATGGTTTTAATCAAATAAACAACAACCATAATACTTGATCAAACGGCAACAAATTCATGGAATATGGTCTATGTATAGACAAGAGGTACCCTTTCCGAATTTGTTACATTACATTTACAATATTCTCTTATTCAATTCATGAAAGTGTTGACAGTCTGTGATCATCATAACTTTTAAAGGTAGGTATCGATGTTTTTTTCATGTCACAGACTTTAATTATTTTCATTACCTCTCATAAACTATTTGAAAACAATATGCCGAAAAGTAGTTTTGCAAAAATATGAGGTCGCATATCAGAAAAAAGCAGGGTATTTCCCTAATGGCCTACGTAGGCTATTAATCTAATTTCAGATTAATCCGAGACAGCTACGAAGATTATAGGGCATTCAAGTGGCGCGATTAACCGTTAAAACCTTGCATCTAGTTCAAATTACATCAAACCAACGTCATAGTTACGTCATCAGGAGTAATGTTCGCTAGCCGGCCTGTAAAGATCAGTCCTTTCATGTGACATGATTTAGGACGTTGGCTGTTTCGCTAGTAAATTTGTTACCTTCATTTGACTGGGTCATATGCAAATGAGGTCATCCGATGTCGACAGCCGAATTCCGTGATATCTAAAATAACCTGGAATTCCGCTGAACAATTCAGATATAACAAGAAAAACCACTTTAGGTCTATTAGATAACCACCAAGTGAATACCTGACCTAACTTTAAGTATTAAATGTTCGTTTGAGTCTATTTTGCGGCACTTGGTAATTTTTCTTATCTAGGTTTCAGAAACATCGATACCTCCCTTTAATAGTACTTAAGTTATATCGGGGTGGCTGGAGCTCCTAACCATGGATTCCTGGTAGTTCTCACACCGGTAATACCACTACATCCTTATCGAGCCTCTAGCTGCTCATCCCACTTAGGTGTACGATTTACTCACTCATCTTGATGATACATGTTGGCATTATTGAGAGAGGTTACTGATAAGCCAGCAAAACCGCTCTCAGGACTTTCAGTCCTTTGCTTTAAAGTTAGGAACATTCGTTTTCATGACTAAACCAGGTTAGTCGCCTTCTAATAAATATGTAGAAGTATTACAGTTAGAAATTTGAAATTGAGATGCAAACTTTTTTGTTTAATATCTGCGCAAGAACCGCTTTAAAAGGTTCATTCTTTTATTCACACTATTTTTGCTACTAACAGAACAGGATTATTTCATTCTATTTGAAATAAGCAATTTGTCCCTGAAAAATGATAGAAAATAACATTCAGATTGAAAAAAAAGGTTGAACCATTCGAAAATTCCCTCTTTCCCTTCCTTAATTTCAGACAGGATTACCCTACATCCTAACGAGATCTCCCTCATCATGGTATAAAATTCTTAGATGAGGGCAAACGTTTTATAAACTGAAAATTGTTGAAAACTACCCTAGTGAGATGGTTAAAAACACTTCTTAATATTTCGTGAATAATTCTAGAACTCATCACTTGAACTGTCCTCAGACTGTTTTGGGTCTTTATAGGACAGAAATAGAAATGGGGCTATTCTTATAACTTTTCTTGAAATGATTAAAGGATTCAAAATTAACAGTCTTCATAAATCCTGCTGTAGCTATATATTATTTGAGTGGTCCAGTCCCAAAGGTTCTCTTGTTTGTAGGTACTCATTAGACTATACTGGTGTAGAAGTACCCAAAACTAAGGATTCGAGTGGTTATATTAATATTATTAAGCATCATTCACTTCTTTTGTCAATCCCTATATAAATAGGTCAATGGTTTTTGAAACCAGACACAGCTACAGTGTTTAACCCGGATAAGCCGCCAACTGGGGGTCAGTATTAGTATGGGTTAATAATTAGCATTATCAGCTTAGCAATTAAGAGTCAAAAATAGTAACCTTAGCTAAAGGGATTTTTTGGACTTGTACGTAGATGACGTAACGATGAAGCTAATTTTCTATCCGTATCCATATTAAAACCACGTGAATGTCCCAATATTCACTGAACTGTCTCGGAGTAATTCAATCAAAGCGCTGAAAACCTGAGATTTGTATACACGAGAAAGATAACCTCAGCAGCAAAAAATTGATGATCAGATTATCGAAGGTGTAACTTTCTACCCAAATCTACTGTCGATTATGCGGATATCTGCCAATTTGTGCGCTAGGGGACACAACCTGCCCACAAAGATTATTCCTAACTTTTGAGGTATTGTAACGATGTATTTACATGTATATATCGTACCATATTTTTCACCCGATCAAAATGCTTTGAAGGAATCTAATTAAGGCCACCCATTAATCAGGGGTGTGGGGGTTGGGGGGAGAATGTAGCCAGGTTCGAACTAGGAGGCTCTCGCGTGTGATACGAGTATTCTACCACATAGACCAATTTCGTTATGAAAATCTCCAGTAGAGAGCGGGCGGTCGTTTACCAGGTTTACATGATTATGTACACCTCTCAAAAATGATAAGCAGACGTTGCTTTCTATGGGTAGAATTCGGAGGTAAATATGTTAAGACACATAGTCCGAGCACGACCAAGCTGCAGACAGTGCGAATATGATCCTATGAATGACCGATTAATTTGTTAAACAAAACATTCCAATCGTACGTAAAACCGACAGCTTCGCTTATCAGCTTTATACGGCAACTTCGTCTAATCCGGACGTTTTAGCATTGTAACTATAGAATAAGTAATATTATTTTGGCATAAAACAAACACCTTATTTTTTCTTAACAATATGACATGATTATATATGATTAATAATTGTCCAATATATTATATATCCCCTTTCTTTCTGTCCATTCACTCATCAATTCGTGATAATTTTGCCAAATTTAGAGCACTCGCACGAAAGTACTGTACATCAAGCGCCAGCTTTCAATGAGTCATATCTGGCCTTCGTCGGGCGTATTGATTTATATATTCGCAGTCATGTAATTCGCCCCGATCTACTTTCCATGTTGCAGAATATTATATTTATTTCGTTGGATGTTTTTGCATTTTTACATTAAACTCTACGTGGATTGAAATGTTACCATGGTAACTTAAGCCTCAGATTGCTACGCAATCTCAGGTTAAAAACAGATTATAAACCTTCGTAGGATTTTGGGGTTGTTGTTGTTGTTTTATAAAAGAACTATACTTTTTTCAAAAATACATTTTAGAATATTGTATTTGAATAATATATGAGAGGGACAGTAATAAAAGATAAGATAGTAAAATGTGTGACATCAAAAAATATCGATACCCCCTTAAAAATATGGACAATTCAAAAACTGAATGGTCTGGTTACGGTTGAATGATATCCAATTGACATTTGTTCATTTTTTACTGCATTCTTTTAATCAACCCTGCTCGATCCGAATCCTATTTCAATTACTAGCATGCTCTCACGGTATGTCCCTTTTCACAAATAAGGCTCAAGGGGCGGAATAGGACCTGATTCGAAGTACAATAGTACGTACTGCGCATCCTGAATAAGGTCAAAACTTTCCGCTTGAAGAAAGTTGTCTGGATCAAGATTACATCGTTAAGTCTTACTATATCGATGGTTTAGCGCGAAACAGTTGTAACTGCCTATATGTTTATAGGCAGTTACAACTGTTTCGCGCTGAACCATCGATATGTTTGTTAATGAAAGATATCTCTAATTGACCAATCGTTGGCCCCTCCCACTTACTCCTTTGGCTACACCCAATGACTTCGACAGTAAGTCCTGCTTCTATTTTAAAGATTGTTATTTTGTAAAATTTATGGCCAGTAGTAAAAAGTTTGAATGGTTAGTTGGCGACATAAACGTTGTCACTACAGTTTGAATACCACGTTTAAGTTGCCAAACAACAAAAATGTTTCACACAAATGGTGGGCAATGTCGGAGTTTAAAATCTCAATTCCGGACTGACTGGATGTTATGATTGGTCGATATATTTCTTAATTAACAGTCGCGATTGGTCAATTGACGGTTCGCCAGCCCTGACAACAGTGTCCGCTGGTGCAGCTCTATGATCTCCAACAGACAGTTCCTCTGGCATGATTTTGTAGAATTTTTTGCCAGAACTATGTTATTAAAAGTAAAACTGTTGGTTGGCGACCTTAACCTCGTAACTACAGCTTGTATGAACTGTAGTAACAACGTTAATATCATCAAAGCAAAAAATGGCTTCATGTAAATGTCTATTGATGTCGTAGTTGAAAGTCCACTTTCGATCTAAAAATTCATTTGATTGGTCGATTGATTCTTTGACTGACAACCGTGATCTATCAATTTGGATCATCTGAAATTCTCTTTTTCAAACATTTGTATTGCAGAATTACTGTCAGGTTGCTTTTCATCTCTTTCAAACAACACCCCAAAATATGAATTTAGTATCGGTTGTTCCGGAATGTGTCCAACCTAATGGTGTGCTTGATAACTGAGCATTTGAAATTTGCAGTCAGTTGCTACCAAATAGCTTTCAACAAAATATTTGCTTAGGAAATTTTGTTGTTTAGGTTATTTGGTATAAATAATAAAGAAAATGGTACGTAAAACTATGTTTTAAATTACAAGGGTGTTATATAACGTCGGTCTGCAACCTCAACCTCGTAACAATAGCATCCTTCAGGCCTTAGATGGGAGGTTTTCCACAGCCTTTGACGGTGTCCAGTGCGTTATAAATTCTTCTAAACACAATCTGACAACTTATGTCTGAAGTTAGCAACTGGGAAGACACTATTAAAATTACGGTGCGGCTATTGTGTCGACCGGCACCTCTCATCTCTGAAAGACAGTGGGTGTACGTGTTCCATTACTACAGTTAAGAAGGAAGGTTTATGGCGTATTTAAATCATTACTTTTTAATAAAACTGTATTTTTATGGATTGACGCCATGAGGTAAGAATTGATATATTTTGCATTTTGAAATATGAGATCATTCTATATGCTAATTAATTAGAATTCGTTTCCTTGCGTCTGCCCTTCCTTTTTAAAATACGCTTGGATTCTGGAACAAACTGAATTTTATGAATACACTGGGATTCTAATTTGGCGACTGTTTTTTTTTTTTTTTTTTTTTTTTCATGTGACTAATTATCCCTCAAAACACTTGCTTGTCATAAATTAATCTATCACTGTAACCGGGAAATGAGAGACAGATTCTTTCCAAGTTTTCGTGATATGTACATTAATTGTCTACTTATGCAAATATTCTTGTATATTAACGAGGAACGCGGAGAAATAGATACGAATGCATTTTTTTTTTCAAACCAATAGCCAGTTTATACCATAGTTAGACTCACTTGTAATGGATAAATCATAGAAAAAAAATCGGTATTCGGCGACCTGGTTTTCAAATTAGACATAGACGTATTACCTTAAAAAAAACTTACTTGTCATAAATCAACCTATCATGGTAAGCAGGAAATGAGAAACACATTTGATACTCTTTGGGTGACATGTACATTGTATACTGATTGAAATTGTTGTCAATTAGCGAGGCACGCGGAGAAGTAGAATCGAATGAGTGTTTTGAAACCAATCAATAGTTAATGCCATAATTACACTCATCTCTAATGTTTTGGAAATAATGACCAGTTCCGGTATTTGGCGACAAGTTTTTCAAATGAAGAATCGACTTATTTGTCATAAATCAGCCTATCATGGTAAGCAGGAAATGAGAAATGTATTTGATACTGTCCTAGTTTTCGTGATATGTACATTGTCTACTATTGTAAATTATATTGTTAATTAACGAGGAACGCACAGAAATAGAATCGAATGCATGTCTTTGAAACCAATGACCAGTTAATGCAATAATTTCACTCATCTCCAATGTTTTTTATCAACCAAATTCTTTGAAATATCTATTGGGAAGGTTTTGATCTCAGAATTAACTCATAATGCACACAAATGATCAACATTGGCTTCCAATCAGACTATCAATCGACCAATACAAATATCATTTAAACCGGAAGTAAACTTTGAACTCCAACATTGGCCTACATGAATAAATAGAACGATTCCTTTTTTTCACCCAAACATTTACACGTGAAACAATTGTGTTGATTTGGCGTCATACATGTCGTATCTCAAGCCACAAACAAACCATTCATTTTTCTTGTTGCATGTTTCTTTCAATAAATTTTGCCATTAACTTCATACTATATCGAAGTTGAACTTCCTATCGAAGTCAGTGAGAGCAGCTAGCGGAGTCAGAGGGCGGGTCAGCAATTTGTCGATTCCAACTTTTTGCCGAACCAGTCGGGATAACCGGTTCATGTTTTCTCGAATAGTGATATTTTCTCCATATGAGGAGAGGGAAAGGGATTTGTCTCAGGCCAAACCATGATTTTGCCCAATGATATCCCGAGTCTAGTTCTTTGGAACCAACCCAGCTTTGACACAGCGAGGCTACCTTGATTCATTACTTAGGCAAGCGGATCGAGATCCCCCATCAAACCGTGGAACTGGATTGTTTGGCGAATGTGGTAATGAGTCTTAACCCCGAATGGAAAAGAAAAGGTATTAAGATCGCAAAGGTCAACTCACTAACCCTCGGTAAAATGACAAATCGCTGCTGTCTATCAAGTAATCGATTGATCAATCAAATGACTCATTTGGTCCGAGACTGAATAGTTAACCCAAGCATTTATAATAAGCATTTGTTGGTTTGGCGACTTTAACATTGTATCTTAGCTATATTTCAAGTTGTTGTTACGATTTTTAAGTTTCCACAACTTTCTCTTGTGTGCATTATATTTGTGGCCATATATTTTTCAAACAATTCCAAAAAATACGGTAAAAACCCGGCAGCTGGTTTCCAGGACAGATCCCGTAAAATTACGGCCAATCCGTTACGGCGCCTCTTCGTAATATTACGGTCAGACCAGTGATATACCGTAACACGCGAAGCGTAATTTTAATGGATCTTCCTGGAAACCAGCTACCGGGTCTTTTTCGTAAAATTTTACGGGGCATTAAGACCGTTTTTTTTATACATTCATATTATAATGCTTTCCTTCTTCAGTAAATTTCATATAGATTATTTAAATGTCTTTTACACCATTTAAACATATTTAGAGATACATAAGTCTGACCTTAGTCTACACCTATCATGGTAAGCAGGAAAGAGAAACGTATTTGATACTGTCCTAGTTTTTGTGATATGTACATTGTCTACTATTGTAAATTATATTGTTGATTAATGAGGAACGCACAGAAATAGAATCGAATGCATGTTTTTGAAACCAATGACCAGTTAATGCAATAATTTCACTCATCTCCAATGTTTTTTATCAACCAAATTCTTTCAAATATCTATTGGGAAGGTTTTGATCTCAGAATTAACTCATAATGCACACAAATGATCAACATTGCGTCATCGTCGTTCTAAAATGACGTAACTACAGCTTGAATCAAGCTGTAGTTACAACGTTTTAGAACAACAACGACGATTGGCTTTCAATCAGACTATCAATCGACTAATACAAAATATCATTTAAACTGGAAGTTAACTTTGAACTCCAATATTGGCCTACATGAATAAACAGAACGATTCCTTTTTTTTTCACCCAAACATTTACAGTTGAAACAATGTTGGTTTGGCGTCATACATGTCGTAACTCAAGCCACGAACAAATCATTTATTTTCTTGTCGCATGTTTCTGGCAATAAATCTTGCCATTAACACAATTTTTTTATCGAAGTGGAACTTCCTATCGAAGTCAGTGAAAGCAGCTAGCGGAGTCAGAGGGCGGGACAGCGATCTGTCGATTCCAACTTTTTGTCGAACCAGTAGGGTGTACCGGTTCGCTTTTCTCGAATAGTGATATTTTCTCCATATGGGGGGGGGGAGCGGAAGGAATTTGCCTTAGGCTAAACCAAAAATTTCCCCATGATATTTCCTGAGTCTAGTTCTTTAAGGACCAATTAAGCTTTGACACAGCGAGTTTACGTTAATTCATGACTTTAGAAAGCGGATCGAGATCCCCTCTCAAACCGTGGAACTGGATACTTTGGCGGTTTATCGAATTATCCTGGTAATGTGTCTTAACCTCGTCTGGAATAGAAAATGTGTCATATCGCCAATGTCAACTCACTTACTCTTTCTGTTCTATATTCGGTCAAGATCAGCGCCTCCCAAATTTCATGCCAGATTCTACGTGATCAAAATGATATAGTATGAATATAGGTAATTACTGTAATGAGATCCCTGGTGTCCGAAAATGAGCTCAAAGTATCTCATTGAATAATTCATAGACAATCTGTTTTCATCGTTTTTATCTAACATCTATAAGGAAAGAGATTTAGGGCTTATAGAATAATCTTATGTCTTATTCTTATAAAGTTTCTACGTCGACGGGTTAGTTTTGTCTGGAAAGGTCACACTTCCTTATCAGCACAGCAATGCGTTAATTCAGACCTTCGGTAAAATGACAAATCGCTGCTGTCTATCAAGAAATCGATTCGTCAATCAAATGACTCATTTGGTCCGAGACTGAATAGTTAACCCCAGCATTTATATTAAGCATTGGTTGGTTTGGCTTTAGCTTATTCAAGTTGTGTTGTTACGATGTTTAAGTTGCCACTACCTTCTCTTGTGTTTCCAGGACAGATCCCGTAAAATTACGGCCAATCCGTTACGGCGCCTCTACGTTATATTACGGTCAGACCAATGATATACCGTAACACGCGAACCGTAATTTTACAGGATCTTTCTGGAAACCAGCTACCGGGTCTTTTCCGTAAAGTTTTACGGGGCATCAAGACCGTTTTTTGTACATTCATATTATATTGCTTTCTTCTGCAGTAAATTACACATAGAATATTTAAATGTCTTTTACACCATTTAAACATATTTAGAGATACATATGCAAACATTTCCATAAACAATATACCTATCTCTATTTTAACATAACAAAGAGACTAAAATTCAATCTGTCTTGTTTTATTGAATCATTCATGATTTAACAATGAAAGCTTCTGATCACAATGGGCCCCTACCGATATACGGAGTTGTCCTGAAAACTGCCTTTCGTTTTGAGATTTTTGTCTGTAAAAGGTTAAATGGTAAATCAAATTTAAAAGTTAACGATGTCCTCTCATAAACTGCTGTTTTAATCCAAGTAACTTACACGCTTTTGATCGGTATCTTTGATTGAGTGATAGACCACGGTTGGTATTTTGGATATACACTGGATATATCTCATAATGATCGGCCATTTGCTTTTGATTTTCACCCGATATCCCCTTAATTACAAGTAACAAAGGAAGTCGTTCGCCATTCCATCTAATTCTAAGAAAATTAGACAAATTTGGAAAAAATGTTTAAGTAAGAAAAATCTGAAAAAAAAACATGTTTAAGATCTCTTTTTTACAACAAATAATTTGATTTTTTAGTAAATATACATAGTATCATATATGTCATTGCATGATATGTCTCAATATAGTAATAAGAATTTGGTAAATGGATTAACACGTTCAAAAAGATTGTCATAACACTTCTAACGGTCATCTCTTTAATATTCCACTTTCTCACTTTTTCACAAATTCTTAAATACATGAAGTGATATATAAAACAATAAATTAAAAAAAAAAAAAAAAAACATTCAGTAGGGTAGACATACTGTTGAAAAGGAAAAAAGGCTTGCAACAAGCATATTCTTTTTCTACAATGCATTCTCAATTTTCATATTCTTTTTCTACAATGCATTCTCAATTTGAAAGCCACATGGACGTATAATCCAGAGTTAACCAGAATAAATTTTATACAAAAAATATAAATTTGTGCACTCATCTAATATCAGATGTTAAAGCTTGTGAAGGTTGATTGATTTATATTGGTTTACCCATTCTCACACAATGACGGTTTTAGGCGACCCCGAAGAAGAAAAAATGGGAAAACATTGTGTTAAATGACAAAATTACTTGTAACAATCAATTTCTTCATTTTGCCGAATGTTTTCTGCCTAGAAAGATGAAAATATCTACAAATTTATAAGTATAAAGTTGTCATGTGCAACTCCTTTAAATTTGGCACAGTCTAATATTTTGCCCTCCGGTTATCGGTTAAACACCACTTTCAACATTAAATCAGTTACTAGGCATAACTGACATTTCATCTGAGCAACCAGCTGCTCACCCTATTTAGACCTTATCATTTGCTGGTATCATTAGCTCACCTGAGCACAAAGTGCGAGGTGAGCTATTGTGATCGGTCGTTGTCCGTCGTCCGTCCGTCCGTCTGTCCGTCTGTCCGTCTGTCCGTCTGTCCGTCCGTCCACAATTTCTTTAAAAATCTTCTCCTCCTAAACTAGTAGGCCAATCAAGCTGAAACTTTGCAGGGATGTTCCTTGGGTCAAGTTCTACAAAAGTTGTTAAAAGAATTTAATTCCGTCAAAAACTCTGGTTGCCGCGGCATGTGAAAATTGGAATCTTTAGTAAATCTGTAAAAATCTTTAAAAATCTTCTCCTCCTAAACCAGTGGGCCAATCAAGCTGAAACTTTGCAGAGATGTTCTTTGGGTGAAGTTCTACAAAAGTTGTTAAAAGAATTTAATTCCGTCAAAAACTCTGGTTGCCGCGGCATGTGAAAATTGGAATCTTTAGTAAATCTGTAAAAATCTTTAAAAATCTTCTCCTCCTAAACCAGTGGGCCAATCAAGCTGAAACTTTGCAGAGATTTTCTTTGGGTGAAGTTCTACAAAAGTTGTTAAAAGAATTTAATTCCGTCAAAAACTCTGGTTGCCGCGGCATGTGAAAATGGGAATCTTAAATAAATCTGTAAAAATCTTTAAAAATTTTCTCCTCCTAAACTAGTAGGCCAATCAAGCTGAAACTTTGCAGGGATGTTCCTTGGGTCAAGTTCTACAAAAGTTGTTAAAAGAATTTAATTCCATCAAAAACTCTGGTTGCCGCGGCATGTGAAAATTGGAATCTTAAATAAATCTGTAAAAATCTTTAAAAATTCTCTCCTACTAAACCAGTAGGCCAATCAAGCTGAAACTTTGCAGAGATGTTCCTTGGGTGAAGTTCCACAAAAGTTGTTAAAAGAATTTAATTCCGTCAAAAACTTTGGTTGCCGCGGCATATGAAAATGGGAATCTTAAGTAAATCTGTAAAAATCTTTAAAAATTTTCTCCTCCTAAACCAGTAGGTAAAGCTCTGCACTAGGGGTCCAAAATTTGGAAAAACGCAAAATTTGAATATGTTAAAAAAAAATTCTTCATTTTAAGGAGGAGGGCATTTATATTTTGAATGTAGCATAGCCTGGCTGTTATCTATCTGTTTTGATCAAATTATGCTTGTAGGTTAATAAACACCCCTTCCCTGGGTGTCCAAAGTTAGTAAAAATGCTCAATTAGACCATGTTCATTAGTCTTTTCCTCCCAATCTAAAAAGTCTAAGGCATTCATATTTTGTATATAGCATATCCAGATGGTTCCCTACCATGTTAGCTAAAATTTTAGCACTGGGATCAAACATGGCACTGCCCCAGAGGTCAAAAATTTTTGAAAACGCCCAATTAGAGCAACATCAAAAGTCTTCTCCTTCTAAAACATAAGGTGAAGGGCATACATATTTGGTATGTAGCATGACTAAATAATTTTGTACTACGTAACAGGAAAATATGCTCTTAGGATAAAAAATGTCTCTGTTCCTGGGGTTGAAAATTGCGTAAATTGCATTGAAAGAATTCTTCTTCTTAAAAATAGGTTCCAGAGCATTTACATTAAAAACAAAGGATAACATTATTGTTATCTACCATGTTAATATCCTTTTGACAAACATGGCCCTTCCCAAGGCATCCAAGGATATGAAAAACGCTCAATAAGAGCATGTTCAAATATTTTCGACTCCTCATGTATAAGTTGTAATGCATTCATATTTTGATTTATAGTACATCCAGATTGTTCTCTACCAAGGTTGCTAAAATTACACCCATTGAAGTTGCAGACAGTAATTAGAGTTTGATTGAAATCTAAATACAAAGAATTTCAGGTAGAAAACACTGTTAGAAATGGATAAATTGCTTGTCACTCCCTTTCTCACTATGTATTTTTCAAACCTGTTTTCCCTGAGGGTGACAAATTCTGGGATAGTTTGGTAATGGATTAAACTATAAAGCCAAAGGCATTCATTATTATTGTAAAGCATTACTGGATTGTTTTGTACAAAGCCCAAAATCTTATATATCTTTTATTGTACTGTACTGTAATTTGGAGATGCCTCAGGTGAGCGATTTAGGACCATCATGGTCCTCTTGTTAATGATATATCTTACTTGCCATTGGTAAGAAACGAATGACATATCTTGGGAGGACCTACAGAGGCAACAATCATTTCTACAAGCCTTCAGACACTTTACAAAGCTTGTTGAGGATCATGCAGTGAAAATCTGATTAAATCTATTTCATATTCATCAATGAAAAGTGTATTTGGTAAATTCCCATGGTCATGCAATGAAGACGTATGGAAGGCTTCTTTGTAACAGTTCCCGTTTGTAAAATGACATATTTTATAAATTCAAAGCCCCGCTTGACATGTGAAACCAATTTTTAAAAAAAGGAAATAACGGAGTGTATTTCCGTGAGTATCATTGTATTTATTTCGATCGAAAAAGCTCTTTTTATGGTAATCCATACGTATATCCTGAATTAGGGTATATCCGAAAGATACACTTTCATATCGGCTCATTTACGATTATAAGCACGTTAAACGTCTTTTAGCTTTAAAAATTAAGCTAGGCTGTTAAAATAAAGTAGTCTCTAGATCATCTAGGGTTTCAACATTGATGACACGTAGTATGAGCTGGCAACTAACCTGTTAATGTTTTCGATACAGATATCATCGATTTTTCGCCGGAACTACCCAAGGATTTAAGGGAGGTCACTCTAATACTAAAACTAAGCGGAGTAACTCTGGATATCGGTAGGGGCCCATTAAATCACACAAACGAATCATGATATCGTTTAGGCGAAGAATTGGTTCCTCTAACAGTTCACGTATGATTTAACAATGAAATCTTCTAACATAGTTAAATCACAAAATAGAATCATATTGTCTTTAAGGTGAAAATTTGGTTCCTCTCATAGTACTCATCAATCCTCCTCTATACTTTTCATAGAATATGTGTTGTTAATTTCCGCTGAATTGTTTCATCTTGGATAAAAGGCTAGTAAATCCCATGAAAGTAAAAAGACGGACATATATATCTATGACATATTACATAATTTAGGCTTCGTCCAAATGTTGTGTTCCGGATTCAAGTAAAGTTTTTGTCACACACAACTTAAAATTTTTGTCTTGCACTAAACAGTGTTGGTAGGAAGATTGTATTTAAAAATCAAACCAAAAAATGTAAAATGTTCAGCATGAGGATGTGCATGCATGCTAATTTCAAGCCTACGCACAGGTCTAAGCATTTAAGAGATGAAGAGAATATTTTTATGTTTTCATGGAGGTATGAACCGAAAAACCTAATCACACTGTATGAATACGCGAAGCGGATTCATACATTGTGTGATTAGGTTTTTCGGTTCATACCTCCATGAAAACAAAAAGTATTCTCTTCATTTCTAATAATTTAATAGCATCGAGCGAAAAAAACAAAAGCTTTACAAATTTTGATACCTTTTTGTCTGGGACTATTTTGTGCGGAAGCATACAAAATCCCTGCGTGCTCAAAATTTTGTTCATGGGGTTATGAATTTTTTTTTCGACCAATCAGAACGCTAGTTTTTGATAGAAAAACTAAAAATTAAATTATTGGTGGATGAACTCTTGTAATGAATTGAAGTACATGAAAAATAATATTACTTCTTAAGGGGCAAGTTCAACAGCATCTTTTTATCTGGTAGGACCTTTCTGCCACACAATGTCTCATCAATGTCAATCAAACGTCTTTAAGATAACTCAAATAATATCACATCAACTGTAAAATTGCATAGTTTTCTTTAAGAAATCGGCCATATGAACTTACACTTTAAATGATAAAAGTAAAATGTTTACGTTTCAACCTTGTTCAATCCTGGTCCAAGATTATATATGACTTACCTGTGGGAGTAATTTCAGTCTGCCGTCACCAAATGTGATATCAAGATGGGGGTAAGGTTATAATTAATACTTTTGTCATAGCTGGCCATCTTACACCACGATACACTGAGGCAATGCCAGGACAACTAATATTGAAATGCAGAGTTTACAATGTTCACCAACAAATAAAACTTATGTATGGATTTATAAACATCTAATTATTTCCTTTTTCAGCCTTTAATAAATAGACTTTATACTAATTACATGTCTTAATAACCAAACAAATAAGTTTTTGAAATTGTCAAAAATACGGAAAAATACCAGTAAAAAGACGGGTTCATCTGTTAAACGTCATATTTTATTTGACTGGAAAGAGTATCACAAAGCGTATATCTATATCCTATTGTTGGTCATCAAAGCCACAAAACTATTCATACTTGTAACACGCATGTTCATATCATTCAGTCAGAAGCATAGATATTGTAACGGTAGTCAACATGATAAGCAAACAGTAATGGGTGGGGTAAAATGAAAGATGAAATAGCAGAATAACGATATTTACCTTTCTCAGATGCGTTCATTTACAAGGTCAATTCGATCACACCGTAACTTCTTCTATCCCCATGTGACCTCTATCGATCTAGATGAACCCAACCATCTAAATCCGATTCGAAATAAGTGACAGTTGTCAGGAAAATGTCTGCGGTGTTCAAATTAGGTTAGATTCTGTAGAGGGTTAATACGGTACAAAACCGTAACGAAAATTCCGTAAAAACGATAAAATTTTACGTTATTTTTTTATTTTATGTGCCTTTCGATGAAATCGCTTCTGTCAACCAAAGAATCGATCGACCAATCGAATCAATAATTTAAACCGAACGTACACTTTGACCTCCGACATCTATTTGTAGGAATTTTGTCGGTTTTATCCATCGTAACTACAGCTTATTCAAGCTGTAGTTACGGTGTTAAAGTCGCCATATATCCAATTCATTTTTGTTGTATAATGGGCGGGCCGACGGAGGCTGTGGGCGTGACCGACGGAGGCAGTGGGCGGGCCGACGGAGGCAGTTGGCGGGCCGACGGAGGCAGTTGGCGGGCCGACGGAGGCAGTGGGCGGGCCGACGGAGGCAGTGGGCGTGACCGACGGAGGCAGTGGGCGTGACCGACGGAGGCAGTGGCGGGCCGAAGATCGCTCGATTAGCTGTAGCTAGTCACACACATTACAAAATGCACACAGACAAGGCAGTTTTTCTGAGATGACATAAGTTTGTTGATACAAACAAGTTTTTGTTTGTTGGCTAACTAAACGTCCTTTATACAGACAAAATTAATGAGGTCCATCGTTGTACATGAACGAGTACATGAACAACGCAAAGTCGTATTCTGTAAAAAATATCCGAATCTGCTTATCGAGCTAAAATGTGCAGATACATATATACAACAGTATTTCTTTCTCTAATGCCTTAAATAGATATCTTCCTAGGGGAAAATCGAATCCTTGCTCCGTGACATTTCCCAATCCTATCTCATTAAGGACCAATTAAGCTTTGTCACAGATGTAACCTTATACCATAGGATTTATTAGCGATGTAAGCTCTAAGATAGATACAAACACGCTTACGCTAACAGCCAAGGGGAGCTTTCAAACTAGCACTGAGAACATCAATAACGCCGATGGGTCACGCGTAAAGCAAAATCGTGTTAAGAAAAACAAACAGTATCGTTTTATAGAATGACGTTTCTTTTCGCTTGACATAAGAAAGCGTTTGACTATAAAGACGCATATTTCGAAGACATTAAAACTCAGACACACACACTAGCATACATACCCCCCCCCCCATACACACATGCGCACGCGACCCGAACATACTTTTATGTTACCTGCAGCACCTAAATGGCCTAAACTATCAGTGTCGAATGTTGAATTCCTTAGCTCTTAAGATACTCTGCCTTCACGATTCTGAATGACAATCAAGACTATGATTTAAGGTGTAGCAACGCGGTCTCTGTAGTAATGTGAACGGACAAAATGCGTTAATTACAGACGTTATGCACTGTGCACTTCGATGTGGATATTTCTGTCCAAATCCATGTTTAATTTACACGTTGTATTTTAATTTCTCATGAGCTTATGGTCGCATTATGAAAATATTCTCTAAATACAGGTGGTCGCTTCAGGAAGATTGGCTTCACTTGTTCAGACGTTAATTACTTATCGCTGTAATTCTTGTCATGATTTTCAACATGTCAATGCTTGGTTTTATGGCTTTTGGTTTGGTTAGCATCATTATTTTCACAAATGGTATTCAAAAGGTTTTGGTGTGAAATTGTTTGTAAATAGTTGCCGTGGTTTTATACGATGTCGTTTATTTTAGTACGAAAACAATAATTGACGTCATCAACAACGACAAATAATTTGCCAATCGTAAATCAAAGAATCAATTGACCCAAAATTAATTCATTTACACCGAAAGTGGACTTTGACGTCCACACTGGCCGATATTTATGTGAAGCATTTTATGTTGGTTTGGCAACTTGAACGTCGCAACTATAGCTCCAGCTAATGGTGTCAATAAGACATAAGAATATAGGGAATATTACAACAGTGTATTTTTCTATTTGTTGTTATCGTATTCGAGAATCGTGTGTAGGTATTTTTTATTGGATGAGACCGAAGGTCGAATCCAATAAAATATACCTACACACGTTTCGAGAAAAACACACTGTTGTAATATTCCTTTTATTATATACCTTTAGGACATAAAATAAAGAAAATTCTCTTAAATGATTAAGAAATAACCAACTTTCTGAAAAAAACCCGAACGTCAATACACAAAAAGTAGTCCGTGTTTAACGGTACTCGACGAAAACGGTTTTTGGTACACGCCGAATACGTTTTTTTTTCTGTGGAGTTGTATTAGATAGCCAGATTTCAATTCATATCATTTATAGGTAAATAATAAGAAGTATTTGGAGCCTTGTTTGGACTTATAGTGATAAAGTATGACTCGGAAGACGCTCACAAAATGACCTGAAATCAGTATTTTCTAGTAAACAAGAACACTTCTTAACAGCGCAACGTAACTTTTAGCAGGAAAATATAACACTGCCCGTATTAGACTTTATTATATACCCACCGAACTTCCTTATACGCTACATAGGGAATATTACAACAGTGTCTTTTTCTATGCGTTGTTATCGTGTTCGAGAATCGTGTGTAGGTATTTTTTATTGGATGAGACCAAATAGAAAAACACACTGTTGTAATATTCCTTTTATTATATACCTTTTAGGAAATGACATTAAGAAAATTCTCTTAAGGGTTGATCATAAATAAAAATGGCCGAAATATGTGAAAATGTAAATTTTGAAAAAAAGGGTATGGAAAGATATGGGAATGTACCAACTTGTAACAAAACAATGAAATAGGCCCAAAAGTACTAAAAATACCTTTCACTATCTAAAATTCAAGCAAATAGAGTTATTCTGATAATAAAGAGAGGGAACATGTGCCATTTTCTATTTACATCGGTTAGAAAAATGTACCGATGCATTTGAGCCCAAAGAATGCAAATGTGGATTTAAATATCTAGAGAACAATGTACGAGACCTGGTTTTATTTAAAGACCACTATGTCCCGATATATTTCATTCCAAAACCACCTTTTCTTTTCAAATGAGGCATGGCTGCCATTTTTGACAGCAACAAAAAATGTAAACAAAAACGTTTTGGCTGACTACAACGACCGTATTCGTTGACAACCAAAAGGGTAACTGGTGTAACGTTCGAGGGTGTTTACACTACATTCAAAGCATAACAATTACCTTGATCTCAAGTTCTTTATCTTTAAAACATAGAAATGAAATCGGTCTGTAAGCGAGCTGTGACCGTGAGAATTTTTATTTTCGCCGCTTTGAAATTTACATATCACTACGCGTTAGAATTAGACTGGGAGGCATTACTTTATCAGTGGTACTCTCGGCCCGTCGGTCTTCTCGGCCTCTATTGAAACCGATCGCCGGGAAATATATGATCAATATGCCATACCTTACAATATACTTATAAGGTTTGAGCAAAATTGATATTTTCGATTATATTGACGCATTACATAACCCAATCCACCAATTCAAATTGTTTTTAGAACAATTTAAAGGTATACAGTCATTTCGTACCATAACCATTTCGTAATTTCTACGGTTATTTAGTACTATACAATGGTAATTTTGTACCATGCGTTGGTCATTTTGTACCAAAGAATAATTCATTTCGTACCATCTTGTATCACAAATAAACGACTCAATCAATTTCAGAGAATTTGAGAATTAGATTGTTTGGCATTGTTTGATCGTGTTAGGTAAGATTAGTTAAGATCTAATTGTGGAAGGGCGAACGATTGTTGATTGCTCAATTATGATTAGATTGGCGTTCATTTGACTGTCCCACTTTTATACACCCCATCAAGAAAATTACTTAGAAAACCATTGCTGGTGGCAAGCAATTTCTTCATTATCACAATGTTTTCTTCTCCAAAAGACAAATATTTTAAAAATGCCGTCCACATGAAATTGTGGTTTGCAAATTTTTTAAATATTGAACTGTCTTGAATCTTGTTGTGTGGCAATTCGTTCATGGTTACTCTGTCACATTATTCGGTAAACCATGATACAAATTTGACATAAATACCGTTCTGATTATCTACTAATTTTCTTCTAATGAACACAATCCTCTATTGGAAAAAAGTAATGTGCCGATACAGTAACGTCAACTATCCGTTTGCCTGAATGGACTGTCTTAATTGATTTTCACTTGTTTAATGATCGGTTAATTAGATGAAGCAAATACATAATATAATATTTTTTTATGTTATTAATTTTGAATGCGTTTTTTTACTATACAAATAATATAATATTTTTTTTCTAAACATGGTACGAAATGTTCGACGTATGGTGAGAAATGACTACAACACGGTACGAAATAGTCACAGCATGGAACGAAACAACCAATACCATGGTACGAAATTACCAATACTATGGTACGAAATGGTTATGGTACGAAACGTCCGTAATTCGTTCAAATTTGATTTCAGAATAGTTTCATAATTTTAACAAAGCTTCCAATTAACAGCCAAGTTTACTTTATCTTTTTGATTTGCATCTTGGATATTACAAGTACAAGAATAGGTCGCAAAACAGCCTCGAGCAAGGCACTTAGGAGCCCCAGCCAAGTAGCTGCGATATCGTAGCCCTCTTTCTGATAATCTGTACCGGGGATTCACAGATAACACATGAACTATTGAACTTTGCTGTAAAACAGAGCGGCCTTAAATCCAATTTAAATGTGGAAAAAGGGCTGGACATAAGATGCTCGTATGTTGGTAAAAGTGACATAGAAAAATATTAAATATGTATAAAATGCCAAAAGTATACAAAAGCAAAGAAGGAATTAGCTCATAAATACTTTCTTTTGTTAAGTTTTTGACACATGAGTAATACAGAAGAATGTTTTGCATTTGAAATATTCATTTCCTATCAATCATTTAATTTTCTCTTGCAGAGGATAAATTAGCAAACTGAAGCCTAAAAAGAACCAGAATGACACATAAAACGAACAGTAAAAAAACAATAACAATAATATCAATGCAATTTAATCGATTGTAGGACCAATTGCCTCCCGAACAAAATAAAAAAAAAGAAAACCAACTCTCCCGCACTAAATTCTACCTCTTTAAGGTATACGATTAAATGGTATGTTCATGTTTAATCTAAATACAAGGAAGTTGCAGCTCTGAAAAAAGTAACAATACAATTACAATATATAAATATCATGATATAATACACACACACTTCCGCACATATGATATTTAATATATTAAATTTTTCAATAATAAATTAGTATAACAACATATAAAAGAGCATTGTGAGTAAAGACAAAATGGCTTCTGATAAGATATTAATTTCCGACAATATTTGGGCGATTCATTGTATTTGCCTTTATATATTTCTGTTATTTTATTTAAAAGATTGAAAGGGGTTAAGAAGTGCCACTGTCCTTTGAAGTCGAAATTGGAGTTATCCAAACTTAATTAAAATTCTGCCATCCAATGACTAAATTTGTCAGAAAAACCTTTAAATCATGATATACATTGTAGAGAATGTAGAGTACACTCAGTATTTTGAATACAGCTGCAATACAACACATTTTGTCCTTGCAAACCAGTCTTCCTACTCCGAAATTTAGTTAGCATTGGTGATCTCTTCTATTTTTTAAATATACAAACTTCCCCAAATTACCTAAAAACCGTAAAAGTTGTAACAACATGTTCACATTCCATTTAACTGATGATTGCAAAATTATTATGCGTAATTATAGTATAATAGATGTAGATTCTTATTGTTACATTATAGCAACTAAGAGTATAAGGTAAATAAATTGTAAATTGCAGTTGGTGGGGGGGGCAAAAAATGTTTTCGTTGCTTTTGAGTTTTATCACTTTGAATTTAATATAACATAAATATTTTAGTTGTATTTAGCGTACTAAATGACAGCTGTTGATGAGTCATTCATTCATTCACTCTCCTTCAAGTATTGATAATAAAACGCAAAACTATTATTGCATTTGATATTACAGTAGAAAAAAAACTTTTAAAAGCTTGATGTCTATACAGTAATAACTTACAGCATAGATTCTTAAATAAGCTGCTAATGCGGCTAAGCATGGTCTAAAGTTGCTTGAATTTTTTTTTGGTAACTTCAATTTAGCCCATTAACTCGAGCAATGTTAAAAAAACTATTGTGCACTAAGAACAATCATTGAAATGATCATGCAATGAAATTGTAAATTGTAAGATGTTTAATAAGACGCCCAACTAACAGAAAAGGCCACCCATAAATAGTCTGTTGGGTAAACTTTGATGGACATAACACTGTTATGTCCATCAAAGTTTACACGATAACAGTATAGTAAACTATAATGACTTTTATTTCTTCATTTTTTTACGATCTCTTTGGCCCCCGTTTTATTCACCTCAATTTTTCTACAGATCAGGACAATTTGTTTCCGGATCGTTCAATCGTGAGGGCAAATGTAATATCGGGAGAATACGATGAAATCGGGAGATATCACATTATTTTAACGGCTTCCTGTTAAGGACGATTTTTAACCGAAGTCAATTAATATAGAGAAAAGGAAATATCGTATTTGCTTCGTATGTTTTAACTTGATCGAGTCTTTTTACTCTTTGGAAAATATGCCATAAACCTGTTGGTGAAAGTATTTGTTACTAAGCCATCACAATAACATGTTTATATTTTAGGTCGGTTGTGAAAAATTTGATAAATGTTCGTGTAATCAAAACGCATTTCAATAGAGATTTTTATTATTAATACTTTTTGCAGGTATCAAAACTTAATACACATTTATTATTTAATCACTGATAAAGGGGCCGAGTTACCCAGTCCGACTTAAATTAGTGTAAGTTTCCAGTCTACAATTTTTAATGTGTTATTTAAAGCTAACAATCTACTGATTGGTGAAGATTTTGGTTCTACAATACTGTCAAGAATATATTGAACTTGAATTATTGAATAAATATTCTTTAAATAATTAATTGATAACGACCTACATTAATCATAGTGAACACATATTTGGGTGTTCTAAGGCACTCCCGGAAGTTCCGAGACCCAACTAAAAGCAGAAAAAAAATCGACATGTAAATACAGATCGAGGTATTTTTGATTGAATATTAGTCTGTTTTGGTAAAATCAATACATTTCGACCAGATAAGTTTGTACAATTGAAATTAAACCCGGACATAATACCCATTGTGGTGCATTTACGCTAAACGTACATGTTACCGGAAGTTTTCACAAGATATCTGTTTGGCAATTTGTTGCGTATGGTGGTCAAAAGATACCATACCTTTTTCCTGAAGTTTCTAACCGTTTTAGGTATTTTATTTGAAATAACGTGAGAAGAATTGATTGTTGAGCATTGAGTATTTCATATTTTTCCTCATTTGTAAAATTCTATGAGAAATTCAAAACTAATTGTTTTCTATTCGAGAAAGCCTGGGCCACCATACCCTATAGTCTGTTCTATTTTCAATCCATCAATGAAATATTGTTTTGGCTGGGAATAGTAGATGTAAACAAACATTTTGTCTGCCATTTGCAATTCACCTTATAGAAATTGGTCAGTTTCAAATTGAGAATGTGTATTGTATGATATGTGTTCGCTAAATTCAAGGCTCCTATATTGTTCTTTGAGTCTTCCTCTACATATATGAATAAATTTATTTTCTCGCAGTGCAACGGTTACTTCAGTTGAACGCAAATAGAGAAAGGTGTTTGTAAGTCACTTTTTATTTCTTTAAATGCTGTTTTTATGAATTTTATTCAACTTTCCTTATGAATTTGTAGTACTGTGTGAGTAACGAATCCACAGTTAGGTACCCCAGCCTCCATGATATGACTGAAATACTGTTAAAAACATCTTCGCAAGCTAAAGGTTCCAACTCCACCATGTTCCTTACGTAAGGAACAAGATGGAGTTAGAACCCTTGGCTTGCAAAGATAAGTTAAAAGTTGCGTTAAACCCCATTTAATCAATAAATGAGTTTGTTTAGCTCCTCGCGTTTGCCATTATCGAAGGAATGTGGCTACTTTTGATGAGTTTTTCATCTTTTGTCAATCGTAAGTTACGGTTGAATTGACAAATCGCGGGGGTCAATCAAATAACCAGTCGACCAATGAAATTGTTTATTCAGATTGAAATTAGTTTTGAACTCCGACATTGGTCGCTATTTTTGGTAACCTTTTTTGTTGGCTTGGCGACTTTATTCAAGCTGTAGTTACGACGTTTAGGTCGTCAACCAACTATTCTATCATTTGTTACATGCTTTTAGCCATAAATTTTACAAAGTAACGCCGTTTAAAATCGAAGTGGGACTTCCTGTCGGAGTCAACGGGCTTTGCCGACGGAGTAAGTGGGCGGGGCCAGCGATTGGTCAATTACATGTTTGTAGCTACTAGTTTAACTTCAATAGAACACAGAACAGAACAGAACAGAACAGAACTTTTATTTACATCCAAGTACAATTATGTACAATATGGACAAATAAATACAAATACATGAAATAAACGGTTTAACATATCCGGTTTACCAAATATAATATATATCTATACGGGGAAAATTTGAGGGATAGTTTTTTTTTTTTTTTTTTTTTTTTTGCTATGGTTTATAGAACTGCCGGTTAGCGATCAAAACCTGTGACCACAGCTTTACTCCACTATGGCCACGTAAAGGTTTTGGTTGCCAACCGTTGATTTAGTTTCGGAATAAGTGAAATGGCGGAAAGGATATAAAATGCATTGCACTTATCTAAAAATGATTTTTTTTTTATTTTTTTATATCGCCCAGCCTGCGAGAAACGGCACCCACAGCTTGTCCAGGCCTGAAACAAGCCGTGCCTGCAAGATTTCATAAGCTGATTATGCTGGATTGTTGACCTTTTTCTGTTCGGTTCCTGGTTTTTACGTCCCGGTGTTTTATTGGGTACTTGAGAGAAGATTGTGGAAGAAGAAGAAAATGCTTGTAACGAGTAATTTCTCTCCCTCCACAAAATCCTCTACCCTTATGAATGATTATCGTCCAAATAAGATCAATTTCATATTGTAGTCTGCAATTCTTTGAATTTCGGCCCGTCTAGATTTTTTTTTTTTTTTTTTTTAAGTTTAAGGGTTCATTGTTTAGGTTAGGTAGAACTATGTCCCCTTATTGTACCTCCTTGTCCGAAAAAAAAAAGACAAGGATGGTAATGGAGAATGTATAAGAGATCAAGACAAAATTAGTGAAAATTGATAAATGATTGAAAATTGCAGTTGATTTAGATGGAATAGTCCAGCTGTCACAATAAAGTTTTAGACCACTACAATATATAGGGTAGAGAAAGTCAAGAAAGTAACTTAGTTTTATCGTTATCTCATAGAAAATAGGAAGAACGTGTGATTCGTGTTTTTGCAAAGGGCATAACCACAAAATCGTGCAGCTTGTAAAAACACAGGTGGTGAATGGAATACCTGCATAATTAGATCAACAGATAGTAAACCCAGAAGTATTTTTACGTATAGTCGCGTGTTTGCACACGAGACAATTTGCATAGCGAAAACGCCCCATGTGTTGACCAATCAGAAAACATATGTCACGAGAGCGTCAAAGATTTTCACGAGAAGAAACTGGCTGAGTGGTCATGAATGAAATTGCGTAAGTAGATCTCAATTGTTTTCACAATGCAGTTTGTTTATAAAATTGTTCACAAAGTGATTTAATTGGTTGACCTTAAAAGGTTAAGCTTCACTTTCAGCATTATTTCAATCATGACGGACAGCTGGAGCACATAACCAAGAATTCCTGCTATTTCACACACCAGTACTATACCACTACATCCTTTCCAATGCTCTAGTCGCTCATCCTACTTATATTAGTACTTTTCTATAAAGACTGCGATAATTAGAACTTGCACTCAGAGACAAAGAATTAATGTATGCTAGTAAAGATATTACATGTATATACCGATAATTATGCTTCATGTAGCCATTATGTTTTTGTTTTTCAAAATAATTATTTATTTAAAACATACATGAAAGAGGGGAAAATCATTTTTCATCTGATCTGCTTAAATAGTTGAAATATATATATATACACACAGGCCTGACCAATCGGTCTATGAAAACTTAATTTAAAAGGAGAAACCTCTCTAGTCAAGTGATATCCTCATTTCTGTATGATTGTAGGCAACAAAGAAACCTGTTGTTTAACCCTTTCCTATTCAATCTTTTGTTTTTACGTCCCTGTAATCTTATAATAGAGTAAACATTTGGGGAAACATTGAAGAAAAAGAAGAAACCACTTGTAACAGGCATTTTCGTCTTATTCTACAATATTTCCTACCCTATTAAACGGTTATTTTTCTAATTAAGGACACATTGAATATTTCTCTGCAAAACCTTTGAATTTTGACCGGTCTAAAATTTGGCAAAACAGGAAAGGGGTAAGGCAATTTTTTGTTATATTTATTCTTTTCCTTCATCAACAGTTACACCACAAATAATACATGTTGAAATTCAAGTTTGATATTTACAATGTTTCATAAATATATATAACATACATTATGAGTAGTTACAGTGTGGTATATGCTGAAAAGAGAAGACAAATGACATGAAATCTTAATTGGAAAAGGAGAGATCTCATATTTAAAGCAATTTCTCCTATTCTCTCACTTTTGACTCTTTTTCCAATTTGTCACAAAAGAAAATATATATGTACACATGGTATAAATTCAAGTATGGTATTTACAATGCTACATGAATATAAATTTTATAATGTTATATGCATTGTCGTACACTCAACTCTTGCCATGCTCCTTATTCAGAGTTTCATAACCTCTTAATACCAAAGAAAGTTTTGCATTGGTCCAAGTTTGAAAGAATTGTGGTCGCCAATTCACACATTATGGATTCTTAGATTTATTCACCTTTCTTGGTAGAAAACATTGTGGAAAATGGAGAAATCGCTTGTTGTAAGCAATTTCTTTTTTTTTTACACAATGATTTCCCATTTGTTCCTATAGATGGGTGTTTAATAGGGTCATTGATTAGGAATGGCTCAAGGTCTAGGGGCTTAGGCACTGGGAGCATTAGTTTTGGATCAGCCAAACACCAAAAGACCCCCCCCACACACACACAACAATTTCATTTTGGATTAAACTGGACAAACAGTTGGTTTAGACCAAGATCAGGCTGCACTTAATTGCTGGGTGATTTTAGTCCATACCCCTGTTATATTATTATTATTCTGGGTTCAGCATGCATGATTAAAATTGATAAATAAATATTCACAGTATGGTTCTATGATGTACATCATGATAAAAGATCAGAAGGCTATAGTCATGCAAAAATTGATAAAAAAAAAAAAAAAAAAAAAAAAAACATGAATAGTGCGGTTAGCCGAGTGTTAGCTATCAGGTCTTTTATATCAATGCTGCCCCCACAAAACTCCACAACTACAGCCTGGTACCAGCCATGCTCACCAGGTCTTGTGGCGACAACAACGTATCAGTTATATTTCAAGAAATCAATCAGTAAAACTAATGTTTGTTGTGACATTTTGTTAAAAGGATACATTTTAGAAAAGGGTAATTGACTTACATACACAACATTCATGTATTTTGAGTCATTATAGATAATTTACATGGAAGTAAAATTGATTATGTGGGAATTTTCATAGTGAGGCTCATGGTCTGATAATTTTGGACTTTATCATACCATTTGGGCAAGCATTGTGTGAAAAGGACTAGTTGCATATCAGCTACATGTATAAATTCCAATTCTTTAACTTATGAAAAATTCTGATCATTTGTGAAAAACTTTGTTTTTAACCATTGTTAAACAGGATACAAAACTTTGTTAAATTGCCTTATGATCAAAGGATTAAAAGCACTTATAGGCAATTTTTTTTAACATCAATTTTTAACAATTATGGGTTAAAATTGGGAAATAAGGGGTGTAGACTCATATCAGACTGTACATGTCTAATAGGTATGTGTAGGCTGATCTCTTTCCACACTCTCCGTTCAGACATTCTCATTAATGACCATTTGCAAGATTCTCAGTGGATAAGTTAAATAAGACACTGCTAAGTAAATTCATGAATAACTTCAATTGTTGTTAAGAATTATTTTGTTACATTAACCCTTTCCTGACTAATCCCTGATTATTTGTTCCTAGTAATTTATAGATGATAAAATTTGTAGAAAAAAGAAAGTTAGTTTTTTCCTCTTCCTCCACCATTCATTCTACCCCACTGTGTTGTTATTTTTCAGGTTGAGTCAGAGATTAAAATTTCGTCTGCAAAACTTTTGAACTTGGACAAGTCTAAAATTTTGCAAGGCAGAAAAGGGTTAACTTGATTGTAAAACAGGAGGCAAAAGTATTACACTGAAAGGATTTATTGGCATTGTTTCATGATTATTTTAATGAATGAACTTAAGTTTTTTAGATGTGTTGTTGATTTTGATTGGAAAAGTGTTTTCAAGTTTCGTTCATGTCTTTGCAGGTTTTGGAGATATTGACATCTTTCATTGTTGAAAAAGGAACAGTGGAATAAATAATGCATTTCAGAACCAATTTGGTCAGCTTCACAAAGATTGCATAATCTGCTTTCTAGGGGAGTTCCATCATAACGACCTGTCTCTATTGGTAGTCTGTGGTTTGCTGTTTTGAACTTAAAAAGAGGTAAGTAATCTTTTTTGCTCAGAATTTTGAAATACTCTTCAAATTGTGGACAATCTTTGTAACTTAGATAAATTCTACCTTTATTTGTTGAGGTTAATTGCTCATGCCAGTTCTGTTTATATTGGTCAATAAGGGTTTGCTTGATTGTCTTATGGATGTTAATTTGATTGATGTTAAATTGATTTTCCCAAAGATCAAGTCTTCCTACCATGGTTAAAATTTCTTTAATCTTGTTTGGCCATTTGAAGTTATTTTGGTGATTTGCTAGCATATACTTATAGATTTTTAAGGATAATTTCTCTCCCTTGCCTGTTATAAGCCTATTCCAGAAAGAGATCATGCGGGACATTATTACTATCTTTATTGGATATCGACCAAGTTCTCCATATAAAAAAGATAGAGGTGTTGATTTTCGTGCACCTGTTACTTTTCTGAGGAATATTGTGTGTACCTTTTCCAATATTTCTGTATTCTCAAAGCCAAAAATTTCTGAACCGTATGTCAGTATTGGTAGTATTGTGTGGTCAAACAACTTTAATATAAGGTCTAATGGGAGATCAGAGTTATTTATTTTCATATATAAATAGTGTAGTGCCTTGTTAGCTTGCTCGGCTATATGTTTTCGCGCTTTTAGGAATGATCCATTACTTGAAAATGTTATTCCTAGATAGTGGTACTGATCAGTTATTTCAAGAATTTGATTTCCAAGGTTAAAGGAAAAATTATTTGTTACTCTAGCACCAAAAATTACTACCTTGGTTTTATTAGAATTTATTTTTAGGTGCCAATTTAAGCAGTATGTTTCGAATAAATTAAGACTGTTTTGGAAATCTATTTCGTTGTCGGACAGAATAACAGTATCATCAGCATAGAGAAGGACCAATAGTTTAAGCCATAGATTAAGATTATTTGAGTCCTTTAGTTCTACACCAAGTGCACCATTTGAGACAAGATTCGTTTGAAGATCATTTAAAAACAGAGAAAATAATATTGGTGACAAGTTTTCGCCTTGTCTTACACCAATTTCTGATACGAAGGTTGGCGAGAACTGTCCATTTAGTTTAATGCTAGATTTTATATTATTATACATATTGGTAATAACTCTAAGGAAGTTGCCATTTATTCTGTTCAGTAAAAGTTTATGCCAGAGTCCTATGCGCCAAACTTTGTCAAAGGCTTGTGAGAAATCTACAAATGCCGCAAAGAGCTTCTTTTTCTTTTTCCTAAGAATTTCAAAGAGGGAATAAAGGGTGAAGATATGGTCGTTACAGGAATATTTTTTCCTAAATCCAGCTTGGTTTTCTTCTAGGATATTGTTGTCTTCGATGAAGCAATTAAGTCTATTATTTAGCACAGAAGTGAACAGCTTACCTAGGCAACTTAGGATAGTTATTGGTCTATAATTGCTTGGGTCTTTGGGGTCACCCTTGTTCTTAAAAATTGGTATTATTATGCCTTCTAGCCATGTTTTGGGAATAAGTCCAGTGTTTAGTATACAATTAAACAATTTGCAATATAGTGGGAGAAGGATATTTTTGGTGGATTTGATGTATTCATTGATGATATTATCAAACGGGCTTGGGGATTTTGACGATTTTAGATTATTTATGCTGCTCATAATTTCAGTCTCAGTGATTCTAGAGTTTAAATAATCATTAACATTTGTATCGAAATCAGTATACGGGAGACTATCATCATTGATGCCATTCTTGTTAATGTTTTCAAAATGATGATGGAATTCCTCTAAAGATGGTTGCTCATTAATTTTTTGCTTTGGTTTTAGATTTTGCAGAAATTTCCAGTATTTTTTAGGGTTTTTCTCGTTTAATGCTCTTAATTTGTTTGTTTGTTTTTGTTTCTCTAGGTCCATATAATGATATATTGTCCGCTTGTATTCTTTGCTTGTCTGTTGGAGTTTTGCTTTATTGTATATGCTTTTATCTTTAGAATATGAACTTTTGGCCTTATGATATTTTTCTCTGGCTCGAAAACGTTGAGGCCCAAACCATGGCTTGTTCTGGGGAAATAACGTCTTGTAATTTTTACCTGTATGGGTATTTGGAAAGGTTGACTCTGCAGAGGCTTGGAATATTTTCTGGATTTCATCAGTTATATATTCAATTGATTGTTGGGATTGTGGATATGTGTTTAACTGGTCGAGAAGAACATTTATGTTATCTTGATTTATGTTATTTTTGAATTCATCTGACATAGCCGTATTCCACTTTGGTCTATAATTTTCATTAGCCGATTCAGTATCAGGAACTATTTTAAGTTTTGATTCGATTTGCCAAGATACAATGCTATGTCCATCAGAAAAGAGAGAACAGTGGTTTCACCACATTTGTATTTAGATCGCTTGTCAAAGTAGCGAAGAAAAAGATCGCTGGTCACGCCTATTGCCTCTAATGGCCACACCCACTGACTCAAAAGGTCATGCCCGTTGATTCCGATAGGACGATCCGCTTAGATATTTAACAATGTTATTTATTTAGAATTAAAGGCTAGTAACACGTAATGGCAAAAAAAGTAAAACAATTGGTTGGCAACATAAACGTCATAGCTGCAGCTAGAATAAACTGTTCCTGTTGAAATCAAGAACTTAGTTTGTCGATTGGTTCTTTGATTGACAGTCGTGATTGATCATTTCTATAAGCCGCCGTCATAGCGCAGTTGGTAGCGCGTCGGACTGTCAATCTAGAGGTCCCGGGTTCGATCCCCGATGGCGGCACTCATCCTTTCCGACTATTTGTCTCTCACCAATGGGTCGAATATCGTAGACCTATGTGGGATAGCAGCTGGAGGCTAGGAAAGGATGTAATGGTAGTACTGGTGTGAGAAATACCAATATTGCAAATAAATTAGAAAAGCGTTCGTTTGACTTTGCTTTCGGTATTAACCTTTTCCAGTTCAATCCCTGGTTTTTACATCCCTGTGAATTTATACTTGAGAAAATATTGTAGAAAACGAAAAAATAGCTCGTTTCAAGCAATTTCTTCTTTTTCCACAGTATCTTCTATCCTACTGAATGGTTATTTTCAAATTAAACCAACTTTGAATTTTCATCTGCAAAGCCTTTAAATTTGGGCAGATCTAAAATTTTGCAAAAACAGGAAAGGGTTAAGAGTCTTAAATATCGTCGATAGGCTACCTCATCCTCGTAACTACAGCTTTATATATGCCGTAGTTACTAGATTTTGGTTACCCATTAACTAGATTAGGTTCATTATGTAATTGAGCGTGAGAAAACCTGACGATCTGACAACTTTTGTCTGAATATTTACAACTGTAAGGGCAGTATTGAAATTACGTTGTTCTGATGTGACAAGGCTTTTATGTCAGGCAACATTTCTCCTTTTTGAAAATAGTTTGTGTACGTAAACCACTCCATAACGTAAGATAAGAAGGAGTCAACAAGCAAATTCTTTTTCGCCACATTATTTCTAGTTGTGCTATCCATCGAGTAGGTTAAGTAACCAGGCGGGACTCTCTGCAGGCCTTGCACTTTGCCTCGGCAGGGATGTAAAGGGAACACATACCGGTTACCGTTGTTAACCCATATCCACACAATCCCTCCGTTTTTACGCTCCTCAAGAAAAAAAAACTTTGGAAAACATTGTGGATAACGAATAAATTTCTTGTATCAAGAAATTTCTTCATTATCTACAATGTTTTCTATCCAAAAAGATGAAAAAAACACACCAAACAATAAACAAATAAAATGCCACCAAGTTGAATGTTCAATTTGAACCAGTCTAAATTTTTGTTGTGTGGGAATGGGTTAAATGCTTACGAGAGTTTTGCTATCCTGAACGCAAAGTTGGTTGGAGTTTTCTCGACAGAATAATAATAGAATCGACGGGGAAAACTTGGCCTAGAGAAATCCAGGATTTTACTACGTGATATTTCCTAAGTCTTGTTCATTAATGTTCAATTAGGCTTTGTCACTGTGCTTTTTCCTGAATTCATGACATAAGCAATCGGATCAAGAACTCCGGCCAAGCTGTGTAACTGGACATTTTGCATTGCGGAATTCTGCGGTATTGTGGACATGCGAAAATAACGTATCATTATGTTGAAATCATGTCGCTTTTTTTTGTAGATTGTCATTGTAAAAGGACAACACACATCTTCTCCATTAAATTCGATGTTTTACAAAGTCGTAACAAGATATGTGTAAACTTTTAGTTAAGATCTCATCGTCAGATTCACAATCTAATTAAACCATTCCAACCTGATCCCGTTTTTGACTTTCCTCGAGTAGAAATAGAAAAAGAAATATTGAAAACACTGTCGAAAATGAAGAAAATGCTTGTATCATTTATCACAATGTTTCAACCCCTAAAGACATTTTTTTCTTTTTCTTTTTTTTTCTTTTTTAAGTTTCATCATCTTAAAATTATCGTCTGTAATTTCTTTGAATTTGGTCAAGTGTCAAATGTTGTCGTATGGTAATGTGTTAATCAACGTGGTTAATTGTTGAAACGTTTCAAAATATTTTCAAGTAGCAGTAAATAAAACCAATAAGAAAATAACTGACGATTACACGCGGTCAATAAAAAGTCAACTGGCCAAATAATCCGATCATACCATCAGTATTTATGCTTTAGCAGGAGGTATAGACTAAGACTAAGATCAACCTTCACATATGTGCAGGCTGATCTTGGTCAACACCACCTCTTTAAAGTACTTTACATTAGAAATATTAACCTACAATAAGTGTTTTTCAGTGCTATCACTCATATGATTTTAATTCGATTACGAAAAAAGATTTTGAATTTAAATACAGAACTGATTATGATAACTAACCAATCGCAGATGTCTATCAAATAATCAATCAACCAAAAATTTCATTCGGTTATAGATCGGGAGTGAAATTTGAACTCCAATATTGTCCGATACTTGTGTTAAGTATTTTTAAGTAACTGCAGTTTGATTAAGCTGTACATACGACGTTAAGGTCGCCAACCAATCATATCGATCATAAATTTCACAATATAATGCCGTTAGATGTCGAAGTGTAACTTCTTGTCGAGTTGTTTGCGTTATCTTCCGATAGGTGGCATTTTTCAAATACTGGCCTAATCTAAATGTCATTCGTGACAACTCGGCCGATTTCGTCGAACTTCATTCAAAATGTCAGCGCCCATGAAACGCACGCTTCGAATTTTTGATGTCTCTTATTGGAGCACAAGTAAGACATGAGTACTTTCCCAATAAAAAATAATTGTTTTTCTAATTAATTTTTGGCGACAGTTAAGTTTGATTTCTCCACTATTGTAGGTTTTATTGCAATTACCCACTTACTACTTTTTGGCGATATAATATGGAGTTATGCGTACGACGTAGTAAGATTTATCCCAATCTAGATAAGTGATACGGTCCCGAAGACAGGTCAATCTTCGGAGGATATGACATGCGCAGACAACGGAGTCGTTTGGCGTTGCCACCGGATTCAGAGGGCGGGGTTAGCGCTTCGTCAACTGAAAGTAACAACCTCATAAAATTTTCGGTTTCATACAGTCTGGTCTGGTTTGCAGTTTCACACCTAAATTGAAACAAAACTATTCTCTTAACTCTAAAGCGATTCTTGAACAGATTGAAAATGAGAATGTTTGGCTCTTAATTTTCTAAATTCTAAGTCTAAAGTATCAGACATATGAAGGAAGGGTATTAAGCGGATTTTGCAACAAAATGTCTGATAATAACTTTTAACCCTTTCCTGTACAATCCCTTGTTTTACGTCCCTGTGATTTTGAACTTGAGAAAACATTGTGGGAAAAGAAGAAATTGCTTGTAACAAGCAATTTCTTCTTTTTCCACAATATTTTCTACCCTACTGAATAGTTATTTTTCAAATTAAATTCACTTCAAACTTTCGTCTGCAAAACCTATGAATTTGGACAGGTCTAAAATTTTGAAAAACAGGAAAGGGTTAAAAAAGGATGAAAAGAAGCAAAATATTTCGCGTTACGAGACGCTAAATAAGTCAACGAAGTATAGCCCTAATATTTCGATTTAACCGAATATTGCCTTAGATGTAGTTTCCTTGACGTATCAATTACGTCATTGATTTACGCTAGTAATCCAGTCGTTATCAAAGTCACCCGAATACTAATGATCTCATCCGATATATCCCGATGTATCAAAGTAGGGAATAATAAATATATTATTTGAGCCTATGCGTGACATTTCCAACCATTTCGCTTGTGCGTGACTCGCACACATTGAGCACCCTGGACAGCCATTCGGGGCAATAAGAATATTCTCTGATTGTTTAAAGAAGTTTTGGGTCAGTATCTTTCTACAAGCGCAGAGTGAAGACTCTGATCAGACTGTACGGATGCACAGGCTGATCTGAGTCTTTACTTTGCGCACATGTGTAATTGTTGGAAATGTCACGCATGTGCTCATTTCTAATTAAAATATCTGCGTTTCTAAAAACAAGGTTCGGTCGTTGTCAAGAAAATTTGTAGATGTCTCTTAACTTATATTGATAGTAAATCCTAATTGGTCCTTATTGTAGTGGAACTGGAAATGTCACAGAGCCAAAATTTGATTTCTTTCCTTGATATATACCCTTCCGGGGCATCCAAAGGGCAATAGATGAAAGGTATTTTTTTTAAGTGACCTCACTATGTTATTTGCATTTTTATGCAACCGTGTACACAAAGACAGAAACATGTAACCAAAAATGAAATGGTTGCCTGGGGACATAAAGATCGTAACTACAGCTAATTTAAGATGTAGTAAAGTCGTTTAAGTCGCAAAAACAAAAAAATTAATTATCATAAATAGTGGCCATTGTCGTGGTTAAAACTCACTTCTGTTCCAAATGAATGATTTGATTTGTCAGAAAATTCTTTGATTGACAGCCGCGATTGGTCAATTTCTTCTGTCTGACAATTTGAAAAGTCGAAAGAGTCTGCTCTCAATACAACTGAGGGATCAATCGAAAAGTAGATTGACCAGTCAAATTCTGTATATAGACCGGAACTGAACTTTGAACTCATACATTAATGTTAAGCATCTTAGTGGACCTGGCGGTTGATAATTGGTTTAAAATAGGAAAAGGTTGCAAAGCATTTTACCTAACCTTACTAATTCTTACATTGTAATTTTATTCGTGGTTTAGTCTAAGTCCCGCAATTTTCTTTCTTTCTTTTTTTTTTTTTTTTTTTTTTTTTTTTGATAGTACTTACATTCCAGCAATGTAACAAAGGGCTATTGCCACTATTTTTTTTAGGCTTCTCAAAAACCAGTTGGACAATTTGATAGTAATTATGGTCTATCAAAGTAATTAAAAAAATAATTTCATGAAGTAACCCTGGTTGTCGTAGCATGAAAAATGTGGAATATAAACCCAAAAATTGATTGGTCTGTAGATTTTTTTATTAACCATCGTGATATTTTCATGACTGTAGAGTTCGCTCACTAATTGACAAATCGCGTCTGTCAATCAAGGAATCAATCTACCAATCAAATCATTTATTCAGCACCGAATGGAGCTATCAACTTCGACATTTCCCGCCATTTATTTGAAACATTTTTGTTGGTTTTGGGACTTTAACGTCGTAACTACAGCTCATTCAAGCTGTAGTTACGACGTTTAGTTTGCAAACCAACGATTTTACTTTTTTGTTACATGCTACTGGCCTTAATTGTTTTTAAAATAACGCCGTTATAAAACCAAGAGGAACTTCCTATCAGAGTTAATGTGTGGGGCCTAGGGAGTCAGTGCGGGGCCAGCGATTGGTCAATTCGTCCGGCAATGTATTTATAGTATTTTACATTATGAGCGGTGTCATACGCCTACATTTTGGTGTCATTTTACCAGACATTTATCAAGACAATTAACGTTGGAAGACAATGTACATATCAGGAATACTGCGTGAGTAATAAATAGCCAAATCTAATCTATTTTTCGGTTCGTGGAAACAGTGATACGTTGATTAATAACAAGAGAGGGTTTTTAAGGATAATTACACGAAATCTTACTGGAAGATTCTGGCGTGGAATCCATTACCGGCGTGTTTGAAAACCCCAAAAAGTGTAAAAAAAATAAAGTCTGTTTGAACTTATGACGATGTCGTCTACTTATTCCTATGAGTGACCCTTGTGATGATTTATCTTAAATTATGTAAAAATCAGTTAAGTTATGAAATAGTTAAGATAATGCTGTTTACCACAATGTTCGTTCGTTACTTGTAAAGGTGTAGTCACGAGTTACACTAAGAGTATACCCTGATAGCTCTGATAACTCTGGTTGTCCTTATTTGCTACGCTACGTCGACGTAGCGTAGCAAATAAGGAGAACCATGCATGGGGTATCCGAGGATATACCAATAAGATACATTCAGGGGTATATAGTGTCCCTTTGAGGATATTTCATATCTTCACAAGTGGACCTATATAAAATGATCGAGAATCATTTTCATTACTTATATTTTATTTCTCGGGAAACTAGAGAGAAAAAAATATATCCTCCATTCCTTGGTTTAACAAGAATCTATCAATTATTCCATTGTCGAGGGTCTCATTCAACTCCGCTTTTAACGTAAAAATGTTGTACCCTAAAGTAGTTCAATGAAAATCTCATGTTTGTCCTTTAGACATAGTGTTTTCGAGTCTTGACGACAGATAAAAGTTCTGCGCAATGGCCGAGCACTGCTGCTCCATGTAACCAAAGGCCTTAGTCCTACATCGATGGGTCAGCGCGTAATTGGATATATATTTATGTAGGCAGTTACAACTATCGATATGTTGTCTAAGAGTCAAGTGAATGTATAGACAAAAAGTCCACGAATTCGGTGTCATTTTTCTTGAATTATCAAGTATCATGGGGATTGTTCAGTTGATTAAACCCGTAACATGATTTGAGGCCATTTATTTCAAGTAGATTGATTTGTTGACATGAACGATCCGATGACATATTAGGACTGTCAGTATAAATGAATAACAAGTCATTGAGCTTTCCGCTCCAATTTCAATGATACAAGAATGATTGATTGTCTGTCTTACAATTAAATCGGCTTCGCTAACCTTTATTCTATCTATCGATTTTGAAATGTTTCGGTAAAAGGAGAACTCGCATCTAAAAGCACTTACTTTTTAATTCTTCCAGTGACTTACTTATGTATATTGGTATATAATGGGATCAGGAAAGTATTTAATCCATTACAGCATAATCCCGCGTTTTGAAAGGCTTATGAAATATAGTTACGAGATATTGCCGGTGTTATTCTAAAACCTCGTAACTACAGCTTGATTCAAGCTGTAGTTATGAGGTTTTAGAATTACACCGATGAAAACTTACTTGAGATTTTGCTTGTGATCTTGAATATCCCCATTTTTTCACTAGATTGCTTCCCTATATTACATCTTTATTCATCGGAAACATACCCTTAAATGTTTACTGTAATTCCTTTCAAATAGGACCAATCCAAAATAGTGTCGTCTGTTAATATATCAACTCATTAACAGAAGGTAAAATTTTAGACTTGTACAAATTAAATTAAGATGCAGGTCGCATTTTAAAGTTTGTGAAATCTTACATTTTTTTCAATTTTCTGGGTAAATAACATAGTGGAAAAGGAAGAAAGTGCTTGTTGCAAGCAATTTCTTAATTTCACACAATGTTTTCCCGATTGTTTAGAAAGCGTCATTGTGTGGAAATTAGTTTAAACGGGGTTGATCATGTACGAAAACCTGAGACATCAATAGTAGCGTTAGGCTACCGAAAAGGAAACCTAGTGATCCATCACAAAACCATTTAATCTGCTTTTCATCACAAAAAAGACGAGGTTGAACATAGAGTCATCTATCAGTGGAAGAGACTACAAAGAGTTTTCATCGTTTTAATTCTAAAACCTCGTAACTACAGCTTGATTCAAGCTGTAGTTACGAGGTTTTAGAATAACACCGGCAATATCTCTCTTGGTGCCAAGCTAGATAGGCACAAGTAGCCCGAGACCTGAGGCCCAACCTTTAGAAAAATTCACTTATCAAGATAGATATCTTCCTGAACGTACAGCAATGGCTTAACTTTCTTCTAAAATATGAGTTTAACTAAAAAATCGTTTGATAGAAATATACCCAATTATTTCATATTCTATGCACTCAAATTAAACCTAATTTGATTAGAATTGTTTTTCCTATAAACTCTCACGTTGAATATCATTTATTATCAATGAATATATGTCATGTATAACTGCCACCAATTTTCATAGCATGTTGATTTAAATGATAGTATTTTGACTAATGAGCTTGTAATAGCTTTATGTCTAATAAAGTATCTGTATCCGTATTTAATGCATTCCGGTTGATTATCGGACTTTCTGGTAGCATTATGACTTGATAAATTAACCGAAAAATCAGTGAAATTATCAAAAGGGTCACCTAACTGTTTTGGAAGATTTAGGGCTGATTGCGTTCATTTAGCGAAACTAAACGTCGTCTCTACGGGACTAAAGGCACTTATGACGTCAAAAGGTTTCCGTGTAAATCACGCGCGAAATGGGGCGCTTAAAACGATTTTCTCAGAAAGTTTCATATTTTGTCTATTTTTGGCATCAAAAAAATATATGATAATCGTTTGTTTTCCTACAACACAAATGCTGTAGTCTTACCCCATTCCCACTTAATGACCCTTTTTTGGTGCCCATCAAGTAAAAGGCTTTACAAAACATTATCGAAAATGAAGAAATTGCTTGTTACAGCACAATGTTATCTAACGCAAAAAACAAAAGAATTTAAGATCTCATCTTCTTAAATTGTCGTCTGCAACATCTTTGAATTTGGACCAGTCTAAAAGTTTGTCGTCTGGTAATGGGTTATGGGGTTGATATACCAATAGCTTCTCCCGTCACTGTAAACAATTATTTTTTTCCCATGGTGTAAAAACTTGAAATCATCATACAATTTATATATTTGTTTCATGGTCGAAATGATCAATTAAACTTGGTTCAGAGTTAGACGAAGGGTGGTCATTTCGGTTCTACTCCAAGTTCGCTTCAAAATTTAGGACAATAGTTGTTTGTAGCTTTGTCAATTTGTTTCATTCCGTTGACTTTGGGTCATATGCAAATGAAGTCATGCGGTGTTGACAACCGAATTCCGTGATATTTAAAATAACCTGGAATTCTGCTGAACCTTTCCTATATAACAAAAGAAGCAACTTTAAGCCTATCAGATTAACGCGAATACAATATCAGACTCCAATCTAAGTATTAAGCTTCCATTCTAGCGTTTTTTTTAAGCGATTGGCAATTTTTCTTATCTGGGTTTCAGAAACATCGATACCTCCCTTTAAGCAGAACTTCAACTGATTATTGCTCTAAATTACTTTAAAGGTAGGTATCGGTGTTTTTTCATGTCACAGATTTTGATTATTCTTATTCCCTCTCGTATACTACTTTGATACAATATTCTGAAAATTAGTTTTGCTTAAATCAGAGGTCTTTAACGGAATAAAAAAGGTATTTACCTAATAGCCTACGTAGGCTATTAATCTATTTTTAGATTAAGCCGAGACAGTTACGAAGAATATTGGGTCATTCACGCGCGTTGGAATCCCGTATTCAGTTTAAATTTGTTCAAGAAACCACATCAATACGTCATCAATACGTCATTAGAAGTTTTTTTCGCTAGCCGGTCTTCAAATCTGTAGAGATCAGTCCAAAACTGTCATAAGAGTTAATACGAATATAGACACTTACCATTTTTTTGCGCTAACCATTTGATGCGACATGATTTAGTACATTGATTGTTTCGCTGGTCAATTTGTTATTCGCTGGTCAATTTGTTACCTTCCGTTGACTTTGAATCATATGCAAATGAAGTCATGCGGTGTCGACAGCCAAATTCATTGACATCTAAAAATAACCTGGAATTCCATTGAACCTTTCCCAAATAACCAAAAAGGGCCACTTTAGGCCTATCAGATTACCGCGAAGAGAATATCTGACTCATATTTAAGTATTAAGCGTCCGTTTTAGCGTATTTTTTGTCGATTGACAATTTTTTCTTATCTAGGTTTCAGAAACATCGATACCTCCCTTTAATCCTTTCAGACAGTTGAAAGAAGATAAGTAATCCGATTTTGTAATGAAAATAACTGTTTATAACCTTAAAACTGTATTTTCTCCAAAACAAACAACAAAATCATTAAAAAAACATATTCGAAGTCTAAAACAAGAATAAATATGACGAATGCAGTTATACGAGCAAGATAATTCGACACGGTAAGCCTACAATTCGTGAAAGAAATTCTCATGTTTTAAACTGAGACCCACGACCATGTAATGGTTGTATACGTCAGTCATTCAAACAGCGTGCTAGGTCACAGAAATGGACGAAATCGTCCGTAAAGGTCAATAAACAGCACCTGTTCATGTAACAGTCAATGCCGAAGATTGGCGAACATTTTCGGTGATGATTCGGGTGCATTCGATTCGACGTCAAAATGTAAACAAATGACAAGAAAAACACAAAATACACTTTCCATATAACTTTTCTGGTACCCTTCTTTAGAATATTGATGTTAAGATTGATTTATTGAATGGGGTTTAACGTCGCTTTTAACAGTATTCCAGTCATATCGCGGCGACTGGAGCACCTAACAATGGATTCCTGGTATTTCTCACACCAGTACTACCACTACATCCTTTCCTAGCCCCCAGCTGCTATCCCACTTAGGTTTACGATTATCCACCCATTGGTGAGAGACAAATGTCGGAAAGAATATGTGCCGCCGCCGGGGATCGAACCCATGACACCCATGATTAAAGATTAGGAATTGATGTTAAGAAGGCTTAAGTTTGCTTTAGTGACCAAATAAACGAAAGATTGTTTTAACTGTTTTTCCTTTCTCGGGGGGAAGATGTGGCTTTAAAAAAATGAAAGCAAAGGAGCAAAGCGATTCAACGGCTATAAAAGTCAACAAAGTGCACCTCGAGTGGAAACGAAATCCGTCGGGTACATCCTTCATCTACTATTGTAATATTTTTGTTTCCATGACGTATCAATTACGTCATAGGCTTCCGCTAGCAATTCACCCGACAACTCACATTTATGCACTCCGGCTCAAACCCCCCCCCGCTTGGCTCAGTAAATATTCCGCAAATACGCTATCATTTCGTAAAATAACGTTATATTTCACACTTTCTTTCACTCGTGTAATGGACTCAGTAAACAGTCCGTTACTTTGTCATCAATTCGTCACATGACGTCATATAGCGCAACTGATTTCAATGTAAAAACTGGCGAATGAATATGATGGTTTTCCCGCAATTAAAACGGTTTTTACAAAGGTAACTCGGCGCTTTTAAGGTAAATTGATTAATTGATCAATGCACATACAATCATACAATGTACCTTGAATCAATCGTTTTATTTTTCTCGAGACAACCGAAAAATAATATATCAACCATTCCTGGGTTTGACAAGAATCTTGCATGGTAAGAGTAACGAACGACAAGTCTCTCAGAGAAAACCCGGCTAACGAATTTAACTCCAGATGATGTCAGGATGTCGTTAGTTTAACCCTTTCCTGTTTTGCAACCTTTTAGACTGGTCCTAATTCAGAGGTTTTGCAGTCGAATTTATTTGAAATGAAATTATTTCATTATTATTTGTTACAAGCAATTTCTTCTTTTTATATAATATTTTCTTAAGTACAGAAAGGCAGGGGCGTAAAAGCCAGGGATTAAACAGGAAAGGGTTATAGGTGCGGGAGAGTTATCAAATCCATTTCAAAGTAAAAACGTGAGGTGAACCGTTTCGCGGTTTGACGCAACACATGACTATCCTACAATTCTTTGTAACTTTCTGCACGAAATCTTTAAGTAGATTAACTGTATACATTGGCATATACATGCATATTTTATTTTGATAATCAATCTCTAAATCTGAAAATCTACTGGTCAGAAGATTGTTTTCAAGATGTGAGTTTGAATAAAAATAATATTGTTGAAAATGCATGTCGTGAAGATAGATCTACCCCAGCTCCCAACCTTTAAACGCAGCAATAATCTACTATTATTTTGAGACAAATGGTTTTGTTATGGATATATACGGTGGAAAGTTCTATTTAATCCATCAAAGTGAAAATTTCCCATTCCGAACTGCAGGCCCAACAAAATACATATTACACGGCCGAGTTATGTGAAATTAAGTGTTTCAACACGTCTACCCCAATCACGTTGTTGTCTAGTTAATATGTTAAACTATACTATCGCTAAATCTAAATGGCAACATATCATAGAAAATAACGTTTAAAGATAGCCATGCCGCCGTCATAGCGCAGTTGGTAGCGCGTCGGACTGTCAATCTAGAGGTCCCGGGTTCGATCCCCGACGGCGGCACTCATCCTTTACGACTAATTGTCTCTAACCAATGGGTCGATAATCGTAGACCTATGTGGGATAGCACCTGGAGGCTAGGAAGGGATGTAATGGTAGTACTGGTGTGAGAAATACCAGGATTCCATTGTTAGGTGCCCCAGCCGCCGCGATATAGCTGAAAGATTGTTGAAAGCGGCGTAAAACTCCATTCAAACAAACATTCAAACAATTGAAGATAGCCTTTTTTTCAAGAAAGGACCATGACTATAATAAAAGACGGTGGACCATAACCCATACGGAACATGCACATCTTTGGTTGATGCTGTGTGTTTGTGGGAAATTTTATCCATTTAATAGTCGTAAAGAAAATGCAAAGATTTATCAAACGTTCATTAATCTGTAAAAATTAAATGGACCACAACCAAGGTACAAAATGCACATCACTGCTTAATACCGAGTCTATCTGTAAAGGTTGAATAAAATCCGTGCAGTAGTTGCTGGAAAGGAAAAGGGGATTCCTGAATCGTTGACCCCTCTCTTGATAATTTAAAAAAGGGAGGGGGGGGGGGCACAGGCCCGCTATGAAAACCTCTGTCGAACAGAAAACCAAAATAATTTCAAAATTATGTCATGATGCCAACATGACATTGTGTGTATTTGCGTTCCTGCGAGAGCCATAGAGCTCTTAGAATTTATTTTTCATTCGGGCAAAGATCGGTTGATTTTTCTTTGGGGGGTTGGGATCTTATTTTTATTTTCATATCATTGTTTATATAATCTAATTTTAGTTTCGTCTATCAAGGTTTTGTGTTTTGATTCATACTTCCATAAACAAAATTTTGAGCACGGAAATATTTTGCATGACTGCGCACAAAGCCAGAAAATTATGAAATATAAGAAATGAAGAGAATATATATATATATATTCATTGAGGTATTCATACAGTGTGATTAAGTTCATACAGTGTGATTAAGTTCATACAGTGTGATTAATATTTTAGTTCATACCTCAATGAAAACAAAAATTATTCACTTTGTCTAATAAACGATTTTTTTTAAATACGAGATTGAATACAGCACAGGTCATTTGAGATGGGAAGATTGTAAATATTCGTCAGGAAACGAATAAGGTCAGTCTAATTAGAGTGGTACTAGGCGCTCTATCGGTAGTACTGACCGAAACCGTTTAACCCTTTCCTACACACTTACGCTTTTGGACGCACATAAAAAAGTTGGGGAAACATTGTGGAAAATGAAGAAATAAGCAATTTCTTCAATTTCCACAATGTTTTCTACCAGGAAGGTGGTAACATTTAAAATTGCATAAACTTTAAATTGTCGCCTGCAACTCCTCTGAACCTGGAGCGGTCTAAAATTTTGTTGTGTGGGAATGGGTTAAGACGACCAGTAAATGTTCTAAATACCCTGACTGACTGTTCAGGCTGATCAATGTCTGCACTTCAAGCACATATCAAATAGTTTGAAATGTCTCGCTTAGACTCATATAGCCTTTTTAGCTCACCTGAGCACAAAGTGCGAGGTGAGCTACTGTGATCGGTCGTTGTCCGTCTGTCCGTCCGTCCACAATTTCTTTAAAAATCTTCTCCTCCTAAACCAGTTGGCAAATTAAGTTGAAACTTTGCAGGGGTGTTCCTTGGGTTCTACAAAAGTTGTAAAAACAGTTTCATTCCGTGAAAAACTCTTGTAACTCTTCGGCATTTAGAAATGGGAAATTTTAGAAAATCTCTGTTGCTGTTCTTTTCATAGACTACGATGCCAAAGGCCTTTATATTTTGTATAGAGCTTAATCATATGGTTCTCTACCAAGTTTTTAAATATTTAATATCTGGAGTCAAAATGGCCCCGCACCTGAGGTCCGAAGTTAGGAAAAATGCTTAATTAGAGCAATTTCAAAAGACTTCTCCTCTTAAACTATAATGTCTTGGATATTCATATTTGGTATGTAGCATAACTAAATGGTTTTGTACTATATCGCTAGAAGTTGTCTTTTTAGGGTCAAAAACGGCCCTGCACTAGGGGTCCAAAAATTGGGAGAAACGCAAAATTTGAGTATGTTAAAAAAATTATTCATTTTCAGGCGGAGGGCATTAATATTTTTAGTATAGCATAGCCTTGCTGTTATCTATCAATTCTGATTAAATTATGCCTGTAGGTTAAAAACGCCCCTTCCCTGGGTGTCCAAAGTTCGTAAAAATGCTCAATTAGACCATGTTCAACATTCTTCTCCTCCCAATCTACAAAGACTAAGGCATTCATATTCGGTATATAGCATAGCCAGATGGTTCTTTACCATGTTAGCTAAAATCTTAGCCCTGGGATAAAACATGGCACTGCCCCAGAGGTCCAAAATTCTGGAAAACACCCAATAAGAGCAACTTCAAAAGTCTTCTCCTTCTTAAATATAAGGCGAAGGGCATTCATATTTGGTATGTAGCATGACTAAATAGTTTTGCAATATGTTACAGGATAAAAACATCTCTGCTCCTGGGGTCGAAAATTGCGTAAATCACATTGAAAAAATTCTTCTTCTTAAATAAAAATGGAGAAATTGCTTGTCACTCCCTTTCTCACAATGCTTTTTCAAACCTATTTTCTCGGAGGGTGACAAATTCTGGGATAGTTTGGAAATGGATTAAACTATAAAGCCAAAGGCAATCATTTTTATTGTAAAGCATTACTGGATTGTTTTGTACAAAGCCAAAATTCTTGTATTTGTTTTATTTATTTTGCTAAAATTGTGTCTTTTTTATTCAAAAAGTACTGTGATTTGCAGATGCCCCAGGTGAGCGATTTGCGACTATCTTGGTCCTCTTGTTTATAATATCTGTTCTACATACAAATATTCTGCTTGAAACGGTTTCCATCTAGGTCAACCTGCGCAATTTGGAATTTAAGAATTTGTCCCCTTCGTCTGTAATGCTTTTATTTATTTATTTTATTTATCTATTTATTTACTTATTTACGGGACGGATTCATTCAGATTACCCTAAAATTCTTATTTGACTTAAAACATTATCAGACGACAAAATTATAGAATGGCCAAAATTGAAAGGAGTTGCAGGCGACTTTTAGTAATTTTTTTTATCTTAGTCTACACCACCTGCTTGTCCTTTTCGAGCCAGAACTGTTTATATTGAGCTGCTTACAGTCCTTTGATTTTAGTGCAATTCTAAACAGGATTTTTATTCAGCGTGACAAATGTTAACCAACTGAATAATCCTCATGCTGCTGACTTATTCAAGCAAAATGGCTCCGATGTGGATCGACCTATTTTATATCCAGATAAGTATAAATTTGGGGACCTTGAGCGTTTACCATGGATACCAGATTCACTTTAGTATAGATATGAAGTGTTTTTAAAGACTCGGCTGCTGTTGAAACTTCAATGTTTCAGCAAATACATATGTACTGTATATATATTAAACTGGGTTTACATATTCCAAAGTCCTAATAAAAAGGCGGTAAAAGCCTGTTACAGTGCCGGCTAAAAGAATTAAATCACAATTCCAGACTATGCTATCATTAGCCGACGTATTTTACCCATTACCACACAGCAAAATTTTAGACTGGTCCAAATTCAAAGGAGTTGCTAACGACAATTTAAAGTTTATGAAAATTTATGGGTGTTTTCTTTCAACTTTTTTGGTAGAAAACGTGGAAAATGAAGAAATTGCTTGTCACATGCAATTTCTTCATTTTCCACAGTGTTTTCAAAAGCTTTTTACCTTGGGGCGGCTAGAATCGTCACTGAGTTGGAATGGGTTAAAATATGCAAGTAAATCACTGCTTCTGACACTAAAAAGCATCAATCAAATTACTCGAATCAAATTTTAGTTGCCGATCATTACCACATGCATTGTGTTGTATTAACCTATTCCTACACTACCTAGTACAAGGTAACAATTGACAAATCGCTACTGTCAATCAAGGAATAAACCGACCAGTCAAATATTTTTTCAGTCCGAACCTGATAAGCTCCAAAATCGGCGCCATTTTTGTTAACCTTTTTTTTTGGTTTGGCGATTTGAACGTCGTAACTACAGCTTATTCAAGCTGTAGTTAAGACGTTAAAGTCACTAACCAACCATTTTACATTTTTTTAAAATGCTACTAGCCATGAATTTTGCACAATAACGCTGTTTAAAATCGAAGCGGAAATTCCTGTTGCAGTCAATGGGCGGGGCTACAGAAGTAAGTGGGCGGGGTCAGCGATTTGTAAATTCCTTATTATCCACGATATTTACCGGATACCTCAATAGACAGCGAAATAAATTCATATGGAATATAACAACAGTCTTTCTTACAGGCCATATCGGTAGGTCGAGTCATATATTTTACACAAGCTACGAGACAATATACAACTTGTAAGAAGAAATAGTGTTGTTCCTAAAAGGCCTTTGGAAACATTGACGAAAATTGAGAAACTGCTTATTACTGACAAGAAAATTGAAGGAACTGCTTAACTCATTCCCACACAGTGACTCTTTTGGACGCTCCCTGGAAAACATTTTGAAAATGAAGTAATTGCTTGTTACCAGAAAAAATCTAAAATTCATCAACTCTTAATTGTCGTCTGCGACTCTATTGAATTTGGACCAGTCCAAAATTTATCCACAATGTTTTCTACCTCAATAAAAAAAAATGAATAGAATCTTATGAACTCAGAATTACCTACAATTGCAGAGTCTTTGACTTGGTAATATTCAGTAAGTATTGTTTGATAGTAAGCTGTAGATAGACAAATGCCTATCTTTCACAAATCGTGGCTAGCGAAATAACGCATCCACCCAATCCCACGTAGTGGAAGGTGCCACGGTCAAACAGTCTAAAATTTTGTTGTCACCTTGATGTGGTGATTTTCAGATTTAATAACAAACTTTAAGTGCATCTTTTCCAGTTTTCATTAATTGAAACAAATCTTACAAACGTCCAATTATTTTTTTTTCAATATTTATCTAGGATTTTTTTCTATAAACAATATTTATAAATCAACAGATTGCACAATTTGGTAATACATTCTAATATAGACATCACAATTTTAAAGATTGATTAAAGGGAAGTAATTTTCAAAATTATAACGAGAATAGTCCCATTGTAAATCATAATCTAGACTGTTCGACCTGTCCCATCTATGTAGACTGGTGAACCTATCCCATCTGCGCTGCTCTCCGATATTGGGAAGGCTCGCCAGTCAACCATCTACGCTGCTCTCCGATATTGGTATCATCACATGAGGTCATGCTCGCCAGTCAAGTCCTACTCCACTCAGTATTTTAGCCTAGGCCCGTTGTACCCAAAAGCAGTTCTATTAAAATTTCACGTGTCTCCTTTAGGCATAGTGTTTTTGAGACAGCCAGAAGTTTAAATTCCTGTTCTGTGCTATTGCAGAGCACTGCTGCTCTGTATTCATGCGTGCTAATGGATTTCTGTCTAGACTTTTGTTGTTTTGAAAGGGTTTGAAATTTGATTGTACACCGTCCGTTGAAAATGGCTAAATAAACCCTTTCCTGTTTTTTGAACGTTTAGACTGATCGAAATTACAAACGACAATTTAAGGTTCATACAAATTTAGATTTTTCAACTTTCTTGGTAGAAAAGATTGTGTAAAATGAAGAAATTGCTTGTTACAAGCAATTTCTTCATTTAACTTTATGTTTTCGCATTTTTCATTTTTTCTAATTTCTTATTTTTCTTTATTTGAGGGGCGTCCAAAGGCTTCACTTTTTGGGAACGGGTTAACCATCTTTTAGCTAGACGAGTTGAATTATCATGAAAAATAATGTATAATAATACAGTAAAACCTCGGTAGTTCGCAGCGCAAGGTACCTGGATATTTTATACGAACTAAGCGTAGTATGAACTAAAGGGAGGGATGTGATTAGCTGTCCAAAATATTCGAAATCGGGCATAGTCATGTATTCTGTCCCCTATTTGGCCTTGTTCCAAATGTCTTGAAAAAAGTCCACAATGAGCGTTTGCAGATATTTGAGGAAGAACAAACTTAAAAAAAGCTATCTATTCATTATATAAGCGCCATGCAGCAGTCATAGCGTAGTTGGTAGGGCATCAGACTCCCAATCTTCAATCATGGGCTGTCATTGGTTCGATCCCCGACGGTGGCACATATTCTTTCAGACATTTGTCTCTCACCAATGGGTGGATAATCGTAAACCTAAGTGAAGTCAAATAGCAGCTGGAGGCTAGGAAAGGCTGTAGAGGTAGTACTGGTGCGAGATATACCAGGAATCCATTGTTAGGTGCCCCAGCCGCCGCGATATGACTGAAAAATTGCTCAAAGCGGCAATAAACCCCATTCAAACAAACAAACGAAATAATATGTCACATTTGGCGTTTTGTTACAACACAGCGGCAAGTATTATACATGTACTATCGGAGCGATTCCACTTTTGTAATTGGATAAAACCACTAATAGTATTCAATTTAGGACCGACGATTCTGAAGAAAACAACTGTTGATTAAAATAAAATAAATGACGAAAAAGTTAGTGATATCTATGGGATGTCGGCAATTTGAAGGACATTTCGACGATTCAGTTACAATGGGAACCTTCACTCGACTTATTCCCCTTATTACAAACCAAACAGCCTATTTCAATTAAAGCCGTACATAGTAATCGGTAATATATATGAATGAGTTCGTGGTTTCCGATTGATTTCGTGGCACCAAGAAAATCGTGAAAAGAAGAAATGCAATTAACTAAATCTATTTCTCTCAGTGGATAGTCAAAGTCAGTCGAGAGCCTAGAAAATGCGATTATACTGCAACCGCTGGGGTATTTACAGCGTATCAACTGTGTAATCTGATACTTTTAAGCACCTGTAATAATGTATCTATGCAATCGAACCAATCCTGCATATATTTTGCAAAAAAAGAATCCGGCTCTTAAGCGGCCACTTTTTGGTCGTCCTTTGGGTGGTCGCCTAACACAAGATTTACAGTACCATCGGCAGAAACTTCCCACCTGACCTACTATACCAACTTGATATTTCAATTGACCAATCGTGTCTGTCAATCAAGGAATCAACCAACCAATCAAATAATTTATTGAGCTCGGAATTTAGCCCTGAACTCAGCCATTAGCCAACATCTTCGTTAAGCTTTTCTGTTGCTTTGGCGACTTAAACGTCGTTCCTATAGCTTATTCAAGCTGTAAATACGACGTTTAGGTAACGCACCAATCATTTTACTTTTTGTTACATGCTACTGGCTATAAATTTTGCAAAATAACTTCGCTGAAAATCGAAGCACAACTTCCTTTTGGTATTAATGGGTGAAATCTAGGGAATCAGTGGGCGGGGCCAGCGACTGATCATTTATCTCCCCTTGAACAATTGTGTTATATTCGTACAGAAATACTTAGATTTTGTATTGCACACTCAACTTTAAGTTTTCCATCATTTGTAATAAACTTGAATTTTGCAGTGAATATGCAAGGACCAATTTTGAACCAGCAACTTCACTCGGCTTAAGATTATTTCCCTTCAATTTGGACATGAGTAGATTAAAACTATCAAGCAGCATCTCTTGCGGCGATATTAAGTCGCCTCCTGGGACAAATGCTTGTTTTGTTGTTGTTGTTGTTGGTTTGGTCTTTTATAAAAAAAAAAATATTTTTTTTTATCACTTCGAATTTTACATAAGCTAGAAGTTCTTATTAGTTTTAAGCATCAACTGTTGATGCGTTGTAAAACACCGTTAATGCCCATTCGGTTAAACTCCTGTCCGTTTTGCCTCATTAAATAAAGAGCAAAAAGGGCCCATTTTCACAATCTGTAGCTCCTCCCAAAAGTTTCGTTGGGCCTTAAATCTTAGTCTGTCTTAAAGAGCGGTCTTTGATCTTAAATTACAGGCCAGGAAAATGGTATCATTAGGGATAAAGTTTTTCGCAAATCTTCAGTCTGCACATCAACCGATGAAATTGTTTAGGCTCGGAAGTGAAAGTCTTGTAGGGTACCACCTTCAAATGTCAGTTTCTACAAGGAAATAGTTCCCTGAATTAAGCTTTGATTCACATGTATGACACGCAGAAGTGATCTCTCACTCTGCAGAACCTAACATCAAGCAACTTGCTGTTGATTAAACGTTAAAACAGCATGACAAAAGAAGGAGATCAAATTTTCTTCAAGGACTACTTTAGGGTACAACCACCCGGAAGTAATTCCGGAGTGGAGTTGACCCATTCCTGTTTTTCAACATTTAGACCTGTCCTATTTCAAAGGTTTTGCAGATGAAAATTTGATTAAGATTTAAGTTGGAAAAAGAAGAAATTGCCTGTTGCAACAATTTCTTCTTTTTATGCCCCCGCATCGATAGATCGGGGGCATATTGTTTTGCCGATGTCCGTCTGTCTGTCTGTCTGTCCGTCTGTCTGTCTGTCTGCAAAACTTAACCTACCAATTTTCCTATAACTTCAACCCTGATAAATTTACAAAGCTAATATTTGGTATGTAGATAGGTCTCAACAAGGCGCAAGTAAGGTAGGTCATTTCATCAAGGTCAAGGTCAAAATTTTAACCCTTTTCCCTAAAACTTTACTCAAAAACTTAACCTGCCAACTAATCATTTTCCTATAACTTCATTCCTAATTAATTTACAATGCTAATATTTGGTATGTAGATAGATCTCAACAAGGCGCAACTGGGGAAGGTCATTTCACCAAGGTCAAGGTCAAAATTTTAACCCTTTTTCCTAAAACTTTACTCAAAAACTTAACCTGCCAACTAAACATTTTCCTATAACTTCATCCCTAATTAAGTTACAATGCTAATATTTGGTATGTAGATAGGTCTCAACAAGGCGAAAGTGGGGAAGGTCATTTCATCAAGGTCAAGGTCAAAATTTTAATCCTTTTCCCTAAAACTTTACTCAAAAACTTAACTTGCCAACTAAACATTTTCCTATAACTTCATCCCTAATTAAGTTACAATGCTAATATTTGGTATGTAGATAGGTCTCAACAAGGCGCGACTGGGGAAGGTCATTTCATCAAGGTCAAGGTCAAAATTTAACTCTTTTCCTTAAAACAAAGAAAATGAAAATAACAAGAGGCCCAGTGGGCCTTAACGGTCATCCGAGTAAAAGAGCATCAAGACAAGTGATTTAGGGTTTATTAGAAAAAGATTTTTAAAGAAGTACAAAAATTTACCCCTTTCTGCCCCCGACTGGGGCCCCTTTTACCCCAAGCCCCCCAACCTCTTTTCACAAACTGGAATTGGCATCCCCCAATGATGCTTCCGACCAAGTTTGGTTGAAATCCCCTCAGTAGTTCTTGAGAAGAAGATGAAAATGTTTAAAAGTTACCAAAAATGACCCCCTTTTGGTCCCCATTTTAGGCCCCCCTGACCTCCAGCCTTTTAATTTTCACAAATCTGTATAATCAGTACCCAATGATGCTTTTCACCAAGTTTGTTAAAAATTGGCTTAGTACTTCATCAGAAGAAGATGAAAATGTGAATTTTTTAACATGATGAACTTTGACCTCTGGGTGTGGCCCCATACATGACCCCAGGGACATGAATTTCACAATTTATAATATACCTGTCCTAGTTGTCATGCACACAAAATATTTAAGCTCTGGCATTAACGGTTTATTAGAAGAAGATTTTTAAAGAAGTACCAAAAATTACCCCTTTTTGCCTCCGATTGGGGCCCCTTTGACCCCAAGAACCCCTATTTTCACAAACTTGAATTGGCATCCCCCAATGATGCTTTCTACCAAGTTTGGTTGAAATCCCCCCAGTAGTTCTTGAGAAGAAGATGAAATATTTAAAAGTTACCAAAAATGACCCCCTTTTGGTCCCCATTTTAGGCCCCCCTGACCCCCAGCCTTTTAATTTTCACAAATCCGAATAACCATTACCAAATGATGCTTTAACCAAGTTTGTTTGAAATTGGCTTTGCACTTCATCAAAAGAAGATGAAAATGTGAATTTTTTAACATGATGAACTTTGACCTCTGGGTGTGGCCCCATACATGACCCCAGGGACACGAATTTCACAATTTATAATATACCTGTCCTAGTTGTCATGCACACAAAATATTTAAGCTCTGGCATTAACGGTTTATTAGAAGAATATTTTTAAAGAAGAACCAAAAATTACCCCTTTTTGCCTCCGATTGGGGCCCCTATGACCCCCAGAACCCCTATTTCCACAAAATTGAATTGGCATCCCCCAATGATGCTTTCTACCAAGTTTGGTTGAAATCCGCCCAGTAGTTCTTGAGAAGAAAATGAAAATGTTTAAAAGTTAACGGACGACGGACGACGCACGACGACGGACAAACGATGATTGCAATAGGTCACCATGACCATTCGGTCAGGTGACCTAAAAATCACATGTTTCTAAAGAATTCCTGTTTCGGGGGCATGGTGTTTCACAAACACAATATTTTCTCAATAATAAATTCACAGGGACGTAAAACCAGGGATTGAACAGAACAGGGTAAAGAAAATTAGCAGACTTCTTATTCATTTGAGACATTTACAGATCCTGGTTGACAAGAGGCCTGGCTATGTGATATTTGTCAACTAAGCCTTTTTTGTGTCCGTAACTTGCACAATGGCTAATATGAAAGCTGTATCCTTATCAGAACCGTGTTTATCTAAAACAAAGAAAGGGCTCGAATAGTACATAATTGATTGAGAATGCTTCAATATACGACGAAATACGGTTGACCAATGAAATAATTCATTAAGCCTGGAAGCTCAGGATGACATTTGCCGCCGTCTTCTTCAAGCTATAGTTACGACGTTTAGGTCGTCAACCAGCCTTTCTACTTATTTGTAGCATGCTACTTGCCACAAACTTTGCAAAATAACGCCGTTAAAAATCGAAGCGGGACTTCCTGTCGGAGTTGGTGGGCTTGGCCAACAAAGTAAAAAGGTGGGGCCAGTGATTGGTCAATTAAGGTTGGTGATACAAGACGGTATCATAAGTAAATCTAAAATTAAAAAAATAAAAAGGAAAAAAAATAGATAAAGAATACTCTATGAATCGAACCCTTTTTCTGAACTTTCCTGAATTTTTCGACAGGCAGACATCTAGGCTGAATTTTTTTGTTGTTGTTTGAATTTTCAGGCATCAAATACATTAATATTATTATTATACAATAATATTATATTAATATGTGCATTCTTGATTAGAGGAGCAAAGAGTAGACACTGGTTATTTTGATCCATTCTGCAACGCAAAAATGCCTGAGTTAAGTAACTTGTCAGGAAATTAATTTGAACGGTAAGACGTTAAGCTATATATGAGATCTATATGCAGTTGCTGGCAAGATCTATAGCTTACTCCTTTGGCAGATGACTCTGATCAAATGATTCTGAATAGAAATGTCTGTCAATTTCGTAATAACACAATAGACACACGTGACGTTGTTCCCTACCCACCCACAAAGTGTTATATCTGGTTGATTTGATTAAACTTAATGATTAAAAAGTTTTAACTAATGTCGTTATTCATAAAACTCTACAGTTTCCTTTATAATTGACCAACCGCGGATGTCAATCAAATAACCTGTCGCCCAATGAAATCCTTCATTTAGACCAGAAGTGAGTTTTGAACTCCGACATTGGCCGCCATTTTGTTAAATATTTTGTTGTTTTGGCGACTTAAACGACGGAATTAAAGTTTATTCAAGCTTTAGTTATGACATTTAGGTCGCCAACCAACTATTCTACTTTTTTGTAAAATGCTTTTGGTCATAAATTCTACAAAAGAACGCCGTTTAAAGTCGTAGCGGAACTTCCTTTTGGAGTCAAAAGCGGGGTTCAAGCTAACGAAGTAGGTGGGCGGGGTCAGCGATTGGACCATTTTACCCGCATCTATCGATTTGTACCATACTTCCCTAAATACAATATTACAGATTTCATCGCCTCGTTGAAGGAAGTAATACGACAGTCTAATGTTTAAGGGAAAAACATGCCTTATTGTGCTGTGTTCCACTGCAGTGCTTCCGACATCGTATTTCAGGTAGACCAAAAGGTCTATCCTTCACAAATCGTGGCTAGCGAAGTAACGCATCCACCCAATCCCACATAGTGGAAGGAGCCACGGTCAAACAGTCTAAAATTTTGTCATCTGGAGCATAAATTGATTTTCAGCAGTTTATAATTTATTGTCAATTTTATTCTTTAGCGGCTTAATAATGACTTTTGTAAATTCTTGCATTCCAAATATCAAATTTTTCCAATATTCATTATATTTTGTAACTAATAATATCACAGAATGAAACATATATATTTCATACATATAGATAAATAGCGAAAAGGGTAAAAAGTGAATAGAAGGGAGGTAATTTCCCTTCCATCGAATGACATTGACTATTATCCTCCGCCTTTATCCTCAAAAAAGAATGTTACTGTCGTTTTCACGGACTGAATTGACCAATTGCTGGCCCTGCCTACTTACTCCATTTGCCGCGCCCATTGACTCCGACAGGAAGTCCAGCGAAACTTATTTCTGGTCTTTTGGATTGGTGATTTGATTGACCATGCCAAGAAATCTCCTCCACTTTAAGTTTGCATTGGCTAACGGACTTAGCTTTATCGATACACCTTTCTTGCAGCAGCCAGTCAGTGTGAAATAAACCAGACACAAATTAATTTGTAATTAACGGTCAGTAGACGACCACCTCGCTAAAGGGATAGAAATATGCCGTCTGTATGTAGTTTTAATCGGTGGATGATTCCGTTTTCATTCTTCTGTAATTCTAAAACAATTATGACCCGGGTTAACCCATCACCACACGATAAAAAGAACTGATAGAAATTGAAAGAAGTAGCAGATATGAATACAAATTGCTTTGGAGCTGAAAAGAAAGGGCTAAACACCGTAAGAACATTGTGAAGGAAGGAGAAATCGCCTGATTACAGCAAGTTCTCCCTTTTCACAATTTTTCCTTGATATAATTCTAAAATAGGGCGGGATTGTGTGGGAGTGACTTAAATCTCGCAGAACTCTGAATGCTTTACAAAATAATTAACGACATCACAACGCACATTTTATGCTTTTTTTATCAGAATTATTTTGAGCTAGTGATTGGAATATGTATGCCGACATTACTTAGCATACTTTTTTCAAACTCGGACTAATGATAAAACATAAACATGATCAGAAAAGGAATTATTTAGTTAAACCAACGGTCTATGAGCCTCCGAAACGTTTTAACTACAGCGAATTTTAACGCGTGGTTAAGATGTAGAGCATTGGCTTCACGATCAAAAGATCAAGAGTTCGATTCCTTTTAGCATCTATCGATACTGAGTTTGTCATTGGCCTACATAAATGGTGCGGGTACTGGTATGTTCTCCAGGAAGCAGAATCGAGGCTTGAAAAGCTTGTTTCCCAATAGATGTAAAATGAATAGGTTTAAATCTTATCCAATTTCTGCTCAGCTGTAGTTACGTGGTTTCATTAGCCCACCAAATGGATATGAAATGACTGTTAAATAAAAACGAGTTTAATTCTATCTGAAAAAATGACAATGGCTTAATCGCCGATTTTGAACCAATGTGAAATAATAATAATAATAAAACATATCGTCTGAAATTCATGGGGAAAATGAATAAATAAAAATGTAAAATATTTATTTATATTGAATGGATTGTAAATTAATTAGTGTTTGTATTTGAAAACTCGGCGGGATATTTGACAATTCGATAGTTCTGTGTAAATAGTAGCTTTAGTTAAAAGGATGTTTTAAATGAGTCCCAAAGGGATTGGAGAAGTGTGAGTTGCTAATTAACTGGTGCCCCGTAACACTCAAATAGTCAAATACAAATCGTAGTTCATAGTCTTTGGTCTTTGTTTATTTTATAGAAAGGGTGGATCTTATTGAATCTGTTCAGAAGTGTATCAAATATCGTAGTTGTGCAACCAAAATATCGTAAATACAGCTTTATTCAACCTATGTTTACTACATTTTGGTCGCATACTGATAATATCATATTCACTCTGACAAAAAAGTAACTACTTGTGCATAAAGAAAAGAACACATTAGAGGTGAAATGAGATCCAAAATATCGCAAATACAGCTTTATTCAACTTGTTTTAACTACATTTTGGTCGCATACTGATAATATCATATTCACTCTGACAAAAAAGTAACTACTTGTGCATAAAGAAAAGAACACATTAGAGGTGAAATGAGATCCATAAGCTCTGAGATCCAAAACTTGAATAGAGGTAGGATTATTGATCAACCTAGAAACTGAAAACTGAAAAAAGAACAAAGATTCGACCACCGTCAACCTTTATATTTTGCGCAGTCTGATCAGATCAGAACATTTAGCAACTCATATCTTGTATCTTTTTTTCCTGGACGATTCACATTTCTCCATATCCACGGGGCAACTGAACACTTTACACTTTATTTTATCTATTCTATTTTGAAAATAAAGATAATACTAATAGGTAGGAAAAAGTTTGGTTTTGCGCACGTGAAAAAGGAAATGCAATCCGAATTGAAAACAGAGTCAGGTAGGTGGAAAAACTCGGTAAAAATTATAATTTTTGATACCGGTAAGTCCGCGCAGAGTGACCATGGACGATTTTTAAAGCTCAAAGTCCCGACATGTCGGATTGGCGGATCACAAATCGGATCATCTCGGAAATGCAAAAAGTTTCTATCGTTTTCTGACCTACTATTCTGGGTACGCAGACTGACCATAGTGTAGACTTTTCTCTTTCAATATTTCAGTCAAAGAAAGGGCATTCTTCCTTGATATACATTCAATTTTGAAAAGGAAACAATTATGATTGGCTTGTGGAAGGTTCCGAGGCCTAGATATAGTTCATTGACTAGCTATATATGTATATTTCGACAATAATCATTTTTAATTTTTGATGCCTAGTCAATGCTTCTTTCTAGTGAAACATGATTAACTATACCTTCTTCATAATTTTGATTCTAAATCACCTTACTTTTAACTAAAAAATCATTTTTGTTTGATTGTCTTCGCAGTTTGGTAGATGAGCGAATTGAAAAAATCAGACAAAACAGAGAGATAATATCTAAAGAATAATAGTCTGTGCACATGTAAGGCCTACATATAATTTAAATCGTAGCCATAATGAAAGAAAGGTTATTTTAAATGCGTTACTTTGTAAAATATGTTGTCTTGGACATGAATTATGAACAGGCGATCCTTTGGATGACGATCTAAATGTCGTATCTGCAGGTTGAATGTACTGTAGTTAAGGCGTTTAGGTTGTCAAACCAACAAAAATGCAAAGTTCCCTCCCGGCATAATTGGACGATTTCATTGGAAATCCATTTTTGATTGACAGACGCGGTCCGTCACTTTACACCCCTCCTTGTACTAAGAATATATCATGTAAGAATAATCATCCAGATAGATCGACTAAGACAGGCGGACATATGAAGATGTTAAACATTGAGAATGGACCTAATTATTTCGGACATCATAGTTGGTCCCCATGGTAACTCAAATACGACTGTCATTTTGATAGTGATGTATGTTTGTAAGATCATTAAATTCTAATGTCTAAAGCATCTGGTTTTGTATGCGCAGAGTCTAGAGATAGTTCTAATGCATGTTACTTAGCAAAAGTCGTTCATTTCGGGTTCTTATTTTAATCTCAGACTAAAATCATTTGAATTGAACCCCCCCCCCCACACACACACATACACACAACTTTTTCAAACGATTTCCGGCTGTAGTTCTGTAATGTAATCGTCCAATCATTTAAGAGATGAAGAGAACATTTTTGTTTTCATAGAGGTATTTACCGCTTATCACACTGTATGAATACGCGAAGCGGATTCATACAATGTGTGATTAGGTTTTTCTGTTCATACCTCCATGAAAACAAAAATATTCTCTTCATTTCTTATAATTTAATAGCATCGAGCGAAAAAAACAACAAAAGCTTTACAAATGTTGATACCTTTTTGTATGGGACTATTTTGTGCGGAAGCATACAAAATCACTGCGTGATCAAAATTTTGTTCATTGAGTTCTGAATGATATTTTTCGACCAATCAGAACGCTCGTTTTTGATAGACGAAACTAAAAATTAAATTATTTAGTGATAGATATCGGCCATGAGAGATGAAATGCCCCAAAGAAAGTTATTAAAATTGTTATTGTTGGGCGGATCGGGTTTAACGCCATTTTTGATAGTATTTCAGTCATATCGAGGCGGCTGAAGCACCTAACCATAGATTCCTGGTATTTTTATCACATCAGTACTAATACTACATCCTTTTCGAGCCTCCAGCTGCTCATCCAGTTTAGGTTTATGATCATCCAGCCGTTGGTGGGAGACTAATGTCGGAAAGGATATTCGCCGCGACCAGGGATCGAATCCGGGGCCCCTTGACTAGGAGTCATACGCGCCACCACTGCCCTATGGATTTGGTCACAAAAGGAGAAAAGGATATGGTGTAAGAGAGAGCAGGCTGAGCGTATGTATCGGGTTTAATATAGCTTTGAACAATCGTAGGGAAGCTCACTTGCAAATCAGAGATAGAGAGAGGGAAAGAGAGAGGTAGACAGGCTGATAAAGAAAAATGCAAAGAAATAAACTTATAATATTAATCTTTGTTGTGATTCGATCATAGATGCAGCGGGAAATTTTTTGAAGCAGTGTAAGTTTTATCTTAGAAATAAAGTTGTCTTTCTTATCCTTGATTTATTTTCCGTCCCTCAATCTTTAAAGCCCCGGTGACATTTTGGCTCGGATGGAATAATTTGGAAAATGCTTCATATTTTCACGTCTTATCCCAATATTTGATAAATAAGTATCAAAAAGTTTAATAATTGAATTCAAAATTTTTAAAATATAACATGAAATCTACCGAATGGCAAATAAACATTAAATCTTCGGGCCGAACTCTTGTCTAAAAATTACTCGGACTTTATACTAAAAGGATGGTTATGATTGGAAGTAATTAATGTCATACTCGTTCACGTATATAAGAGCGTGAAAACGAAACATATTTTTCAAATATTGCTCGGTTTGATTCTCAATGTACATTGCCCCAACTTCCAGCTGCCTAGAAAATGGGTATTCAATGGTCAGACACTCATTATTTTAGCGTATACCATTGCAATGGGACAGTCTTAGAGGTGTTTCCATGGTAACGGGGCTCTATGGTAACATTCTTTGATTACCATACCAATAGAGATATTTACACATTTTTCCTAACCATGTAAAATCATAACTTTTCCCGCATGTATGTCTGTGAGTCTGTTTGATCTACATTAAACTAGCATGTATGTTCTTTGACCAACTTAACATCGTAACTAGCATATATCCTCTTTAGCCAAATTAAGTCGTAACTACAGTTGCTCTGAGACAAAGACGCCGCCGTCATAGCGCAGTTGGTAGCGCGTCGGACTGTCAATCTAGAGGTCCCGGGTTCGATCCCCGACGGCGGCACTCATCCTTTCCGACTATTTGTCTCCCACCAATGGGTCGATAATCGTAGACCTATGTGGGATAGCAGCTGGAGGCTAGGAAGGGATGTGATAGCGGTACTGGTGTGAGAAATACCAGGAATTCATTGTTAGGTGCTTCAGCCGCCGCGTTATAACTGAAAGATTGTTGAAAGCGGCGTAAAACCCCATTCAAACAAACAAACAAACAAAAAAACAATCTGAGACAAAGACAGAGATAGAGAGACAGACATACAGATGGGTTAGGAAATAGATCGAACCCAGCACAAACCAATCACATAGGTGGTATTTCAGAAATGAGTATATATCAAGGTAGAATAACCATTCTACAATTGTAATTAGGCGATAGGGAAAGTCTCGATCCTAGTAAGCCTGCGCACTCCCAAGAGTACCTCTTAATGCGATGGAAACTTTTTGCGAGTTTATCCAGTTTTGTCTTCAAAAAGCCAACATAAATTGGCCGGCGGCGGATCTAAAGGACTTACGGCGTGTATGGTCACACTTCGCAGACTGACCGGAGTCAACTTTCGCCGTGTTTTCTTTAATTGTTGTTTTGTTGTTGTTTTTCTACACGAACTTATTTTACATCTGGACAACATTATTTGAAAATATAGAGATGTGTGAATCTTCACGGAAAAAAATAGTTGCGAAATTTTACGATCTGATCAGACTGAGCGAACTATGAAGGCTGGTGGTTGTCTTCTTTATCTCTGATTTATCATATGTCCCCTCATCATGAGAGCTATTTAGTAAAAGAACAGCACCCCGGATGGTTATAGTTTGAAGTGCTATATTCATGGATGATACATTTTCTCGCAATATTTGTCATACTCGTTCATGACTGAAATAAGAGCTTGAAAGCCAAACACATTTTCTCTAGGTTCCACTATATCCCCAAACCCCAGTCATTGTCTGTGAATGCTCCAACTTCCAGCTGCCTGGAAAATTGGTAATTAATGGTCATTATTTTTGTGTATATCAGTGCAAAGTGCCAGTCCAAGATGAGTTTCTATGGTAACATTCCTTGATCGCTAAAGTAAATTTTCTCGTTTTCTCTAAGATATTAACCTTTTCAGTCTGTCTATCTGTATGTATATCTGTCTTAAAAGAAAAATCAAGATTATTGCCATTGAATAATACATTCTTAATAGAAACACTACATACCACTTAAATAAATGCTAAAAGCACACTCTCGCTCTCGCTCTCGCTCTCTGTCTCTCTGTCTCTCTGTCTCTCTCTCTCTGTCTGTCTCTCTCTCTCTCTCTCTCTCTCTGTCTCTCTCTCTGTCTCTCTGTCTCTGTCTCTCTCTCTCTCGTGGGAACGAATAACTTGGATAGTGAAGAGTAACATGTTTCTTTTGTTACTTTCTTTCCATAAGTTCTACAAAAATTACCTCTATTTGAACATGTAATAGATGTATAAAATTAAGTAAATAGCAATCTTTTTAGTCGTGTCGTCACAGATGGCGCATTTGGGTACTCATGGCAAATCGGATTTAAGTGTTCAATATCATGACTTGCCATCCACCTTTGCTTTCTATAGGACGAAATTGCGTTCTAAACACTTTAGAATTGATCTGCTGACTAACAACTGTACAAATAGTACAATAACATGTAATACATAACAAAGCGTAATAAAAATAAGATGAAACGACAATTACAATATTACAATACTTTGTCTTACCATTTTAAGTGATTTATGAAATGGACTATTTTCATATTAGTCACACCCAACCAGAAATTTCCCGAAGAAAGTAACTGTAAATGAATTTTCTATGTTCAGATCAATAAAACGGCCAATAAAAATATTGTCGGTTGGTTATCATCCTTACGAGTGAAGGGATATCGAGACCAAGTTTTTCCCTAATACAGATAAGTAGAACCTTCGCTGCCCTTGGTGCGACACTGAATGTGCAGGGTGATCAGAATCAAAAGGACCATCCAAAAGCCATATGAAAAAAATATTAAAAAGATATCATATTCAGCAGAGGTCAATAAGGTTCGTAATTAGCGCAGCCTGAATATAAACTTGTCTCAGTTCTAATCTCTGTCTCTCCGTTTCTATCATAGTTTTTGTTTGAGCTTAGTGACAGACCACATCGATAATAAAAATAAAATAATAATAATAGTAATAATACATGAATAAGGCAAATATTGTTATAATAATATTCATCGCGCTAGATCTGGATTGAGACGGGTTATGGTAGAAAAATTATCTCAGTCGGAAGTGCTACATACCTGACTTAGAACCAGACTTGGGTTAACGGCCCCTTTATGAGCCTGCAGGTAATTAGAATTGAATCCATTATTTTGAGGGAGCATCTAGCTATTCGCTGCCGACTTTTAATGAGATGTTAACGGACAAATAGCTAGATAGGATCTTATTGCTGCGGTTTCTTAAAGTGGACTTTTGGTACTTACTTTTCTTGGCATGAATCGCGATCGTTTAATTGACAAATCGCAGCCACCTCCACCCCTACTGACTCCCTAGGCCCAGCCCATTAACTCCGATAGGAAGTTCCGCTTCGATTTTCAACGCCGCGGCGTATTTTGAAAAAATTATGGCAAGTATCATGTAACAAAATGTAAATTGTTTGGTTGGTGACCTAAACGTCGTAACTACAGCTTGAAGAATCTGTAGTTACGACGTTTAAGTCGCCAAACCAACAAAAGGTCGAAGCTGAAAAGCTCAGGTCTGGGCTGAATAAATTATTCGATTGGTCGCTTTATTCATTGGTTGACAGCCGCGATTGGTCAATTGTCTGTGAAAATGGTTAAAGGGAGGTATCGATAATTCTGAAACTTAGATAAGAAAAAATTGCCAAGTGCCGAAAAATACGCTCAAACGAACATTTTATACTTTAGAATGAGTCAGAAATTGTCTTGGCGGTAAGTGGCTGTTTGCTGTTATATAAGAAAGGTTCAGCGGAATTACAGGTAATTTATAGATATCACGGAATTCGGCTGTCGTCATCGTATGACCTCATTTGCATATGACCCAAAGTCAAATGAAGGTAACAAATTTACTATCCTAAATCATGTCACATGAAGGGGTTAGCCCAAAACTATGGTAAGTGTTCATATGCGTAACAACGCTTACGGCTGTATTGGTCTGATCTTTACAGAATTAAAGACCGTCTAGCGAACATAACTCCTGATGACGTTAAGGTGACGTTGGTTTGATGTAATTTTAATCAAATTCAAGGTTACAATGGTGATTCGCACCACTTGAAAGATAAACATTCTTTACAACTGTCTCGAATAAATCTTAAAATAGATTAATAGACTACGTAGGATATTAGGGAAATACCCTGCTTTTTTTCTGATAAGCGACCTCATATTTTTGCAAAACTACTTTTGGTATATTGTATTCAAATAGTATATGAGAGGAAATACATAGAGGATAATCAACTGGTTATTTTTGATATGAAAAATCTCTCACGAGAATGCGTTGTTAGGCGTTGAAAAACGAGGCCGAAGGACGAGTTTTTCTAACGCATAACAACGTATTCGAGTGAGAGATTTTTCATATCAAAAATAACCAGTTGATTATTCTATTTATTATATTCGAAACAGTTTTATTTTTCAATAGTTGCTGATTTATTTCAAACATATTCGACATCATCGACCCTAGAAACCGTGCGCATTAATATCAAAGGATTTTGTAATTCAATAATTTCTGTTCGCCATCTTGGATTTTCTTTCCAAGTGGGCGAGTTTTTCAAAGGAATTTTTGAGGGAAAGTCCGTATTTTAAGACACTTAGCGATTTGCAGTGTCAGGCACAAAAATAATTTGGGCGAAACATATACTGTATCTAAGGGCGACAATCTGGTCGTGAATCTAAAGGCCCCGGGATATTTCGAACATCGATCGACGATTCATGACTCGGACTTGGACAGAATTATAGGATAGGCAGTCTGTGATCACTCAGTCTTCGGACTTGGGCGTACAAAACAAGCTCATGCGGGTTAGGTTTGAGTGTCTATCACTTTAACTGCAATATCATCAGTATTCGGGGAATAATTTTGGACGTTACGGAAAATTATGCATTTTGTTTGAGTAATCTGACATAACACAAACATCAAGGTTCGTAATAGATCTAGTTTCAAACCAGTTGTTAACAAAACAGTTATTTTGATGTTGTAGTTATGTTCGTTATTTTTTTCTTATTTTACTGTTTTTTAAATGATTTTTAGCCCAAGAAATTGAATGTAAGGTCACCGAGCGAGCCGGCCCTTTGAAAATAAAAGTAGTTCCAAAAATTCGGAGTGAAAGTTGATATCATCACTAGTGATGATATCAAAATTTATTACACTGGGAAATCCCAAGATTTCACAGCTAGGAATATAATAAAAATAATTAAAATCTAACATGAAAAAAAACAACATCGATATCTACCTTTTAAAGGGAAGTATCGATGTTTCTGAAACCTATACAAGAAATAATGCTAATTGTCGAATGATACGCTCAAACGAACCTTTGATACTTAAATTTGAGTCAGATATTGTCTTAGTGGTAGTGTTATAGGCTGAAAGTGTCGTTTTGAGGTTATACAGGAAAGGTTCAGCGGAATTCTAGGTTATTTATAGATATAACGGAATTCGCTGTCGACATCGCATGACCTCATTTGCATATGACCCAGTCAACGAAAGATGAACATTGACTAGCGGAACAACCGACGTTCTAAATCGTGTCACATTAAATAGTAAGCGTTAAACTACGATAAGTGTTTATTTTAGTAATAACGCTTACGACAGTTTTGGAGTTTTGGACTAATCTTTACAGAATTAAAGACCGGCTAGAGAACACAACTCCTGATGACGTAACGATGACGTTGGTCTGATGTAATTCAAATTAAATGCGAGATTCGAACGGTTACTCGCATCACGTGAATGACCCTTTAATTATATTGTTTTCAACTCGTTATCAGGCTTCCGATAGGTGGCATTTTTCAAATACTGAAAATCTTCGGAGAATATGACATGCGCAGACAACAGTTTTCAACTGTCTCGGGTTAATCTGAAAATAAATTAATAGGTAACGTAGGCTTTTAAGGAAATACCCTGTTTTTCTCTAATTAATTAAAATCCGTGACATCAGAAAAACATCGTTACCTACATTTAAATTGTGACCCACCATAATTCAGGTTTGTTTACATCAAGCAATGACGTCAGTGATGACGTTTTAACATTCGCTAGTCATTCAAACAACTAGCTAGGTCACGAATATTTACGAAATCGCCCGTAAAGTAATAATCAGCAGGTCCTGTGCATATCAGTCAATGCCGAAGATTAACGAACATTTCCGGTGAAGAATCAATCTCAAACTGTAAACAAACACGAGTTGAAATGTCTGATAAAAAGACAAAATACTCTTTCCAGAGAGCTTCACCCATACTCCCTTTTGCATATTGATATCAAGTAGTATGCTTTAGTGATCAAACAAACAATATCTTGTTTGAACTGTCTTTTCTCTTTCAAGGACGGAAGATATGGCTTTAGAGGGAGATATCGATGTTTCTGAAACCAAGATACAAAAAAAAATGCCAAATGCCGAAAAATACGCCAAAACAATCAATTAAAATCTACTTAGAATTGAGTCGGATGTTATCTTAGCGGTAATCTGATAGTCTGAAAGTGGGTTATAGTGGTCATATAGGAAATATTCAGCGGGAGTTTAGGTTGTTAGATATCTCAGAATTCGGTTCTCGACACCGCAAGACCTCATTTAAATATGACCAAAGTCAACGAAAGGTAACAAATTGACAACCGAAACAATCAAGGTCCTAAATTATGTCACACCAAATGATTAACGCAAAACTAGGGCAATTTTCTATATTCTTATTAACGCTTTCGACAGTTTTAGACTGAATCAATTGAGACATCTGCGTGGCTCTTTAAAGTGGCTCTTGAATAAATATAAAAATGTTTCAAATTTCAAACAATGATTTTCAAACATTTGAAGGAACGGAATCGACTGACTTTGTAGTGAAAATGACTGTTCATTACTTTAAAAAGGGAAAGAAAAGAAGCAAAAATTATGTATTTGGCGTTACGGGTCGAGCTGGTCACATTAGTATGTCTGTCTTTGCAAAAATATTTCAGAAGGGCAGCAGTTCCCCAAAAATAAACATGAACAAATAGTTAACAGCGGCATTAGTTCATCTTTTCACGCAAAAATCCCGCACTTTAATCTGCCCGAAAATCATTTATGACAATCTTCCAGAGAAAAGGAGGAATTTTCAGTAACAAGCAGTTTCGTCTTTTCTTACAGTGTTTACAACAAAGTGTGTCACTTTATTTTTTAGATAGTAAAGCGTCAGCCTTGAGAGCTTAAGTTAACAGGTCTTCTCTAAGTTCAACGAGTGCAAACTGCCGCTGGAGGCTTAACCACTCGATCCATTGAATGCATTCGCAATAAAAATTAGTTCTTAATGTATTTTATTAATATTGCGAACTCTTTTCAAATTGTAGAGAACTATTTCAAAAGCATGCTAAATAAACCATTACCACTCAATCCCGCTTTTTAAGCATCCCAAGCAAAACGCTTCGGAAAACATTGTGGACAATGAAGAAGTTGTTTATAACAAGCAATTTCTTTACTGTTCACAATGTTTTCTATCATATAAGGCAAAGATTTTCTAAATTACCCCAACTTAAAGGGAGGTATCGATGTTTCTGAAACCTAGATAAGAAAAATTACCAAATGCCGAAAAATAGACTCAAACGAACAGTTAATACTTTAAGTTAGGTCCGGTATTGTCTTTGTGGTTATCTTATAGACCTAAAGTGGCTTTTTCTGGTTACATCGGAAAGGTTCAGCGGAATTCCAGGTTATTTTTAGATATCACGGAATTCGGCTGCCGACATCGGATGACCTCATTTGCATATGACCCAGTCAAATGAAGGTAACAAATTTACTAGCGAAACAGCCAACGTCCTAAATCATGTCACATAAAAGGAAAGATCTTTACAGACCGGCTAGCGAACATTACTCTTGATGACGTAACGATGACGCTGGTTTGATGAAATTTTAACTAGATGCAAGGTTCTAACGGTTATTCGGGCCACGTGAATGCCCTATAATCTTCGTAACTGTCTCGGATTAATCTAAAAATAGATTAATAGCCGACGTAGGCTATTAGGGAAATACCCTGCTTCTTTCTGATAAGCGACCTCATATTTTTGCAAAACTACTTTTCGGCATATTGTTTTCAAATAGTTTATGAGAGGAAATAAAAATAATTAAAATCTGTGACATGAAAAAAACTTCGATACCTACCTTTAAAACTGTCCTCTGTAACTTTTTTTTTTCAATTTGAATCAGTCTAAGATTTTGTCATGTTATAATGGGTTAACTACTGGGTTACTTTAACCTCATTTATTTATCATGATAACCTTAGACAAAGAAGATTTGTTAATAAAACCATGCTATGCCAGCTCACCTTACTTTCAGTATTTTGATTTATTATCGCACACGCTCTGACTTGTGATCTTCACGGTCTTTCAATTTGGACTAGTCTTAAACTGTGTGTTCTTGTAATAGATGAACCCTTTATCAGACGACAAAATTTAAGACTGGTCCAAATTCGTAGAAGTTGCAGACGACAATTGTATGTTCACGCACTCTTAAAAGCCTTGATCTTTTCGGGTAGAAAGGGTTGTGGTAATGAAGAAATTGCTAATGGCAAACAATTTCCCAATTTTCCGAAATGTTAAAAAAGGATTTTTTTCATGAGATGCGGCAAAAAGTGGGATTGTGTAGGAATGGGGTAAACCTCATACCAACATACAAACCAAAACAATATGTAATTGCTTCATTTTCGTAAGAAGAAACTCAGGCGAGGATTGAAAAAATGAAAACATATTTCACCCACGTGTTGAAATTAGTTAAGGTATATATGGAAGTAGAGTAATGGTTATCTAGAAAGGAAGTTAGAAGTTTTTTACCTACAAATATTTCTAGTAATATCGATAGCTTAGAGCAAAAACATAGTATTGCTCTATACATTGTATAGAGAGCCATACTATATTTTTGCTCTAAGCCATCGATATATACATTCCACATAGACAAAATCGGATACGTCTGGAAAAATACGTATCTGACTGCCATTAAAGCCATATCTTACCCCAAAACACACTATAATATCAATAAGAAAACAATACACCAAGCTCAAAATCATAAATAAATGTGACGAGATCAACACAATTCTACGCGGTAAGCCTACAATTCACTGAAATATAATCTCAGCCTTTTCTCCTGTTTCTACAATATTTCTTCTCAGTGATCGTATAGTGGAATTCATGTATCAAGCCGAGTCTTCTAATACTGACAATATGTATTCATTTATCTATTTAAGAGATGAAGAGAATATTTTTTGTTTTCACGGAGGTATGAACCGAAAAACCTAATCACACTGTATGAATACCGAAGCAAAGGCAAGATGATGTATCGCAATCATTACATAAACATTCGCTATTTATCCAAACCTTATATTCTAAACACTTATTGACGTCACAGTCTTTTTTCACACACACTGTATCATACATAAACGTGATTAGGTTTTTCGGTTCATACCTATATGAAAACAAAAACTATTTTGTAGTGCTGTAGTTATGACGTAAAGGTCGCCAACCAACCATTCAACTTTTTTGTTACATGCTACTAGCGATATTTTTTTTAAAAATAACGCCGTTAAAAATCGAAGCGGGACTTCCTGTTGGAGTCAATTGGCGGGGCTAACGAAGCCAGTGGGCGGGGCCAGCGATTAGTCAATTAAAATTTGGTTGACTGAACGCATTTTTGTGCTCTAATTCGTAAACCATTTGACCTACAAACTTGAAGCTTCATGTACATGTTGTCTATGATCCAAGATCGAAGGTACCCTTTTGCTTTTTAACCATGTCGGTTAAAGGTCAAGGTCATAATTGAACTTTGTGGCTAATGTAGGTCAAAGATCAAATGTAGTGATAAAGCACTTTTGAGGGTTTTAAGTCCGCTTTGCAACAATTCTAGCGTTAGCTAATAACTTGTCCAAGATTTAGCAATTGTAAACGAGAATTTTTAGTTCATGCAGTTCCGTTTATCTATTCATTGTTAATCGAGGTAGAAAACACCGTGGATAATACGGAAATTCTGTCCTTTTAATTTCCTTTAATAACCATTTCCTTCCTTCAGTTTCCTCACTGCTTTCAAAGACCTTATACGTGGGGTGCGGGTGAAAAGGTGCGATTATGTAGTAAGTTGTTAATAAAACTGCACAATTCACGTGGACTTGATTTGATTATGGTAAAGATCGGAAATTGAAATATTATTCTGATAATTTGATGGATGATAAATAGTCATTGAAACAGTAATTTACGTGTATACTTAACAGTTACGATTATACTTTGTATTTGTTGTAACATTGGCCAAATTTTTACGGAGATCTATCTGGAAATTGAACCCTTTGGCATTCCAGAAATTTCTCACATGATGCGCCTGTAGGTATAGCCTCAATATTTTCCCTTTAAATAGTGTTTTTATTTTTTTGTCTATAATTATCTTTGTGGGCATAAAAAGGCTACTTAACCCTTGTCTTGCTGTATAAAATCCCTTATAGAATTGAATTAAAATCAAAGGGTTGAGGGCACTGATAGTACGTGTTATTTAATAATAAATATTTCTTTTTAAAACCAATTTCATTACTTTTCTTGCAGGCAAAGTACAAGCACGAGGTGTAGACCAAGATCAGACTGCACTTATGTGCAGGCTGATCTTTGTCTACACGTCCTGCTCAAACCGGGTTCAGCATGACAAGGGTTAATAATTCCTTGAATTTTTTTATGTAGAAGGATAATAGCGACATGATAAAAGATCTGAGTAGAGGTTTGTAAGAATTTTGTTTAATTTGTCGCCGTCATAGCGTAGTTAGTAGCGCGTCGAACTGTCAATCTAGAGGTCCCGGGTACGATCCCCGACGGCGGCACTCATCCTTTCCGACTATTTGTCTCTCTCCAATGGGTCGATAATCGTAGACCTATGTAGGATAGCAGCTGGAGGCTAGGAAAGGATGTAATGGTAGTACTGGTGTGTGAAAAACAAGGATTCCATTGTTAGGTGCTCCAGCCGCCGCGATATAACTGAAAGAATGTTGAAAGCGGCGTTAAACTCCATTCAAACAAACAAATCAATTCCACTTTAGAATCAGCAAATTAATTTGTTACGGATACCGAAAATAGCGTTGGTGTTGCTGACGACAAAATTTTAGACTGTTTGACCGTGGCACCTTCCACTAATTGGCTTGGCTGGATACGTTATCTCGCTAGCCACGATTTGAGAAAGATAGGCATTAAAGTAATAGCGAAGTCTTTACGGATATTTATAGGGACAATAAACCCCTTTTGCATACCCGAAACCTCTCACCTCCTTGCGACCACTTTAAAGATTGGTCGCAGTCGCTATATAGGAAGTCGTATGAGGAAATCGTGACGTATGGGTGGACGATTTACTGAGTCTGTCACAGAAGTGAAAGGCGAATGAACCTCCGTGCAAGAGAGGACAAACTTCTATGTCTCCAAGTGATGAAGGCTTGCACTTTATGTCGTGATATTTTCCAAATTACTTCCCTCTAACTAATGTTTACATTTTTGATGGCCATAATTGACTTGATATTCATAATAAAGCTTATTATTGATTTATTGAATATTTTCATATGAAACGATGACAGCTTAATACGGTAAAATTTGTTATCAATAGCGAAAATAGCGTTGGTTTGCGTTACTGAAACATATTCATGTGACTTTGTTTTTCATATGGAATACATCGGCAAATACAATATTTTTCGAGTTAATTTAATAACTGATGAATGTATTCAGAAACAGTAATTTAATTGCTTTCTTTATATTCGTCGGTAAGTGATAGCAAACAGTTTCAGATTGTTGCTTAATTCTTTAAACCGGCACCGTAAAATGCCTTTACTACCTTTCCATTAGAGTTTCTGGAATGTGTAGCTCAGTGTTAATTAATATGCATTTGTATTTGCAGTAACATTGAAGATAAAGCAATAGCCAAGTGGGATATCGCTGGAGGTTAGGAAAGGAAGTAGTGGTAGTACTGGTGTGAGAAATACCAGGAATCCATTGTTAGGTACTCCAGTCTCCGTAATATAACTGAGATATGAATGAACTTGAGTGCAAGAGAGGACAAACTTCTATGTTCCCATTTGATGAAGTCTTGTACTTTAAGTCTTAGAATTATGTATCTCACCAATGGGTAGATAATCGTTAACCTAAGTGGGATAGCAGCTGGAGGCTTTGAAAGGAAGAAGTGGTAGTACTGGTGTGAGAAATACCAGGAATCAATTGTTAGGTGCTCCAGTCGGCGCAATATAACTGAAATATGAATGAACCTGAGTGAAAGAGAGGACAAACTTCTATGTTATCATGTGTTGAAGTCTTGTACTTTATGTCGTGATATTTTCAAAGTTACTTCCCTCTAATTAATGTTTACATTTTTCTGGCAGATAATTGCATTGATAGTCTCAAAATTAACATTATAATAAATTTATTGATTTTTTTCATATTAAACGATGTAAGCTTAATACCGATTAGTATGAGAAGACAATTATCAGAATTATTTCAATTTATAAAAACTTGAAAAAAACAAATGAAAAAAAATATAGAAAGAAAATAGCGTTGTTTTGCGACAAAATTTAGACTGTTTGACCGTGGCACCTTCCACTAGTGGGATTGGGTGGATGCGTTATCTCGCTAGCCACGATTTGAGAAAGATAGGCTTTTTGTCTATCTATAACATGTTAATAATCAATACCTTACTTATTAATTATTTTCAGACCCAAAATTTGACAATTTACACGATAATTCTTAGTTGATGAAATTCTTTTATCTATTGTCCATTGAGGTAGAAAACATTGCGGATAATGTTAAAAAAAATTCCCTGTTATTAACGATTCCTTCAATTGTCTTGCGATTAAAAGTCAATTCATTTTCCTTCAATCTTCCCAAGTCATTAGACGTGTTTGGCGTCAAAAGGCGCAATTGTGTAAAAATACGTTACTGAAACTTAATTCATGTGTCTTTGATTTTCATATGGTATACATCGGCAAATACAATATTTTTCGAGTAATTTGATAACTGATGAATGTATTCATAAACAGTAATTTAATTGCTTTCTTTATATTCGTCGTTAAGTGATAGCATACCGTTTCAGATTGTTGCTTAATTCTTTAAACCGGCACTGTAAAATGCCTTTACTACCATTTTTATTAGAGTTTCTGGAATATGTAGCTCAATGTTAATTTATATGCATTTGTATTTGCAGTAACATTGAAGTTAAAGCAAAAGCCAAGTGGGGTATCGCTGGAGGTTAGGAAAGGAAGTAGTGGTAGTACTGGTGTGAGAAATACCAGGAATCCATTGTTAGGTACTCCAGTCTCCGCAATATAACTGAAATATGAATGAACCTGAGTGCAAGAGAGGACCAACTTCTATGTTCCCATTTGATGAAGTCTTGTACTTTAAGTTTAGAATTATGTATCTCACCAATGGGTAGATAATCGTTAACCTAAGTGGGATAGCAGCTGGAGGCTTTTAAAAGAAGTAGTGGTAGTACTGGTGTGAGAAATACCAGTAATCAATTGTTAGGTGCTCCAGTCGGCGCAATATAACTGAAATATGAATGAACTTGAGTGCAAGAGAGGACAAACTTCTATAGTATCATGTGTTGAAGTCTCGTACTTTATGTCGTGATATTTTCAAAGTTACTTCCCTCTAATTAATGTTTACATTTTTATGGCAGATAATTGCATTGATAGTCACAAAATTAAGATTATAATAAATTTATTGATTATTTTTCATATTAAACGATGTAAGCTAAATACCGATTACTATGAGAAGATAATTATCAGAATTATTTCAATTATGCCAACTTGAAGATAAACAAATGAAAAAAGTATATATCGAAAATAGCGTGGGTTAGCTGACGACAAAATTTTAGACTGTTTGAGCGTGGCACCTTCCACTAGTGGAATTGGATGGATGCGTTATCTCGCTAGCCACGATTTGAGAAAGATAGGCATTTTGTCTATCTACATCATGTTAATAACCAATACCTAACTAATTATTTATTTACAGAACCAAAATTTGAAAATTTACACAATAATTCTTAGTTGATGAACTTCTTTTTAGCTCACCTAAGCACAAAGTGCGAGGTGAGCTATTGTGATCGGTCGTTGTCCGTCGTCCGTCCGTCCGTCTGTCCGTCCGTCCACAATTTCTTCAAAAAATTTCTTCTCCTAAACCAGTAGGCCAATCAAGCTGAAACTTTGCAGGGATGTTCCTTGGGTGAAGTTCTTCAAAAGTTGTTAAAAGAATTTAATTCCGCCAAAAACTCTGGTTGCCGCGGCATTTTTAAATGGGAAACTTAAGGAAATCTTTTAAAAACTTTAAAAATCTTCTCCTCCTAAACCAGTTGGCCAATCAAGCTGAAACTTTGCAGGGATGTTCCTTTGGTGAAGTTCTACGAAAGTTGTTAAAAGAATTTAATTCCGTCGAAAACTCTGGTTGCCGCGGCATATGAAAATGGGAATCTTTAGTAAATCTTTAAAAATCTTTAAAAATCTTCTTCTCCTAAACCAGTAGGCCAATCAAGCTGAAACTTTGCAGGGATGTTCCTTTGGGTGAAGCTCTTCAAAAGTTGTTAAAAGAATTTCATTTTGTGAAAAACTCTTGTAATTGCGGCATATGAAAATGGGAAATTTTAGAAAATCTTTGTTGTCTTTTTTTTCACAGACTACAAGGCCTAAGGCATTCATATTTTATATAGAGCTTAATCATATGGTTCTCTACCAAGTTTTTAAATATTTAATCTCTTGGGTCAAAAATGGCCCTGCCCCTGAGGTCTGAAGTTTGGAAAAATGCTTAATTAGAGCAATTTCAAAAGATTTCTCCTCTTAAACTATAAGGTCTAGGCTAATCATATTTGGTATGTAGCATAACTAGATGGTTTTGTACTATATCACTAAAAGTTGTCTTCCTCGGGTCTAAAACTGCCCTGCACTAGGGGTCCAAAATTGGGAAAAACGCAAAAGTTGAGTATGCTAAAAAGAAAATTCTTCATTTTAAGGAGGAGGGTATTTATATTTTGAGTGCAGCATAGCCTTGCTGTTATCTATCAGTTTTGATTAAATTATGCCTGTAGGTTAATAAACACCCCTTCACTGGGTCTCCAAAGTTTGTAAAAAAGCTCAATTAGACCATGTTCAATAGTCATTTCCTCCCAATCTACAAAGTCTAAGGTACTCATATTTTGTTTATAGCACATCCAGATGGTTCACTACCACGTTAGCTAAAATCTTAGCCCTGGGATAAAACATGGCACTGCCCAAGAGGTCAAAACACCCAAATAGAGCAACATCAAAAGTCTTCTCCTGATGAAATATAAGGTGATGGGCATACATAATTTGTATGTAGCATGACTATATAATTTTGTACTATGTAACAGGAAAATATGCTCTTAAGATAAAAAATGTCTATGTAACAGGAAAATATGCACTTAAGATAAAAAATGTCTCTACTCCTGGGATCGAAAATTGCATAAATCGCATTGAAAGAATTCTTCTTCGTAAATATAGGTTCTAGAGCATTTACATGGGATAACATTATTGTTATCTACCATGTTTATATCCTTTGGACAAACATGGCCCTTCCCAAGACATCCAAAGATATGAAAAACGCTCAATAAGAGCATGTTCAAATATTTTCCATTCCTCATGTACAAGTTGTAATGCATTCATATTTTGATTTATAGTACATCCAGATTTTTCTCTACTAATGTTGCTAAAATTACACCCAATGAAGTTGCAGACAGTAATTAGAGTTTGATTGAAATCTAATTATAAAGAATTTCAGGTAGAAAACACTGTGAGAAATGGATAAATTGCTTGCCACTCCCTTTCTCACTATGTTTTTTTCAAACCTATTTTCCCTAAGGGTGACACAGTATTTGATAGTTTGGTAATGGATTAAACTATAAAGCCAAAGAAATTCATTCTTATTGTAAAGCATTACTGGATTGTTTTGTACAAAGCCCAAAATCTTATATTTATTTTATTTATTTTGCTCAAGTTGTGTCTTTTTTATACTAAAAAGTACTGTAATTTGAAGATGCCTCAGGTGAGCGATTTAGGACCATCATGGTCCTCTTGTTATCTATTTATTGTCCATTGAGGTAGAAAACATTGCGGATAATTAAAAAAAAATCCCTGTTATTAACAATTCCTTCAATTGCCTTGCAATTAAAAGTTAATTCATTTTCCGTAAGTCTTTTCAAGTCATTAGACGTGTTTGGCGTCAAAAAGCGCAATTGTGTAGGAATACGTTACTGAAACATAATCCATGTGTCTTTGATTTTCATATGGTATACGTCGGCAAATTCAATATTTTTCGAGTAATTTAAGAACTGATGAATGTATTCAGAAACAGTAATTTAACTGCTTTCTTTATATTCGTCGGTAATTGATAGCAAACAGTTTCAGATTGTTGCTTAATGCTTTAAACCGGCACCGTAAAATGATTTACTACCTTTTTATTAGAGTTTCTAGACTGTGTAGCTCAATGTTAATTAATAAGCATTTGTATTTGCTGTAACACTGAAGTTAAAGCAATAGCGAAGTCTTTACGGAGTTTTATACGGTCAATAAACCCCTTTTGCATTCCCAAACCTCTAACCTTCGTTCTTCCGCTTTAAGGATTGATCGCAGTTGCTATACAGGACGTCGTATGAGGAAATCGTACGTGTTGATGGACTATTAACTGAGTCGATCACAGAGGTGAAAAGTAAATAGACCTGAGTGCAAGAGAGGACAAACTACTGTTTTCCCATTTGACGAAGTCTTCTACTTTAAGTCTTGTTATTATGTCTCTCGCCATTGGGTAGATAATCGTTTACCTAAGTGGGATAGCAGCTGGAGGCTAGGAAAGGAAGTAGTGGTAGTATTGGTGTGAGAAATACCAGGGATCCATTGTTAGGTGCTCTAGTCCCCGCAATATAATTGAAATATGAATGAACTTGGGTGCAAGAGAAGACAAACTTCTATGTTATCATGTGTTGAAGTCTTGTACTAAATGTCGTGACATTTTCAAAGTTACTTCCCTCTAATTAATGTTCACATTTTTGATGGCAAATAACTTCCTTGATAGTCACAATAAAGATTATTATAGATTCATTGAATATTTTCATATTAAACGATGTAAACTTAATACCGATTAGTATGAGAAGACATTTATCAGAATTATTTCAATGTATGCAAACTTGAAGATAAACAAATGAAAAAAAATATATATAGCGAAAAAAGCGTTTGTTTGCTGACGACAAAATTTTACACTGTTTGGCGTGGCACCTTCCATTAGTGGGATTGGGTGGATGCGTTATCTCGCTAGCCACGATTCGAGAAAGATAGGCATTTTGTCTATCTACAGCATGTTAATAATCAATACCTAACGAATTAATTATTTACAGATCCAGAATTTGACAATTTACACGATAATGAAATTCTTTTTATCTATTTATTGTCCATTGAGGTAGAAACCATTGCGGATAATTTAAAAAAATTCCCTGTAATGAACAATCCCTTCAATTGCCTTGCAATTAAAAGTTAATTCATTTTCCTTCAGTCTTCCCAAGTCATTAGACGTGTTTGGCGTTTAAAAGCGCAATTGTGTAGGAAAACGTTACTGAAACATAATTCATGTGAATTTGATTTTCATATGATATACATCGGCAAATACAATATTTTTCGAGTAATTTGATAACTGATGAATGTATTCAGAAACAGTAATTTAACTGCTTTCTTTATATTCGTCGGTAATTGATAGCAAACAGTTTCAGATTGTTGCTTAATGCTTTAAACCGGCACCGTGAAATGCCTTTACTACCTTTTTAATTGAGTTTCTGGAATGTGTAGCTCAGTGTTAATTAATATGCATTTGTTTTTTTCCAAGTCTAAACTTAGTTTTATACGGTCAATAAACCCCTTTTGCATTCCCAAACCTCTAACCTTCATTCTTCCGCTTTAAGGATTGATCGCAGTTGCTATATAAGACGTCGTATGAAGAAATCGTACGTATTGGTGGACTATTTACTGAGTCGATCACAGAGGTGAAAAGTAAACAGACCTAAGTGTAAGAGAGTGCAAACTTCTATGTTCCAATTTGATGAAGTCTTGTACTTTAAGTCCTGATATTTTGTCTCTCACCAGTGGGTAGATAATCGTAAACCTAAGTGGGATTTGGGCTTGAGGCAAGGAAAGGAAGTAGTGGTAGTACTGGTGTGAGAAATACCAGGAATCCATTGTTAGGTGCTCCAGTCGCCGCAATATCACTGAAATATGAATTAACCTGAGTGCAAGAGAGGACAAACTTCTATGTCCAATTTGATGAAGTCTTGTACTTTAAGTCTTGGTATTATGTCTCTCACCAATTGGTAGATAATCGTTAACCTTTTTTGGGATAGCAGCTGGAGGCTTGGAAAGGAAGTAGTGGTTGTACTGGTGTGAGAAATACCAGGAATCAATTGTTAGGTGCTCCAGTCGCCCCAATTTAACTGAAATATGAATGAACCTGAGTGCAAGAGAGGACAAACTTCTATGTTATTATGTGTTGAAGTCTTGTACTTTATGTCGTGATATTTTCAAAGTTACTTCCCTCTAAATAATGTTTTCGTTTTTGATGGCAAATAATTGCCTTGATAGTCACAATAAAGATTATTACAGATTTATTGAATATTTTCATATTAAAAGATGATAGCTCAATACCGATTAGTATGAGAATACATTTAACAGAAATATTTCAATTTATGCTAACTTGAAGATAAACAAATGAAAAAAATATGTATAGCGAAAATAGCGATGATTTGCTGACGACAAAATTTTAGACTGTTTGACCGTGGCACCTTCCACTAGTGGGATTGGGTGGATGCGTTATCTCGCTAGCCACGATTTGAGAAAGATAGGCATTTTGTCTATCTACAACATGTTAATAATCCGAGATTATTCTTTTCCGAAGACATTACACAAAGAAGTGAGATACTTACACAATATTAGATAAGCAATATTAATTGAGAGTCATTACCTGTAAGAAACAAATGAGAGAGTGTATATAGTTTTTAAACCTTTCGTGATCCAGTAGAAGCTTAACCCATTCCCACACAATCACGCTTTTTCACGTCCCGTAGAATTGAATTAGGAGAAACATTGTGAGAAAATGAGAAATTGCTTGTTTCAAAATGTGTCGACCCTATCTGGGCCTTTGTTTTCAATCTCAAAGCGATTTGAATAGTCGTGTAACTAGTCCAAATTTGTGTCGTTTGGTAAAGGATTGAAAAGGCGAATGCAAAATAATAATAATAATAAACATCTTTGAATATATATAATTTAATTGTTTGTTTCGTCTTTCAAAAACGAGCATTCTGATTGGTCGAAAAATTTAATTCATGCCTCTATGAACACAATTTTCAGCACGCAGCCATTTTGCATGCTTCCGCGCAAAATAGTTCTATACAAAAAGGTATCAAAATTTGTAAATTTTTGCTTTTTTCGCACGATGCTATTAAATTATAAGAAATGAAGGAAATATCTCTTGTTTTCACGGAGGTATGAACCGAAAAACCTAATCACACTTACGTATTCATATAGTGTGATTATTTTTGTCGGTTCATACCTCCATGAAAACAAAAAAAAATTCTCTTCATCTCTTAAATGTAACTGTATAGCTTATCACTCCAGCGGTATACATCTGGTATGCTGAATTCTCAAAATAGAAGGCAAACTACCAACTATATAATTAACCCATTCCCACATAATGACGCTTTTAAACGCCCCTTAGTATGAAAGTTTTGGAAAACATTGTGGATAATGAAGAAATTGCTTGTTACAATCAATTTCTTCATTCTCCACAATATTTTATACCCGAAAAGATGAAGATTTTAAAGGTTTAATCAACTTTGAATTTTCGTCTGCAACATCTTTGAAATTTGGACTGGTCTAAAATTTTATTGTGTGGGAATGGGTTAAAAGACTTCGTGTTATTGAAACCGTGACAGCGTCTACTAAGCGCATTATATGCAGGTTTTTTCATATTCAAGACGAGTCTTTACGCGTTTTACGCCATTTTCAAAGTGATCAGTTTTTGGAGGAGACAGGTTTTGAAAAAATAATAAATTGAACCTAACTGGGCGCTTCTTCTCTTCTATTATAGTAACATCTAACTGGATTTTTCAAACTAGGTAACACTGATGGAGGCCTACGGAGTGCATCAAAAATTGTTAGTAAAGGTTTGTAAGATAATGGCACATATTTTTACTTTTTTTTTTAGTCGGATTTTTAAAAGTATACATCCAGTTTTTAAATATATATGTGTGTGTGTGTGTATTTGCAGTAACAATGAAAACAATTGCCAAGTCTTTACGGAGAAACCCTGTGTAATTAGCAATTTCTCCAATTTCCTTTCAATAAGAATTTCCTTCATTTTCGCCAATGCTTCCAAAGTTCTTTAAGATGTTTGGGTCAAAAAGTGCGATGGATTGGAATTCACGTAGAATAAATTATTTATGATTCATAAGTTCATGGTCTCAGAGACAGTTTTTTTTTTTTGTTTGTTTTTTTTATTAACATTCTTTACCATCCTCGGCTAGTGATGTAACATTGGAACAACCTTAAATCAAAGTACTGAAAGTACTGTAAGCTAGCAAAGCATGGTTTGATTTAGAAAATCTTTCCCTTGTTGGATAGAAAATATTGTGAACATTGAAGAAATTGCTTGTTACAAGCAATTTCTTCATTGTACACAATGTTTTCCAAAGCTTTTTTCTTTAGATGCTTTAAATAGCATGCTTTTAAAAGAGTTCTCTACATTTTGAATAGAGTTTGCAATTTTCCATAATAACATAAGAACTACTTTTCATGGCGTAGGCATTCAATGTATTTAGTGGTTAAGCCTCCAATGGCAGTTTGCACTCGTTGAACTTTGAGACGACCTCAAAATTTTGTCTGTTAGCTTAAGCTATCAAAGCTGACACTTTGCTAGCTAAAAAGGAAGAGATGAAAAAATAAGAAAATACACACGCACTATTTTCACCCCTATCCCCCTCTTTCTCTCTCCCCCCTTTCTATCTCTCTTATTTCAAGTGGAATTTCATTCCACACACTGACTATTTGAAAACTGAAACAGTACTTCTAAACATTTTTCTTGGTGATTTCGCAACAAAAAGGTCATGTATTGTTTCGGACCTTTATGTAAAGTTTTCATTTCGAAAAATTGAATAGTAATAGCTGTTAGGACAGATTCAGATATTTGTCACTTAGTTGTTTTAACCCTTTCCTGTACAAATCCGGGATTTTATGTCGTATGAGCGACGCCCCCCAAAAGGTAGTTAGGTGTTACGGGAGGGGTGGGGGGTGGAAGGATATAGAGCGAAACTGTTTAGAGCCCCTCCTGGTTATCTGACGTGCTCGATTTAAAGCACCGTCACAAGGGGCCTCGGTTTAAGATGTCATCCGAAAGACCATTTGTTTGTTATTTTGGTAGGCCAAAGGTTCAAACCCGTGATCATGGGGTTCGAAGTCAACTGCTCTACAAGGTTACGAGCGTATAGAATAATTCCATGCAATGGTGAATAGTAACGATGATTACCATTATTTAGAGAAGGTAAAATAATAAGATAAACATAAAAAGATTTTATTTTCAATTTTGCCTTCACATCAACATATAAACAATATAAAAAAGAGAGGGTAGAAGATAAAAACATGCACAATTTTCACCCCCCCTCTCTCTCTCTCTCTCTCTCTCTCTCTCTCTCTCTCTCTCTCTCTCTCTCTCTCTCTCTCTCTCTCTCTCTCTCTCTCTTACCCACTCACCCACTCTCTCTCTGTCGCTCTCTCTCTTTCTCTCTCTCTCTCACTCTCTCTCTCCTTCTTTCTCTCTCTCTCCCACCTCTCTCTCTCACTCTCTCTCTGTCTGTCTATCTCCTTGTCCCTTTTCAACAAAAGTGAAAAGTGATTCAAGATTAAGCGGATACTATTGTTCATATGTATTCATTAGTAGCATATGTTTAAATCCGAAACAGATACAGATAAGCGCATATGTATGCATATATATGTATATTTAACCCTTTCCTGGTTAATCCCTGGTTTTTACGTCCCTGTGATTTTGTAATTGAGAAAACATTGTGGGAAAAGAAGAAATTGCTTGTAACAAGCAATTTCTTCTTTTTCCACAATATTTTCTACCCTACTAAATGGTTATTTTTCAAATTAAATCCCTTTTAAATTTTCGTCTGCAAAACTTTTGTTGGACAGGTTTAGAAAGTTTTAAAACAGGAAAGGGTTAAAGTTAGGAGAAATTTAGAAAAATAAAACTGTTCTAACTTGTTCTTCATTTTTTTTTTTTTTTTTTTTTTTTTTAGTTCACTTCTTATTTTAATTGCAGTTCCATTCCAAACACTGACTGTGTAAAAACTGAAACTACCCTTCAAAACATTTGTCTTTTTTTTTTTTTTTTCGGACCTCAATGTATAGTTTTCATTTTTGGAAACATGAATAATTTTACGCATGTATTTTGGAGCTTAATTTTTCATTGCTCAAAGTATGCGATTAGCTGTTGGGACAGATTCAGATATTTTTCACATAATTGTTTTAACACTTTCCTGCACAAGTCCGGAATTTTATGTCGCTGTGATTTTATACTTGAGAAAAACATTGTGGAAAAAGAAGAATATGCTGGTAACAAGAAAAGAAATTTATTTCTAACAAGCATTTTCTTCATTTTCTACAATAACTTAAACCGGGAAAAAGTTGGGTTTTCTTCAATTTCAAGAACTCAAACTGAACTTATTAGAATTTGGACCGGTCTAAAACTTTGTCGCCTGGACTGAAATGGCTTACAAACTGTGGCATGTAAGTCTAATACAGTAAAACGGCGGTTTATAGAAATCCGCGTTTACTACAACTTGTCGACTTCAGCGCCTTTAATTTAACCCGTTACCACACAGTGACGCTTTTAGACGCCCCCAGAAAATGAATTATGGAAAGCATTATGGAAAATGAAAAACTTGCTTGTCACAAGCAATTTCTCCATTATCATCAATGTTTTCTAAACCAAAGTGAAAAAAAGGAATTATTAACTAAAATTTGTCGTTTGCAATATTGTTTTAATTTGGACCTGTCTAGAGATTTGTCGTCTGATAATTGGTTAACCCTTTCCTGTTTTGCAAAATTTTAGATCCGTCTAAATTCAAAGGTTTTGCAGACGAAAATTTAAAGTTGATATTATTTGAAAAATAACCATTCAGTAGGGTAGAAAATATTGTTTAAAAAGACGAAATTGCTTGTTACAAGCAATTTCTTCTTTTTTCACAATGTTTTCTCAATTATGAAATCACAGGGACGTAAAAACCAGGGTTTAACCAGGAAAGGGTTAAAAAGAATAGGAATATTAACACATTCAGACTACAGCATATGAATGGACAGCAGTCGTAAATATAAAAAATGTAATTCTGAGTAACTCGTAGACTGGAAATTCCGTCGACTTTATCAAAGCATACTGTAGACTGGTACCACTGTCGACTTTAGGTTAATAAAGGCTTTATTAACCCATTCCAACTCAATCCCTCCTTTTTACGCCCCTCAAGAAAAAAAACTTTGGAAAACATTGTGGAAAATGAAGAAATTGCTTGTATCAAGCAATTTCTTCATTATCCACAAGGTTTTCTATCCAAAAAGATGAAAAAATTCAAAATTCCATCAACTTGGAATTGTCGTCTGCAGCTTCTTTCAATTTGGACCAGTCTAAAATTTTGCTGTGTTGGAATGGGTTAAAGTCGACGGCGGTACCGGTCTAAGCATACTGAACAAATGGATTTCGTTACCAGTTATGGACGTCAGCGATGTCAACATCTTATAACTTATTTAATTCTATACATCGTGAATCGATAATGTTAATATACATTGTATAATACAGTTTCATAGTAGTTAAATTAGAGCAATAATTTAAAAGAGTGAACAGAACACCGTACACACGGTTTAACAAAACCGTGTGTACGATGCTTTGTTACAACTCTCGTTATAAAACAAAAATTCAGTTTCTCTTTTCGAATCGTCAGTTGCGTTCGAGGAGGCCGTAACTATGACTGGTTTCAAAAGTAGTTGCAGCTTTTCCGAACGAAGCGAGCGATATTGCGCATGGAACAAATAAACGATAACAAAGCAAAATAACAAGGTAAATATAAAAGAAGGGAAAAGAAAACACTCGTTCTTAATTGATATATTCCCGCTTTTCTCCAAAGTTTTGTATCATAGGTATTTAATATACCTACTAATTACATTATTTATTGTCGTTTTTCAGTAAAAGCCTCGTAACTGCAGCTCAATACAGACTGCAGTTACGAGGTTTTCATTGAAAAGCATCGTTGTATAATATTTTTCTTTGTCTATACCATCATCACCGGAACACATTAGTTTATTGGGATAAATGTAATTTGTTTTTATGTATTACGGGCAATTTTGTCTCATACAATAAACTTGAAACTTTAATTTACTTCCCTTTAACTGGCTATTAACCTATTTCATTTTCTTTGATCCATGTGCAAAAGCTTATCATCTTATGATGATGGATTGGAAATTTTGATAGTAAACCATAATAGGTAAATATTTGAAACTATGAGTTAAAAAGTGTAATCTTTGCTTTAATTAGATAAATACTTTGAGAGAAATTTTTTTTTTTTTTTTTTTTGTATAATAATTCAAACCGAGAGATTCCACCTTGCAACAATTCTTAAGGCTATTAAACGGCGGTGCCTTCCACTCAGGACTCGGTGGATGCGAAAACTCGTTAACCACATTTTCTGGAAGATAGACCTGTGTCTATCAGTAACATGTGTGAGTAAACAGAAGGCGAATTTTTTAGTTGCGATCTAAACTTCGTGACTACAGTTTCATGAAGTCGTGGATGCTATATTTAACCTATTGCCACCAAATCTCCCCTTTTTTACGCCCCTCTAGCTTTGGAAAACATTGCGTGGATAATTGGGGAAATTGCTTGGAATATGCAATTTCTTCATTATCCATAATATTTACCGCCCAAAGAGATGAATGTTTTTTAAAATTTCATGAATTCAACATTATAATCTGCAGCTCTTTATTATAATTATTATTATTTGGATCAGTTTAAAATTTTGTTGTGAGGGAATGGGTTAAATCGCCAGATTTGGTCAACAAAGTGCTTGTTAAAATGTCGGTAGGGCCTATACTAACCGTTCACTCTCGGTCTAAATGAGTGGTTTTGATCGGTCAACCGACTCTTTTTTATTGCCGACAGCGAATTCAACAGCCTAGAGTTTACACTTTACATTTATATAGTCGTTTGCCGGGCAAATTGTCGTACGTACAGCTTGATTTAAGCTGTACTTACGACATTTCGCACGCCAAACAACGATATCAAATTCATAATAGTTGCTACATCCGTTTCAATCCCAAATAACGGAAATAGCAGACTGAAGCAGACTGGGTGAGCAGACTGAAGCAGTTATTAAAGCTGTAATTACGACATTTTGCTCCCGCACCGACGTTATAATCTTGCAACTTGATGATACCCGATCGGTGACTTCAACAAACTGAAGTGTTAGGAAAAGAGGTAAATCCGGGCTTATTGTCAAATCTATCGCATTTAATCCATTACCAGACAGCAACATTTTAGACTGGCCCAAGTTGAAAGATAATGCAGACAACAATTTAAAGTTTAGATTCTTTATTATTATTATTCTTTCAAATGTTCTGTGTAGAAAACATTGTGGAAAATGAAGAAATTGCTTGTGAAAGCAATTTCTTCGTTTTCCATAATGTTTTCCAAAGTCGATTGAGCAATTTCTTCATTTTCCATAATGTTTTCCAAAGTCAATTTCCTTTTGGGGTGGTTAAAAGATTCACTGAATGCATGGGAATTGGTTAGTCAAACAAAATAAGGTATCTTTCATGTGAGGTAAAGTTTCATTGGCACGTAGATATAGATTATCACTGAGATGTTGATTCAAATTTTATTGTAATCTTTTCAAAGTCTAGAATCCATCTTACTTTGAAATCTGATTATCCAATAGTCAAGTGATATAGAATGTGTTTAGAACATAAAATGTGGTGCTTTTATGTCTAAAGATTTTTACATTTTCCCATTTTTTGCGTTACCTCCCTTTAATTTGTACTATCTTTATTTACTGTCTTATATTCAAATTTTACCAATTTTGTCAATCTTATTTTAAAAAATATCAAAATACAAACGTTAAAATAAAAATTTAAACTATCTACTCATAACAACATTTATCACTAATAGAACAAACTAATTTTGAGTAAACTTTGAAGCAGTACATATATGTCAACACATCACTGTTCAGTTGACAACAAAATTTTAGACTGTTTGACCGTGGCACCTTCCACTATGTGGGATTGGGTGGATGCGTTAGTTCGCTAGCCACGATTTGTGAATGGTGGACCTTAGGGTCTGACCAATAACTGAACTCTATAAATCTCTTATAATCTCACTTACTTGAAAACGACATAGTATGTTTTGTTCGCAAAGTTTGATTTGAGCAAGAAATTTGTGTAATTGTCTCTAGATGCAAACGCCATGTTCCCCTCCCCCTTTTTAAAATCACGTGCGACAAAAAGATAGGATTTTTCACAACTGATCATTTACCGACGGAGTTTAAAAATTATATTGCACATTTGTTCTCTGTCATAATAAGTAGATGTGTCATTTGAAAGGATTTTGTTGCTAGCTCCAAGGTTAAGTCATCTTAACCCTTTCTTGTTTTTCAATGTTTTAGACCTGTCCAACTTCAAAGAAGCTGCAGACGCCAATTAAAACTGAGCGCAATTTGAAAAGTAACCAACCTACATAGTAGAAAATATTTTGGGGTAAGAAGAAATTGCTTGTTAAAAGCAATTCCTTCTTACACCACAATATTTCTCAAGTATAAAAACTCAGGGACGTAAAATCCAGGGATTAACCAGGAAAGGGTTAACCCATGACTACAAAGGAAAATTTTAGACTTGACAATATTGAAAGAAGTTGCTGATGAGATATCTAATTGCACTTAAATAAATGCCAAATAAAGCAGAAAACATTGCGAGAAAAGGAGAAATTGCTTGTTACAAAGTTTCCAATGTTCGTATTTCTTCGGGGTGTCGGAAAGCGCCATTTTGTAGTAATGGGTTAAGTATTGATGCCTAAGAATGATAATATTATTGTAATTATTGTACAAAAAATAAAAAATAGAAAAAATATTATTTAATCTGAAGAAGGCGTACGTATGCCGAAACGTTAGTATTTAAAAAAGAATAAAATTATAATACTAAATATACGTGTTGTAGTTATTTTGAGATTTATTTGTACTTGTTGTACGAATTAAAGATTTGTTTCCATTCAAATAATATTTTCTTTTTATGAGTCACCGTGTCTTATCTTGGTCGTCAATCAACGATTGGCGTGATTGATTGATTGATTGATTGGGGTTTAACGCCACTTTTAACAGTATTTCAGTCATATCGCGGCGGCTGGAGCACCTAACAAGTGATTCCTGGTATTTCTCACACCAGTACTACCACCACATCCTTTCCTAGCCTATAGCTGCTACCCCACTTAGGTTTACGATTATCCACCCATTGGTGAGACACAAATGTCGGAAAGGAAAAGTGCCGCCGCCGGGGTTCGAACCCATGACATCCCATTATTGAAGATTAGGAGTCTGATGCGCTACCGACTGCGCTATGACGGCGGCCGTAGAAAGATTGGACTAAGCAGAGTTATACCAGGGGTATCATTTAGAAACTATTCTGTTAGCAAAGGTATAGATCAATCACTCTAAATTTAGATAATCTAACAAAAGCCAAACAGTTTTGATCCGGTCATCCTGCGCTATACTCTCATTCCGATCGGGGTTGAATCGTTTCACACTCATCGAACAGCCCCCTTTTGGCGTGACGAGTCTAAAATATAAGCGTGTGTGATCAATCACGAACCTACTTAACCTTTTTTTTATCACAGCTGAGCGGCGAAATTAACAACGAATCATCTATCAGTGCTACTGACAACATCAATATATCTTCCCATGGAATGCCAATCTATATACGCTTGTATAGTATCAAATTGACAGTGCGGCCTTGTCAATCCAGGAATCGACAGACAAACCAAAACCAAACGAAAATCTTTGTCGGCGAATGTCGGAGGCCAAAGTTCACTCCCGGTCTAAATGAATGATATAATTGGTCGGCTGATTCAATGATTGACAGACGCGATCCCTTGAGTATACTTTGCAATTGTTAGATCGTAGGGTTTGTTAACTCGAGTACTCGCACAAGACATTAATAACAAGAGTTTTTTAGGGGGGGGCGATACGTTGTAAATTGAAATTGCAAAATAATATCCATTATAAGTACTGTAAAAAATAATTTAAAAAATAATTTAGAAAATGGTGAGCAAATGTAAGAAATTTCAAAGGCGTATCAGGATAATGCTATTTGTCTCCAAATTCCATTTCTTAATATTCTAAATCTCATTTTAGGTCTGACTACTTTGATAAAAACTGATTGTCCATAGGCACCTTTAAAAGTAGGTGTCGATGTTATTTTCATGTCACAGATTTTAATTATCTTTATCGCACATATGCTATTTGATTTAGGTAATCGGCCATCTTTATTGATTTTTAGAAACTTAAAAGATAATTTTTGTTGTTCTGGGTACTTAAATAAAATGAAAATAACAAATTATAGAAATGCAGTAGTCAAATTACGTATATCAGCACACCATCTTCTTATAGAAACAGGACGTCATAGAAATGTCGCAAGGAATGAAAGAATTTGTAACTTGTGTAACCTCAATCAAATAGAAGACGAATTTCATTTCCTGTTAGTTTGTCCTTTTTATAAAGAACTAAGACAAGTTTATTTTAAAAAAAAATATTACAGCAAACCGAATATGTTTAAATTAATAGATTTCTTGAACTCAGATAACGTCAAAATTCTTAATAGTATTGGTATTTTCTACATCAAAGCGATGCACAAAAGAAAAACCGAGTTAAATCTAATTAGTAATTAACATTTGATTTCCTAAGCCTTGTTTAACCTTTACATTCTAAATACTCTATTAAGACTCTTTTACTTCATTATTTCCGCAATCGACAATCTTTAATATGTCATTTTTTTTTTGGTCCATACCCATACATGTTATTTCATTCATTATGTATGTACATGTCTTATTTTGACGATGAATCGTATGTGTTCAAGTCAAATTATTGAATAAAGAATCTGTTCTGTTCTGTTCTGTTCTGTTTGAATACAATATTCTGAAAAGTATTTTTGCGAAAATCAGAGGCCGTTTATCAAAATAAACCAGGGTATTCCCCTACTAGCTTAGGAATGAACCGAAGTACAAGAGAGTATTAAGTTTTAAATCCTCGTGTAGTGGGTTCATCTATCCCACTGTTATGTTTAAACCGACACAGGGTTCAGCCCTGGCAGCTCAATTAGTAGAACTCTCGCTCTATAAGCGAGAGGTCCAGGTTTCGAATCCCGATCGAGCCGCTACATTTTTATCCCCTTGGATTTTTTCGTATTTTTTTCGTATTTAAAATTCAGAATATCGATACCCTCCTGTAATATATTCAAATGCATTTACAAAATACTCTGAAATATGTTGGGAAAACGAAATCACGCAAAATTCGTTGAAAAGTGAAATTTAATGTACAGCAGGATAAAGTGAAGATTTCCCTATTTCCTCCTCTTGGTTTTGACAGATATAATTGATATCTGTAAATGGAATTTCCGCAGACATGATTACCTTGTAATCCACTTACAAAACTATTTCTTAAATTGTGAAGAAGATGAAATTCTATTTTCAAACTCCAGCTTTCGCAGTTTGATGACAATTAAATTGTTTTAGTCTTCACCAAATATAAACCTGAAACGGATCAATCTTGAGTTGCAGTTTCAACGAAAATAATTAAGAGATGAAGAGGAAATTTTGTTTTCATGGAGGTATGAACCGAAAAAACAAATCACACTGTATGAATACGCGAAGCGGATTAATACATGAGTGTGATTTGGTTTTTCGGTTCATACCTCCATGAAAACAAAAAATATTCTCTTCATTTCTTATAATCTAATAGTATCGAGCAAAAAAACTTTACAATTTTTGATACCTTTTTGTATGGAAGTATTTTGCGCGGAAGCCTTCAAAATCGCTGTGTGCTCAAAATTTTGTTCGTGAAGCTATGATTGGTTTGTTTCGACCAGTACGAACGCCTGATTATGATAGACGAATTTGACAATTAAATCATAAGGTTTTGTGAAAATAGGTAGTCATTTTTGTGAAAAATATAACCACCGTCACATAATTTACAAAGCGCGGCTGTCATTCAAAGAAACAATCGACCAATAAAATCATTTATGTTGACCGGGAGTGAAGTTTGTACTCCAACATTCGCGGCCATTAATGTGAGGTTTTGTTGTCGGTTTAGCGACTTAAACGTCGTAACTACAGCTTATTTACGTTGTAGTTTTTTAGTTTTTGTCGCAAACAAACCGTTCCACTTTTTGTTACATGCTTCTGGCCTTAAATTTTTCAAAAAAAAAATCAGTTTAAAATTGGAGTTTAACTTCCTGTTTGAGTCAATTGGCGGAGCCAACAGAATCAGTGGGCGGGGTCAACGATTAATCAATTACAGATAAAGACATGATAAATAATGTCAAGTAACGGATGAAAGAGAATGGCATTGAATGCCGTAATGTTATGAAAAGGTACGAACAAATTTGCATCCTTGTCAGCAAGTTTAGATCTTCCTGCTACGTGTATTTTCATGGACAGTCATTTCATTGTCAAAACTATTACAAGACGACAACATTCTAATCGTGAAGGTTGGTTTGAGGGTAAAATGCCATCACTACAACTTAAATCTGTATATACAACTGTATTTCCCTCTAGATCCGCACTTCATTGAAACTATTTCTGCCGAGACATTCGACTTCTATGAAGCATTAACAACGATTTGTTGATGGAGAATCTGATCGGTTCACCTGTGTGGCAAGACAATAGATTCATCTAGTTGTCAAAGACCGTATAATCCCTCACGTATTGCCTTTGTTACAAGAACAGGGAGTTATAAAGAATAGCATATCCTCTACCTAAAATCCTTAACTTATAAAGAGATAAATGAAAAAAAAGACAAATAAATAAATAAAAACAAAATAGACTGGACGAATTCAAAGAAGTTGTAGACGACAATTTTAAGCTGGACGAATCTAAATGTATTGGTCTTTTTGGATAGAAAGCTTTGTAGATGACGAGATCGTGTTTAAAAAGCAATTTCTTCATTGCCCATATTGTTTTTCAATACCTTTTCTCAGGGAGCGAGATAGAGTGGGAAAGGGTTAAATAGACAACATACTTTTACACTGCATCGTGCATATTGAAAGATGTTTTCGTTTCGCTTTGTCACTAAATAAAAGTTATAGACGAAAAAGACGAAATTATTTTTTAAAAATACTTCTTTTCTCACAATGATTTCCTCAGAATGAAAATTAAATAGCAAGAAAAAATCAGCGATAGAAAAGGTAAAGTGCTTTATTGAAATTATATTGATATGAAATGTTTCGTTACTTGAGTACATTTAATGCTCTGCCGACTTTAGTGAAATGTTTCCATATAAATGTTCTGTGGCAGGTTGTAAATCAAATACATTTAGGTTCCTGGAAAACCCGTTACAAGACGACAAAATCGTAGACTGGTCGAAATTCAAGGAAGTTCCAGACTACAATTTATAGTTGTTGTCTTTGTCTCTCGGGAAAGAAAACATTCTGGCTAATGAAGGACTTTGTTGCATTCATTTAGATCTTTGAACTTCGGCATCAACCGACACTTTTGTGATGCATATTTGTTTGCTTTGCGACTTAACGTCGTAACTACAGCTTATTCAAGCTGTAGTTACGACGTTAAGGTCGCTTACCAACAAGTTTACCTTTTTGTTGCATGTCACTTGCTATAAATTTGGTAAATCAGTGTCAATTAATATTGAAGCTGTATTTAAGATTTAAGCTGTACTTACGACATTTCGCACGCCAAACGACGATATCAAATTTATAATAGTTGACATCCGTTTCAATCCCAAATAACGGAAATAGCAGACTGAAGCAGACTGGATGAGCAGACTGAAGCAGTTATTAAAGCTGTGATTACGACATTTTGCTCCCGCACCGACGTTATAATCTTGCAACTTGATGATACCCGATCGGTGACTTCAACAAACTGAAGTGTTAGGAAAGGAGGTAAATCCGGGCTTATTGTAAAATCTATCGCATTTAATCCATTACCAGACAGCAACATTTTAGACTGACCCAAGTTGAAAGAAAATGCAGACAACAATTTAAAGTTTAGATTTTTTATTATCATTATTCTTTCATATGTTCTGTGTAGAAAACATTGTGGCAAATGAAGAAATTGCTTGTGAAAGCAATTTCTTCGTTTTCCATAATGTTTTCCAGAGTCAATTGAGCAATTTCTTCATTTTCCATAATGTTTTCCAAAGTCAATTTCCTTTCGGGGTGGTTAAAAGAGTAACTGAATTCATGGGAATTGGTTAGTCAAAAAAATAAGGAATTATTAATGTGAGGTAAAGTTTCTTGGCACGTAGATATAGATTATCACTGAGATGCTGATTCAAATTTTATTGTAATCTTTTCAAAGTCTAGAATCTATCTTGCTTTGAAATCTGATTATCCAATAGTCAAGTGATATAGAATATGTTTAGAACATAAAATGTGGTGCTTTTTTATGTCTAAAGATTTTTACATTTTCCCATTTTTGCGTTACTTCCCTTTAATTTGTACTATCTTTATTTACTGTCTTGTATTCAAATTTTACCAATTTTGTCAATCTTATGTTAAAAAATAACAAAATTCAAACGTTTAATTAAAAATTCAAACTATCTACTCATAAAAATATTTATCACTAATAGAACAAACTAATTTTGAGTAAACTTTGAAGCAATACATATATGTCAACACATCTCTGTTCAGTTGACAACAAAATTTTAGACTGTTTGACCGTGGCACTTTCCACTATGTGGGATTGGGTGGATGCGTTCATTCGCTAGCCACGATTTGTGAATGGAGGACCTTCGGGTCTCTCCTAAAACTGTACTCTATAATTCTATTATAACCTCGACTACTTGGAAACGACATTGTATGTTTTCCTCTCCGCAAAGTTTGATTTGCGCACGAAATTCGGGTAATTGTCTCTAGATGCAAACGCCATGTTCTCCTCCTCCTTTTTTCAAAATCACGTGCGACAAAAAGATAGGAATTTTCACAACTGATCATTTACCGACGGAGTTTAAAAATCATTTTGCACATTTGTTCTCCAACATAAGTGGATGTGTCATTTGAAAGGATTTTGTTGCTAGCTCCAAGGTTAAGTCATCTTAACCCTTTCTTGTTTTTCAATGTTTTAGACCTGTCCAACTTCAAAGAAGCTGCAGACGCCAATTAAAACTGAGCGCAATTTTAAAAGTAACCAACCTATATAGTAGAAAATATTGTGGGATAAGAAGAAATTGCTTGTTAAAAGCAATTTCTTCTTATACCACAATATTTTCTCAAGTATAAAAACTCAGGGACGTAAAATCCAGGGATTAACCAGGAAAGGGTTAACCCATTACCACAAAGGAAAATTTTAGACTGGACAATATTGAAAGAAGTTGCTGATGAGATATCTAATTGCATTAAAATAAATGCCAAATAAAGCAGAAAACATTGTGAGAAAAGGAGAAATTGCTTGTTACAAAGTTTTCCATGTTCGAATTTCTTCGGGGTGTCGGAAAGCGCCATTTTGTGGTAATGGGTTAAGTATTGATGCCTAAGAATGATAATGTTATTGTAATTATTGTAAAAAAAAAATGAAATAAAAAAAACATTATTTACTCTGAAGAAGGCGTATGCCGAAACGTTAGTACTTAAAAAAGTATAAGATTATAATACTAAATATACGTGTTGTAGTTATTTTGAGATTTATTTGTAATTGTTGTACGAATTGAAGATTTGTTTCCATTCAAATAATATTTTCTTTTTATGAGTCACCGTGTCTTATCGCGGTTGTCAATCACCGATTGGCGTGATTGATTGATTGATCGATTGGGGTTAACGCCATTTTTAACAGTATTTCAGTCATATCGCGGCGGTTTGAGCACCTAACAATGGATTCCTGTTATTTCTCACACCAGTACTACCACCACATCCTTTCCTAGCCTATAGCTGCTATCCCACTTAGGTTTACGATTATCCACCCATTGGTGAGAGACAAATGTCGGAAAGGAAAAGTGCGGCCGCCGGGGATCGAACCCATGACATCCCATTATTGAAGATTAGGAGTCTGATGCGCTACCGACTGCGCTATGACGGCGGCTGTAGAAAGATTGGACTAAACAGAGTTATACCAGGGGTATCATTTAGAAACTACATGTATTCTGTTAGCAAAGGTAGATCAATCACTCTAAATTTAGATAATCTAACAAAAGCCAAACAGTTTTGATCCGGTCATCCTGCGCTATACTCTCAGTCCGATCGGGGTTGAATCGTTTCACACTCATCGAACAGCCCCCTTTTGGCGTGACGAGTCTAAAATATAAGCGTGCGTGATCAATCACGAACCTACTTAACCTGTTTTTTATCACAGCTGAGCGGCGAAATTAACAACGAATCATCTATCAGTGCTATTGGCAGCATCAATATATCTTCCCATGGAATGCCAATCTATATACGCTTGTATGACGCTTGTATGGTATCAAATTGACAGAGCGGCCATGTCAACCCAGGAATCGACAGACAAACCAAAACCAAACGAAAGTCTTTGTCGGCGAATGTTGGAGACCAAAGTTCACTTCCGGTCTAAATGAATGATATTATTGGTCGGCTGATTCTATGAATGACAGACGCGATTCCTGGAGTATACTTTGCAATTGTTAGATCGTAGGGTTTGTTAACTCGAGTACTCGCACAAGACATTAATAACAAGAGTTTTTTTTGGGGGGGGGGCGGGAGAGCGATACGTTGTAAATTGAAATTGCAAAATAATATTCATTATATGTACTCAAAATATTAACTAAAAAAATAATTTAAAAAATGGCGAACAAATGTAAGAAAATTCAAAGGCGTATCAGGATAATGCTATTTGTCTCCAAATTCCATTTCTTAATATTCCGAATTTCATTTTAGGTCTGACTACGTTGATAAAAACGGATTGTCCATAGGCACCTTTAAAGGTAGGTATCGATGATAAATCACAGAATTTAATTTTCTTTATCTCTCATATGCTATTTGAATACAATATTCTGAAAAGTATTTTTGCGAAAATCAGAGGCCGTTTATCAAAATAAACCAGGGTATTCCCCTAATAGCTTAGGAATGAACCGAAGTACAAAAGAGTATTAAGCATTAAATGCACGTGTAGTCGGTTCATCTATTCCATTATGTTTAAACCGACACAGGGTTCAGGCCTGGCATCTCTTTAAGCGAGAGGTCCAGGTTTCGAATCCCGATTGAGCCGATTCATTTTTAACCTCTGGCTTAACTCGTTTGTGCGTATTTCGAGTCATTTGGTTTTTTTCTTATCTAAAATTCAGAATATCGATACCCACTTTAATATATTCAAATGCGTTAACAAAATACTCTAAAATATGTTGGGAAAACGAAATCACGCAAACGAATAAATTCGTTGAAAAATGAAATTTAACTCTTGTCATGCTGTTTAAATTCACTGATAGAAATACTTCAAATCAAAGGGCTGAAAGCACTGATAGAACTTGTTGTTCAAAAATCAATATTTCTTTCAGAAATCAACTTCATAAACAACTCTGGCAGGAAAAGTACATGCAGGAGTTGTAGACTAAGATCAGCCTGCACATAAGTGCAGTCTGATCTTAGTCTACACCTCATGCCAAAACCGGAATATTCCGGGTTCAGCATGACAAGGGTTAATGTAGAGAAGGATAAAGTGAAGATTTCCCTATTTCCTCCTCTTGGTTTTGACAAATATAATTGATATCTTTAAATGGAATTTCCGCAGACATGATTACCTTGTAATCCACTTACAAAACTATTTCTTAAATTGTGAAGAAGATGAAATTCTATTTTCAAACTCCCAGCTTTCGCAGTTTGACGACACTTAAATTGTTTTAGTCTTCACCAAATATAAACCTGAGACTGATCAATCTTGAGTTGCAGTTTCAATGAAAATAATTAAGAGATGAAGAGGAAATTTTTGTTCTCATGGAGGTATGAACCGAAAAAACTAATCACACTGTATGAATACGCGAAGCGGATTCATACAGTGTGATTAGTTTGTTCGGTTCATACCCCCATGAAAACAAAAAATATTCTCTTCATTTCTTATAACTTAGTAGTATCGAGCAAAAAAAGCAAAAACTTTAATATTTTCGTATGGAACTATTTTGCGCGGAAGCATTCAAAATCGCTGTGTTCTCAAAATTTTGTTCATGGAGTTATGAATATTTTTTTCGACCAATCAGAACGCCCGATCATGATAGACGAAACTGAAATTAAATTATAAGGTTTTGTGAAAATAGGTAGACATTTTTGTGAAAAATATAGCCAACGTCACATTATTTACCAAGAGAATCTGTCAATCAAAGAAACAATCGACCAATAAAATTATTCATGTTGACCGGGAGTGAAGTTTGTACTCCAACATTGGCCGCCATCAATGTGATGTTTTGTTGTTGATTTAGCGACTTAATTGTCGTAACTACAGATTATTTACTCTGTAGTTTTTAGTTTTTTTTTTTGTCGCAAACAAACCGTTCCACTTTTTGTTATATGTTTCTGGCCTTAAATTTTTCAAAAAAAATTCAGTTTAAAATTGAAGTTTAACTTCCTGTTAGAGTCGATGGGCGGAGCCAACAGAATCAGTGGGCGGGGTCAACGATTAATCAATTACAGATAAAGACATGATAATTCCAAATAATGTCAAGTAACGGATGAAAGAGAATGGCATTGAATGCCGTAATGTTATGAAAAGGTACGAACAAATTTGCACCCTTGTCAGCAAGTTTAGATCTTCCTGCTACGTGTATTTTCATGGACAGTCATTTCATTGTTAAAACTATTACAAGACGACAACATTCTAATCATGAAGGTTGGTTTGAGGGTAAAATGCCATCACTACAACTTAAATCTGTATATACAACTGTATTTCCCTCTAGATCCGCACTTCATTGAAACTATTTCTGCCGAGACATTCGACTTCTATGAAGCATTAACAACGATTTGATCCCTCACGTATTGCCTTTGTTACAAGAACAGGGAGTTATAAAGATTAGCATATCCTCTTCCTAAAATCCTTAGCTTAGAAAGAGATGAAATGAAAAAAAAAAAAAAAAAACAAATAGACTAGACGAATTCAAAGAAGTTGTAGACGACAATTTTAAGCTGGACGAATCTAATTGTATTGGTCTTTTTGGATAGAAAGCTTTTTAGATGACGAGATCATGTTTAAAAAGCAATTTCTTCATTGCCCATATTGTTTTTCAATACCTTTTCTCAGGGAGCGTAAAAAATGGGATAGAGTGGGAAAGGGTTGAATAGACAACATACTTTTACCCTGCATGGTGCATATTGAAAGATGTTTTCGTTTCGCTTTGTCACTAAATAAAAGTTATAGATGGAAAATATTTTTTTAAAAAATACTCCTTTTCTCACAATGATTTCCTCAGAATGAAAATTAGATAGCAAGAAAAAATCAGCGATAGAAAAAAAGGTAAAGTGCTTTATTGAAATTATATTGATATGAAATGTTTCGTTACTTGAGTAAATTTAATGCTCTGCCGACTTTAGTGATATGTTTCCATATAAATGTTCTGCGACAGGTTGTAAATCAAATACATTTAGGTTCCTGGAAAACCCGTTACTAGACGACAAAATCGTAGTTTGGTCGAAATTCAAGGAAGTTCCAGACTACAATTTATAGTTGTTGTCTTTGTCTCTCGGGAAAGAAAACATTCTGGCTAATGAAGGACTTTGTTGCATTCATTTAGATCTTTGAACTTCGGCATCAACCGACACTTTTGTGATGCATATTTGTTGGTTTTGCGACTTAACGTCGTAACTACAGCTTATTCAAGCTGTAGTTACGACGTTAAGGTCGCCTACCAACAATTTTACCTTTTTGTTGCGTGTTACTGCATGGCTATAAATTTGGTAAATCAATGTCAATTAATATGGAAGTGGAACTTCTTGTGGCAGTAAGTGGGCGTAGACAGCAGAGTCGGTGGGCGGGGCCAGCGGTGGGCGGGGCCAGCGATCCGTCATCTGCTTCCTACGGGCCTGACTTGAATATAAAGGAAGACTTTAACCTTAATTCCTTAATTTACAGCTACTAAACCTTGTCATGCTGTATAAATTGCTAAAATTGTATGAATTGCTGTAAAACCAAAAGGCTAGAAATCAATTTCATTAACAACTCCGACAGGAAAAGTACAAGCTGGAGGTGTAGACTAAGATCAGAATGCACTCACGTACAGGCTGATCTTGGTCAACACCTCCTGCCAAAACCGGAATATTCCGGGTTCAGCATGACAAGGGTTATTATGCGTTCTGTCGTTCAGATTTAATGAATTTCCGTCTACTTTTACTATCTTGTTTGTCAATCTTGCTCAAGTTTACACCTCTATTTAGCGGCCACTTTCATCATGAGACCTGCATAAAAATATTTCCGTTTTCAAAACAAATGATCTTCATAATTGGACTTTTTACTAATGAAATTATCAAAACTAAATCCTGTTTTGGTTCATCTCACCGGAATCGTGTAAATGCGATTTAATGTATTTCCGTCTACTTTTACTACCTTTTTAAATACAACCAATCGTGCTCAAGCGAACACCCTTTCTAAAAGACCGCTTTCATTGTAAGACCAGGATCAAATTTTTCTTTCACTAACAATGGATCGTTATAATTGGTTATTTTACTAATGAATCCTATGTTGGTGAATCTCATTAGAATCGTCTCATTGAGACGATTCTAATGAGATTCACCAACATAGGATTAATTGAGAATCCTTCAATAATTTCTGTATGCAGTCGAACCGATCACCATAAAAGTGTATTAGACGACCATTCTTTGTAGCCCTTCCTTGAGGGATTGCTTAATACAAGTTTAATTATACATTTTGCGTGTATTTCTGTTGCATGTGAAAGCATGTACAAATACTGGCGGTAAAGGCGTTTGAAGTATTTAAGTCGGTTGTTTCTTCTGACATTAATTACTTAACAGCATAATAGCTTAATTCGAGTTTCGTCTACCAAAATTCTCGCATTCTGATTAACCGAAAAAAATCGTTGCCCACGCGTATACTTACACGAAACCGTTTTGTATCTTCACTTACCTCATCTGATGATATTTTTCAACGAATGAAAAAAACAACAACAAACAAACAAAACAAAACAAAACAAAAACCCTTGATTTACGAACAAAATTTGTTAACCAAGTTAGACATTTTTGTGTATGAATCAAATAATTTCGATTAATGTAACTTTTAATGAAAATTATCCCATTTTTTTATATTTGCTTCGTCAGTTACCGTAATTGACGGGTGATCGCAGCTGTCAATCAAGAATCTGCTTTAAAAATCGTTCTTTTAGGCCGACAGGGCAAATTGACCTCCGATTTTAATTCTTCGTGTTTTCATTTCAAACTGTGAAGAACGATTTATGTGTTTGTAGTGTTTTTATGTCATCGACCACATTATTTACCAAATAGTATCGTTCATTACCGAAGTCGATTTATTTTTTCGTAGGTAAGTGGGCGTGGTCACCGATCATTCAAAAGGTCTTGGTACTTAAAATAGCAACCGTCACCTAGTTTAAATATTCCAAACTAAAATATCAAAGGCATCCGAATTATGACTCGCATCAGTAGTGACAGTCTGAAAAAATGTGTAAATCCCATTTAAAAAACCTTAGAAATGACCGCCAACCAACCAATACTTTTGTTGTTGTTGTTGTTGTTGTTGTTGTTGTTACAACTTACTGGCTAGAAAGTTCACAAAAAACACGTCGTTTAATATCGAAGTCAAAATTCCTTTCGTAGGTCAGTGGGCGTGTCCAGCGATCTGTTTATTATAAGACATTGAATATAAATGTCGACCGCCGCTCGATTAGGGACCAACTTGAAAAGCGAAAGTATCCCCCTTGTTAGATTACACTGACTAGGGTCAAATTTTTCAGTTCTTACAGATTTTCCTATATTCTTAAAGTCATACAGTATTACTATATCGTCGGTGAGAGATTAAAATGTCGTAACTACTGTTTAAATGTGTTCCGATAAGAGTTTCTTTCCAATAACGAGAGCCGCCGTCATAGCGCAGTCGTTAGCGAGCAGACTCCCAATGTAACATAGTGGGCCTCGACAGGTGTAATACTGCTGAATCTTACTGTGTTACGAGGATCCGCCTTTAATTACCTTATATGTATGTCCGATAGTGAATGAATTACCTGGGCAGTATAAATAACCCCACACTGCTGCGAGGAAGTGGATTATAGATTTAGATTTGTTTTAGAACTTGGGTTTTGGGATTCAGAGTTGTAGCATTGACATTCTGTCGGTAGTTTGTAAAGTTAGACTTTTACATCAAACTAACAGTGTTCTTACTCTCACCCCATCTTGTGTTCCTGTACTGCCATATTGCCGTGTCACACCAATCATCAATTATGGGGTATCATGGGTCCGATCCCGGCAGCGACACATATCCTTTCCGACATTTGTGCTCACCAATGGGCGGATAATAGTTAATCTAAGTGGGATAGTAGCTGGAAGCTAGGAAAGGTTGTAGTGGTAGTACTGGTGTGAAAATTACCAGGAATCAATCGTTAGATGCTCCAGCCCTGAATGAAATACTGTTAAAAGTGGCTTTAAACCCCATTCAATAAATCAATCTAATTATGAATGACGATTTCTTGTCAATGCTTTGCGTCGAACGCGGATTTTGAGGGAGGAAAACGCCAATTGTAATGTTTGTCTACCTGAAATCAGTCCTAGCTAATTGAATATTCTTGTTTTTAAGGTTGCCAGTGACAATACGAGAGAGAATTTAAGTGTCTAACGAACGATCCGATTGGTAAGTTCTTTGTTAAATACTTTGATTTTTAGTTTCGTCTATCAAAATCGAGCGTTCTGACTGGCCGGAAAATAATACATACCTTCATAACCAAATTTTTAGCACACAGCTATTTGCATGCTTTCACACAAAAATGGTTCCTTCAAAAATGTATCAAAATTTGTAAAATATTTGCCTTTTTTTTCGCTTGGTGTCATTAGATTATAAGAAATGTATAGAATTGGTTTTGTTTTCACGGAGGTATGAAACGAAAAAAACTATCTTCGCGTATTCATACAGTGTGATTAGGTTTTTCGTTTCATATCTCATTGAAAACAAAAACTATTATATTGATCTCTTAACCCTGTCCTTACAAACCCGGGATTTTACGTCGCTGTGGTTTTATAATTGAGAAAGTATTGTGGGAAAAGTAGAAAATTGCTTGTAACAACCAATATCTACTTTTCCCACAATATTTTCTACCACATAGGATGGTTTTATTTAAAATCCCACCCAATTTTCATTGTTGTCTGCAACTTCTTTCAATTTGGACCAGTCTAAAATACAAACAAACGGGAAAGGGTTGAATGAACCATTACGATTACTTTTGCTCTTCCATACCTTTCCCTTTATTTAGACAATATACATTGGACTGAATGAATGTAGGGTTAAACGTTAATTTCATTGTCCGGCTTTCCTAAACAACACTGCGGCTGGTGCATATAACAATGGCTTCCTGTCATTTTCTACATCAGCAGAAAATTCGATTCTAGTCAACAGCCGCTCGATCAAATATTTCGCTCTAAGTCTCAGGGACCATTTTTTAGATATGAATATCGTTTGTCTAATTGTTGTTTGACGTCAACGTACATAATTGACTAATCGCTGGCCCCGCCCACTGACTCCCTAAGCTCCAGCCATTAACTCCGACAGGAAGTTCCGCTTCGATTTTTAACGCCTTTATATTGCAAAAAAAAAATTGCCAGTAGCATGTAATAAACAAGTAAAACGGTTGGTTTGTGACCTAAACGTCGTAACTACAGCTTGAATAAGCTGTAGTTACGACGTTTATGTCGTCAAACCAACAATACTAAGGTAGACAAAATGGCTGCCAATGCTGGAGTTGATAAGCTCAGATCCGGGCTGAATAAATTATTTGACTGGACGGTTGATTCCTTCTTTGGCGGCCGCGATTGGTCAATTATCAGGGACACTGTGTGAGATACAAACATGCCAAAATCTAATCTGTTTCCTATTTCGTGGTAACAATGATAGGTTGATTTACGACGAGCGTATTTTACTGGATAATTACACAGAGTCTCACTGGAAAAACTTGTCGGATATATTCGGTTTGATTGATTGAATGAGTTAAACGCCACTTTTAACAGTAGTTCAGTCATATCGCGAAGGTTGGAGCACCTAATCACGGATTCCTAGTATTTCTCACATCAGAACTACAACTGTATACTTTCCTAGCCTCCAGCTGCTCATCCCACTTAGGTTTACGATTATCAACCCGTTTGGGGAGACAAAAGTCGGAAAGGATATTCGCCGCGGCCGGGAATCGAACTCGGTCGGTGTTCGATGCTAGACATGGAACACAAATAAGCATCCAGTGTTAACCATAAACCACCAACCAAATCAGTAACACGTCTGATAGAAAGGACGAAAGAGAAAATGTATGAATTGAGTTTTTACCGTGATCGCTTTAATGTTTTGTCGAAGCATTTGTTCATTGACCACACCGTCCCTGTATTGATTTAGGAGGAGAGCAAAAACATATTTTCCTTCTCCCTTATCAGATGACAAGAATAAGGTAACAAAATTACCCATTTCCAGATAGCAAAATTGTAGACTAGTCGAAATTGAAAGAAGTTGTAGACGACAGTTAAAAGTTTATGAAATTTAAGATTTTTTCAATTTTCTTGGAAGAAAATATTGTGATTAACCCACTCCCATACAATGACGCTTTTTGACGACCCCTAAGAAAAACAATTAGTTAATTATTGTGGAAAATGAAGAAATTGCTTGCAAAAGTGTTTTCTTCTCAGAAAAATGAAAAAATCTGAAATTTCGTAAACATTTAATTGTAGTCTGCTTTCAACTTTGACTAGTCCGAAATCATATCATCTGGTAATGGCTTAATCGGGTCCAATTTGAAGGAAGTTGATGACGACTTTTCAAATGCGTGCTGTTCAAAATATGTACCATAAAGAGAATCCCAATAAAAGTCTTTCCTTCTCCTAATGTTTTCGAGAACATTTCTTTGTTGTTGTTGTTTAGGGGATCAAACAGGCTAATTGTGTTGAACCGTCACTCTTATTAAAGCGACCTCGTCTCACTTCCATTAAATGTCATGCATCACAATTCCTTTTCCAAAAACAATGAATCTTCATAATTAGGTATTTTACTAATAAAATCATCAAAACTAAATCCTGCATTGGTGGATCTCATTAGAATCGTCTCAGTGATTCGATTCCAATGAGTTCCATCAACATAGCATTAAGTGAGAGTCCAGCAATAATATAATAACCTATGCGTGACATTTCCAACCATTTCGCATGTGCGTGACTCGCACACATTGAGCACCCTGGACAGCCATTCGGGGCAATTAAAACATTCGCTGATTGTTTAAAGAAGCTTTGGGTCAGTATCTATCTAGAGCGCAGAGTGAAGACTCCGATCAAACTGTGCGGATGCACAGGCTGATCTTAGTCTTTACTTGGCGCACATGTGTAATGGTTGGAAATGTCACGCATACGCTCATATGCCTGTAGTCGAACCAATTTCTCATTTATGTCACAAAATGTTAATAAAGCGACCACTCTCCTTAACTACCACAATTAGACGTCCCTTATGAGGTCGCCTAAATTTAGTTCAACCTTTTTTTAAATCCATTATTATATTTTTATTTTTATCAAACTCCAAATCTTCGATCATGGGGTGTCATAGGTTCGATCCCCGGCGGCGGCATATATCCTTTCCGACATTTTTCTCTCACCAATGGGTGGATAATCGTTAACCTATAAATGGAATAGCAGCTGGAGGCTAGGAAAGGATTTAATGTGTGTGTATTTCCGTTTGTTTATCGTCACCGTAGCACATGCCCATATGAGCGACGCCACCAGAAGACAGTTAGTTGTTACGGGGGATAGTGCAAGGATACAAGACGAAACTGCTGAGAGCTCCGCCTGGTTCTTTAACGTGTTCGATGGATAGCACCGTCACAAGTGCCTCGGCTTAACGTTTCATCCCAAAGACAATTAGTTTGATAGTTGATATGGTCAACCCAGGACTCGAACCGGTGATCTTTAGGTTTAAAGTCAAGTGCTCTACCAACTGAGCTAATCGGGCTGATAATGTAATGGTGGTACAGGTGCGAGATATACCAGGAATCCATTGTTAGGTGCTACAGCAGCCGCGATTTGACTGAAAAGTATTAAAAGCGGCTTTAAGCCCTATTCAAACAAAACAAACAAAACTTTTTTATCTATAAAGAAAACCGAATAAAGTGACGATTTTCACTGTTTCATGTTTGCAGTTTGCGTCAGATGTAATTGAAATCCTCGAATGGGATTTTTACAATCATGATTACTTTATAATCCACTTACGAAACCATTCTTAAAGTGAGAAGAAGGTGGAATTTCATTTTCGAACTTCAGCTTTCTAAATTTGATGACACTCATTCTCAAAAGGTTACATTTTTCACCAAACCACGTGATAATTCTTGTCGGTTCAGAAAAAGTTGGTACTAAAGTCAAAGATTAAATGATAATAACCTGACAGCCCATGGGCATTGATTGTTCGTATGTTTGCCCTTTTCATTATATTTTTCATATTAACTTTTCTTAACCCTTTCCCGTTTTTTTTAAATTTTAGACTAATCTAAATTGAAAGAGGTTGCAGACAACAAAGCAAATTGAAATGAAACCATCCTATGAGGCAGAAAATACTGTGGGAAAAGGAGAAATTGCTTGTTCCAAGCAATTTCTCCTTTTCCAACAATGTTTTCTCAAGTATGAAATCATAATGACCTAAAATCCTGTATTTGTACAGAAAATGGTTAAAACTGTCATCTGCATCTTCTTTTAATTTGGACCAGTCTAAAATCTTGTCATCTGGAATAGATTAACGAATTTTTTTTAGAAGGTACATGAATAATTCTCTTACTTGACTTACTCAATCACTTAATGTAGTTGTTCTAAATGGAATATTGACAGTCGATGGTTGGGGTTGACTTTCAATTATTTTCCTCCCAGTCCCGTGTAATAACACTTTTTTAAGCCCCTCAAGAAAAAAATTTGGGAAATCATTGTGTAAAATGAAGAATTGTTTGTAACGAGCAATTTCTTCGTTTTCCGCGATGTTTAATTCCCAGAAAGATGAAAAAATCTATAAACTGTAAAAAATCGTCTGCCACCCCCTGTCAATTTGAACTGGTCTTAAATATTGTTGTCTGATAATAAGTTCAATAATGATCCTTATTTATTTAAAGAAACTATGTTACTTTACCTTTGGCAATAAATGTGATGATTTTTTTTTCAAAATAGTTCACCGACATTTGTTTTTTCCCCCTTTTTTAGCCAAGCACTTTATAGTTAAGAAAGGGTTAAGCCTCGAACAAAAGATGTTGAAAATAAAGAAATTGCTTGTTGCAAGTAATTTCCTCATTATCCACAATATTTTCTACCCCTATATAGAAATATTTTTAAACTTTCATAGTAGTCGTCAGCAGTTTCTCTCAATTTGGGCCAGTCTAAAATATAATCGTCAGGTAATGTGTTAACCTTTTTCTGCTTGCAAAATTTTAGACCTGCCAATATTCAAAAGATTTGGAGACGAAATATTAATGTAGATTTAATTTGTAAAATAGCCATTTAGTAAGATAGAAAATATTATGGTAAAAGAAGAAATTGCTTGTTACAAGCAATTTCATCTATTTTCTCCGATGTTTTGTCGATTATAAAAACCATAGGGACGTAAAACCTAGGATTGAACAGGAAAGGGTTAAATACATTTAGTTGGCTTTACCATATCTCAGACGAAAGAAACTGAATCGATATGCATTATTTCGAAAAAGAAAATGACAACAGAAAAGACGACGATTTGTTGTTCCCAGCAGAATCTCTTTTATTTATTTAATTATTGCAACATCTTCTCCCCACTTTAATCGCTTTTGGGACAGAATGATAGCATACTCGACATGACCGACACAGAATTCAATATATCTTCATTTAATTTCCTGAATAATATATCCTTAAAATGGCGGGAAATGGGTCGAAGTTCCGGGAACTTTTTCTATGAAAAGAAAGCCGTCACTGAATTGGAACAAACCGATATCCGAATGCCTGTATATTGTATATACAAGGGGCGTTTGAAATGTCCGTGACCTAGGGAAGAAATAGAGCTCTTAAACCCACACAAATTGACCAATCGCTGACCCTGCACATTAACTCCATAGGCAACGCCCATTGACTCCAACAGGAAGTCCCGTTTTGGATTAAAAAGGCTTTATTTTGCAAAATTTACGGATAGTAGCATGAAACAAAAAAGCAAAATAGTTGGTGGGCGATTTGTTTTAGTTGCCAAACCAATGAAAAAAAATGTAAACAAAAATGACAGCCAATGTTGGAGTAAAAAACTCATTTCTGGTCTAAAAGAAAGATTTCATTGGTCTACTGTTTATAAGATTGACAGCCGCGTTTGGTCAATTGAGGTCTATGTAGATAAAGTATTATAGTTACTTTCCAGTGCCAATAGGATTTTTTTTCTCAATGGACAATGTTGGCAATCGTGCAGTTTTTCATTACTTTAGCCTCGTAGGCTTATCGTTGGAGAGTATTCATTTAAGAGATGAAGAGAATATTTTTTGTTTTCATGGAGGAATGAACCGAAAAACTAATCACACTGTATGAATACGCGAAAAAACAAAAAATATTCTCTTCATTTCTTATAATCTAATATCATAGACCAAAAAACCCAAAAGCTTTATAAATTTACATACCTTTTTGTAAGGGACTATTTTGTGTGGAAGCATACAAAATCACTGCGTTATCAAAATTTTGTTCATGGAGTTATGAATTATTTTTTCGACCAATCAGAACGCTCGTTTTCGATAGACGAAACTAAAAATTAAATTATGAGAATGTGGTAGTAACATAAGGGGAGCATGCCCCATGTTATAGCATAGTGAAGGAATGGATTTAAATGCGCAAGCGACAGTGTTAGATATGGTAAACCACAAACGGTCATCGTAAAGGCCACCATTAAATAACCATATGGTAGATTTGCGAGTTGCACAGTGGTGCATTCCGGTGCACACAGGTGAGTATCTCATTTAAACTAGTTCTTGCGATTATCCATAATGATTTGGAAGTTAAAAGGGTTTTCACTAGAAGGGTCACAAGGCCTCTGTGTGATGACCAAAATGATGCAATATGTCAAAGAAAAAAAGTGTTATGTTTCAGTGGGATCCGGAGAAAGTTTTCAAGCAGTTTGTAACTGTTCACCATTTCGAACCAATAACAAAAAACTTCAAAACATTAGAAACACCCGAATCACCGCCCCGAAAAGGGGCGCTAGGACGATGATGACCGTAATTTGCTGGAAAGCGAAATGTGTGCTGCTATTCGATTATATTGAAAAAAATGCACACCATTACTAAGAGGTATTATGGTAACCTCGTGAGGCAGTTTTGTGAAGAATCAAGGATAAAAGGCATCGGAGACACCCTTAAATGTTCTCTTACATCAGGTTAATGCTCCAGCACAAAAGTCCGCTGTTGCCTTGGCTGCTTTAAAGGAATTGGTTTCAAGCTGGTTGAGCATCCACCATATTCACCCCATTTAGCCCCCTCTGACTATTACCCTATCCCGAAGATGACAACAAAACTCGTCGACCACCATTTGCGCCTTGATGGTGTTGTGAAACAAGTTGTGGATGCATTTTTGAGGCCTAAGCATTTAAGAAACTAGGGAAATATTAAATTAACAATATTCATTGAGAATTATTACAAATAATAAACAAATGAGAGGTTTTTATTATATCTTTTATACCTTTCGTGATCCAGTGGAAGCCTAACTAATTCTCACACAATCACGCTTGTTTACGCCCCTGAAGAATTGCATTAAAGAAAACATTGTGAGGAAAAGAGAAATTGTCCGTTTCACAATGTTTTCTATCCTATCTTGGCCTTAGTTTTCAACCTCAAGACGATTTGAATTTTCGTCGGTAACTAGTCCAAAATTGTGTCGATTCGTAATGGATTGAAAAGGCTAATTCAAAATATTATATTTGTATCACTGCCGCAGTATCAGTTGTTACGCTGAGTTAAGCCCCCGTTACACCAAACTAGTTCGTAGAACGTTCAACTCCGTCCGGAAAATATCTTAAAACGGGTTTTGGTCGTGATTGAACGTGTTGTTTCAGCCGTACAACGTCTATATTGTGATCATAGTAAGTTCATTGTAAGTTCGTAAACAGTTAAAAGTACGTGCATCCCGTTCTTATTCCGTCTGCAGTCCGTCCTAATCAAGTTCAAATCTGGTAAAATTACCCGTCCTCGTACTAGGGACACCGTTCTCAACCAGTCTATACTTGTCTGCAGTCAGTTTGAGCCCGTTCATAACTAGTTCCTCGACGTTCCTTGTACGTCCGAATCCGTTTTAACTAGTTCGTAACACGACCTTTTCGTTCAAGGACAGTTATACTCGTTCCAATCACGTTCTTACTACGTTCCTGGTGCATTCAAAACGTAATTGCAATCACGTTCTGACCAGAGCGCTATAAAAACCCATTGCGTTTTCGACATTTTTCATTCCCGTTCGCGGCTTCAGACAGCAAAGACAACGTATTTGACTTGCATTTATACTTCATATTTGAGAGTATCATGCCTCCGCGCAAGAGAAGAAGTACACAGATCTTGCACATGAAAGCGGCGCCTACTAAGTCCCAAAGTACCTGATCATCTATAGCCACTCCAAATCACCCCCAAGATTCCGAATTTTCTGAACCTATCCCTGAAAACAGATCTAAATAGAATGAGCGTGCTGTTTCCCCTGAACCTTCTAATGACTCTTCGTCCAAGACAGAAAGTCAATGACATAGGGAAATGCAGAGCAGAGTCAGAAGCCAGCATTTAAGAAAACCAAGACATACACAAATCTCACCATGGATCAACATGGAAGCCATGGTTGAATGGCTCAAGATCCATGAAGTACTCTACAATAAGAAGCTAGAGTTCTACAAGGACACCAAGAAAAGGCCTGCCTTTGGCAACAGGGTAGCATATTGAAGGGTAGCATAGGAATCTCCTGTTGCCAGATGACGAAGATTGGTGGCTAGCTTCAGTCCAGGTTACAAAGCCTTTCTGTAGTTGGTGTCATCTTTTCGAATATGGTGGGTGATGCGTTCGAGATATTCATCAAACATGGCTGGTGTGACTCTTAAAAAGTTGAAAAATTACTCCTGGTCATCCAAGCGGAGCTTCTCCATCAGCTGATGATAATGTCTTACATGTGGCTTTTCTTCTATTTTAAATACTTCCTCACCCAGCTAGTTCTTGGTTTTCCCCTTCTCACTTGTATTGGTGCTCTGCTTCCAGAAAAAATGCAAAAAGCCAAAATTCAAAACATTCAGAGCTTGAACATTATCCATGGTCCGAAATATTCTATGCCCAGATGGCGAATCGGCGGGAAAACGCAAGTATTTATACCATATCTTGTCAGAACGTACTGCAGACGATGCTAACGTTGTCAAAACTGCACGAAATCGCAATAAACGTACTTAAAACGAGTAGAGCGTACTTAGAACCTTTTGCGAACTTTTGAAACTGTAGGAAAACGTGTTTTGATCTGTCTTGAAGTTTTTATTTTGCTTTTTTATATTCAGACGGAATAACAACGCACTAAGAACGTTATTTGGTCGAATTTAGTCTGTCTGAGAACGGGATGAACGGGTTACAAACGGACCTGGTCGGTGCATACACGTACTGCTTATTGAAGCCCGATCGCCCCACGTCAAGACACGTCCCTAATACGGTTCAAGTACGGCAATTCCGTTCGTAGCACGTCAATTCCGTTTGAAGTACGTTGTCACTGCGTCTAAGCGCAGAACGTAATGGTCGCCCAAAATTTTGAACAGGCTCAAAGTTCTGAAACACCAATCCCGATCAACCCCGTCTAAGCCCGTCCATCAAGTTCGTAAACAGATTGAGATACGTTTATACTCCGTCCACTCCGTCTGAAAACAGTTCGAGCCCGTTCGGTTACATTTTTCAGATCGTAATGAGAACGAGCTTGGTGTAACGGGGGTATTAGGCAAATTACTCAAATTACTCATTATATAATTAAAAGACTCAGCTTTTTTGAAACCGTGACTGTATCTACGCTTTGCGGATTAATGGTATGTTTTTACGTAAATAAGAGGCGTCTTTACGTGTTCTGCGAATCATATAGAATCCTCGTATTACGCCATTTTTAAACTATACAGTTGTTTTGGGGAGACAGGTTTTGAAAAAATAATAAATCGAACCTACCTTGGCACTACTTCTCTTCTAACATTCTACTGGATTTTCCAAACTGGGTAACACTGATGGGCCCATACGGGGTCCATCACAAATATCATATTTGTTGACATTTGAATTACAAAAGGTACTTGACGAATACGGATTTTGAAGTACATGGTAAAAAAATTCTGTCTAGTTATATCGGAAGCTTGCCGAAATAAAGCCCGATTTTCACGCAGATAGTTTATATGTATAAAATAAATGGCCTTTCTTCGTGTTTAATCCACTTAATTCACTATAAATCTAATTTAATGTGATATATTCCCTATGCCCTACTTTAAAACATCGGAATTTATTTGTTTATTGTAGTATTTGCATTGGTGCAACCAAAATGGATAATGCCTAGACCGTGGTCACGTGCAATGAAAACGTTACGGCTCTTACAAAACAAGATACATATTGAATGTGTCTTTTAGAAGAAAAAAAAAACTTTAATGTGTTTACTATGCAAGGGAATGCTTGTATCTTTGTAAAACTGTTCACAGAAAAATGATATTTTGATTACGTCTATACACTTTGCTCTTTATTGTGAATCACATTGGTTCTAGAAACAAAAGATTCAAAAACTCTGGTCATCTGTTTAACCTTAAATGTTTTACAAAATTTTAGACAGGTCAAAATTCAAGGGTTTTTCAGACGACAATTTAAAGTTGATTTTATTTGAAAAAAAGTCATTGAATAGGATAGAAAATATTGTGGAAAAAGTAGAAATTGCATGTTACGATCAATTTCTTTTTTTTTCCGCAACATTCTCCAAAGTATAAAAAAAATCATGGACGTAAAAACCAGTGATTGATCAGAAAAAAGCTTAAATTCAACTGATAGATTTAGCATTATAAGGATAATTCCATTTGTAAATGTATCTCGTCTCTTCAACCCGGATCGGTAGGAAGAGTACCCGTCTTTTGATCTCGATGCGGGCCGCCGTCAAAGCGCAGACGGAAGCGCGTCCGACTCCTAATCTTCAATCATGGGATGTCATGGGTTCGATCCCCGGCAGTGGCACATATTCTTTCCGACATTTTACTCTCACCAAGGGGTGGATAATCGTAAATCTAAGTGGGATAGCAGCTGGAGGCTAGGAAAGGATGTAGTGGTAGAACGGTAAAAAAAAAAGGAAAAATCCAAAATAACCACAAATTCTAAAACTTCAATATATACGATTCATTTCTAGTTTGGGACACTTAGAGATTGCATAAGCTCAGAAAATATGAAGGTACCAGTAGAAACCTAGGTTTAATCTAGTTAGTGCTATTCCTAATTTAACTAGTAATTTAGTTTCTTAATTTGCTCGTTTTCAGCCAAATCTCAGTTCAGATTGAACAGATGTAGGGTTATCAAAACTTTATTATGCTCGCCAAAATATTTTTCGGGGAGCATATATTCGCCAGGCTTGTGCGCGCGTCCGTCCGTGCGGTCGGCCGTCCGTCCGTCCGGACGTCCGACGTCATATCTCAGGAATCCCTGTGCCTAATTGGATGAAGCTTCATATATAATCTTCCTAGAAAATTTCCAAGATACATTTTCTTAAATTTTCTCAATTCAAGACCGCGTCATGGAAAAAGGGGCCTTAATGTAAAAATTAGTATTTTTCTATTTTCTCCTAGTATAATAGTCAGATTTTTATGAAATTTCATATTTGAGTAGCAAATCAGACCCTGTTGACCTTAAAATATCGAAAACTTACGTTAAAAAACGTATCATGGGAAATGGGGCCTAAGTGTTATCAGCTTTACGCAAGCTCTCTTTTTGTCGGGCGATATATGATTGGCCGAAAAAATTATTCATATCTCTACGAAATAAATTTTGGGCATGCAGTTATTTTGTATAGTTCCACTCAAAGATAGTCCGATAAAAATGAATCAAAATTTATTAAATGCTAGCTTTTCCCGCTCGATGTCATCAAATTATAAGAAATGAATAGAATTTTCTTTTTGTTTTCATGGGGGTATGAAACGAAAAAACTTCGCGTATTCATACGGTGTGATAAGGTTTTTCGTTTGATGACTCAAGGAAAACACACACTAAAAAAATCTATACATCATTTAAGTATATTGACCAAATATATCGACCAATGAAATCATTCATTTAGATCTCCAACATAGGCCACCGTTTTTGTTAACCTTTTTATGTTGGTTTGGCGACTTAAAAGTCGTAACTACAGCTTTTTCAAGCTGTAGTTACGACGTGTAGGTCGCCAACTAACTATTCTACTTTTTGTTAAATGCTACTGGCACTAAATTTTGCAATGGGTGCTACAAATTGGAGTAAGTGGGCGGGGCCAGCGATTGGTCAATTGCTGTCTACGTTGTTGTACGGCGTCCATGACAATTCTAATCCAGGCTGTAGCTATAAGGCTAATACAGTGCATGGAACGATTTTATCCTTTACCAAATGAAAGACAATGAGACTTATCCAACTTCAAACTTCAATCTTGTTGTTAACGAAATACATAAGAAGAAAAATACAGTTAATCCTACAGTTTATGGTACAAGATGGAGAAATGAGAAATAGCAAGCAGCTAACGATTATGTATTCGTCAATAGTATTTTGTCCATTAAATAAAATTGATCATCTCATGATTTTAAATCCAGTGGATGCATAGAAAAGGATTAATGAGAGGATACTGTTTCATTGCGAGAAGCTCTGGGAGAGAAAAGAAGACAAAAGACAGGAAGAAGTTGCTCATTCATAATGGATACTAATTATCTTGAGCTCGTTAAAGACTCTGGTTTGACATTTTACCGCTGTCTAAAAGCTGTGTTTCATAAGCGGTGCGTTGGCTTTCATCATTTTGAATATTGAATGGTGTTAAACGCCACTTTAAACAGTAATTCAATCATATTGCGGCTGCTTGTTACAAGCTATTTCTTCATTTTAAAAAAAAAATCAAACTAAAAAGACTAAAATCTGACCAACTAGACATTGTCGTCTGCAACTTCTTTGAATTTGTACGAGTCTGAATTTTTGTCGTCTGGTAAGGGATTAAAGAGGGGTTTTTTTAGTATATGGTATCTCTTGTCCATCTTTAACAGAACAACATGTTTCAAACAAAAATAAATTGACATCATTTCCTTACTTGCCGCCGTCATAGCGCAGTCGGTAGCGCTTCAGAATCCTAATCTTAAATCATTGGGTGTCATGGGTTCGATCCCCGGCGGCGGCACATATCCTTTCAGACATTACTTGCCACCGTCAATAGCGCAGTCGGTAGCGCGTCAAACTCCAAATCTTGAATCATGGGGTGTCATGGGTTCCGACATTTGTCTCTCACCAATGGGTGGTTAATCGGAAAACCTAAGTATGATAGCAGCTGGAGGCTACGAAAGGATGAAGTGGTAGTACTGATGTGAGAAATACCAGGAATCCATTGTTAGGTGCTCCAGTCGCGATGGGGAGTCATACAATTGTGTGATTAAGTTCTTAACCCTTATCATGCTGATCCCGGAATATTCCAGTTTGGGTAGGAGGTATAGACAAAGATCAGGCTGCACATAAGTGCAGTCTGATCTTGGTCTACACCTCCTGCTTGTACTTTTCCTACCATAGTTGTTTATGTTATTGATTTTCAAAAGAAGCATTGATTATTGAACAACAGGTACTATCAGTGTTTTCAGCCCTTTGATTTTAATGCAACTTTCTAAAGGGATTTTATACAGCATGACATGGGCTAAAACTACACGTGGTTTCATCGGAAGGAGTTAAAATATAACGTATATCTCTAAAAGATTCCTAGAATTGTAATTTCTGAAAAGTGGCAATTTCTCGTCAAAATCACTGTTTCCCATCATTTTCAGGTCGTTAATGTTTGCTTTTGACATCGTAATGCGTCTCATTAAATTGTAAAGCTAATTTTCCTGAACGCGTTATGTTTAAAATTCGGGAGATAATTTTGCGAATGGAATCCCAGCTTTTTAGACTACCTTGTATTGAAGGAAAAGACCTAAAAGGGAAAGATGAACTGTCTTTTGACAAACATTGGTCCTATTTCTTAAATGATTTTGTAGAGTAAGAAATGCTTGTTTGTTTGTTTGTTTCAATTTGTCAACAGTTTTAATGAAAACATCCTATTGTGGTTAAATTCTCTAAACTTTTAGAATAATAAATTCTTGATAAAACTTCATTGCACGATAATTATTTTGCACATTTTAAGTCTCAGTCTTGGTTGAAGTCGACCCAGTCACGTAGTTATCGTGACATGGGGTGCGATTTGAGGGACAGATGTGTTGGGCAAATTCATAAAGGCTTTCTTTTTTTAACCAGTTCCAAAAACAATCCCCCCTTTTAACGCCACTTAAGAAAACATTTCTTGAAAACAATGTGGGAAAAGCAGTTATTTCTGTATTTTTCACATTGTTTCGTACCTAGAGAGACAAAGGTTTTAGTTTTAGAGAATATTTTGTTGAATATCTTTATTGTTATTATTGAGGTTTGAACCTAAAAGCTTAATCACACGAATGCATGAACCCACTTCGCGTTTGCAAACAGTGTTATCAATTTTTAAGTTTTATATCTCCATAAACAAGAGGACCATGATGGTCCTAAATCGCTCACCAGAGGCATCTACAAAGTACAGTGCTTTTTGTTTAAAAAAGACACAGCTTGAGCCAAATAAATAAAACAAATATAAGATTTTGGGTATAGTACAAAACTATCCAGTAATGCTATGCAATAAATATGAATGCCTATGGCTTTATGGCTTAATCCATTACCAAACTATCCAACATTTTGATGCCCTCAAGGAAAAAAGGTTAAACATTGTGAGAAAGAGAGAACTTACTAGTTACAAGCAATTTTTCCAATTCTCACAATTTTTTCTACTCTAAAAATTCCTTGTATTTAGATTTCATTCAAACTTTAACCGTTGTCATGCTGAATAAAAATCTCCTAAAATGCTTTTAAATCAAAGCACTGAAAGTCTTTATACGGGACTTTGATTTCTTATGAAAATTAGTTTGACAAATATATACTGCGTAAAAAGTACTAGCAGTTGGTGTAGACTATAAGATCAGACTGCACTTATGTGCAGGCTGATCTTTGTCAATGCCGTCTATAAAAACAGGACTATTCCGGGATCATCTTGACAAGGGTTAATTACCGTCTGCAACTTCTTTTAATGTGGGCAGTGTACAGAGGAGAAGAATTTGATATTGCTCTAATTTAGCATTTTACCAAACTTGGGGTCTCTGGGACGGGGCCTTTTTGACCAAATGGGTATAATTCTATCAACCTTGGTACAGAACAATCTGGATGTACTGTAAACCAAATATGAATGCATATTTGAACATACTCTTATTGAGCGTTTTTCTAAACTCCGGATGCCTTGGGAAGTGCCATTTTTGTTCCAAGGATATAAACAATGTTATGCTATGTTTTTAATATAAATGTTGTAGGTCCTATACTTAAGAAGAAGAATTTTCAAATGAAGTGATTTACGCACAATTGCTGGAATTTAGAAGAAAAAATGTCTTGCAGTGTAGAAAAGATTGAGGACATTGAAGAAATTGCTTGTTATAAGCAATTCTTATTTGTACACAGTGTTTCGATTAAAAATGGGATTGAGTTGGAAGGGGTAAATTGAAAAATGCAGATGCTTGTAGATAATTTTACATGCTTACTTTATATTCCTTAACCTGTCAATTGAACCTGATGTTGTAACAAATTTGATTTTTAAGCTTAAGAAATAGCACATTCCCACAGAATGATGCTTTTTGACACCCCTTCAGAAAAACAATATGGGGGAAAAATATGGAAAATGAAGCGATTTTTTTCATTTTCCACATGTCTTTACCTAGAAAGTTGAAAAATGAACTTTAAATTGTTATCTGCAACACCTTTAAATTTGGGGCAGTCTAAAATTTGGTCGTCTGGTGATAGGTATAATTCTAAAATCAAGGATAGTAACTCTAAATTCATTTATATTGGAATTTTGAGACTTTTTCATCTATGGTTTATTAATAACCTCGATCCTTTAGAACGTTACAACCGAGGTTCAGGCATCTGCATACATAACTCATGCTGCAAATTTAGTCATTAGAAAACCCAAAGATAGTAATTGCTATCGTACTCTCATATTTAAATTTCAAACAACTGAAATGACTCAGCCTATTCCCACAAATCCCCGCTTTTGAAGAAAAATACTTAAGGAAAATAATGTGAGAAAATGAGTATTCTTGCCTCAAGGTGTTTTCTATCCCATATGATTTTTTTTTCTCTCTCTCTCTCTCTCTTTTTTTTCTCTCTTTTCTTTCAAGATAAAATTGTTGTCTTGATTTCTTTCAATTTGGACCAGTCTTAAATTACCGGATTTTAAGAAAGATGTTATCCAGGTCCTAGGAGTGGTGTTTCTTCAACACTTTTGTGTGGTCTGAATGTTCAATTAATGTCGATTTTCAGGAGCATCAGTCCTTTGATTAATACCTGTCATCATCTCTGATGAAAATAACCCAGACAAGTCTTCACTTTGCGCTCTATTTGCGCTCTATAGATCGATACCATGGGATGTCATGGGTTCGATCCCCGGCGGCGGCACCGACATTAGTCTCTTACCAATGGGCGGATAATCGTAAACCTAAATGGGATAGCAGCTGGAGGCTAGGAAAGGATATAGTGGTAGTACTGGTGTGAGAAATATCAGAAAACCATTGTTAGGTTCTCCAGCTGTCGCGAAATGACTGAAATACTGTTAAAAGCGGCGTTAAACCCCATCCAATCAATCTCTAGATCGATACTGACTCGGAGCTTCTTTCAGATAGAATACTCGTAATGCAACTTTTTGGGAATCGGCGCGACGTCGGAATTTCTAGGGTGTCGTCGTAAAATTTCGTTTTCAATGTGATTACTTTGATGAGTGCGTGATTTTACTATCTTCTGCTTGTAAATTAAAGGGTACGAATTTACCCGAATTTCCAAAATGGCGCATTACGGGTATTCTATCTTAAGCGACGAGCCAATATTCTAGAAATGTATAAAGGTTTCAGCAGCAATACAGTAATTATAATCTAATCGGATTTGAGCTTATCCAAATTTCGATTGTCTTCAAGATCTATTTTCCCACTGTTTCTCGCATGCTGACTAGGAAATCTATGATTTATTCACATTAAGAAAGATAAATGATTGAGCCAGAGCGTGACATTCACAACACGTTCACCTGGCATAAAGTAAAGACTTAGATTAACCCACATGGATTAGTCGGATTCTTCACTTTACACTCTGTGAATAGCTACTGACTTGAAAGTTTCTGAACTATCAACACATATTCTGTACATACTGTGGAACTGTCCAGCCTGCGAAGGTTTACAATTCAAGCAGGCGTGATGTTGTTGGAGATTGAATCCCAAGTCTGATTTGCTCTATCGTCGGTGGGCGAGCAAAAAGTCGTAAAACAGCTTCATTAAAGCTGTATTTACGACATTTTGCTCGCCAACCGACGATACGATATGAAATGATGTCTGGAAAAAGAATATTAGATAAATATATATTGACGTCACCCAATATCCCCTCGTCGTGAAGATGCTACAAGGACATTATAAAAACAACGAAAGAAGCTTTATTATGTTCTGCTTAACCGGGTATAAATAATTGTCAATAACGGCATTTCGCTCGACCCCCGACGACTTATTTTAAAACTAACTTCAAATCATGAGCTTTCTGGAAAAAATTCTAAAAAAATTATGATAAGCTGTCTGGAAAAAAAATATAGAAAAAACATTTATTGACGCAATTTGATCGACATGTAGTTTCTCCCTCCTCCCGGGGAACCGACCCACCTATCCCCCCGGGTCTTAATCCGGGTCCTTCGGCGGGTTCCTTGGGGGGGGGGGTACTTGTTTTACCCTCGAATTCGGTATGGTACAATTTCCCGAGCAGCTATCATATACTTCCATGTTATTCGTGGAGATGCCGGGGATCGAACTCGGGGCCTTTCTCTTTGATGACGCTAAGCGAACTATATGATGGAAGAAAGCGTTATTTTGTTCTGTTTAATGCGGTAAAGTATGGGTGGAGTTAAACAATTGTCAATAACCCGCTTCATTTAAAGCTGTATTTATGACATTCACTCGCCTTCTGGCGTTATATTTTAAAACTAACTTCAAATCGTAGGTTGTCTAGAAAATGTATTCAAATATATATATATTTACGTAACCCGATATCCCCTCACTTTGAAGATGCTAATCGAACTATATAAAGGTATTGAAATAAGCTGTATTGTATTCTGTTTAATCCGGTATGGTATGAATGACGTTAATAAATAATTGTCAATAACTAGCTTCATTTAAACGCTGTATTTGTGGAATTTTGCTCGCCCTTCGACAATATATTTAAAAACGCACTTCAAATCGTAGGTTGTCTGGCGAGAAGATTATAAAAAAAAATATATTGACCTTACCCGATATCTCCTCACTTTGAAGATGCTAAGCGAACTATATACAAGCAGTGAAATAAGCTTTATTGTGTTATGTTTAATCCGGTATAGTATGAGTGGAGTCAATAAACAATTGTCAATAACCACCTTTAATAAAGCTGTACATACGATATTTTTCTCGCCTACGATGATATGATAATCCAAATAAATCTATCTTCAAATAACGGATTGTATTTAAAAGAATCATCTTCGCTAGCAAAGGGTTCTAACTCCACTTTGTTCCTTACGTTCGTAAGGAACAAAGTGGAGTTAGGACCCTTTGCTAGCGAAGATGGAAAAAAATATATATGTATATAAAAACGACGTATCCAAATATCCCTTCCCTTTAAAGATGCTACTTGATCTATATAAAGGGAGTGAAATAAGCGTTATTGTGTTCATTTTAATACGGTACAGTATGAGTGAAGGTTATAAATAATTGTCAATAATTAGCTTTTGGGAAATAAGGAAATAGTCATGAAATGTCTTGATATAAACGGATTATTTCTAATCAAATAGATCGACAGTCTTAGAAAGACAAAATCCTGAATTTACAAGATTGTTGAATGTTTCAGAAAGGTTTTTATTTCTCAGAAGTTTCTTGTTTTTACGACGAGAAGATAATAATGTCTTAACCGCAATTGTGTTGTAAATGAAAGGAATACCAAATGGAATAATAACAGATAATGTGAGTAGTTGATTTTGGAACATGCTCTCTATGGTTTTATGATGTCAAAAGTATTTCTTTTTCATTACTTTATAAAATTTCGTTTTTTCCTCGATCTTACGTTCTTTTTCCTAGCATACATTCGCCCATATATACCACAAGCGTTTCATTTTTCTTTATATATATCTTTATTCAAACCAGACGGTCGTAGACCCATGAGGTATATAAAATGAACTGCAGAATATACAAAAATGAATTTTTTTATGGAAATTTGTTTTTGAACTAAGAATACTATATAGACTTATAAACGATTCTTTTTTTTAGGAACTATCATTTTGATTGTCTGTCTGAATTTTGTTGTTGTTGTTGTTAGTGTCCACTGACCAATCGCTTGCCCCGCCCACTTACTCCGTTGGCCCCGCCTATTTGCTAAGACAGGAAGTTCCACTTTGATGTTTTACGGGGTTATTTTGCAAAAATTATTGCAAGAAGCATTTAGCCAAATACCAGATGGGAAATTTAAGACTGGTCCAATTTCAAAAAATTCACTTTTTTCAGCTTTCTTGGTTGAAAACATTGTGTAAAATGAAGAAATTGCTTGTAACAAGCAATTTCTTCATTAAACACAATGTTTTTGCAATCAATTTTCTTGGGGCGTCTTAAAGCGTCACTGTGTGGGAAGGGGTTATGAAAAAAAGTAACAATGGTTGGTTGGCGACCTAAACTTTGTAACTACAGTTTAAACAAAAAATGTTTAACATGTATGTTGGTGTTAAAATTTCTCTTCCAGTGTAAATGACCGGTTTAATTGTATAATTCATATTTTGATTGACAGACACGATCCCTCAATGAACTTTTCGTATAATAAAGAAATAACAAATGATGAAATGCAATTACCAATTCATACGACTCAATGATTGATGATTATTTGTAAATGATTGTGCGAAGTTTGTGTTTTAATTCTTTAAAACTGATAAATAAGGGGTCTGATATATTAATTAAGGATCTTTTTCTGTAACTCGCGTTGTAGTAAGTATAATCAATGAAAATCCAATTTCATTTCCTTAACCTATTTACTCTAGAAGTCCCATTGAAGATCCCTTCCCAGGTAAAAGTGAATCAAATTACTGAAAATTACTGTAAGCTAGCAAAGCATTGTTTTGTTCAGTAATCTTCTTTGTCAGACGTTATCATGGTAAAGAAACGAGGTTATAATAACCAGTTCCCACACAATCCCTCCTTCATACGCACTTTAAGAAAAAGTGTGGAAAATGAAGAAATTGTAATTTCTTCATTTTCCACATTATTTTTACCGAGAGATATTTATTTTAGAATTTTCAACAATTTTAAATTGTCGTCAGCAACTTTTTTGAATACTCCTGATCAGTGTCATTTTGATCATGATGTGCTCAAGCGAGCTAAAAATACTTAGGAGATGAAACTGCAGGCAGAGTTTGCAATATTTTTGAAATACACACGAACTACGTTTTTTGGCTTAGGCATTCAATGAATTCAGTGGTTAAGCCTCGAGTGGCAGTTTGCACTCGTTGAACTTTGAGACGACCTCAAATTTTTGTCTGTTAACCCATTCCCACACAACAAAATTTAACACCGGTCCAAATTGAAAGAAGCTGCAGACGACAATCTGAAGTTGGTGAAATTTTGAATTCTTTTGTCATTTTGAACAGAAAACATTGTGGATAATGAAGAAATTGCTCGATACAAGCAATTTCTTCATTTTCCACAATGTTTTCCAAAGATAGTTTCTCTAGACGCGTAAAATGGAGTGAATGTGTGGGAATGAGTTAACATAAGCTACAAAAGCTGTCGCTTTGCTAGCCAAAAAGTCCGTATTCGAGGCAGTTGACGACATTAAATCAACAAATTACAAGGAACATTTGTTAAATTTTCGGAACAAGTTTTTGAAAATGGTCATCTCAAATTCAGTATACTTCGTGTTTGATCGTAAATTAGAAATGGTAGACAAGGCTTTCAGTTAAGCCATTCCCACTCATCAAAATTTGGACTGATATAGACTGTAAAAAGTTACAGGCAACAATTTTAGTTGATCACATCTTTTGGGGGTAGAAAACACTGTAGAAAATGAAGAAATTGCTCTTAACAAGCAATTTCTTCATTTTCCACAATCTTTTCCAAAGCCTTTTATTTAAAGGGCGTCAAAAATTGCAATTGAATGGGGAAGGGCTAATTTGGTCGCGTTTCACTCGAATTTGAAACCACTCTACAATAGACCAACAAATAATATGGCAAGTGGTGCCATAAAGGTTTATATTTCTACTGTTGTCTTGTGACGAAAAATCGTTTACATCAATTTACGTCATTTAAGAGGATAGCTAAGTTAGATAGACGGCAGTTAGGGTGGTGTTTGTTAAAATTGGGTTTAACGCCGCTTTTAACATTTTTCTTTTCAGTCATGTCGCGGCGGCTTGAGTACCTAACCATGGATTCCTGGTATATCTCGTACAAGATCTACTATTACCTCAAGCTGCGATCCCACTTAGGTCTACGATTATCCACCCATCGGTGAGAGACAAATGTCGGAAAGGATATGCACCGCCGCCGGGGATCGAACCTATGACAACCTATGATTTAAAATTGGGAGTCTGATGCGCTACCAACTGTGCTACGACTGCGGATCGCAGTAAGGGTAGACGGCAGTTACAAAACTCTTCAAATAAATTGTATGACAGTAACGTGGGCTCGAACCCGCAACATGGTTTTTCAATTAGATATTTAGTGACATCGTTTAGTTTATCTATTTCTTTATTCGGTTTTGATTATTTTTATTTGCTCATTTTATGTATACTTTATCTTTATTCAGACTTGAAATGATAGATATATTTCAGCTCTGTCACACAAATTATTAATATATGAAAATGAGTTTAAAGCCCTTGCAGTTGTGACAATTCGAATGTTTCATACCCTTTTTTGAAAATACGCCGACACTTTCGAAAGTAACATTAATGGTATTCACGGGTTAGAATCAGTCGATTGATTGTTTGGTTAAATTGAGTTTAACCCCACTAAAGATTATTTCAGTCATATCGCGGCGGCTGAAGCACCTAACAATGGATTCCTGGTATTTCTCACACTTGCACTACCACTACATCTTTCCTAGCCTCCAGCTGCTATCCTACTTAGGTGTGCGATTATCCACCCATTGGTGAGAGACAAATGTCGGAAAGGATATGTGCCGCCTCCTAGGATCGAACCAATGACATCCCCTGATTTAAGATCGGGAGTCTGATGCGCTACCGATTGCGCTATTACGGCGGCGGGTTAGAATCAATCTATTATGAACTACCTTGTCACGATCAAACTAAGACTTCGCTCTTCATTCTTTAAAGTGGTCAGTTCTTAAATGCTGCACCATTCAAATTGTGTTGTCACTGAATGTTTAAACATTTTTTAAATTGACCAATCACTGACCCCGCCCACTTACTCCTTTGGTTCGTCCCACTGACAACGACAGAAATTTCCGCTTCGATTTTTAACAGAGATATTTTGAAAAATTTATGGCCAGTAACATTAAGAGATAAGTATGATGGCTAGTTGGCGACCCAAACGTTGATACTACAATTCACTAACCTGTAGTTCCGACGTTTAAGTCGCCAAACAAACAGAAATGATCACCAAATGGCGGCCAATGTTGGATTTCAAAATTAACTTCCAGTCTAAATAAACGATTCCTTTGGTCGACTGATAATTTGATTGACAATCGCGATTGGTCAATTCCTTGAAGATTTTAACCAATCCTAACAGCAATCTTTGTATCTGTGTCCTACCCTTTCCGCTGTTTCCATAGGCAACAGGGATGGAGTCTTATAATATTTTTTCTGATAATTGAAATGTAAATAAGCAGTGGTGCCACTCTTAAAGTTGGATGTTTTTGTTATTTGCGAATTTGGTGAAAATATGCGCGATTTTAGCATAGAAACCTTCCTCTTCTACCATTTATCTTTGACTTCATTTCAATAGATTTACATAAAACAGTTCCATATATAGATGCTCTGTTGATTGGTATCGCGTGAGCCCAGTGCGTTTGATATAAACGCGCGGTGAGCTATTTGAAATGTGCAGTCATATATTTTCACGTGAACCTACGGTGGTATAGAGGAGACATGTGCGTTTTTTAATTAGACCTAAAAAAAAAACTCGAAAAATAATCACAGAGGTAACATGTTCGTAAGCGACTATGTTGCCTTGAACAAAAACTAGGGGAGAATTTCCTTGAGCATAAGAAATAAAGAAATATCCAAAAAGCATAAGAATCCCACCGCCGAATCTGTCAACCTTTCTGACATTGCTAGCGCATGGGGTTCTTCTGGGCTGATTGAACCGTAGGTGCCAAAAGCCTTCAAATGGCTTCTTGTAGTTGCTCATTTGAAAGCAATAGTGTCAAGGCGGAGAATTCAATTTAAATTTTCTTTCAAACTTAAGCTTGTATGCTAAATTAAGGCAAAATTGTATCACGTGTAGCAGCTGTTTTCTGTTTTTTCACAATCTACACGGTAACGGAAATCACGTGCTTTTATAACTTTAAAGACACGTCGTTCGTACATATATTTGCTATATCATAACGTGGATTCTTTTTTCACAAGAGAACAAAAATATGGGAAACTTCAATTGCGTAAAGATTTCATTTTTCTCAGTGTATATATATAAATATACATAAAATTGGATTCGAACGTACAACAACTAATTGTAGGAATATAACCGTATCGTCTCGGGGTCTTAATCCACTTCCACACGACCGCGCTTTCTTTACTACCAACAAGAACAGATTTTGAGTAAACAATGTGGTAAAGCGATTGTGCCTCCACTTTTCACGTTGTTTTCTGCCCAGAACGACATAGATATTTAAAATTCTATCAACTTGAACTTGTCGTCTGCAACTTATTTCATTTTGATTCAGTCTGACACTTTATCGTTTGGTGAATTGTTCAAACATGGGATTGTAAAGAAAGGTATAGCTGAGATATACCTTTAGAAAGTAAGGCTTGAATTGTTCGACTGAAATTCATTTAAAAACGTTAAAGTTTCTGAGTTAGAATTACATTTTAAACACGATTTCTTCTTTCTTGTGTCTGTTAGTATTATCACTATGAGGTTAGAATAATAGATTTTACAAGATAATAAGGAGGGGATACTATTTCATGGCGAATATCTCTATGAACAGAAAGAAATGGAGGAGATGTGCAGCTATAATAGGCACTAATTTTCCGGAGCTCGTTAAAGACTATGGCTTCATGTTTTACGGCTATCTTATAGCTACATAACATAAGCAATCTGTCTTCACGGCACAATTTATGGTGCACGGTAGATCTGTATTAGGTAAGAACCAATGTCTTGCTTTAAAGTTGACACAACGATTCATCATAACTTACAGGGATGAAAAGATATTGACATATTGTTTCTGGATTCTAAATGTATAGCATTTCGCTATTATTCACAGCAACTTCGCTATGATTTAAAATTTCATTTTGAATTTTGATCTAGGATTTTCAAAAACGATATTGGAATTTGTAAGACAATGTTACTATATCGTATGTAGAATTATTGTGCGATATCGTAATAGTGGTCGAGAAAATGTGATAACTTTCCTCTTATGACATTGTCTAGTACTCGAATTTGACCAAGTAAACAAACTTGCACCACAAAAAGAAAGCTGTTCAAATATTAGATATTTCGTCCGCCTGTTTTCATTTACAAAGTTAACACCTATTGACTGAATTTGAGTCTTAAACTAACTATGAGTAATTCGAAACAAATGGACAATGTTGGCCATTGTGCATTTATTCAATACATTGTCCTCAAAGAATTATCACCGGACATGGCACTAAAATTAAGGGAGCATACTCCATGTGAAAGTCTGGAGGAAGAAATGGGCACATCAATAAACTGTCAATATGCGTGCTCTTCCAACAGAACAGGACAAATCACATAAGTCCATTGTTGTCATGGCTACTATGCAGTAATGTGGTTTCAAACTTGTCCTTCATAATCATCTGATTTTGCACCCTGACTAATATCTAGTCCCAAAGATGAAAAAGAAGTCAGCAGCCGCCATCTTTCACGTTGATGAGGTCATAAACTAAATGTTTTGGCCCTATATGCTATCTTCTACAGGGAGGTACCCATATGCTTCAATACCGTTGGAAAACTATGAAAACTTGCAAGTGACCGTGCTGAAAAATAAATGAAAACATATAAGTTAAACCGTTTCTCAATACCTAAGGCTACACAATTTGAATAAACCCCCATACTTTGTCATCAGAGCTATTGCTAGGGAGAAATATAAGGCTATACGAAAAACATGCCAACTCTCTACAACACTTTTGACTTTTTTTTATTTAGCTCCGCTAAAAAAAGTCAGCAAATGAATTTCATCTCCTTTAGTCCTTATCTAACACATTCTAGTCTACCAAACAACTTGTTAATCATGACATTGCATATGTAAGTTCCTGTTGTAGGATCTGTGAAACTGAATATAAAGAAGTAAATAATAGCCTTATTCCAATCAAGATCTCAGTCAGCTTTTGAATATTGACAGCATTAAATCAACTACAGATTTTTCAGCAGGATTAACTGTATTTAACAAGTGTATTTAACGAAAATGTGTAAAAACATCATAAGTTCATATTCTTTGTATAGTCACTTATGATGTGTTTGCTCTAAGCCACCGAAGTTTTTTGTAATTGCTAAAGTATTTTGTACAGTGAGATTTCGTTTATCCTACCACCGAGAGACGCTTTTAATAATTCAGGATAACCAAAATAACTAAGCTAAATTATTTAATTAATTACCAACGAAAAACAAATCGTTGATAAACAAAAACGTACATCTAAAACGTCATGCTATTTGTAACACTGAAATGAATGAGGGACATTCTTGGTTTATCTCTCTTGAATACTTGGTCCTTATTGGTCCTTATCAGTGTTTTACTTGAACTTTATTTTTAAATTGTTTGCACTGCCCAGTTTTAAAGTCAGCTGTTTAATGCAAACTTTAGAGATGGAAATGTTCGTTTCATCCTAAAAATACATTTCTATGTTATTTCTTTACCATAAATTTATACTATTGAAAGATTATTATCTATAACTAAACTTGAAAATACAATTAAAAAATTGCAAGTTCCCTGTACAGATCAAGGATAAAAACAAAGGTAATGCAGTAAAAGGACCAATGTACAATTTGGTACACCTCTGATTTAATGGTAACAGAACAAAGGGAAGATAACACAGGAATGGTCCTCATTGTCACTAGTGGTTGAACTGAGGTAAATGAGGATTTTCACAGCCGGATTATTTTCCACGTTATAAGCCTTATTATACTGAACACGGAATAATCGTATTTTGGCAGGAAGTGTTGACAAAGATCAGCCTGTACATAAGTACAGGTTTGACTTAGTCTTCACTACGTGCATATCCTTTTCAAGTCAAAGTTGCTTGAAAAATGCAATTTCAAAAGAAATATTGACACAGTGCTTCGTCTGCTTTCAGGCCTTTAATTGACCAATCGAGGCCGTCAATCAAATAGTCAGACGACCAATGAAGTCGTTTATTTAGTCTAGATATGTGTTTTTTAACCACGACGCTGGTCGCCATTTTTGTTTACCTTTTTTGTTGGTTTGGCGACTTAAACATCGTAATTGTTACTTATGCAAGCTGTAGTTACGCCATTTATCTCACCAACCAACTATTCTACTTTATTGCTTTATTTGCCTTAACTTTTCCAAAATAACGCCGTTTAAAATCGAAGTGAGACTTCCTGTTGGAGTCGATGGGCGTGGCGAAACGAGTAAGTGGGCGGGGCCAGCAATTGGTCAGTTATAAGATACTTTCGTAAAAAATTTCATTCAGCATTTCAAAGGTTAACATTCAAATGACATGTTATAACATATGATCAGGTATTTTGGCGTTAGGACCGAGTCTTCTTCTTTACTAAGACGAAAATAATTATCCTTCCTTTTTATCTGCGGTTCCATTGCCTTGTTCGAGGAAACACCCAATGGATAAGTGAAATGAATGGCTTTCGAAGCCATGGCAAATTACACCTCTCTCTCTTTCGAGTCGCATACCCAGCCCTTGTCTAACACAAGACCAGTATTCGAATTTCAAGCGTGTAAGGGGGTTATTGATTTAAACTTGCTAATTTACAACAAAAGTTGTTTTACGCTAAAATTAGAGGACTGAGGGCTTTCAATGATAAACGTCTGGTTTGATTTAAACACATTTTATTCATGTCATTTTCAAAGAAGTGACAAACACTGTTCATTATATGTATATTGGATACAAAACGGAATGGAAAGAAAGCTTTCGCTTAAAAAGTTCTTATCCATATATTCAAGAAGATGTAAAGTAGAGCCTTAACTTTAAGTTACCTTTTTGTTTGTTTGTTTGTTTGTTGTTTTGGGGGGTGTTGTTTTTGTTGTTGTTGTTTGGGGGGTGTTTAGTTGTTTTTTTCTGCTGTTGTTGTTGTTGTTTTATAAATAAACAATTTAAACCAGCGGATTCATTGAGAAATATTGAAAGTATAACAATGGATAATTTAAAAAAATGATGAGTGATACTTGCGCTGCGGGGTACTCCTAGACCCGAGACTTTCAAAAAATCGTCTGGCAACCGAAATCATCAAGACCAGAGCAAACTTTGAACTGCAACATTTATGTTAAGCTTTTTTGTTGGTTTTGAAACTTAAACGTCGTAACTGCATCTTGCTCAAGGTATATTTACGGCGAAAAACTCGCAAACAAATGGTTTGCTTTTGATATGATATCCCCACATATTTACAAAATAGGTTTTTAACTTAGTCGAACTTTCATGATGGAGGCAAGATTGTGAGGCCAGCGATTCAACAATTGACCACTCGCTAGGCCCGCCCACTTACTCTGATGGCCAGGCCCACTGACTCCAAAAGGAAGTCTCGCTTCGATTTAAAACTGCGTAATTTTACAAAAATTGTGGCATACAACAAACATTCAACAAAAAAAAAGTAGAATGGTTGATTGGCGACATAAACTAAGTAACTACAGCTTGAATAAACTGTAGATACAACATTTAAATCTCAAAACCAATAGAGATTGATAATAATAGTGGCCAATTTTGGAGATCAAAAATAACTTCTGGTCTAAATCAATGATTCCATTGGTCGGCTGATTATTTGATTGACAGCCGCGAATGGTCAAATGATTAACATCACACAACCTAAGCCATTGTTTAACAAAGGACCATTGATCGAATTTGATACGTAAACGGAACTGGTTGGGTGCTTAATTTTTAAAATCATCCATTTATAGGAGTCGGAAATGAATAAAGGATCTTGTACTAGTTTTTACCTTAGAAACCTTACGTGATAGTTCACACGATAAACTAATTGGAAACAAACTTTTAAATTGATCTTGGAAAATATCTTCTTTGGTTCGACACGAAATTGCAATAGAAAATTAACAAATACAGCCATAAACTACACGACATCTTTGATTAGGCAAAAGCGTATGTTCGGAAAGGTCGTTAAAACGAACAAATGTTCATGTCTGCGACACCTACCTATTTCGAACCTAAGAAATATTTTTTTGGATATAAGATATTTTAATGGACGTAAACTTAACAGTTTCTTTTTATAATACAATTACATACAAGATATTCAAAACACAACGTGACTAATAAACGAGCAATCTACATTCTCTATATACAACTTGTGGAAGAGAAGCTGAGCTGTTGAAGATTTGTGAAAGGAAACAATATATCAGTTAGGAAAGAGCGATACTATCCCAAACACATAAAACTATAATAGGTAATTGAAATACTATTGCACTGTCTCTGAATTAACTTGATTATCAAACACTAAATTCGTTTTAGGTGAAAAGCCCTCCTTAATAAGAACATTTTTATTTTCTGTATTCATCAAATTATTGAATTTTAGCATAGTAGGACGTGTACAAAAGTTTTTTTTTTCATGTATTGGTCATGTGTGATCATTTGTGGAAATAAAGGTCGAGGAACAAAACAATCTTTACCATTTGTTGTAGACTTTGTCTAATTTCAGTTGCGTATCTGTTGATTGTGGGTATATTGCAAATATTTCAAAAAAATAAGTCAACTATGGTCCCGTTTAAAACTTTGTAAGTTTTTAATAGACCTTATTTGAGCGCATGCGTGACATTTCCAACCATTACAAATGTGCGCCGAGTAAAGACTCAGATCAGCCTGTGCATCCGCACAGTCTGATCAGAGTCTTCACTCTGCGCTCTGTAGATAGATACTGACCCAAAGCTTCTTTAAACAATCAGCGAATATTCTAATTGCCCCGAATGGCTGTCCAGGGTGCTCAATTTGAGCGAGTCACTCACATGCGAAATTGTTGGAAATGTCACGCATAGGCTCATTTATCTTTATTGTACAGAAATGGTCCTCGTATATAGTCCGTGCATCGGCTTTTATAATGTTGTTAATACTATTGACTGCACAGTTCTTGTTATATTCTATTCCATCCTTCTTAACCCATTTCTATTTTTCAGTTTTTTAAGTTTTAGACCTGTCTAAATTCAAGGGTAAATTTGTAGCAAGCAATTTCTTCTTTTTCTACAATGTTTCCTCATTTATTAAATCACCTGGACCAGGGATTGACTAGGGAAGGTTTTAAAGGTGTTTACTGTGATTCTTCAGAAGCCAAGTAGCGGGTCTTCTGCCCGTGTGTCAAATTCAAATAATCACTCTTTCAATATACAACCATTTTAGGACCCCCGTCTATAATTGTTTCCGATTTTTACCATTGTCACTTCGTCGTTTGGTAAAATATGTCATAACTACAGCACGAGTTAAGCTGTAGATACGATATTTTGCTTGCCAGACGACGATATATTCTTTCTATATATATATATATATCTTCCCTACACATATACTGGGCGACGCACCTTTTAATCCCATCTCTCAACGTTGACAGGAAACATCTATTGTTCCTCAGAGAAAATTATTTTGTTTGAAGAGCCTTTTTGAAACAACACTCTCTCGCTAAACTCATTTTCGTTCGTTGACTTGTTAAAAGAATTTGTTGTTCAACGGAAAAGTCGGTTTTTAGAATATTCTTCATTTGACTGAACAACTGTTTTAAGGATGTATTTGACTTCAATGCCAGTAGTATATACTTATGTATTTTTTCTTATTTACTTTTTTTCATGTCTTATACTATAACAAGTTTCGGAGAATTGTGTAAAGGTATTTTATAATTGAAAAGAAAGACAATTTTAGACAATACAGTTTTCGATTTGAATACCGATTTGGATTATTTTTAGGCTATATTACTTAATGCATATCGTCGTTTTGCGTTCAAAATGTCGAAACTACAGCTTGAATAAAGCTGTAGTTTCGACATTTTGCACGCCCAACGACGATTTCCATCGTAAAATCAGACATATATAAGCTCCAAACTTTTTGAGAGCGATCCGAATGTATGTGATAGATCTACAGGTCTCTTGCCCAAAGGTCTTCTCTTCCATTCAACAAAATGAATCAAATGAACTAATATAGAGGAAAAGGCGAATGCAGCCTGCGGCAGATACGATCTTTCATTAACAGTTTCCATTAAATGTGGCAATGATTAATTCTTTATCGTCATTCTCTGACAAAGAACGTAGACAAAATATTATTCCCTCTGCAATGATTAAAACTGCTTAATTTCTGATTGAAACGCAAGATCATTTATGTTGTTGTGTTTTTGTAATGAAGATAAAAAGTTTCAAAAACGTGTTCTTGTATTCAAGGACAGAGTGGATATACTGTTTGACCTTTCTTTTCAAATCGTGGGTGGGTGAGCAAAAATGTCGTAAATACGATGGTTTACGATATTTTGCTCGCCCACCGACTATATGCGTCTTTGTTGTAAAACAAAATTTTGTATTTGATTCAGGAATCTTGAATTGGATTCAAGCTGCGAAGGAAATTTGAATATTTCAGGAGACCGAAGGTTGAGTGCAATATCATTTTCTTACGCAGCGAGAATCCAAAGCGAAGGTTTGCTTCAATGCTTATATAGGTGTTGTTGTTGTTTTTTAGTTTTAGGAGTCTAGAAAAGCAGGCGAATTTATCTGTGGTTTAGAAATCATTTTTGCTACAATGTTTAATTTATTTATACCCGTTTTAGCAGGGTTTTGTTTTTGTTTGTTTCTTTCATTTCTTTCGTTAATTTGTATCACGAATTGATCGTTTGCCAGTATCTAGAATAAAAAAAAAAAGCTATTCTAAAAGGCCCCGTGTGAAATATGACCCGTATTGTTCTTTACAGTTCGCCATTCTGAGGTCCTAAGTTCGTATCCCTTCTCGGCCAACATTCTGTCCGACTTTTTCGCATAGGTCATCGTGCCTTGTGTTATTCGTTTCTCATCATGATTTGTTGCGTACTTAATTCAGATGACCGACTGGTGGTTAGTATTGACTTATATCATTATACTGATACTAGAAATGACTAGAGGTCTATTTTAGATGCGCCATCCGTCCCGATATAACTAGATTTTTGTCTCACTTCAACTAGAAAGAAATTCATCTGTTTACAAACAATGAACTTTAAAATCATTATTTGTGGCCATGATATTCAAACCTATAGTCCAATCGCGGCTGTCAGTCAAGAAATCAAATGACCAATCAAATCCTTTATTCAGCCCGGATTAAGCTCTCAACTCTAACATTGGCCGCCTTTTTTTTGTTGCTTTGGCGATTTAAACATCGTAAATACAGCTTATTCAAGCTGTAATAACGCCATTTAGGTCGCCAACTAACCTTTTTTTTTTTTTTTTTTTGTTTGTTTGTTTCATAAATTTTGTAAAATAACGCCGTTAAAAATCGAAGCGGAACTTCCTATCGGAGTTGATGGGCGGGGCCTAGGGAATCAGTGATCAGCGATTGGTCAGTTGGCGTGTATAAACCTGTAGAATCTATACGATTTTTAAGCTTTAAAACTTAGCCTTTTTAGCTTGTTTTATGAGGCTGTAGACACAATTAGGTCTTCAAGTTACCCATTATCACCAGCGGCGTAAAGGCCAATTACATTCAAGACATTCAAATTCTAGAGCTCTTGACAACAAAGAGTGGTCATTTCTCTTCTAAACCCTATGTTGTGGGTACTTTTCTTGGTCGCAATAAAGAGTCAGTTCTTATGGGTTTAGAGGCAAATAATAGAATGCATTTTGAAATCGAAAGCACTTCCTCTTTATTCACTCTTCATGGATTCACAGTCCATTTCTGTTTTTTTTTTTCTTTGAATTGACTTATTACGGCTATCAATAATTATCGCTACACCAATAAAAACATATATTTAGAACCCTGAAATTGGTCGACATCTATGTGAAGCATTTTTGTTGGTTTCGCTAATCAGCTTATACAAGCTGTAGTTACAACGTTCGGGTCGTCAACCAAGTATTTTACGTTTTTGTTGAGTGAAATTGATCATATTTTTCTCAAAATGTCATCTTTTGATTACAAATATGAACTTCCTGTGGAGCTCAGTGGGCGTGGCCAGTGATCAATTTCACTGATACACCCAATCTGTCTTAACCGATTCCTACACAATCCCGCTTTTATGGCCTCTGAAGAAAAGTGCACTTTGGAAAAGATTGTGGAAAATGCTTATTACAAACACGTTCTTTTCCCCCTATGTCTTACCCACAAAAGACATTTTTTTTGAATTGGACCTGTCTCAAATTTTGTGGTAAGAGGCTAAAAAATACCTTGATATACCAGTGTTTATGAGGTATATATGTCGCACTGAGTCTATACTTAAAATTAAAGTTTTTTTATTTAATAGCATTTTCCCATGCTTCTCTAAAGCGACTATTGCACACACTATGAAAGAAAGAATTGGACTGTCGATTTTCAAAATTTCTTTCCGTATTACTTTCATGCAATTGTAGGAAGGTGATTACCTTCACGGTTAGTCCTTTTATCAACTGTGGCAACTTCAATTCATGTTTTTCCGTGACTCGAAATGACTTTACAAGCAGACAATCAGCCTCGAAATTACTCCTCTTACATTATAATAACCGCACAGACTCAAATTGCTATCGTACAAAATAGACAAATAAAGCTATTGCAGGCAATATCAGCTTTTTAGTGACAACTCGAATATACGCCTGAAAAAAATACTGGTGATGCTTAGAAATACATAGCGAATATTATGTTACGATGGAGATACAACATTTTGTATTTGCTTTGAGCTGCGGAGGAAAATTTTTATATTTCACGAGACCGAGGTCGAGTGAAATATCAAATTTTCCTCCGCAGCGAGAAGCAAATACAAGATGTTGTATCGCTATCGTAATATAATATTCCATTTATTATATACTAATTATTAGATGAATTCGATGAAATAATAAAAATAATGTCTGTTTTTCTACAAGTAATTGCCTTTTCTTTTACCATTCTGATCGCGTTTATTTGCTTTATGACGTCATATACAGAATATAAATAACGTCACATTAGACTACCTTATATGGAACCGTATTTGACAGTTACGGATTTTTTTTTTTTTTTTTTACGTTTCTGATTTTGTCGGCGTGGAATGTGTATATTACAAATGGATATGCACAAAAAAAGATGCCATCACAAACCTGGTATTCATTCATGTGAAAAGCATGCTTACTATATACTACTTGACTATAAAAACATCACTCACTTGACTCCGTATCAAATAATTAGTTGACAGATCGCTTGCCGGGCTTGCCGGGCCCACTAACTCCGCTGGCCACGCCCATTTACTCCAAAAGGAATTTCGATTAAGATATTAAAAGGCGTTGTTTTGCAAAGTTTATGTCCAGGAACATGCAACAAAGATGAAGACCTAAGCGTCATAACAATAGCTTATTCAAGCTTAGGTTACGACGTTTAGGTCGCCAATGCTTCACAAAAAGTGTCGGCCAATGTCGTTGTGCAAAGTTCACTCTCTATCTAAATGAATGATTTGATTGGTCGATTATTTTTTATTTTGATTTCTATTTAATCATTTATTTATTTATTTGGTTGACAGCCGCGGTTGGTCAATTATCGGCTCCCACGGCTTCTATCTCCGCTAATACGCAAATCCTTCTTGGATGGAGAAACGTAACGCATTAAAATTACCGAAGTTAGATAAGCATTGTTTGGTTTTATTTGAATAGTTCATTCAAGAAATGAAGATATTTTTTCACTGAGGTATGAAACAATAAGAAAAAAAATCACACTGTATGAAGCGGATTCAATCATAAATGTTATTTGTTCATTTCGTTTCATGCCTCTATAAAAACAAAAAATATTCTCTTCATTTCTTTTAATTTAATGATATCAAGCGGGGTTTTTGTTTGTTTGTTTGTTTGTTTGGGTTTTTTTTACAAATGTCGATACATTTTATGAAACTATTTTGTCCGAAAGCATACAAAATAACTGCGTGCTCTAACTTTTGCTAATGGAGGCATAAATAAGAACAACCGTTTTTCGATAGACCAAACTAAGAATCAAATAATGTAATTATGTACGAAAAATAAACACTACTATGGATACTCTGATTTCATGAAGACCTTACTAAAAGAAGCCATATACACGGTTTCCAGTTCAGTCTTTCTCGGCAACATAGAGTAGAAAATTACGTTGAAAGTTTTGATCAAGCAACTATTTTTATGCTTCCGCACAAAATAGTTTCATACAAAAAAGTATCAAAATTTGCAACGAATGTGCTTTTTTCGCTCGAAATAAGAATTATAAGAAATGAAGAGAATGTTTTTTGTTTTCATGGAAGTATGATCCGAAAAACCTAATCACACAATGTCTGAATCCGCTTCGCGTATTCATACAGTGTGATTAGTTTTTTCGGTTCATACCTCCATGAAAACAAAAAATATTCTCTTCATCTCTTAATTATAACCTTACTAGGTCGGCCTGACTGTCTTTCACAGGGCTGTTGTCACTAAATGGACAAATGAACACTGGATATAGTCAAAAAGCCGAATGAAAGCATCAGTATACAATACACGTGGAGAGTAATTCAGCGCTTGTTTCACTTTGAAATTGATTAATCTATCTATTCCTATATCTTTAGTGCAAAAATTAGACAAAATCTGAAGCGCGCCATTTTGCACGTGAGTTGCGTGGTAACCTGATGACGCCTTGTGTGTCTGTAGTCCCACTGAGATGAATTTCGGTAGCTGGTTGTGGTCGAAAGCGGAGCTAAATTTACCAAAGAGATAATTCATCAAGCAATGATCCACCTGGAAATCTCAATAAACCATCGAAAAGAATTAAAAAGATGATCACAAAACTTCTGGAACGAATAAAAGTCCAATTTCATCAAATTTTCACCAATGAATGTGTTTGATAAGTTAGGTTGACGGAGGAGCATGAAAATAAAAAAAAAATATCGATATGTTATCTTTTCAAAGAAAATAACACTTTTATGTAGTTTGCCCGAATCATTGATATTGTGTTAATGTTAAATACAGTATGTCTGCTTCAATAGATTCCGCTATAATATGGCCTTAATAGCTTCTGATGCAATATAGTTATAAGAACTTCTGATACAATATGGCTTTGAGAGCCTCTGAAACAATATTGCTTTAAGAGCCTCTGATACAATAGAGGCTTCAATATGGCGTTGATACAATATGATAACATTTTACACACAGATAAGTCCGCCAAGTAATTTAAAGAAAGAATCTATATTGAGAGATTTTACAAATGAACGAAATGAGCGAGTTTAAGACGATGAAAGCGCCTTGAAAGCAGAGGGTGTTATTTAGTTACCCCAGCCTCTTTATAAAAATGTAGGCGATGTTCTACGCTTAGACTTGTCTGGAAATTTCGACCAGTCAGATGCCGCTGAATCAAGGTTAGCCAATGAATGTTTTAGCGATTTGGATATTTTGAACAACTTGAGCATTTATTATCTATTTCAAAGATATGAGTTGGAAGGTGAAAGAGCCATTTTGAATGAATTTGGCTAGAATTAGCACCAATTGACCTTGACCAATCGCTTCTGTCAATCATGGGATTATGGGAAGACCTGAGCCTTTAACTCCAACATTGGCCGCCATTTTTGTTTACCTTTTTGGTTGGTTTGGCTACTTAAACGTCGTAACTACATCTTATTCAAGCTGTAGTGTCGACGTTCAGGTCGCCAACCAACTATTCTACCTTTTTGTTACATGCTACACACCATAGATTTTGCAAAATATCGCCGTATAAAATCGAAGCGAGACTTCCTGTCGAAGTCGATGGGCGTTGCAATTTTAGTAAGTGGGCGTGGCTGGCGATTGGTAAATACAAAACGGCATGAATTTAAACTGGTCAAAATTCATATGTGACACGTGAATATGAATTTAACGCATAACCAGACGTTAAAATTTTAGACTGGTCAACATCGAAAGGAGTTGCAGATGACAATTTTAAGATTATGGAATTTTGGATTTTTTTTTCAACTATCTTAGTAGAAAACATTGAGGAAAATGAAGAAATTGCTTGTTACAAGCAATTTCTTCATTTTGCAAAATGTTTTTTTTTTTTTTTTTTTTTTTTTTTTTTTTTTTTTGTTTTGTTTTCAAAATTATATGGGCGTCAAAAAGCGTCCTTGTGTGGGAATTGGTTAAAGCAAGTGTTGTAAGAGAAAGAGACAAGGCTTGTACTATGCTATTTCTCCTCTTTGTATCGATTTCTTTAAGACAAATTATTTTGTTGTCGCAAAATCTTTTCAAATATGGGAACTTTTTTCCATCGCCGCCGTTTCCGAGAGAAGAAGACAATAGACAGGAAAGAGCTGTTGAGCTGTAATGGGCACTAATTTTCTGGAGCTCGTTAAATACTCGGGTTTGACATTTTACTGCTGCCTAATAGTTGTATTACATTAGTGGTCTGTCTTCACTGTACAATTTATGATGCAGGATATATTAGGCGGGAAATGAAGTCATGTTGTACACTTGGTGCAACAAATCAACTTGACTTAACGACAAATTTTTAGACTTGTCCAGATTGTAAGGAGAGACAGACGACAAATTTCAAATTAATGGTACATTAAAAACCTTTGTCCGTTCGCGAAAACATTGTGGATGATGACGAAATTTCTTCATTTCGACATTGTTTCCCAAAGCTCTTTTCTTCATTGGCGTACAAAAGTGGTATTTTGTTGGAAAGAGTAAAAGGACAAAATTATGTTCACAAAATAATTCATATAAATGGTGGCCAATATCGGAGCTCAAAAAAAGCTTCCAGTCTAAATGAATGATTTCGCTGGTCGACTGATTATTTGATTGATAGCTTCGATTGGCCAATTGGGAGCAAATAGAAACACACGATTTTTACTCAAAACGATTCAGGAGATACACTTTTCCCCTAGTATAATAACATTCGTCACAACTCGGCCGATTCCGTACCTGCATCTAACCTCGTCCGTATTACTTAGGTTTCCATCTTGGAACTACTTTCAAAAATGTAAACAAAAATGGCTGCACCCTGATACTGTCGACTCAAATCTTTGCTAAATCAATTCAAAGGGTAAATACGATATTCTTACAATGTTAAACAGGTTTGCAAACGGAACATTATCTCGCTATTTTATTCAGAGCATCTGTGAGTAAAAACAATAACGGAACTATTTTCTTTGAAGCGGAGCACTTTTTTGTGATCTGTTTCCGGCAAAGAAATGTTAAGATTTGATGGAAAACATGGCTACCTAATACGCCCGAGGTATAGATCGGAGACTTCGGAGATCGCCCGAGGATAGCCGAATGATATTATAAGTAGGAACTGGTCATTTCAACGAAAGGGCGTAAAAATACAATCTGTATTCTAATTGTATCGTCATTGTAATTTCTGCCAAAGTTGCAATTATTCTCTCAAATCTCTGTTTCGCTTCATCTTCGGACCGTTAATATTTGCTTTTGACGCCATTTGCGTCTCATTAAATTCTAATACCAATTTTCTCCAGCGCATAATTCTGGGAGGCTTATACCGATTTACTATTTGCATTACGTTTTTATCAAGTATTCAAGAAAGGTGATATTAACTAAATTCGATGTACTTATTTGAAACTCTCTGAAAGCTTTGGATATTTCGAAACTATAGTTAATTTTGAAATAATTACATAGTCAAAACAAGAGCCCACCTCTTGTTTGAGAAAAGGGCAACTGGTGTTAGCATATAAATCCCTATTGAGTTTATTATTTTTTCAAAACACAAATAGCAAAAAGTTATGTGACAATAAACACCGTTAGATGAGATATCTGGTGCTTACAAAACATTGTGATAATTAATTAAAAATGTATGTTATATGTGTTATCATCGCTATTTTTATACTAGTTATCAGACGAAACAACTTTAGAATGATCAACGTAGAATAATGAAGCAGACGGCAACGTCAATTTTGCAAAATTACCGCCTTTGGGTGGAAAAATTGAGGAAAACGAAGAAATTATCCGTTCAGGCAATTGCTTATTGACCACGAAGTTTTTGTCTATATTTTCTTGTGTTCGTGAAAAAGCGAGCATTAGCGTATACGGGTTAAAAGCAAGATTAACATTTAATGTTATATGACCAGAAGCAAAACTAATTTGTAAGTATTTATTATACATAATCACGGAAGTATGCAATTCGACGTACTCAAGAAATTTAGAAAAAAGAGACTTGAGGAAAACGTAGTGTCTCCTTTTCTCACATTATTTAAAACTCTATTTCAATTTGAGTTCATTTAGAATTGATCAATCACGAATGTCAATCAAATTTTTAGTCATCCAATCAAGTCACTCACTTAGACCAGAAGAGAGTTTTGAACTCAGACATGGGCCGCCATTTTTGTTAAGCCTTTTTGTTGGGTTGTAGACTTAAACGTCGTAACTACAGCTTATTCAAGCTGTAGTTTCGACGTATTAGGTCGCCAACCAACCATTCTAATATATTGTTGCTCGCTACTGCCCATACATTTTGTAAAACAACGTCTTTAACCATTTCCTGTTCAATCCCTGGTTTTTACGTCCCTGTGATTTTATAATTGAGAAAACGCCGAAAAAGAAGAAATAGCTTTTTACAAGCAATTTCTTCTTTTTCTACAATATTTTCTACCGTTTTGAATGGTGATTTTTCAAATGAAATCCACTTTAAATTTTCGTCTGCAAAACCTTTGAACTAGTATATATGAGTCTGAAAAACAGAAAGAGTTAAATATCGAGGTCGGAGTCGATGGGTTGGACCAACGGAGTAAGTAATCGGGCAAGCGTTTGGTCAATTGTCTGGTAATTGTTTAATATAATCCGTCCAAAGGACACTGACGAGTCTTTGAAGCTCAGTTCTCTGGTTCAGATTCACCATTTATTGTGCACAGGAGAAAAATTGCTTATTTTATGACCGGTTTAATGATAATTCTCTAATAAATGAATCGTTGTCTGGTGATGATATCGTAAAAAAAAAGAAAAAAAAAAATATTAATCTACAAGTTGGATTTTGAAACCTACATATTACCATAATATCCCATTACAAAACGACAAAATTTAAGCCTTGTCAAAATTCATAAACGCTGCGGACGACAATTTAGAATTGATGGGGGTGTTGTTGTTGTTTGTGGTTGTTGGGTTTGTTTTTTTCCTTCAATTTTTATTTAAAGTAAATTTGTCCTTTAAGGTAGAAAAACATTGTTTGTAACAAGCAATTTCTTAATTTCTACAATATTTTGCAAAGCTTTTTATACTTGCGAGTTATAAAAAGCGAGATTGTGTTGGTAAAGACTAAAGTGTTCGTTCAACTTATAGGGAGTCGCTTTCAGTTTTAAATAAATGAGCCGTCAACTTGAAATGGAATTATCGGGGACTCTGTGAAACATGTATCTGAAGAAGACATCGAATCCAGCGGAGGCCAGTAGATGGATCAGGATGTCTGGCCACGGCTAATGGTTTACAAATCGCCGCGGTCAATCAGAAAATCAATTCACCAATCAATTTGTAGTATTTTAAACTATACATTTTACAAAAAATGTCT